>RDEW01000004.1:272029-919578 GCA_011109175.1 Dicyema japonicum
GAGTTGTCGGCTCACCATGGTCGATGCTACTTTTGCTGCAAGTCTTCTAAAATAGTTCCCGACCGCAATGTGGCGGATTCCTCCGTTGGGTTTTTTGAAAGCAAGTAGCCTTGCGGAGAAGAGCAATTCTCTGGCATATTTTGGGATGTCGCCGTTAACCATTTTTCTGATTAGGTCCGTAATTGATTTGACAAGACAGCGTCCAGCTTCCGAGGTGTAAGTGGACGTAAGGTCCTTAATATGGCCAGGACGTAACCCTTCCAAGCCTCCACCGCTGCTAGCCGCAAAGGAAGTTATTCCATGGCGCACTTCGGATTCGGTAATGATGATCTCCTTGGTTCCTTCAGGATTCAAAAACTTTTCATAGTCAGTCGGTGCATCTGGATGCTTTAGTATTAAAGTATTTAGGACCTCGGGAGTACAAGACAATACTGTGTCATCGGATGTGATAACCCGCAAGGCTGCCCGCACGTCGCCTTCCAGAAGTTTCCGATTTACTCTCTCCTTTAGTTTGTTGGGGGCATCTTTGATGAATGCTCCTCTGGTTTCGACCTCATTAACATTAAGTGGATGTTCAAGTATTGCGTGTATGTTATGACAGCTAAAATTCATTATGTTCGTTTCAGTTTCCCGGATAAATTGAGTCGGGAGTTTGTTTCTTTATTATTGTCCTCAGATTCCTTTGTAGGTATTCCGAGTGCGACAGGTGCAAAGCATATAAGTTTTAGCCAGGATTCCCAACTGTCAGAAAATAGTGCGTGATCAATGGCATCTGAAAGACACGTTGCTGCGGCAATTCGTATTTTTTTAGGGATTTTTACTGGGATCTTCATGGCTTTCCTGAGGTTCGAGATCTTCAAGAGAGTATGGTCAGTATGTGGCAGTGTAAAATTTGGCTGAGTTATTTTTTCCCGCCTGGGGGCCTCCATTCCAATACAAGAGGGGCACAGCCAACTCGACAGCGTCTCGGCGCAAGCTTTACTCATTTTTATGCAGCCCAGATGGACGAATGATTCACATTGTGTGCAGTTAATCCCATATTTCCTGATGTTCGATTGTCCACATAAAAAACATACCTGATTTGTCCGTACTGGATTTGTTCCTCGTACTTTGTCTTCTTTTCGTTCTTTATTTTCCATGAGATTTTTGTTGATCACACCACTTAACAACGTGCCTGAAGTTTACCGAAACGATGTTGAGCATCATTTCGGCACCTTCTCCTTCCTGTATCACATCGCGATATTTCTAAGAGCATTAGGGGAGCCAGAAGTAGTGCAATATCCTTTTACCATGCAATGGATAGTGCTCACATCACTAACCATTACAGTGGAGGGCGCAAACCTTCTCCCTTGTAGTACATCATCCGATGCTTTTTGATACAGGGGGCATCTAGTATGGCTCGTTCTGTCTTCATTCTCTGCCACAGTTCACGCACTTGACTTCGGTGAATGTGGGCCCCTGCAATTAAAGCACTTGATTACTGTGAGTCGCTTTCGGGCCACACATAATCTAAAGTAACTGATACCTTCTCTAGGCAAATCCTTTCTGCTACAACATCAGAACGTTCATGGTTCGGAGTCTCTTCCCCCCACCTGAGAAGCGCTCAATCTTGTGTGCCGATGGGGAAGTCTTACTTTTTTTATCCAGTACATCATCCACCAAATCCAGAGGGACTCCGAAGACTTATACTGCCGAGTCAGCTGCTTTAGGAATGACATGTTATGTGCCTAGAGCCAAATCATTCACCTCAGCTTCAAAAGCTGAGACGTCTTCTTTATTTTTAAACCCCAGCAACAACTGGGATTCTTCATTAAGCAACCAGAGTGCTTATGGTGAGAAAAGCTTAACTACTCTTGTTTTCAAGACCTCCATCCTCACTAATGTAGTAAGTCCATATTTACCTAATTCCTGTCATCCTTCCAATCTAGATCCAGGTTTCATCTTTTAATCGGGAATGTCATGTTCCTCGACACAGCGAGACATTTCTTCTTTTCCTTGCATTTGTATGCGAAGTTTTTAACTTGTTGACAGTTGTAACATATGGTCTGACTTTTTTGCATTTATTCTCAAGTAATCATCCTACCTATGAAAAAATCACAGTGAATTATCGAAGGGGACTCCGCCTTGTATTCTATGGAAGCCTTATTATTGGCAACATCTGTTTTTTTCGATACATGCTTGAGACTTTTTTGCAGATGGGACCATCTCTTAAAAATATCCATAAGAAAATGTTTTTCATGACGATCTCCGATGGTCTTGTGATCATTTCTCGGAACCGGTGATTGTCGAGCCCAAAAGGGCAAGCATTGTTCATAACCTTCATAAAGGTCATCTTATATGTCTTTTCATGGAATTCCAGGCGAAAGATACCTGAATTTTTTAGGCTCATGGATCCAGATTGGCCATGTAGGTAAAGTCTCGCTCATATTCAAAGAGGCTGAGATCTGAACAATCAAGTAGTCAGAGTCCACCTTGTCTGTATTGGTCGTTGACTTCAGTAATTGTATCAACATTCTTAGTTATGTAATCTTTTGGTAGCTTTTGCATGGGTTCCATTAACGGTTTCAGCTTTTTAGTTCTGTATGCCGTCTACTCCTTGGAAGTTTTTTGCAGTGGCAGCTCCCGGAGGGCGGGAAGATATGTTACTTTTTGATATTCTTGAGTTTGCTTTACTACTTTTCGGTACGCTTTGAAAACCTATCGTAAAAAAACAAACCGAAAAAACTTTATTAAACCATAAATTAAAAGTTAGATTGGAGTTATTTTAAGTCCTGCATCTATGGTCCGGAGACTTCTCCAGTACCTCATCTCCAGCCTCGACAAAATTAAAAAAATAGTTTTTCCTCAGAAAATAGGGGACCGATGTCAAGGTCTCCCATTTTCACCCATACAATAGCAAACATTGTTTAGATAAAATTACAAATTTCGTCTCACTGTGATTAGGAGTGATAAGTTTAACTTATCCACCCGAACCTTATGCTTTATCCAGACATGATACTATACGACATTTATTACCCCCAGACTTACAATTTTTGGTAAGCCCAGCATAAACAACCAATTAATCCATAAAAGGAAACCAAATCTATTTGGTAAACTGCTGATATTGTGTTACAGAAAACACATTTATCTGAGGACATTTCATTAACCAGGAACACTGAACGGAGTGATGAAATGGTAAATGATTTGAAACAGTTGAAGGTTGCTTTTCTATTGCTATCGATGAGACCGTTGACATTACTAGAATAGCACAGCTTGCAGTTTTTATCAGGCAGTTAAATTAATATTTATGAAGAACTGAATTAACTGATTTTGCATGATACTAAAAAAAACGAAAACATATGAAAAAGTCGAACTGATTTTGTATGACAGTGGTTTTGGTTAGAGTAAACTTTCATGTTGATCTACTAAAATACAGGACAAATTATTGTACACAATCATAATTAAAATTTTATTTTTTTAACTTACTCATTTCTTTGAAAGTGACCTGACAAATATTTTAGTAAAAAAATTATAAATTAATCAAATCAAATATAAAGTACTAAGATCACAATTCGGTTAGTAAAAATATTTTGAAGGTTATTTCTAAGTGAATTAGTGAGTGTTTTAAATTTTATAAAAAATACTAATTATCTCTATCTTTTTATTATTTAATAATAAAATGAAGATGAAAATTCATAACGTACATCATGTGAAATCTACTCAAGTTAATAAAATCGTAAAACAAAAATTTTTATCTTAATTAACATGTTTAATATTCTGATTATTACAAAAATTATATAAATCTGGACCTACAAGTATGCCAAAACCAATAGTTTAGCTAGATTAAAGAAATATTTTGTATTTACCTTTAAAAGAATGAATTTTTTAGTCAGATCAACTATATGTGAATTAATCAAACCGGTTATTCTCTAATAAAAGGAAATGTCTGCTGTTACACACACCACAAAGAGTAATTCAATTGAGAATTTAATCACACTAAAACATTTAATGTCCTCGAAATCTTTATCTACTTCTAAGACTTCCAGTGCCAATCAGAAAATTTCTACTTCTGCCAAGAAGCCCATGACTCATCCTCCTTACATTAATATGATTATTGCTGCCGTTAATTCTTTTCCTTCTGGTAAACCTGCTTCCAGATCTACAGTTCTTAAATATATTCAAGCGAATTTTAATATTCAAGCAACTCCTTCCAGGATTAATTCTCAACTTAAGACTGTATTGAGGAATTGTCTTTTGAATGGAAAGTTATATAGATTAAGTGTACTTTTTCTCTTTTTTACAATCTCAGGGTGTCGGAGCTTCTGGGGCTTTTTGTTTACCTGAGAGTGATCTGGCCAAAAACGCTAAGAAGAAAATGTCTGCTAAGAAAAGGTTTTGATTACCGTTTATTTTTTGTAGACCATCAAACCCTCAAAAGACAGCTAGTACGGTGTCTAAGGTGAGTACTACTAAAGAAAAGCAAGTTAAAAAAGTATTCGGTTAACTCAGATTAAGACTTCCAGTGTCTCTAAATCTTCAGGAAAAAATACTGTCAAAACCTTGAATATATCTGCCAAGGTACCTTCAACTACCAAAAGAACTTCAGTGGCTAATTCTAAAAAGAATTCCAGTGTAGTAAGGAGGACAACCGCGAAAGCTAAGAAACCTGTTAAGCCTACAAAGGTTACTAAGGATACAAAGAAAAAAATTGTATCAAAGAAGACACCGGTTAAGAAGTCTGTCACTAAGACACGTCCTATTAGTAGTTAGTGTGATTTTAATTTGTGCTTACTTATTCATACTTTTAATGGTGTTTGTATTAAGTTTACATAAGGAGTAAGTATCCCATTGTTGATGATTAAATGGTTGGTGTCATTGGATAGATTTTTATGAAATGTTATTTTTAATTACCCTATTATAGCGACTATTATCACAGCGTGACTTTGTTTTAATTATAAAATAAATTTTATTACTTAATTCATTACCCAGCTTAACAATCCATTAAATATTTATTTTCGACAATGATTACTTTCCTGTTGTCATTTTAAAGGATTCCAGTGGCCCACATGTTAGTTTTTGCTCTTGATTTTTTGTTTAATTCTTCTGTTCCTACTCTTCCCTTTTGGCTCCAAAGATTTTGATAAAGTTTGTAATGTGGATTGCGCCAGATATAATCCTTAATTATATCTAATAACCCATTAGTCAACAACCATCGTGAGGAGTTCTCCATGGACATCACATTCTTCAAATCCGAGCATGCAAAGACTGTTGTGAGAGATCACTTGAATTTTTTCTTTCTCTCTATGACGGTGGTTTTCAACAACTTTAATAAACAAGAATTGAAATCCGCTAAAGACCTGAACTCAATAATAACTCTAGTTAAAATATAGAGTTCTTAAAAATATTTATTTAACTTCCGGGGGGAAACCAACAGTCAAAGTCCTCATCTTGGTTCGGTGAGAGATATTGCAGTTGTTTTCTTTAAAATGGATTTACATAACTTTTTTTTGGCTCAGACAAAAGATTGGAATAGCCATACTCCGAGGGAACTCGTTCGCAATCCACGCAGCAGGCTTCCTCAACTGACATTTATTTACATAACTATTTGTCATAATTAATCGATAATTATTAGAAATTATTGATTTTTTATTTCGTTCACTTGATGGACACGACCTCGACTATCACGTTATCAAATTTTGCCATGTAGTGCTGCGTGGTTAATTGGTTTAAATTTTCTGCTTGCTTGTCTGTTCCTCTTCTCTCTTCCTAATAGAGTGGCGTCATGTGATCCACCTGTCTAGGTGACGCCCATTTCCAGGTTCGCACGAAAAAGGATCATTTACTCTTCCCCACTCCAGTGGACGGGTTTCCACAACTGCATGTAATGGACGTCTTACCATTTATGCTGATTCCTGATGGACTCTGTAAAAGTGGAAACTGGATACACTTAATTTGTTGGTTACTTTAACTTCTTTCTCGGTGTATCCGGGGTTAATAAATAAATAGACAAGCCACTGGATTTCGGAGATGTCATCTGAGTGTGACCAAACATGTTATTACTCCTCAATGATTATTAGATGATTAGTCAATAATTACTGACATACAATTGATGATTGACAAATAACACATTTCAAAAGTAACAATTAATTAACACAGCAATCCATCCAAAGTGAACCCCGCCGGCATTATCGACGTTGCGTTGCCTCTCACGATTGCCTTTCCTGACTTCTGAAATCATTAACCCAAGCGATCTTAGAAAAGATACCGTCTCGGCCCGAATACTCCACTCGTCTCGACAAAAACGAGTTATTCATGGAATGTTGTGGAGAGTCT
Source organism: Dicyema japonicum (assembly GCA_011109175.1). Classification (NCBI taxonomy): domain Eukaryota; kingdom Metazoa; phylum Dicyemida; class Rhombozoa; family Dicyemidae; genus Dicyema; species Dicyema japonicum. The sequence goes on from RDEW01000004.1 coordinate 278,342, forward strand.
CGAAATTCCGAGCAACCAGTAAGTCTCTTCCTACCGTAAATTGATAAGTATCTCTCCATCACAATTGAATGGTCTATGTTGTCGATATCACTTCAGGAATAAGGTCTCTTTTTTCCAGTTTTTGAGGTTTCTAGATATGTATCTTCTATAGTGTTCCCAGTTTAATCTTGATAGGTCTATCCTGTAAACACTGGTGTCCGGAGCCAGGTTCAGTAACATCTTTTGGGGATGTGGTCGCTCCTGATGTCCCACATTGTCGCCCCACAAAAGTGTAGAGCAGTGGTGACACCAAGAACACGCCAAACATATCTCCACCGTGATGCGAGAAGTGATTCGGCTCTCCTGACGTCAAGATCTCGAAACCAGTTTCATCACTCAATTTTCTTAGTCTGACTCCATCTTCATTAGTTCCGAGGCATCCATATTTAACGTTCTTGCCGTTTAGATCTCCTACCAGGACAGACATATCGTTTCCTGCAAATAATTCTTCAATTTGTGTGGAGCACTTTCTGAGGTCCTTTGAGTACATCCCTCCAACGTGTATCCAAAACCCAGACTGCGTACCTTGACGGAAACAAATTCACAATGTGTATTCATAATAAACTTTATGTTCACGTATCTGTAGATCATTACTGTATAATAGTGTGGTTCCAGGGCCAGCTTCTGCACCTTCGACTTATGGTATTTCTATAAAATTATATTCCTTTAGCATTGTTGTGTTGGTCTTTTTACCTTGGTCTCGTTGACCACCAGGATGTCAATCTTGGTGGACGACAGGAGTAGAGCCATGACGCCTCTTCCTCAGGGATCTGGCATTCCCCAGCATTATCTTCAGGTTTCTTTTCAATTTTCTTTTAGGTGGCTTGGGCTCTCAATGGCCAGGTCCACCATTCTTCGTAAATCCACCCAGAGTATACCGCTTAGTTCCTTTAGTTTTGATATTAATTCCTCCAGTTCTTACGCAATTCTCCCTGGTATCTTTTCTCTTGTAACCAGGCCGATTTTTGTGGATGAGGATCTGGTTCATTCTTGTTAGTCCTTGGGCCAATTATTATTTTTTGGGCTGGTGGTTTTACTTTGTTGGTTATTACATCCATCTCTTTCGGTTCCGTATTGTTGATTCGTGGACTTAGCTTTCGCCTGGCCTCCATTACCACAGGGCATCCCCCATACCTTGCACCGTGTTTTGTTGATCCGCAGTTAACGTACTTAGGTTCAAGAATAAGGTCCGCACTGCACTTGGAGGTGTCATGCTCTCCCACACAACGGAAGCATTTCTTCCAGCAGACTGCGCCGAGCTGAGCATCATCGAGTTCGAGAAAGAATCCACAACAGTGCAGTCCTATACGAGCGATTTTCCCACAAAGAACGGAAAGATAGTTAACCCATCCGGTCTTTTCCCGTCTCCGCGGTCCAATCTCACGGGCTCCAGTACTGCCGGGAAGCCTGCAGCTTCAAAGCACGCATGACAATGTTGTTCATAGCAGAGGTGCTCTGCCCGCACTCTTTTTGCACGAAAGCGGATGCAGCCTTTAGCATCGACAATCCTCCACAACGCCTGGTGTTGACGAAAAATATCAACTCCCAGGCGTTGTGCGATCCAATCCGAATACAGTCATCGTCCAAAAAGGTTTCCAGGGAGGAACACGGGAGTGCATCCAGCCACGCTCCGCTCCCATGGTTGGCGGCAGACACGAGGCATGCAAGACGATGCTGGTTGGCCTCAGACTTTAGCACGTCGAAGATATTCTTGGAGTAGATATCATCCCAGTCACGTTGCCTCGAAGGATCGTTCGGCATATCCAAACCAGTTTCACACCATTCGCGACGAGCTTCGTAGAAGACTTTTTCACAAGAAAGTCCGGTTGTAAAACGTAGGATATCTTGGACCAAAAGGCTTCCACTTGAGAGCGATAACACATATGCTGGAAAGGCGATCTCCAGCGCCGACCTGAGACCCGTACCTCCGAGGCGTGTAGGAAGCTTGTATTGGTTCCAACTTGGCACATCAAAGTGGATGTTTAGAAGCGATTCAGTGATTTTCTCAATGTCCTATCCAGTGACAGGAGGATGTCACGATGTTTGAAGCAGAGAGAACATCGGAGAGCATATAGGAGTTTAGGCAAGCCGATGCTATTCTTCAAAAGGAAAGAACTCTGTAAGACCATCGAGTAAAAGAGTTTCTCCGAATCTCTAAAGAGTTCATCCTCTTTTGTTAGTAGATGGCTCCACAGTTCCTTTTCGTCAAGTAGGCACCCAAGAAAGTATGTCCGCTCCGTAAGTACGACAGTAATTCCAGGTAGTACCGAGTTGAAAGACTCGACCACGTTGATGAAATCACTCTCCGAGTATGTGATATTTATTATCTCATATTTTTTTTATTTATCTCAAGTCCGAGGTTTCGTAGTGCGCACGGCATGTGACAGAACGTCATACTTTTCTCCACGGCCCTCCAATCGTGGCGTCATTAAGATACCAAGGTTAGTTGTGTGATAGAGCGGACAATTTCATCGATGGCCAGAGCGAAAGTGTACCAAGTGGGTTCCTTGTTGACTCCAGTCTCCGAACAGATAATCTTGTCCCCGAAAACCAGTGAAAAATTGGTTCCGTAAGCGAGGTAGACAAGTAGAATAAGTTTCGAAAATTTGATCCCTCCTAGTGAATTGAAGGCATTGCAGATGTCCAGCTTGACCCCAATGTGTGGGTTTTGTTCGTCTTTCTGTCCAAAAAACACCTCGCAGCATGCACTGCCGCCTCGCATCCGTTCCTTACACCGATCCCCAGTTGGAGGGGGAAATTCTTCAGATTTTCTCGGACAGACAATACTGTTTTGTAATTGATTTGACAAGGTTGCAGTCAGCTTCTGCAGTAGCCTCCGCCGTAAGATCCTTGGTGTGACTTAACCTCAAGTCATCGAGACCTCCACTGCTACTCGCCACAAATGACGAAATGTTGCGCCGCATTTCGCCTTCGGTGACGGTCGTTCTTGACAAATTTCCAGGAGGCACGAATGGGCTGTAATCTGCAGGAGGACATGGATGTTTTCGTCTGAGTAATTCAAGCACCTCATGCGTCGCAGTCATGACAGTATCGTCGCTGGCAGCGACGCGCAACCCGCTCGGACGTCGCCTTCAAATAGTTTACGATTTATCCTTTTTCCAAGTTTGTCCTGCTTATTCACAGAAACCGGAGGATTGGAATCAATATGTTTTGGTTTCATAACTTCCGTCTTGGTGAGAGAATGCACATGGAAAAACTGGATGTTCTTCATTTTTGAGGAAAGGGAGTTCCTAAGTGTCGTACTTTCTCCTGTGTTCTGTTGATCTCTTTTTGAATCGATAAATGGAATTCCAAGTGCATGGAACGAAACTGATGAGTTTTAGCCAGGCCTCCTGGTCGTCGGACGTGAGAGCATCGTCAATTGCAGAGGCCAGGGATGTAGCCGCGGGGATCCGGACGGGTCTTGGGATCCTGATTGGGATCTTCCTGGCTTTCCTTAGATCCGACAAGAAGAGCAAGAGGTTGTCAATATCATTGAAGTCTAGAGGCTCATTCGGTTCTACGTGCTCGTTTGGAATGATCCTCTGGGTTTTCCGACCAGTGCCCATGCAGACATTGCAGTTCCACCGGCAGAGCGAGCATGCAGCCTGCTGAGACATTTTTATGCATCCGAGGTGGAAAAAGTCACCGCAAGAAGAGCAGAAAAGTCCATATTAGCATAACCGCATGAAGAGCATGTAGTGTCCAGTCTCTTGGGTATAATATGTGTTGCTCTATATATGAACGACGGTCCATGACGATACAATTACGCACCACAAGACCACCAAAAGCAAACGTGTTTAATTTTGATCAATTATGGGTGTCTAACAATAATCTGTCGATATCACATTTTCCCCATTAATGTCTCTGATTAATTGTCTAATATTAAATATCGATAAATCTGTTGCTTGGTTATCCGCCATTTTCCATAATTAAAGCACATTACGACAAAATTAATAAAACAGCTAATGGAGGGGAATGAAGAAAAGAATAGCATATCTGATATTTATAACTACCAAATTCCAAAGCAAGATTTAGTTTGTAGACGACAATAAACTTATAGTATAGATTATGCTCACATCCTCTCAATCGGACAAAATTAATAGTGAAGCATTCCAACTTTTATCGATTTGCCACAGAGACGACTTTAACAACAACCGTGGTATTTTAAAAAGAAATGAGGAACCTGACTTTTCCTGTGACAGAGTAGTGGTGTTAATAATGTTAGTGTGGAATATTATTTGAAAAGTACGAACAGATAATACATGTAATGGAAAGCATGAAATACCACGTTGACTGCTTTAGATGCGATAAGTGTAAAAATATTTTAGTGGATAAAATATATATTCACGGAAAAAACTATAAATTATTTTGTCCTCGACATTTCATGGAGCTTTACCATCCACGATGTAATGCATGTAATGAGGTTTAATATAACACTGAATGAAGCTAATCCTTGAAGAAGAATGTGTTGAGGCCGAACAAAAAATGTGGCATCTCGAACACTTCCGTTGTCACATTTGCAGAGTTGTTTTAGGCCAACTCCATTATACAATGCATAACAACAACCCTTACTGTCTCTACTGTTTTGAAAGAGAACCAGCAAACAAAAATAGACTTGGATTTAATGGTTGTAGCGGGTAAATTTACCTTTTATGATTAGATGTAGGACATGTGCAATCTGTGATATTTCTATATTGGATGGAGAATATTCCCTAAAAGAAAAATATTTTTGTAGAAATTGCAACTCCCAACAAACCAAAAATAATAGCAATGTGTATGAAAATTTGAGTAAACTGAATCTCAATTCAAAAATTAATAAAAAATGGTTGTTAAAGAAAACCGAGAAACAAAATCTGCCCGACATAAAAGAAAGAGAAAATAATAGTTGTGAATCCTCTAGTGAATTGTCCTCAATTCAAAATGTTTGGATACAAGAGGATAAAAAATACAACAAAAATAAGAAAAAAATTAACTATTGTAGAGTTTCATGATTTTTGTTATAAAATATATTTTCCTGTTTGTAACAATTATTTTAGTTTTTTCAATTTTATTAAAAAATTATTCATTCTAACAAAAAGGATGCAATCGGCAGTTTCTATAGTAAATGTCTCAAGAAATGCAAAAAGTGAGTTTTGCGAAATCTCTGTCTTAATCAAAGACCCACGTGCAAGAACAAAGCGTTTGACAAAATAGATGAAAATCACTTACGGAGAGATAAAGTAGATGTTTTACTGCTTTTTCTTACCATGATAGTAAGGGCGAATACCAATGATACTACATGACATAGAAAGCAACCACCCCCAATGTTTTTATTGATTATAGCATTTGATGTTTGGACTGGTAGTTTTGTAATAACATGGTGGATATCACTCAGAGTCTACCAGAAAATGGTCTATAGCTGTATCTATGAGATATACAAAAAGATGTCTCTACAAAGGTGAATATAACCATCGATAAAACTCTGGACTTTGATAACGTAAGGATGAAGATGCTCAAAAAGGCCCAGATAGTTTAGTAGAATTTTTACGGGACATATTCAACGCAAATCTAAAGTTTTGTCATCAGACTCTGAAAGAACAAAGTAGTACTGAGAAAACCAGGAATCTCAAAAAAAGATCCGCTGAGCTATCACCAATCATATGTTCTAAGTGATTAAATTAATAATTTTTAAAATCCTGAACCTATTTGAAAATAAGGACTTTTGGATAGATCAGTATTCGGTTTCGGCCAGGTTGGTCTTGCAGTGATTGTTTTTTCATCTTAATTCGAAATATCAAAGGGATTCTGAAGTGAATGTCATAGACATTCTGACTTCTGTGTGATGTGGTTAATGAGTATTACTGTTGGCTATTGCTCAGTCATCAGCAGTATATGCGTTTTGTATATCAACTTGTGTTCGTTATAGCTGGTCACTAAAGATCACAACATCTTACTCTTAGGGTGACTCTTTTCCATAGGATTTTTGAATATCATTATGTTTCTTCCTCCATGATCCTACAGTCGATTTCCCTCGTCGTCATGATAGATGTCGGATATCTGGTCAGTGGCGGCGAATATTCTGTAGCGGATCCTGTCCACCGAACCAACGTTGTTGCCTACACTACAGGGACAATTTTTTTCAAGGTCGATCGTCACCATCTGAAATACGCGATCACTTCCTAAGGATAATACAAATTAATAATTACATCCAGTGGATATTTAATATCCTTTAACGAATTAAGGTTTTTAAACGTGGCAGCTTTAATGCTTAACAATCTATTTCCGGATATGCGCACTGTATACGTAGAATGTTTTTGTTAGGGAGATTTTTTTCAATAATGTCAAAAATTAATATGTTCTTTAAAATTGTTTAAAACTTATAAAAATGTAATTTTTAATCAAAAATATTAAAAAACGAGTTTTATTTTTACGGAAAACAATTAAATCAAAATTACTACTCGCTTCTAGACCTTTCTCCTCTTAGAAAAAGAGTCGTTGACCTGGACCCCATCAGTTTCCACCTCACTCAGGTTACCTGGAACGTCATTATACTGGGCTGCCATTCCACCAGGTGGATGCTGTAACCAGATCTTCCTAGATCGTGTGGACCAAATACTTATATTCCACCAACATGCTCTCCAACGTCTTTTTGAGGACAATGGGGATGTATGTTATGGTTGGCTCATCGATTGCGATGGCTCCAAATGAGATCTATAAGCCTTCGAAGCGACACCGTCCAGGTTAAAACAATAGGTATGACTTTGACTGGAGCACCATAAAGAATCTTGATCTCTCCAGCCAGTTAGTCGTACTTATGAAAATATTCTACTTCAGTCTGCTTCAATAACCCTTGAGAGTAATTCCAATTTCAACAAGTAAAATTTCATTCTTCACTTTATCATGGACAAAAATATCAGGTTTATTGAACCTGGCTTGAGTATCTGACTTTATGGATGTGTCCAACCGGAATTCAACTCTCTGAGTATTGACTATTGAATTGATAGAATGTGTCTTCAGTTTCTTTAACTTTTTGACGCCGTATTCTGCATAAGTGCAAATATATGTATCTAACCACTTTATCGTGTCTTCTAATGTAGTGGCTGTTAAGCATCCTATTGCAACGTGTAGCCATATGATCCACCGACTTGTTACAATGGTTACATAGTGAATATTTATCTGCAAAAAAACAAGTTCCTGTTTTAAGAAGACAATACAAAGCCTCTGATCTCGGACTATTGTTTCCGTTCACCAAACACTCAGCGGATCCACCAACATCAATATTTTCATCTTTGCAACAATTAAAGAATATAGAGGAGCGACTTTCTTCTAATACTATCAATTAGGGATTTCTGTTGATATTCCTTGTTAAGGCTTATTTGGGTGGGGTCCATCTTGTACTTGAAAGCAAGGAATCCTGTGATTGTGGTCATGTGTGTTTTCTTAGTTTTGAGGACCCAAAGGATTCCATTTTTTCTGAGACACATGCTGGACTTTGTTTCCAAATCAGCAAGGAAATGGTACAACATACATCCACTTTGATGAGAAATTGAAACAAGCACGAAAACATATAATCTTTCTATGTTAGGCTTTAGATGTACTTTATACTCAGTTAAAATACGGCGAATTTCAACATCAATAGACTCAAATTCCTTCGGTTGTCCACCGAACCAACATAGCCTACACTACAGGACACTATTTTCAATGTTAATTAAACCAATGTATAAATTATAAAGGGACAAGGCATACTCGTTAATTACTTTAATCAGATTTACACCATTGAACTTAGTATGTACCAAGTTTATTATCCTTTCTCACATTTTCAGCAATAGTATTTAAAACTTCATGTTTCATGACATTACTTCCTTTGTCATCTAACACTCCGAGGTAGCGATAGCCTTCATGCCCATCCAGGGATTTCACATCTTTCATACATCTCAGATTAGTGCCAGACTTCTTAAAACTCCTCTTAAGCACAGTGAAATACTCATTTATCATCTTCACCATTGTGTTTTCTCAGTAAATTGAAATTTATTTCCAAAGACCAAATATTTTTAGATCATCTATAAAAAGTAAGTGATTGGTTGAGTACGTCATCAATGATGAATTACTTTGGGATATATACAATTTTGGATATTTATTATTTAGAATTTTGTTTAAGGGATCCGTGACTAAAACATAAAGTTAAGGAGACAGAGAGTCTCCTTGCAGTATTCCACGTTTCAATACAACTGTTCCAATTTTCTCCATATTTAAGATTACTTTGCATTTGGTAGTTAGATTCCTCACGAAATTTGCAAATAAATTATTCCCATATTTATTATACACTGATTGAACAAGGCTTGCTATAGGCATACACGTGATTGGGCGCAAATCATCCGGTGATCCACAAGTTATTTTTTAATTAAATATGTTACTCGGCTGTAAAACCACATGTCCGGTAAATATTATCCACTAACGGTTTTCAATAGCTCATCGTGAAGGTCCTCAAATTTTTTGACAACAAAGCAATTGACACCATCACACCCAGCTGTTTTCCGATTCGGTGAACATTAATTTATGCTCTTGATAAAGTCACGCGTTATATCCACTGGAGACTCTTCCACCATAGATATACGTTTTCCGATAGCGCTAATAGATCGTGGAGTTGCAACTTTCTCCCACACCGCTTCCCAAAAAATACACTCATCTTTTCCAACTTCACACACAGTGCGCTGAGTATCAGTAGTAAGACTTTGATAAAATCTCTTTCTGTTTAATTTGAACCCATAATTATCTTTCCTGAATGCTCTCCTCGATTCATAAGTCTCCAATTTTCTTATCCTGTCCTTGATTATAAAAATAACTCTCGTAAGCTCCCCTTTTTCCGATTTCTTATATCCATAAGGTATCAAAATGTCCATCATTTTCGCCTTCTTGGTTTTTTGGTCTCCAAACATACTGAGAAAAAAAGGTTATCTTTAAGCTCGGAAATTATCTCTCCTGTACTTTCAACAAGCTTGCTATTGAGATCCTCCATGTTAATTTATCTTATGCCCAATGCCATGCATAAATTATTTTCGTTATATCAAGGTCAGCATGGGGTGCACAGCAGTATAATTGGTTATCGCAGCATTCAATCCATTAAACACATCAACTTAGACAAATTTGAATAAGATCTGCAGTTCTGAAGTCGTAACTTCGGATATTGTATTTTCGTTAATTGCTTCAGTAGGAGGGAAGTTGTTTTTGTTTTTGCGAAACTGACATACAAGGTGCCATTGTTTTAAAGACCCGCAGGAAATAAATCAAAATTATAAATTCAAAATTTTGGGTAATGCCAAAAAAGTCAAAATTTTTATTGATTTTATTGATTAATTTTTTAGTTTTTGAATAAAATAATGTGTAATCAACCTCGTTCGATCAGGTAGGTCATTGAAAAGCGTACGACTGATATTAGAAAATATACTGATTAATTTTCTATTAACTCACGAATTTTCTAAAAACAAATTTTTATTGAATCTATCATCTATTAAACAGTTCAAACTAACAGGTCTATCATTTTTATTACTATATCACAGGTGCTATCTAAAAATATCTAATTTTCTCGTTCCATCTACTGATCAATGAGGTCACTAATGCTCTCTCGAATGTTTCCTGGAATAAATTGAACATTAAAGTTTACAAAACTTATTTGAGGTATTTGATATCGCTTTACTTCCTCTATGCAAAGTGTAGAAAATTTATGAATATCTGCCAAAAATAATTCTGGTCAGAATTGGGAGTTGTCTTGAAGTTTGTGAATATTGAATCTTTATTGATGTAAAAAATAAGTACACAGTCGTTAGGTGTCGTGCAAAGTGGCTTTGGTCACGGGTTCGATTCTCGCTGCTGTTCACCTGGTGGAAGGTTCCTCGCATCTACGATGCAAAAAGGGCTTGACGAGTGACGCCGTCATCAGTGGACATTCACTGCGGAACTGGATAGTCAAAAGTGACATACACACAAGAAAAAGAAAACAAAAAAGTGAAGAGCAATCCTTGGTTCTCCCTCTACGATTAGTTATAATAACTGTCCTTTACTTATATAAAGTGTGTGTTCTGCACGGTTAACAAATTATTATTTTACTATCTTAAAAGGTTAATTCTAATTAAAATGTTCTCTATCAAATTCGTTTCCTTTTCGAGCAACTATAGGAGTAAACCCAATTGTCACAGTCCTTTTCCTCAATATATATTGACATCACTTCGCTCACACTCTTCTCTATATTCACATAATCCTCCAACAAATTCTTGTAAATAACGGAATGAAGACTCTTCAATTTTATTTGATTCATTAAACCTTCTTTTTGCATGTTGATATCAATTTTGTATCCAACTCAGAAGTGTCGCAAACAGAATACTTGTGCCTTAGAAATTCTTCAATTAATGCCAAATGTGTTTTCTCTGAAATTTTGGCTTGAAGAATTGCGGCACTTCTACTGCAAACAGTACTTCTGAGTTTCAAATCATGAAAAAATCATATAGCATCTTCTCACTTAGAAGAGAGATTTAGCGTAGTCCTCTCCCAAGGTAATTCCTCGTTAAATAAAGCCTCTGCTTGCATGCAGGTTTGAGATTAATCAATATGGTGCGGATAGCTGAGTCAATCAAATCGTATTCACAAGATTCCACATTAATGAGTCCCATAGTTAAATAATAGTTAAATAAAGACATAGCATGCTTGTTAATAGCCTTAAACAAATTCACTGCATTTAGTTCGGTATTCACCAATTTCTCAATTTTTTGGTTTATTTGCGAAGAAATTATTTTTAACATTTCTGGCTTTTGAATTTGTCCGGAAGGACCTTCCAATACACTGAGGTATTTATATCCATTCCCTCTAGCAACTTGGCTTCATCTGATAACAACAAGACATTTGTAGCGGACTTTTCTAGATTCCTTTCCATCCCCACAGCACTGAAATACAAATTAACATCTTCCATCATCTAATAACATCTTCACTAGTCGAAATAAGTTTTAAATCGTCAATAAATAAAAGATGATTAGTTGAGAATGACGAGACAGACTGTAAAACGGAACTTTTGGATACTTATATGTCAATAAACGGCTAAGTGGGTCAAGCACTAAGACAAATAACATGGGGGATAGACTATCCCCCTGCAAAATTCCCCTTTCAATCTGAATATCACGAATATTTTCATTATTCAACATTAGTTTCACTCTCCAATGCATAATCAGTAATCTCACAACTTTAATAATCCATTCGGGGATTCCGGATTTTCAAGGACTTCCATTAAAAGTTGTGGTCAACCGAGTCAAATGCATTTTTGACGTCAATCCATGCAGCATATAATCTCCTCCATTTACTTTATTAAGTGATTTATTGACTAGTGCCTGTTCTTTAGCACCCTGACATCTCTTCCTTGTTCCCATCTGGTTTTCAGAAAGAAGGCCGAACGCTTCCACATAATCCGCTAGCTTGGCATTGATACACTTTGTCATAAGTTTATAGAGTGACGACATGCATGTAATAGGGCGTAAGTCCTTTGGCGACTGTGGCGCTTCGCATTTTGGGATCAAGTACGTAATTACAGTAAAAAACCAGTTTCCAGGGACGTACTCTCCGTTTACAATCCTAAGCATTTCGGTATAAATTCATGCAGAGGTAAATTTCTTAAGGAAGAAATTGTAGATCCCATCACAACCTGGGGCCTTCCAATTCGGCTTTTCATTATCAATTGAGATATTAGTATTATTTTGTCCTGAATTCAAGTTCCTGTAGAAGGACCTTCTATTCAATTCGAACATTTGGTTGTTTATACGAAATTTCCTTTTCAATTCAAATGTCGATATTTTTTTCTCCATGACTATAATCTTATCTTAGATAAGAGACGTAGTTCTTGTTCTTTCTCCGGATTGTTTTTTCCTGTAACCAACTATCGACAAAGCATGGCACGCCATAGACTTCTCGTCAGTAGAAAGAGTCTTCGTGAAAAAACTTTTCAATAAAACAGAGTGTGATTTCCATTGTTCAATTTTTTTAGTCATATCCTCCATCCATTTTGAGGGCTCAAATTTTTTTGTAGTAAGAGTTTGATAGGCAGTTTACCCAGCATAAATAATAGAGGAAATTTGATCAATTGACATGGGTGATTGACTTTAATCCAAACATTGATAACACGGTTCAGGCATTCGAGAATATCCACTTTTACATAAGGAATTTTCTTCGTACGGGGTCTTGAAGAATGGTCAATTGATTGATTCGTCTAGAGCGCGTGCTTTCAATAGCCGAGGTAGCCCATTGTTCTCAACAATCAGCTGTTGAGGAAAACATTATTGTTCGTAAAACCGGAAATTTCGTGTTGTAGAAGACGCAGCAAAAATTGTATTTTATTAACGATTTATGAAAAATTAAAACGTATCTGGAATCTAGACTTTCTGTTAGTAAGTTTTTTCTATTACAGAAATGTAAAAACAAAATACCTCTCCATGCATATACGACTATTTGAAAAAATCCTTCCACGTCTATTTAGTAAAGATTTTGGGCAATTTAAAAGTCAATTAATCGAAAAAATTGATTTCTCTGGGAATTAGAAATCACTGGAGTAGCACGACCTTCAGGAAACATGTGCTGAATCTAATCAGCGGGTTTGCAAGAAAATTGAACTTTGTTAAAACGATACTTTCAAAATTCAAAGATCATTAAATTAAACGGTCCTCTGTATACACAATTTATCGAGTCAACCATCAGTTATGGTTCCGTCGGTTGGGGAACAAAATCGTTTCAAGAGACAAAGTTGGGATCGATACTGAGAAAGATCAGCCTTCGCGCAGAATTAGTTAATTATTTTGGATAAATAATAATAAAGTTAAAAACTCAGTGTTTTAAATTTGTAATCCAAATAAAAGTTTTAAGATAAATAGAATAACGGTTTTTAATCTTATGTAGTTTGATATCTATGAACTTATCACTTGTTATCAACAATTCAGGAAGCCAACAACAAATGACTGGATGTAAGTTCTCGTTGCTCCTTCAATAGATAGTTTATTTATATAGTTTTTGAAGCATTTCGAGACTCCATCCCATAACCAGATAATTTAAAAGTAAAATTAATTTATAAAATTTATGATAACCAATCACTGATAAATCAAACTTATTGATGCAACAATAAAAATATTATAAATTGATTTTTTTCTTTGTGTTATTTTTATGTTTTAAAATAAAAAATCAATAAATTTGATTCATAAATCTTTAGGGGTTTCCATTTGAGAATATTCTGTAGTACTTTAGTACTTTAAAACAAAAGTTAAATTGATATTTTACGAGTATTTAAGCAGTCGTGCGTTGTTGCCCAATCGCATAAGCGATGAATAACTCTGCTCCTGCAGTCAACTTTGAAAGCAACAACAAATGCATTATAACGCAAAATTTTAGTTTGATAATGTCTGCAGCCGGTTTGGTTATCATTCAGCTAATATACTCACTTACTATCGCAATATCTCTGTTTTTGAATTGCGTTGTTTTAATAATCTACAGATGTGGTAGAGGAACTGGTGGACTGATGGGAATTTGGATATGTAATTTAGCCATATCTGATATTATTATGTGTATTTCTTACATTCCTATTATATTTACTGAAATGATTCAATTCAAGTGGAGAAATGGTCATGTAACATGTCCACTTGTGAAATTCTTTAAACGTTCATCAATTTGTGCAATCGTATGGTTTGACATAATAATCGCTATTGTCAGATTTGTTGCCCTGTTTAAGCCAATGGCTACTAAAAATATAAAACCTTACATAAAAGTGATTGTATTGTCAGTTTGGACTGGTTCTGTGTTAATTTCATCATTCCAAATATATATTACTGACAAACTAAGAGACAATGACGATTGCTACATGCACATTGATGTTTGCTATGAACGGTGGACAGATAATAAAATATTACAAGGATATGCAGCAGTTGTTAGTGTATTTCTCTTGGCCATACCACTGCTATTAATGACTGTCATTTACATTATCATTATTATTAGACTCTACAAACATAAATCTTGTGGTTCTGTCCCAAGAAAAGTAATTTATTTATATATTTAGAAAATATTACTTCCAGTAACAATAATTTTAGTATTTGTGATTTGTACTCTCCCTTATAGGATTACTTATATTTTATACTCTTATAATGAAAAATTATTTGAAATTATTACCATTTATGATGCCAGAATATTATATTCCGTCTTTTTCACAATGCATTGGTTAATGATGGTTTCACCCATCGCTAATCCTCTAATTTACATGTTTTTTAATATTAACTACAAAGTATATATTTTATATATTAAAGTTACACTTTAAATTGTTAATGATAAAATTATGTCCAATCAGTCACAAAACAAGACATAATGTGATTTCCTCTATTTTCGACAATGTCAATTTCAAACCTCTCAGCAATAATTATAAAAATGAACTTTTAAATTATCGAAGTAAAAAAATGAATGGACTATAATTAGATTTTAATTGGGTCAATGTATTATATTCAATTCCTATTTGTCTAGTCCATTTAAGAGTCATTAATTTTTACCCTCACAAATGTTTGTCGTTGTTTAAGTAGGAATCCTTATTTCTGTGGTAAATGAGCTATCAACTATTTTAATTTAGTAATCTTGTTAAACACATAAAAGTTATTAGATTATTATCTTTTCATTTATCATTTCTGTTCGATAGACGAATTGCCAATTTTTGTCAATAATGTCAAAAATTCATATTTTCTTCAAAATTGTTTAAAACTTCAAAAAATTACTATTTAATCACACAATAATTTCAATTTTTTATGATAGGATTTTTCTTAGAAAAAAACAATGTATGGGGTTCAATTCTACATCGCCACAAGCACAGTCAGCATACCAGAGAAGAAAAGAATGCTGGGGTAGGAGAGATATAATGGTTCTATTTTTCCCATTGCCACTGATCACTCCCACATTATTAAATTTTCATTGCAAGACCATCGTTAAGGCTAAACAACAAACTAAACGATCATGAAAATTTTGATACAGACTCTCAGTTTGGCTCGATATTCCATTCTTGACCTTACACAAGTTCAGAGGGGTCAGGTAATCTCTGACTCCGTTTTAACTTTATATTTATTAAAATTTCTCTCGATAATTTTTTGAGTGTTTCAATAGCTCACTTGACGAAATTAGTTATATAAACTTTGCTAAAAAAAATTATTTTATTTTTAACTACAAAAACAACAACTACTAAAGTTCCTTATAGTCAAGGCTAGTCTCTCTCGGAATTGTAAACCCAACTCAATTAGACAGCTCCTTTCCCTAATGCTTCTTGAGATGGACGATCCGGTACGGTTCAACAGGGTCAGTGATATGCTTCCGGGATAAACAAACATATTCTTAAATATGCTCGGCCCTAGCATGGCAAAGTTTATCGGGCAGTTTGCAGGACTGTTGAAGAAATATTTTAGAATGACACTAAATTAATAGTGAGAATACTTTTATGTGCCCCTTATAATTAAAAAGAATCATGCTTAGAGAAATTTAGGAGCCCCAACTAACAATAAAATTTCAAAAATATAGTTTTTACAAATTTGGAAACCTGATGGCAATAAGAACCCAACATTAAATTGATAGCTCTTTTGATCTAAATTGTGATGATTTCGAATGTGGGATTTATTAACCCAAAAACACAATTTTTTAATTACTTAAATTAATTAAGTGATCTCGACAGCCTCAAACAGATTTCTCATTCTTTCCTTGTACGCCTTCTGGGATCCAACGCAGCTTTTCTATAACGGGATATTTGGAAAATAGAAATTGAAACAGAGTGATGTATATCCTCATAAGATACGTCCTAGCTGTGTACTGTTGGGAGTTGCAATTCATGCACAGGGAAGCAAATCCCTTTCATTTTGTCGGATAAGGTATTCAAGTGATGAGGAAATCAGTTTTTCTAGTTTCCTAGATTACTAATAGAAGTGGCTGTTAAGGACTGAATGTAGTTAATTTTTTGTTCGTTCGTGCAGGCCAGATTAATTCTCCATGACGCACAAGCATAGCTGACAGATGGCTCAATGAATGGTTTGCAGAGTAATTTCAATACTGGGAAAGAGGTCTTAATGCCACCAAAAATAGATTTGATTATTCCTAGTTTTCTTGAGCACCTTCCGGAAATGCGGTCGATATGAGAGAAAAAAGACATGTTTGTGTCAAATGTGATTTCCAAGATTTTCAGTTTCTTCGTGAAAGGTATTTTTGTCTGATTTATAAATATATCCAGGGTCATTTGTCCAAGTCGTTTGTCTGAGGTAAATAAGTACGAAGATGATTTTTCACCAGATATATAACGAATTCTGGCATTTAAAATCAAAAATGACATCTATAACTTCATAAACGTAAAAAAATTTAACTCATTAATAAAAGATGACCCATCCCTGGGAACGATCTTTAATCTTATTTACTTTAATTTCAATAGACTTGTCATTTTCTTGTCCGGGGTAAACATGGTTAATTGTTAGTTCTCGTTTAACAACAAAAGTAAACCATTCAGGTTATTTTGCATCTCTCCGTAACGTCTTGATCTCGTGATGCTAAAACGACATCGTCTCCATAAAACAGATGAGATAAAAGTGTTGAATAGTAGCGAGGATAGTAGTGAACTCTAGGGTACCCCATCATGAAATGGCAGAGAAACTGATAGAATGTTCTCAAGGCAGACTCGTACCCTCAGGTCGCTAAGAAGCCAAAGAGTTTTAAAATTCCATGTCTGTCTGAAATATTTTATAAGTAGAATTGTTATGAAAAACACTTGAGTAAGAAAATATACTAATGTTTATATTACTAACACTATCATAGTAACAAAATATCAAGAGATTATCTTTTCTATTAGGTTTTTACACATTCCTCGGTTGCATACTCCAATTATGTTATCTCCAGTTTTTAACTGTCACACGTTGAAGATCTTTAACAAAAAGAATTGGCAAGGTTGTGCCTGGTCGGCACGGAATTCCGACTTGGCGTCGATAGGATAAGACTAAATCGCCCAGTTTGCATGGTCGTGTCTCAGAATATGTATAAATAGACCCCCGCCTGCTTCAGTGAATCTAAACTTACTGTTGCATATATTGCATAATCTAGAGTTTTTTTAATTATTTTTGGCCAGTTTATACCAATAAGCGACGAGAATGAGATGGCTAGTCCGGAATCACCTGACGGCTATGTAGTTAATAAATTTGTCGGTAATTTTTGGTCTTAATAAATAAATAAAAATCACATGATCTCTCTAACATCGTTCGTCTTCTTAGTCTCTTGTCTGATGTGAAGAGAGTTGTGACGGACTTCTCAGTGATGTAGACAAGTGGTTCTTCATAAACCATTCCTTTGTTCTAATCTTGAAGTGGCAATCTCGATGTTCAAATCGCGTGTATGTCGTAAGTGAAAAGAATATCATTTTCGACTTCTGGTGTAGGGAGATTGACCAGGAATAGGTTGAATAACAAATGAGACAAAATGGATCCTTGAGGAACATCATTCGGATCAAGCCGGGAAATAATTTTGACTGTCTAATGCAGACATGTCTTCTTCGACCGATAAGCAGGTAGCTAACCAGAATTTTAGCTATCGAAAAATATGTTTTTTGAAAATTTTCAAAAAATCTTTCTTAATACCTAGTCGAAATCTTTGCACACGTAATTGAAGCAAAGCACAGTCTTTATGTTCCAGGCTGTGCGAAAAACCATATCGTATAAAGTTAGTTAAGGCTGATAAATGGGTCAAGTAGACCTCTCTTTTAAAAACAATAATAAACTACACAAATGCATTTTGGTCAGGATTCCACTTTTGCCATGCATCTCTGTAAGTCCATCCCCCTGCTTCTCGCAACCGCCCTCAGATTATCTGCTGTTTTCAGTTTTCTTATGCAAGTGAGTTGTTTGTCAACCTCTATACGTTGTTTTGTTTAATACAGAAAAGTAAATATGACTTATTATTAAAAGCACTTTCACAGAAGCAGAGAACGTTACATTGTGCCACATGTTTCAAAATTTGCTTCACTAGGCGTTTCTATCGTCCTCTGCTTTGCACATCTGTCTGTAGATTTTCTAGGTCATCTGGAGATTTAAGTTTTCTCCCAATTCCATTAAGATCCTTGTTTAGAGCCACAGGGAGGGTGACTCTAGGTTTTTCTCTGAAGATAGTTTGTTTTCATTGTTAGAGTAATTGTCCATTATTATATTTGCAGGAGCGTTTATGTCCATTCTAAGAACGTGCCCAGACAGTCTCCATCTTGATTGACTTAATAATTAAAATAAGATATATAAATTGCGTATTGTTAAATAAATCATAAAAAATATGACTTAATAATTAAAATAATTAACTTAAAAAGGATTTGTTAATGTGTAGTACTTTTGATGAATTAAATCCATACTCTATTGTGTGGACTCCAATTCCAATTTTAAGGTAATCCAAAGGAATAGTCGATTAGTTGGATAATTCCCATTATTGGACATGTCGGAATTACCACATCCGATGGTATTATTCATGACTTTAGTTATTCTTGTACAATTTCTGTTAATTCTATGGCATTCGGGAAACCAACAAAGTAAATAAATAAATAATTTAGAGTTGTTCGAATGATTAAGGGATTTTTGCCTGGAGTACCTGATAAATGGGATGAGGCTATTAAACATGCAGATGATTGTTATAGACTCAGGACTGTTTGTTTAATATTTTATAAAGCATAATTTATTCACTGATAACTGTCACAGTCACGTCGCATGTGCTCTTAATAAGATGGAATACAAAGGCAGAACAAACTACACAATGTTTGATGTTGAGTGGTTATTATTGAGACATGCAAAATATGTCAGGTTTTCCTATACTAATTATTAGTTTTCATGGTTTTTTTAAAAGTTGGGGATTTTTTGTTTTACTTTTAGGTATTATTTTTGGACTTAGTTATATTAAATTTTGATTATATTCAATTATATCTTTTTTTTAATTAATTTAAAAAAACAAACGTTAATTGAGGAAGCCTGCTGCATGGAATACATATCAACACAAGTTGCGTCCCATATCCGGATGTGTAAGGGAGAAGGGTCATCCGTCAGGTCTCTTTCCATATCCTTGATCGAAACCCACGGGTTCAAGCTGTGATGGGAAACCTGTAGCTTTCAGAGCTCTGACGATCACATCGTTCAGAGCAGCGTGGCGTGGTCTTCTTCCTGCGCTTCTGTATGTGTGAGAGTCGAGACATGACAATCTTTCCGTGAGGCGTGTTAGTTCTTCTTTCGTGAGCGGATCTCTTTATTGGACCCCCGTTTTTGATTTAATAATTTCATTTTCAAATACCAGAGACGCATCCTCCCCATAGGATAATTTGACAAGAGGGAAAAGCCTTGGAGCCCTCTTCCAACAAGTTTCCATAATTTTATCTCTTCTGAGGGAATTGAATGCATTCGTTATGTCCAATTTGATTCCAATGCATTCATTTGAAATATTTCTCTGTGAAGAAACACTTTGCTGCATGAACAGCAGCCTCACATCCGTTCTTGATTCTAACACTCATTTGTTTAGAAAAAACTCCTCTCCAAGTTGTAGGCTTACCAGGGTCGATGCTACCTTTGCTGCAAGTCTCTGAAAATTCCCAACCGCAATAGGACGGATTCCCCATTTGGTTTTTTGAAAGCAAGTAGCCTTGCGGAGAGGAGCAATTCTCTGGCATATTCTGGGATGTCGCTGTTAACCATATTTATGATTAGGTCCGTAATTGATTTGACAAGACAGCTTCCGAGATGTAAATGGAGTAAGGTCTTTAATATGGCCAGGACGTAACCCTATCAAGCCTCCACCGCTGCTATCGGCGAAGGAAGCTATTTTGCAGCGCACTTTGGATTCGGTTATGATGATCTCCGGGGTTCCTTTGGGATTCAAAAACTTTTCACTGTCAGTTGGTGCATCTGGGTGCTTCAGTATTAAGGTATTCAGGACCTCTGGGGTACAAGACAATACCGTCTTATCGGACGTGATAATCAGTATATAACAAATTGATTACAAATTGTTAAGCTTCCTTGTAACCTCTAAAATAATGACATTTGCAACTATCTTTAGGTGTAGAATATTACTAAATAGATTCTATATTGCTTCTCTAAGATACCAATTCATTATACCCCCAAATAAAAACTATTCAGTTGATCGACACTCTTCTTTCTGAATTACAATGACCTCATTTAGTTTATCCGTAATTTTACTAGCCCCTAATTTTACCAGATTCATCTGACTGATCTCTGTCATGAAGGGAGTAATCTTTATTAATTACCCCCGGATACACCGAGAAAGAAGTAAACAACTAATTAAGTGTATCCAGTTACACTATTACTCAGTCCTTCAACGTCACACGAGTCCATTCTGAACGTTTATTCCTTGCAGTTTGGAAACACATCCAGTAGTCAAAAGACTATAGAATTCTTTTCAGACAATAAGTCAATAAAATGGAGACTGAAGCAGGAAGGTTGGACACCAATAAAAACATTATGGAAGTTTTGGCTTTTACTTTTGGATCTAAATCGAGTGTTGTTACTTTACAAGATCCAATGGTAGTGTTATCGCCGAAGTGGATGTTTCTAATGTCTTTTTAAAGAAGTTCGAGAAAATTCAAAGGATTGACCCAAAAAATCTGATGAGCACGTTTGGACATGCCACACATATTTTTTACTACAGAAGAGGTAAAGCAAGCCATTATGGAATGCCGAAAAAAAGTTCCTGGAATTAACTGGATATGGATAAAGCTTTTCAAGGAGGGTCCGGATAGTCTGTTTGAAGTTGTCTCATTTGAAGCATAGAGAGTCTGATTTATAAATGACTTAATTATAATCCGATTTTTTGCAAGTAGAAGAAGGCGTGCTCACGTTTCGATCAGGTCACTGACCTTGTTAAACAGGATCAGCTCGCTCATCGCGAAGAAGAAAAACGATAGGAGAGAAGGAGCTGGCTCATTGAGCGCATTTCCTTGCATATCGTGAGGGTAGCGTGCTTTATGGACGTCATGTGGTCCACCTTTAACGGTGGCGTCAGGTGTTTCTCCACACAATAAAAAACCACTCTTCCCCCATCTGGATTCGTTTACCAGACGACAACTTCCTGATCTCAGCCTCCCCTAGACGAAATGCCTAGCCATCCTCAACTATAATGCAACTGAACGTCAATGGAATAAGAGGAAAAGTACTAGAGTTATGGACATACCTCAAAAAACAAAATTCGATGTGGCTGCCATCCAAGAAACCAGGGGATTCCTTTTATAACAAAAGTGGAGGGATATTAGATGAAAGTGGTAACAACATATCCGTCAATACCAAATGGCGCGTTAAAAAAAATCATAGACACGAACATCCACATCCTCTTTGGAGGCAAAATCAAGCGTGAATGGTATTTGTCCACTGACTCTTGGATCCGATTAAATATGATAAGGGTAAAGATCTTTCCCAGAGTATTTAGAAGGATATCAGAGTGCAGGTTTTCAACCGGCCTGGAGGGTTTATTTTTTGTGGATCCACAATATTTTCGAATCTGATCCTTAAATCCTTCTGCAGGTTCAATAGGCCTGGCACGTCTAAAAGACGCTGACTGCTGTGGAGTTTAGGTTTCATCAGGTGTTTGTCAGTTACAGAAAGGACCCCTCACAGTTTCTAACCATGCCTTTCCTGGTAGAAGAATCTTTCTTATACTTCTGATTGACTCTGACACACACTCTTGATATTCTGTTTGCAGCATTACTGACGATCTCAAAATTCAGTCATATACCTCCTTCTTGATCCCGTGGAATACCCACCACATTGTGTTTGGATAAAGCATCTCCTATTAGATTTCGCGTGGAGAATCTCATAGCCATTTTCCGCAGTTAGAATGGATTTTATGTTGAATTTTGCAGAAACATTTTTATGGTAACTGTCAACAGTGAGTCCCCCATGAGATCTCGAGTCGCGTAAAAGATATTTGTTTCTTATTCGACAATGTAATAGATTATAAATCTTTATCGAATTTCCGGTGGTCGAAAGTCTGGAGCCTACCAACGTTGTTTTATGGTGTGCGAATTGGGAATTGGGTGTTGTAGATGAATAAGTCGAAGGCATAGCAGAAATATGATAGACCAGTGCCAGGATAGTTTCTGATCCCTTTCCATGTTGTCCGATAAAACGTTCGTATCCTTTTCTTATCCCAACTTCAGCATTGAGTTCAAAATTCAAAGAAACAAAATTATGCGAAAAATCAAGAAAAAATGTAAGATAAACCACGAAACAGAGCTACAAACCTTGCAAATGAAGTAGGAAAGTACAAACATAAGTCGAATGTATGCATCTGTAAAGATAGTGCGAAAAAAGAAATCTAAAAATCTAACAGTTCATGATGAATGGAAGTACCATTTACAACAACCACAGACACCATAGCTGATCACTTCGAAAAATATTTCAATTTTGATAACGAAGAAACGCTTTATCTGTCTGATAAAGTCCCAGAAAGCTATAACCAAAAATAACATTAACAAAAGTTAAAAAGGCCAGATTAAACAACTCAAATACCCCAGGCCCAGATAATGTTAATGCAGAGTTCATAAAATACGCTCCTGAAGAGTTTCAAATACTCATTACTCACATTCTGAACAAAACTTTTGAGGAACACTCCAGAATTAACATCGGAATCGGAAAATTAATCCCCCTACATAAATTGGGGAAGTAAAAAAGGAAAGCTAAACAGCTTAAGACCAATCATACTACTTCAACTCACTGCGCAAATTCTATCGCTAATGGACAGAATAAAGCCCTACTACGTGGATTTATCGGAGCTGGCCAAAGTGGGTTTGTCTTTGGAAGATCAACTTCCGTGGCGTTTGGAGCAACAATGGATATGTGCTTCATGCCAAAAATATAAAGAGGAGTACCACATAATGGAATCGACCTAAGGCATTTGACTCAATCAGCAGAGTCAAGATGTACAAATATTAACACCACTACTCGAGGAAGATTGCATCAGAATAATTCGTTATCTACTCTCCTCCACTCAACTATTTATCCAGCTCGGAAATCAGAAATTCATAGTATTCGGAACAAACAAGGACAACCCCCCCAGGGTAACGCCCTATCCCCGGTTTTATTCATCACATCTGGAGGCAACCTAGAGCCAGGAATAATATCCCCAGACATATAACGGAAGTCATCTTCGCAGATGATATTGATCTCAGGGCAACAGACCACCAATTAGAAGGTATTATCGACAAATTGGCAAAACATTTGGCGAACAACGACACGAAGAAAAATGGAGGAACGAAGAAACTTGGCACTCTTTTAGGAGATACAGAAGACACAATACGAAAATATCACTAGCAGCTTTCGCTCTCATAAAACTAAACAACGTATGGTTATGAGGTAAACAAATTTCTGTCTCTTTAAAAATCAAATTATACAATATGTTCGTAAAACCGGTTTTACTGTACAACTCTTCTACCTGGGCACTCACAACGCTGAAATGGAAAGTCTGAACTCCTTTCATAGAATGCAGCTCAGATACATTCTAAGATTTTCCTGCCAAATCACATTTCAAACAAACATCTTTATTCCCATTACGATATCCACACATTGGACAAAGAAATAAGAAGTAACAAGTGGGGCTTATTTGGTCACATTTTAAGAATTGATAGGAATACTCCTGCTAATCTCGCGATGAAAAACCACTATGCTCTTCATCCGGGATCGACTTTCCAAGGAAGACTACGAATTACTCTACCAACCAGTCTACATCAAGACCTAACTTGATTAGAAAAGGGTTGACGTCGGCAGATGATCTTGAGCACCTGAGGGACCTATCGAGGAACAGAGGGAACTGGAAGCGATTAACAAAACGCATCCAGGAGAGGGTGGCACAAACGAGATAATTTTACTAACGTTGTTTTGCGGTGTTCTTGTTATTAATAATAATAATAACTTTAGCATTCCAATCCCCGCAATAAAGAGGAATGAGAAAAACTTCAGGTGAAATACATTCTTGGAAAGTTCTTGGTAGAAAGCGTCCAATTCCTCCGGGTCTTTGGAAACGCGGCCACTATGTGGGGAATACACATTCACAATGATGATTAGTGTCTATATTTCCCTCTGGGTCTAATAAATAATTGAATGAAACCAATCTGATCACTCATCTTCCAAAAGTATTCCGAAAAGTAAATCCTTGTGCACAGCGAAACCCTGTGCAGTCCGGTGGTTGTAGGATTTCTCTGTAGTTTCCAGAAAGTTCGTCAGTTCCAGACCTTCGTATCTTGAAACAGCAGACAGAACATCGATGTATCTTTTGAAGTGGGAAATAGAATTGGGGAAGCATAGTAGAAAAATTTTGCTTGCATATAAATGTCCTGCACATGAGGTGAATTTCATAACATTTACATTAGGTTTTGATTGAATAAACCAAATTGAAATAATATTTCTACCATCGAATACAACGTCGTTTTGCAACCACTGGATCAGGGTATAATCAAATCGTAAAAATACAACTTCAATTCTCCTAGATTTTCAATATTATTCAGAAAATTGAAACTGGGATAAATTTTTATTTTGCATTCAAAAAATTAAACTTAAAGATGCAATATTATTCACATATTGTGCTTGGAACAAGATGGATAGTTCTTTAATATTCAAATGCACGCAAAATGGATTCAAAACATTGAAAATATAAATTATGAAAACCCTGTTTTTGAAAATTACGATTATATTCTCGAAAAAATGAACACAAGTGATAGTGAAGAACCCCTTGAAGAAAGTCAGAAAGGTGTAACTATTAGCGAGGCTTTTTTAGTCTTAAATAAATTAAGAGAATTCTATAATCAAAAAAAAATCCTTAATGTCAAAAATCTTGAGTCTATTGAAAAGCTTGGATCTTCAATGATCCGAACTCTAAAAAGAAACAAATCAATACTTACTGATTTTTTTGCTTATAAATAATTTTTTGATTTACATTATTAATGGATGAAAAAATTAATAATTTTCTCGAATTCTCCAAATCCTCGAATCCGCCAGATTTTCCCGATCCCTGAAATTGGCGGATTCGAGAGACTTTACTGTACTTTTAAAAAAATTTTTAAATTTCCGATTGCCCTAGTCATCATTGATATTTTTAAGTATAGGCTTGTATAAAAGGTTCCCATTCAAAATGGCCTCCAATTAAATTTTTCAGGTTTTGGATAAGTTCATCAATAGACATCACGAGATATTTTACCAAGGTCCTCGACATCTTTAGGTAAAAAAGTCATCTTTTTAAATCTTATAAAAATTGATTTTACCAAGGTCCTCGACATCTTTAGGTAAACATTTAAGACGGTTCTTAGGGAGAATCTATTTGACCAACATATCACTAGCTATGAAAGATTCCCTGAGAATCAAATTCCAAGGTCACCAAATTTCATTGGCAGCTGTTTCCATAAAGTTTCAAAATAAGCATTGCATCCTCTTGTTGAACTGATTAGACGTCGATACGTCCGAGTTGGTAGTGAAACCATTTAAGCAGATGTTATAAGATGACTGTTAATTTCAAGTGAATCTGATCGAGATAGGACCCAAAATTCTATATTTGTTATAAAATAAATTGATATAAATATATAAACACAATAATAAAAATAATTAGTTTCCATAACGTTATGTATGATAAGGCTCCTCGAATCATCAGTCATATTTCTGGTTCCACAAATAAAAATGTAGGTCCAGGGAGTTATAACATTTCGAGATCTCTTGTTTGTGGTTTTGATTATAAAGAATTAAAGGGGAATCATATGCTCCTTTTTTATCACTTAAAAGAAGGGACACGGATAACGACGAATCCTCATTATTCCCAGCTCCAGGACAGTATAATATAGCAACAAAACAGCACATCATTGTTTTTGTAATGTTTTATCAGTGAGGGTGGGAGTTGTATGAAAAATAAAAGTGTTAGATTTAAGGATAGGTATTCTTATTCACCAGCACCTGGAGCCTACGATTCAGAAATATTATTTCGTAAAGCAGAGGTAAAACAACCTAAATTTGTATAATTATCCTTAATATTAGGATTCAATCAAAATTATCAATGAAAACAGGGTCCCAAAGGCTCCCTCTATTCCATTAAAGTTACAATCGTATGGATATGAAGAAGACGAAAATGGAATTCTCGTCCGTCAACCAGTCCCTGAGAGGGATACTACAATTGGACCGGCATACTACGACCCTGATTATGTGAGCCATATTTAGTATTTGTAGAATTTGTACTACTCCACCACCAAAGGACACACGTTTTACAAGGACAGTGGACGAAAATTATTCAACAATATAAACACAACACCTGGCCCAGGTTCCTACAACACAGAAATAATGGGTAAATTAAAGCCACAAAACATAAATGCTAGCAAAGAAATGTCAAAAAGAACATTTGTTAGAAAGGAAGTTGTATTCTGTGTTATTTATAGAAATCATTAACTCCTCCCCTTGACTATGATTTATTAAACGAGAAAAAACGACAAAAAAGTACATCAAAAATTCAGAATAAGGTTCCGTTTGGAATACAGAGTCAAGTAATCCCTAAGCTAATGTCAGAGATTTGTCTACAAAGAAAACTCAAACCCTGCCCCCTGTGACTATCAGTCTATTTCTGACAGATTGCCTCTATTTACCAAAGAAACAAAAATACCATTTGGGTCGACAGCTACCAGATTTACACGTCAGCAAAGATTGAATGGTTTAATCAAATATAACTCAGATACCTTGTATTCTCCTGGTGAAAGTCGGGTTAAGAAAAAAATATTAAAAAATACATCAAAGGTCGGGTTCAACATGACTGCTGTGCGTTTCAGAGACAAACAAGATGATTTAGAAACTCCAGGACCTGCTGAATACTTTGAAAATCCTGTCTTGAAATCAAAAAATTTGAGTTCAACATTTGCTTCAAAAAGTGAAAGATTTATCAGAAAACAAGAAAACGAAGTATTTGGGAGTATTAATTCCAAGGACGTAGGTCCCGGAAGTTACAACACAACTAAACAAGTAAGAAAAACCCGAAAAGCCGTTTATGGATTTAACTGCAGTGATGATAGATTTGATAGCAAATTTATAAAAATAATGGCGCGTCAGCCCTATTCTGATTTTCCAAGTTTTTTAATTTGATCGATTTAGGTCCGGATACTTATTTTATAAAAAACACAACAAACAAAGGGAATATGTGGACTTGTGATTCTCTGAGATTCGATGATATCTCAAAATCTGTTCAAATAACTCCTGGTCCTGGTACTTATGATGTAATGTAAGTTATAATTATAGTTACATGAATCAATTATGCACACTCTCTCCAAGAAAACTCATAATATATTTTAGCTAATAATGCTTCTAAATCAATCAAATAACTAAAATTTAATTAAAATATTAATATTATAAAAATATAATCATTTTCCATAAAAATATATTCAAGCAACTGTGTCCATCGTTACTTTATATATTAAGGACTCAGTTCATAGAGACGAAAATAATGTCAGCAGTAAGGCCATGTGGCAAATCACGAAAAAAGATTTTGGCTAGGGAGATTTTATTTTCTGACGTTTTCTACATCAGTAGTATTTATTGACAAGAGACCTCATGGGAAAGAAAGTGAATTGATTGGAATGTCGCTTAGGGTTGAATAAGGTGGGTGATAAAACGGAGCCTTGGGGAACTCCATTTGGAAGAAGTCTGTAATGAGATAGACATAATTTCAGCTCGACCAATTCTTCCAGAGAGGAAATTTGTTAACCAATTCTGTGAACGTGGAGGGATTCCAGATACAATAATTTTGTTACTTAGCACGCGCCTTGATGTTCGATCGAACGCCTTGGTTAGGTCGATCGATGCGAAGATAGTCCGTTTGGGAGGATTATGAGTGTTAAAACCATCAGCGATATATTGAGTTAGGGTAGTTAATGTTGAGTATTGTGGACGAAAGCCATGTTGAAAATCAGGGAAGATACTTCGATATTAGTTTCAGTACACGTTCAACAATTTTCGGTACTACAGGTAGTAGTGAAAATGGTCTGAAAGATCCCGGATCTGAAGGATCTTTCTTGGGCATCAGGATTGGGATTATTTTTGATTTTTTACATAGTGCAGGAATTCTGCAGGTGTTGATGGACACAGAAATTATGTCTGTTATTGCTTTGAGTCTTTGCGTTTTCAGGTGCTTTAAATGCAGATTCCATCAAGCCTTTTGGCAAAAGAGTTTTTGGCGTTTTTGATGAGTTTTTCGAATCCGACGTACTGATTTTAATCGGTTTTCCTTGAGGAGTTTGAACGTTTTTCAATTTGCATGGACGAGAGCATTTGTTTATATCTATGTGACTCACTTTTGCGTAGTGGTCCATTATGACATCTGCCTGATGAGTGAAATCACGTGGTGTTGATTCTTTTCAATACTGGTGGCGTGGGTTGTCTCCATTCTATTTTGTTTCGACGTAAAATGCCCCAAAAATCCTATAGTTTTGTTCGGTGGTTAATTTTTGTGATGAAATTGTTCCAACGGTCTAATTTCCTCTTGTTGATTAATTCTGTAATTTCGCTATTAAGGTTGGATAGTTCGGCCGTATAAATTCTTTTTTTTTTGAGTCGACATCTTGTATGAATCTTTTCGATAATTTCCTTAGTGAAATTGGGGTTATAGTCTGCATTGAGTCCTCTTGGAATGTATTTCTTGTCGGCACTGAGGATGACCTCATTAAAAAATTTCATTGCAACGTCAAACGATTTGAAATTCTCAACGGAAAAGTCGGATATAAATCTTTCTGTTTCTTCTCTGAATGAATCCCATTTTGCATGTTTGTAATTCGTTATAGTTTTCCGATGCATAACAATAGGCGAGAGTAGTTCGATTGACAGTAGAATTGGATTATGGTCTGAGTGTAGGTCATATACAATTCTCCATGATATCGCCGGAGATAGTGATGGAGAACATGGTGTGAGGTCGGGTGATGTATTAAAGTCTCCAGTTCTGGAAGCTGTTCGAGTGTGTGATTTCCTGTCATTGAGGATAACTAATTGTTCTAGTTGAGAGAGGACCTGAAACCCCCTCTCATTACTTTTTTGGCCGATTAGCCAGAGAGGATCTTTTGCATTTAGATCTCCGCAGATTATCACATTTTCAATCTTTTGCAATTCGGTTAGTTTTGGGGAGTAATGTTTCATACTGGGACTTGGTGGAAGGATATAAATATTTACTCGGGCCTTTACTCGTCATGAACAAAGTAGTTATTTTACGCATGGAAATACGTCAAAACTCATCAGTACTATACTAATTAAGCGATCCCGGAGTTATGATGGAAGATAACATTTGGGCGACTTGTCTAACAGTTTTTTATGCAATTTTCCTTCTCACACACTTTCATAGTTTATTTGTGTTAATTGAAATGAAATTATTCCACAGACCGATAGTAAAACCAAATTAACTAATCCCGTGACCTTGACGTATTCCAGTCGACACCTCGTCTAGGGAAAGTTGATCGAGAGGACAATGACTGGGAAGCTGAGATCGAAGCAAGAACTGGGAGCTAAATTGTCTCTGTGGAATGACGAGATAGGTCTTTAGAATTCTGGCTAGACATCAGTGTCTGCTACTTAGGCAGATCCGAATACGCCACAAAGGGAAGGAAAATCTTCAATCAAGTAACCAAATGGCACCACGCGGCCTAATACACTTACTATTTATTTATACTATAGAAGTTTGTTCATACGAAGCTTCTAATGGCTGTAGTGGATATCCAGTCATGGATTGTTTTTAATCGTGACTGAGAAAGCTCAGTCTCTGGGAAATTTCTGGATCAACTCGGCAATCAGATAATCCTACGATCTGGTGATCTCTGCAAGCTTGAAATTAGATTGAGTTCCGATACATATATTGTAAGGGAATAGCCATGCAGTCTGGTTTTCTGCATTCATCTATACTTACTAAATGACAATAGTTCTCAACTAAATGGAATAATTTCAAACTAAATAAGAATAGCTTCAAACTAACTGGAATACAGTGAAAACCTCTTATAGTAAAGTCGATAATCGTTTATACTTAAATAAAATTTAACAACCAAAAAACATGACTTCAATAATCTGGCAGAAACCATGCGAGTCTGTTTTATCAAAACGGTTGTATCTTGTAGTACCAGTTGAACGGTTAAAATAGTTGAGGACAAATTGAACAGGACATAATTCAGTTGCTACTTTACCAATGAGATTTCTTATTCAAACTTTATGAATGTAGATTTATTAACAGGCCCAGATAAAAACAAAAACATCCATGTTTTGGAAATTAAAAAAAGTTCTGACAAAATGGAAGAGTTTTCATGTAGTTTATGAAATATTACAACTTATACTGCACTCGAAAGCATAGGAAATCTCAAAAGTTATTTTGAAAATAGAGGTTATCCTGATGAAATCTTCTAAACTTGAAAATCAGGGAGACGTTAGTTATCGCTTATAGTGAAGGAAATAGTTTGACTCCACTATAAGGGTTATCATGCAGGTCATCGGTCTGAAGGTTTTCTTGCTTTGTATCAACTAAGTAGTTTCAGTGCAGACCAATCCAGGTACTTTTCTGTATTACACGACACATAGACTCGTGTAATGGAGTATATCTTTTGATAAAGAAATTATACACTTTATCTACCCCTGTCGTTTTCCAATCAGGGAGACGTCCTCAAATTTCCTGCAAAAATCGATAATTCCTCAAGATTTTGCCGCATTTATTTTGTAGCATACATGTAAAAACCCAGTCGTTAATCGTTCTAAAATGCGACTTAGAGAATTTTTGATTATCACTGTAGGTGGTGATTAGATGTTTTAGACAGCCGGTAATCGTTCTTCTAGCGTTTAGTATTTTGTGTATCCTAAAAGTTTAAACAAAATTATAAATGAATAATATTATTGGGTTAGAGACAATGAGAAACAACTAATTACTGGCATTTGGCAAATCTTCTGGCCACATCCTCCCAATTTACGACATCCCAAAGATTATTAACATATTCAGCCCGAACATTCTTATACTGCAGATAATACGCGTGCTCCCAAACGTCGAATCCCAACAGAGGACAGTACCCTAACAGTACATATAAACATTTCTACCGAATAATGCCTCTACAGTGTCTTGATTGGGACAACAGGCCACCATCAATCTTTTAGTCGTCGGATCCAAGGCCAACCACCCCCAACCTGATCCCTGGATTGCCACCGTTGCTGATGACATTGTCGACTTCAACTTATCGAATGAGCCAAAAGACTGATTAATCGCCTCCATTAACTCCCCATTAGGCAATCCACCGCCATTTGGAGATAGATTATTCCAAAAAATGGAATGGTTAACGTGTCCCCCACCATTAAAACGGACAGCGGAAAGAAGGGAGGTCGCATCACTTACTTGGTCTATTGTTTTAAAGAGTTACCAACTATTTTGTATGCATTTTTGTAGTTTTTCACTTGCAGTGTTAAAATTGTTGACGTAGGCAGCATGATGCTTTTGATGATGGGTCTGCATTATTTCTGAGATTATTATAGGCTCCAGGGCATTGTAGTTGTAAGGAAGAATCGGGGAGTGTGCAGATAGTACGGATAGTTGCACTACGAGAAATCATTTGGTTTTTAAATATTAAAATAATTTTTAGTACTTTCAATAAATAAAAATATATTTTCTTGATATTTGCTTACTTTGTTTTTCATGTCTTATTTACAGTGTGGACTATTAGACCTTCTCCTTTCGGGGTCATCGTAGACCCCAGGTGTTATGTTTCAAAAAGTCCACATATTCCCCGAGGAATTCCTCAGCCCACCGTTGAGAAAGGAAATTTACTGCTCTCTAATTGAACATCAATGGGATTAAAGGCAAGATCAGGGAACTCCGTTCAATCCTGGCAAATCAGAAGATCGACGTGGCTATGATCCAAGAAAGTAAACTCTGCATGAATGATCCTATTCCTTTATTCCCCGGCTACAAGTCTATTAGGATGGACATGAAACATAGAAAAGGCGGAGACCTAATCACTCTATTCAAAAAGAATCTGAAATGCAAGGTCATCATTTCAGAGGTGAAACAGTGCATTAGGGATGATAAGGTTACTGTAGTAATCGTAATCTCATTGGGTATAACAAATGGAAGGCTATTTCTTATGAACATCTATGTTCCTCCTCCTGGGTCATGCCCCAAGGGCTGTGATATTCAAAATATTTCAATATTAACTACCTTCGATGAGATCATCATCTGCGGGGACCTGAATGGCAAGGGGACAATGTCTGGACGTGGTGAAGGTGAAAAGGAAAAAACTCAGGAGCAAAAAGATTCAAGAAGATCGATCCTTTCCCTTCATTGGACAAAGCGATCACGTACTTCAACAACTCGATCATAAGAGCAAGATCATACTCTATACCAAAATATTCACTAAATTCATATAGTGGACATGGGAAGACGGCTTTGATTAAAGAAAGAAATCTTTAAAAAATCTAATCGGATTACAGCAGAAAATAAACTCCGGCTTAGAGCGCTAAACAACGAAATAAAGGCAAAAGAACTAAAATCCCAGAGAGCCAAGTGGAACCTAGTACTTACGAAACTGGATCGAAATAGCTCCACTGGAGAAGAATAAAAAGTGGCAAAGGCTGATGAGGTTTCACCTTTTAAAGACTACACTCAGAGAGATGTCAATGGAATTATAAAATTCTACGCCAAGATATTATTCAAAGATTACAAAAAGTCGGATGGGCCACCGTTATCACGATGGAAGCTGAAAAAGATGTCAGACACTATCTACTTCTCGGAGAAGGAAGTGAGGGAATAATTAGTTTTATACAACATATTCCCACGGCCCGGATAACATCCCGAAGATCCTACTAAAGAAAATTGGAGATGGAGGAATCACCTTCCTTACGGCCATCTTCAACTTTTTGGTTAATTAAAACGTAATACCATTACTAAGGAAGCAGGCATACATTCGCTCAATTCTCAAACCAGGGAAACCAAAAGAGGACGTCTTACAAGCCGAGGCATCTAAGAACAGTGCTCTGTTTTCTGGACATGACTCCGTCTTATTTTTGTCCGATATCCCGTCTCCGGAATCCGAAAACTATGTTCTTCTCTCTTATGTAGATGATATTGATTTGGCTTCAAGAGACCAGAATATTCAGAATGGCACAGAGAAGATCCAAATTAACTTGGATATTCTAAACGCCTGGATAATGTAGAACCGGCTTATGGTGATTGTAGAAAAGTCAACCACTTTTATTTTGGAAAAGAGGGAAGGAAGAGATTTACTTTGAAGTTAAACAAAGTCGACATCCCTTTCAATAGATGTAAAGGATGATATGCATCTTTATACACGTAGAAATATTAT
Source organism: Dicyema japonicum (assembly GCA_011109175.1). Taxonomy (NCBI): domain Eukaryota; kingdom Metazoa; phylum Dicyemida; class Rhombozoa; family Dicyemidae; genus Dicyema; species Dicyema japonicum. Next base: position 311,733 of record RDEW01000004.1, read on the forward strand.
TGTGGAATGTGAAAAAAAACTGAGTCTATTAAAAAGTTTATCGGAGATTGGGAAAATTAATACTCGGTAATGATGAACGTGTACGGACAGTACATCGAGCCATATTTATTAATTACATGCGCCTCGTGGGGACCGTCAATATTTTGATCAAATATGAGGAAGATCTGGGAAATGCAAAAGCGGGCTCTCAGAGTTATGGAACGTTGGATTGTGGGGAACATCGAACCGGATCCACTCCTCTGGAGACCCTTATGTGACTTGTCTCCTGAATGCGGGCCCGTAAATTCTGTCAGCTGCCAAATAAGGTCATGTATTGGTACGAGGGAGGAACACCGGGCCAAGATGAGGTCTCTAATGGAATATCACGTGATAATTAGTTTTGTTTTGCCTTGGTGTTGGGATGTTAAATATTAAATCTTATTACTGCGGGCCCTTATGCGATCTTGAATTAAAAATTTATGCCTATGTTTGAAACAATCGCCATAATCCTGATCCTAACCTAACAAGGACCCGCATGACCAGATGCCCTATATCATTCATTTATATCTGGCAGACTGGACATACTCTGATTATGTCAAAAAATCTCGTTTCCAGCTTTGTTTCAATGTTATGTCATTATTTAGTAGAATTGCTCCATTTCCTTCAATAAATCAGCCCCTTTGACAGACAAAATAGCCTTACATGGTTGTATTCGATGGGGATGACGTGTCTGAACAGTTTCCAATAAGATTCCACTTTTCGTAGATCGTAGTACTCTGTTGGACCAATTGCACTCGTTGGAATTATTAAAGCATAAAGGAATGAAAACAAATAACAACACAATAAAATTAGATAGTTATTGGTAAAGTATAGCATCACGTCCTGGTAAAGTATCACGTCCGAGCTAAGTCATACTTAACATTCCAAAACAAATGGTTATTTTTTTGGAGGAAAAACGAAATTTTTAATTTTGTCTAAAAACAAGTTCAACGTAGAATGGGACATAAATGGGAGACCTTGACATCAGCTTCCGATTTTGAAGGAAAAGCGAAATTAATCACAATAAAAAAATAAAAAATAGTTCAAAAAGTTAATTCAAGAGGATCAAGAAGTGCGACATTAAAAGTTAGTACTTCTCCACGATCTACAGGAGCTACTACTGTCAAAAAATGTGAAGAGGAGATCAAAACAGTTTGCACGTCTACAGAAACTAAAAACAAGTCTATTCCTCACGATCCTCCTGGTTTTGAATACTCTGGAAATGTATTTATACAGATCTCTGTTACGTCGAGTATGGGAGCCATCAAAATTTATAACGTACTGCACTCGCTCGACTTGACAAGGTCTATCAGATTGAGGGATTTTCCGCCTCGAAATCAGAAAGGAGGAGGACAAAAGGAACTTTCGTGAACATGTAAATGGTACTTCACCATTTGGTCTTGGAAACCATTGCTTCAGTGAAATCCAAGTGAGACCGTCCAAAATTGTGTTGAAGAACCTGCCCTTTTGGGTTGATGATAACGACCTTCATGAATTTGTCAAGGAATTAGCTCCTTCTACTACGAGCATATGCTGTTTCTACAAAGGAGACTCCCTCTTACAAAAGTTATAGTTGGATCAAGAGCGGAGGCTACATCGCTAGTCCGTCTTGGTTTCAACATTGCCCACGTGCAAATTGCCAATGCTATGGACACATATCCTCCTTCTGTAAGGAGATGTCTCCGTTGCATACTGGGGAAGGGACCTACTAGGAGTTAACTAACTGGAGATAGGCTTACTAGCTTTGTACCTACTACATTCTGGATATAAGGGCGTTTAGAGGATTCATGGGATCCGATGCTAGGACGATATTAAAATGGAGATGGGGTGCATCGGAAGTGTCCAGGCCTCATATGAGGACTCGTTAAAATACCTCTTAAACTAACTCCTAATTCGTGTTTCGAATAAAGGTTAGGTTCATGGACTTTTGCCTTTTGTTACGTTTTCAATCTTTTTGATGATGTTGCAATTGTTCAATTCTTTGGTTATCATGGAAGTACATTGTGATTCCTTTGGTTTCATTAATGACTCCTTTAACCATATGTTTTGGAGTGATAAGTTTTACTTAGCAGCCCGGACTCGAAGATGGCCCCAGGCTCTCATACTATACGACATTTATTAACAGCCGCCAATCAGTTCATTCAAAAAATATTTAGGGGTAACTTTCTACACCCTCATGACTTTCAGCCACACTTATGTCAAACGTAATCAGTGCTTCGATACGAAAACTTAACTTCATGAAGGTGTTCGTCTCAAAATTTAAAGGATCCTAAAACCGGTCACTATCCACAATAAGTTATGGATGTACAGCTTAGAGAGCAAAACTCGCCACAACAATCATGTAAAAGATCAACTCTTATCAATCCAGTATGACCAAACAATCTCTTAAATAATAGGACTACCGATAAGGGCAACCCCATTTGAGGTCTTTGTGAGGAGGTCGGGCGGCTTATTCACCAAAAATGATAAACCGCCAAAAGAACGGTGTTATCGAAAATTTGTCGGTTCCCGAGAGCAACACTCAGAAAAGATGAGAATTTTACTCAGAAGCGGGAGTATTAGTGATTATAGGCTTATATTATAAATAATAGAAAGCTCTTTAATTGACAATAACACTTTATTAACAATACAAAACGTAAATTAGTCACAACATGGACTAAACTACAAATATAACAAAATATTACGTAAAACTCTAGAATAGCAGACTTTCCGTTAATATAATCCACTAAAAACTGCATGCACATAAATCCATAGTCATCCAATCTCAGGGAAGCTTTACAACCACAAACAAATGCTTTAGACAAAGACTTAAACTTGGCACATCGAAATCTTGTATTACCAAAATCTAATACTTTGATGTAAGTGGAGAGTAAACTTCAAATAATTCAATTTTATCGCTAGTAACGACCGTTGACCACTTCCAATAATAATAACAATAACCGTAAGGGCGGCCATAGTGCTAGAAAAGTCAATCTTGAGGACATTGGAGTCTACAGTAAACGAAATAAAGTCAAAGGAGCTATCAAAATCACTTAATGCCTCTTGAAGCAAATCAGTCTAAAATTAATATAAATAACAACAAAGTAGACAAATAAATTAAAAAAATAAAATAAATTAAAAAATAATTTAAACCTTAATTATCAATTTTGCCGCAGTGGTTGTCGCGTTGAAATCAAATATGGCGTTCTCCTGTGACCCCATTGTTCCCAGATTACACTCTACAGTCCTCCCGTTTACATTAGTCCTAAAATCAGACGGAACTTAACTGTAACTTAAGATTTGAGCCGATCTGATGGAGGGAGAGCTTCACATACATTGATTCATCAGTAGAATTGAGGACTTGCACGATGGAGAGGACTTGCTGTCATAAATGCAAGTGGTTTACCACTAAGAGGGAAATATTGAAAAGAAATTCAAGCTGAGTTGTTGCTAAATCGAACTCCTCGAATAAATCTCTGCCAATGTAGGCGTTTATTTGCAGTGATTTGCATTCGTCCACTGTGAGACGAAGTCCGTTATCCGAAATTGTTATGTGGGAGTACTTTGGAATTTATTACGTTGTTGACCTCTTTTATGAGCAATGGCTTTATTAGGGAGGAAAACTTTGTGATATCAAGGATCCCAACAAAGACATCACTACATTTAGACATTTTAAATTATTTATTAATTTTATAATTATTTCTTTTATAAATATATGACCTTTTGTTACGAAATTTAGTAGAAAACTCTTTATTAGTATCCTCAAGGCGGCCCTATTTTTGGTGAGTAGTGACGTGCCTCGTTTCTTCTCTGTACAACGGTTAAGAAAAATGTCTAAAAATCAAAAGATACAAGAGAATATGCTGTCATAAAGCTTTTTACGTTCAATGCTAGAGGAATATATAAGCCTCAGTCAAGAAATACTCTCTGTGGTGACCTAGAAAGATATAACGTTTCCATTGGCTGCATACAAGAGACGAAAATTGCGTACTATCTCGATGAAAACCATAAAAATATCGACTAGCCTACCAGTGACTCAAAACACTATGGTCTTGGATTCGCCATTCACAGAAAACTTTCATCTGACATCAGTCGCATTTGGCGGGTGAATGACAGGATCTCGTAATACAGATCCGTCTGAACAACCAATGTTCCCTAAAAATACACTAACAATTATAAATGTATATGCGCCACACTGTGGAAGAGTGGCAAAATACCCACCGAACTGGATGAATTCTACTCAGCACTATCGTCCTCACTTATATTCATTGCTGGCGATCTAAATGTGAAAATTGGAACAAAAAAGAACTCAGAAGATACCTTGATGGGAAAACACGGACATGGGAAAAGAAACTTACCTGGGACCATACTTAGCCATTTCTGCACGGCAAACAAACTGTCTTGTGCAACACTGCATTCTCTCATCGTGCATGCCACATAACCACTTGGATGGGCGAACGGAGAAACCCAGATTTAAAACTAGTCCCTATATACCAAATTGATTATACTATATGCCAGATTAACGACAAACGCTCTCTTATAAACGCACGCTTATACGAAGGTTCAACAACTGTCAGCGATCACAGAATGGTTATTGTCAAAACATGGTATCAAACATAACAACATTACAAGCAATAATAATGAAAATACAAGAAGAAACAGAAAAACTGATCTCTCAATCAGATAAAGTCAAAATTTACCAAAAATACATCTCCTCTTATCTGAAGGACCTAACAGTAGGAATTTCGTGGGATCGCACAAAGAATGTAATAAACAAAGCAGCAAGCCAGTACTTCGGCACGCGGGAGATGGCCAGTAAAGGTCGGACGATACATACAGAACTAGCAAAGGAGTTAGCAAAGGTGTTAAAAGAAATCCATACAAAAAACTAAACGAAAATGACTATAACAAGATAAAAGTTCTTTAGGGGCAGAAGGACCAAATCCGTAGAATAATCAGGAGACTGAACAAGACACTCCACCAAGAAGAAATGCTTCGCAAAATCAATGAAGTATCCAAACTAAAATATTTCCAAATGTATATGGCCGCTCGTTTACTACGCCATACAAACCGGAACGAATAATCATCAAAGACAAAATTGGCGATACATTAATGAATACTGAAGAGCAAGCGGAGGTAATTGCAACACATTTTGAGAAACTTTTCAATGTGACTTCAGCAATCCCCCCATTCAAAGGAAAGCCTAACCCTTAAAAGAACCAATTACAATTTTGGAAGTAAAAGCAGCATGTCAAAAACTAAAAAATAACAGAAGCGCTGGACCAGATACGATAAACCCAGAATTACTGAAATACGGCCCTGACTCCCTTTTTGAAAAAATTGCTACACTACTAAATGAAATGTTTTCATTTAACTCAACTTTGCCCCTGGGAAGGGAATTACTAATACCTATACAAAAAACCAATAAACCCAAAGGACCGGTTGAAAACTTACGACCTATTATATTATCAAATTCTGTATGTAAAGTCTTAGCTAACATTGTATTGGAACGAATAAAAGGACCCGCCTATGAATACCTACCCGAAAGTCAAAGTGGGTTCAGAGAAGGAAGATCAACAGCTGATGCAGTCTGGAGTCACAGATAGAGATGTGCAACACATCAAAGATATTTCAATGCCATCCACATTCTGGGAATAGACATATCAAAAGCCTTTGACTCGGTTAACAGGAAAATTGATGACAGTGCTGGAAGGGTTTATTGACGAATCGAGTCTAAGAATGATTCAAATCCTTCTATCTAACACAGAGCTCCTTGTGAGAGTTGGAAAAACCTACTCAAGAAAATTTGAAACAAACACAGGCACTCCTCAAGGAGACTCCCTCTCTCCGCTACAACTCACAATATACTTGGAGGCCCCTATGAGGGAACTGAGACCATTATACCAAGGAAAAATAGAAGTGATTTATGCTGATGATGTCGACCTAATCTCTGAAGACAAAGAACTCCTGGAACATGTACTAGAAAAAGTGAAATGGTTTTTCACCGTAAACAAAGAAAAAACAGAACGGACAGAAATAAGACAAATGAATAACTCACTCGAAGAGAAATGGAGACACACAAAGAAACTTGGCACCCTATTAGGAAATAGTGAAGATATACGGAGAAAAACCATGGCAAACGAGGCATTACACAGGCTGAAAAACCTATGGCTAGACGGAAAAGTAATAACATAAAACAAAGTATAATGTTATACGACATCTTTATCAAACCAATCCTCCTATAAAATTCTGGGACTTCGGGCACCTCAAATGAAGAATTGGAGAGGCTAGGCCAGGACCAAGAACAACCCTCCCAGTCGTTTTACAAAATTTACAAAACGATCTGAAAGCCGTGAAGAAAACATTGGCATCTGGTGACGATCTGGACACACTGAGGAACCTGGCTAAGAATTAGTTAGCTTGGAGCAAGCATTTTTAATATGTTTTATTGCTAAAAATAGTTTGGTCAACCATTTTTCGTGAATTTTTATTTTAAACGCAAAAAATACTACCCTTAATATTAATTTGGCAGTACATGTGACCAAGATATATTTGGTTCGTGGATAGTTTCATGAAATCAAATAATAGTGATTAGAGTTGATTCAATGTGTATTGATGGAAGTCCTTCCATGCTTGGTTATCTGTTTGTCGCTCAAGTCTAAAAAGTTTATTACCAGAGGATATGAAGGATGTTCTCGATCGAAATATAAAAATAGTAAATTATTTGTTAACTTTTTTAACGGGATCTACAATAATTTTTCAAAGTGTGAATAAAATGATTCTGAACAATCAATCTTAATATTTCATAAGATGACTTTCGAAAGGAAGGGTTATGACAAGAGTTGTCTAGTTGTATTGTCAGTTTTTTGAATGACTATGGATTTAAACATTTATTTGAATTCATTGATTTAACATGCAGGACCAGAAATCACATTGATTTTAATATTTTAAAAATAAAACTTTAAATATAAACGCACACCCTCTCTAAACCATCTCTCCTGCAGGAAGAGTAAGGCAAATCTCCCAGATACATGGTCTTGAACAAAGTCGTTAGGTGAGCTTTGAAAGCCGCCTGACACCGCTCCATGCTCGTACAAGTCGGTCTTCGTAGGCGTGACAAAATGATCATCTTCCTTTTTGAAGCCTAAAACCTCTTGTCTAAGTCGTCACCTTCACTGACACGTTTGCCCCCTTGCAACATATTGCAAATTGCCTCTAAAGCCTGTTCGGCCTCTGAAAAGGCTGAGAGATTGAAGTGGGAAAATTACGCAGTTTTAGCCAAGGATTTATGCAAACTATATCTCTAAACTGTATTTCTTTCGCGGTACTAAATGGTCTACGGCACAAATCCGCATCCCTTCGATCAGCTCTTCTCGTTTAGAAAGATCTCGTTAATGTTTGAATTGTTAGGCATTCCGATGAAAAATAAATGATTACTTTTATTTACAAATTTTTTAATTTTTAGAAATTGATTTTCTAATTAAATTTGTTTATTATGCTTGCTTATGTAAAAAAATTAATTTATTTTTTGATTATCCAATTGCACCATTCTAAGAGTGTTCTAGATATTGAAGATTGACATCCTGGTGGTCAAAAAGTTATTATGAATACACATTGTGAATTTGTTTCCGTCGAGGTGATATGTTGTGGCATTGGATACACGTTGGAGGAATGTATTCAAAAGACCTTAGAAAGTGCTCCACAGAAATTGAAGAATTCTTCACAAGAAACGATATGTCTGTCCAAGTGGGAGATCTAAATGCCAAGACCATTAAATATGGGTGCTTCGGAACCAACGAGAATGGAATCAGGCTAAGAAAATTGGTGGAGACATGCTTGGGGTGTACCTGGTGTCACCGCTGTTCTACACTTATGTGGAAAGACCATGTGGGACATCAGGAGCGACCACATCCCCCAAGAGATGTTACTGAACCTGGCTCCGGACACCACGGAGTCAGTGTTTACAGGATAGACCTATCAAGATTAAACTGGGAACACTATAGAAGATACATATCTAGAAACCTCAAAAACTGGAAGGAGGGGCCTTATTCCCGAAGTGATATTGACAACATAGACAAAGACCTTTCCATTGTGATGGAGAAATACTTATTACTTTACGAAAGGAGGAGACCCTCAAGTATCAATTATGGGAAGAGCATCAGTCTTTCTCCTTCTACACTATCTATGATTAATGAAAGAAACCGCCTGAGGAACAAACTCAGAAGATGTGTCGACTGATTGGACCGGATTGCATTGACCGGTCAACTGAAGATAATCAACAAAGCCATTGAAGAAAGAACAAGACTGTCTCAAGAACAATGTTTGAGGGTAGAGGCAAGCAAACTAAACACCAAAGACTCCTCGTTCTGGAAGTTCTACAAATAGAAAAAGTACCTTCAGTATTCAAAAAACAACTGGAAAATATACAGGGTGTTGACCCTGTTAGTATTATACATGAAAAATTTTCAGAGGAGATGTCTAATTCCATGAACTACTCTATCTGGGAAGTCTGGTAGAGGAAATCACTTTGGCAGAAGTCAGAACAGCTATTCGCGAGTGCAAAAACAAGGCGTTCGAATTTGATAGCATTCCCATGATTATGTTTAAAGAAAGGTCTGATGGATCACTATTTGTTCTACGAAGGATGTATAAACTCGAGTCTTAAGCTCGGAGATGTTTTTCCGTTATGGAAGCGATCTATTGTGAAGATGATCCTCAAACCTGGAAAGTCGAGGAAGGATCCTCTTAGTTACAGCTCTCTGATTTGAATCTAAATAATATCAATCTTAGACAAGTCATTACAGTTGTAGGGAGACATGGAACTGAAAAACACCAATTCGGTGGGAAAATAACTGAATATTTTTAATAGTATTTTTTTGTTGGATTTATTTTAATTTTTACATTTTATTAAGAAAAGACAATGTTAGAATTTTTATCAATATTAAATAATTTTATTTTATTGTATTGAAAGGGCAATTTCTTCGACTGACCCAGTGGATTGGACACGATTATTCTACTTTGCACCATACACGCTATGTGTCAGAAGAGGAAAGATCAGGAATCGCTCACGTCTATTGTAAAGGACAATATTTGCTTGTTTTCTTCTGGAAATTTGTTCAGTGACTCCTGAGAATATACCTTCAAGCCCTCAAACCACAAAAAACATGCCTCAGAAACTCAATGATTGGGAAGAGCGATACATCGCAAACTATCTGAAGGTGGAGTCTGGGCCGCCGTTAGGACTTTAGAAGAGCATAACCGTCTAATTGAGCCAACTGAACACTCCTACGATGCACTGGTTGAACGACATCCTGGTCCGCCAGTGGACGAACAGATCCTTACTTGCTCTGGAGAATTACCTAGTCTGATTATTTCTGAGGGGGACGTGAAAGATGCGATCCTCTCATTCGCTCCAAGCAGCAGTGGGGACTTGACGGACTCCGTCCAGGACACCTAAAAGACTTAATTGATCAGAATACGGGGAACTCTGGTGTTCGGCTATTATCGGCTATAACGAGGTTAATCAACAGAATGCTTTCCGGAAGATTACCAGAAGCAATCCGTCATATTATGTTTTCCGCCAAGTTAATTGCCTTTGATAAATGTGGAGGAGGAATTCGTCCTATTGCTGTTGGGTTTGTTTTTCGTCGACTGGCTTCTAAACTTGCTAGCAGAGCAATCCTTCCGATGCTTGTCAAACAACTGCGACCAACCCAAGTAGGGGTCGGTACTCCTGGTGGATGTGAGGCGGCGGTTCATGCCGTTCGGATGTTTACTGGAAACAGAACGAACATGCCTTGTGTGGTCCTCAAGATTGACATAAAAAACGCCTTCAATACCATACGGCGCGATGTAATTTTGGAAGATTGTCTTACCCATTACCCGTCTATATATAATTATGTTCATTGTTCGTATGGAAAACCGTCCAGTCTTGTACATGGGAAATACTTCATTCCCTCGTCGTGTGGTTCAGCAAGGAGACCCACTAGGACCGGCATTGTTCTGCCTCGGTGTCGACCGTGTCATGAGATGCCTTACTACTCCGCTGAACGTGTGGTATTTGGATGATTGCACCCTGGGAGGTCATCCTAACAATGTATATGACTGTCTACAGAGATTACTAACCAATTGGATACGCTTGGTTTAAAGCTAAACGCATCCAAATGCGAAATTGTTAATTATGGATTCTCCCGATATGAATGGAATCGGATCCTATTAATGTTTCGGGGGATTATTCCTAAAATATCGGAAATCGAGCCGGATCATTTGGAAATACTTGGATGCCCTCTGGCTGAAACTGGAATTAACGACACTCTGTTGGCTAAAGAACAGCAACTAAGAAAAACTTTTTTACGCCTTGGGATGCTGGATGCACATACCTCTCTTTTTCTCATGAAAAACGCTTTATCCACGCAGAAATTAAATTACGTCCTTCGAGGAGCTCCATGTTACCTGAAAATGCAACAACTCGGGGCGATTGACTCCCTATTCCGGTCTACGACCGAACGTATTACTAATGTCGAATTCGACGAACAAGGATGGGAACAAGCAACCTTGCCCGTTCGCTTTGGTGGACTCGGAATTCTCTCACCATCTGATTTAGCACACCCGGCATATCAATCCTCATTGGACTCCAATCAGAATTTGATCATGATGATTCTCCAGCTCCCATCAGAGTCGTCAAAGATCGAAGATTTGGTACACCCTAAAGTCAAACAACTCGGGCAGAGAGACCTTTATGAGTCTGTTGCGAGGATAAATACGAGAGGCTTTTGAAAATATCTAACCAACACCGACGAGCCTGTCTTTTAACTGCAAGATGCGAGTGGAGCGGGGCTTGGATCAATGCCCTACCATTGGAAACGTGGGAACTCACCTAGACGATGAAACGGTCCGCACCGGAGTCTCCATCAGACTTGGATTGAAAGTTTGTCAACCCCATGAGTGCCGATGCGGCCGGAAGGTCGACTGCTATGGACATCATGCCCTTTCTTGTCGAAAAAGCGCAGGTCGATTCGCTAGACACAAGGCTATAAATGAAGTGGTGAAGCGCGCCCTCGAGTTGGCGGGATACCCATCCATTCTAGAGCCAACGGGCTTGAGTAGGGATGATGGGAAGCGACCCGATGGAATTACTGTCTTCCCCTTCTCTCGGGGCAAATGCTTAATTTGGGATGCTGCCTGTACTGACAGCTTTTCCCAGTCGAAACTTTTGAGGTCGGCAATGAAAGCGGGAGAGGCCGCCCGTTTATATGAAAACTCAAAAATAAAGAAATACAGCAGCCTCCTAAACCGTTTCCATGTACAGCCAGTGGTCGTCGAGACGAGCGGAGTTTTTGGCCCCAAGACGGTCTCTTTCCTTAGAGCACTTGGGTGTCTATTGACCAAAGCCTCGAAGGAGCGTCGGGAAACCGAGTGGCTTTTCCAAAGGATATCCCTGGCAGTAGTCAGAGGTAACAGCCACTCGATCATATCCGCTGGACTCAGTAATTAACTACTCATGTTTCCTAATAATAAATTTGTTTTACTGAAAAAAAATGTAATTTATTGTTTAAAATGCAATAAAAATGTATGGAGGATATAATAAAAGCAAATAATTTTTTACCCTCGCTTTTTGGGGCACTATGATAAAAACGTCAAAATATGGTTATTTCAAGAAAAACGAAAGTCTCAACAACGAAATTTGGAAACTCTTCTCATCCTCCGGGGACTACTACGGCTGAGTCATTCACTTTGGAGAACAAGACGCCGCACAAGGCAGAAGTTTCTAAACCTACCAATGAACCAACGAAATACGACTCTTCAGATATGACTAAACCAGCAAACGAACCAATGACAGCGAATCCCACAGACAACTTGTCCTTATTGATAACAGTCAATTACGCAACAGTGCTATAAGGATTGCGAACATTCTATACCTCTTTGACCAATACGGGTGCATGAGGATGAGCCACAGAGGATCGGGCTCCTTCCGTCTGGACTTCCGAGACAACTCACACATGGCCACCTACATGGAGGCCATAAATGAGACCTGTCCCTTTGGTCTGGACGACCACTACTTTAAGGCAATCTCAACCAAACCATCTGAGATTGTCCTGAGGAATCTTCCGTTCTGGGTGAGGGAGTACGACTCTTGGACTATCTCCAGGAGATAACTCCCTCAACTTCGAAAATAACCCGAATGTTCAAAGGATCGCGGCCCATGCCAATAGCGAAGGCCTCGATTAAGAATAGATCGGAAGCCACATCGTTAATACGTTGTGGTTTCTACATTGGAATGAATAAAATATCCTGTGAATGGAAGGGAAGAGGACCGCCGATCTGCTATAACTGTCAACAGGTTGGTCACTTTTCATACCAGTGCACAGGAAATAAAAAATGTTTACGTTGCACGGAAGAGCATGACATCTCCAAATGTAATAAGGACATGGATTCTGTACGGAAATGCATAAATTGCGGATCAACAAAACACGGTGCAAGGTATGAAGGATGCCCTGTTCTTGTGGAAACCAGGCGAAAGCTTATTCCCCAAGTCAAAAATACAGATCTGAAATCTATGAACGTCATAGACGACAAAGTTGAAACACTAACACGAAAAAGAATTATTGATCCAAGGGTTAACAAGCTCTCTTCAGCTAATCTACCGAAGAAATCGGCATGGCAAACCAGAGAAGAGATACCAGGAAGAATCAAAGAAGAACTATATGAAATTATTACAAGACTGAGAGAACTTAGTGATACTTTGGGAGTGGATTTACGGGAAATGGTGGACCTGGCCATTGACGTCTACTTGTCTGGGGACATGAACGCAAAGCATGTTGATTATGGATGTGTTGCAACAAATCAGGATGGAAAATGTCTTATAAAGTGGATGGAATCTGGAGAATTGAAAATTTTGACGTCAGCAGAAATAAATCACTATGCAACTTATAGTGGTGATAAACTTGAATTGTTCATAATGCCTCTGACGATGAGTGAAATGTGTGATCCTCCATATATTGAAAATGACATAGGAAGTGAGCACATCCCACAAACGATTGAATTAAAAACTGGTCCGGTTTACACACGACATTTATTCATTGGATATGATGTCAGCAAAATTGATTGGAATCACTTCAATTTCTACATCAGGCTGAAAATTGGTAATGTTTGTGATTTGGGGATTTCGAAACCGGAAGATATCGACATTCTGGATAACAAAATAAGATCTTTGTTGTTAAGTTATCTGGAAAATTATGGAAAAAGCAGGAGAATATGATAATAGGAGTAGAAGAATGCTCTTTGCGTCAGAAGAATAAGTCAGAAAATAAATTAAAGAGGTGTTGGGATATCTTCGACTCTCAGAACTTAAAATGCAGATCAAGTTAGTGAAGAAGAAAATAATGGACATTGTAAAGGAAACTGAACAAAAAGTATGGAAAAGAGAATGTTCAAAGTTAGGTCGACAGAATCCAAAATTTTGGAAACTATATACAAGAATGAATTCTCCCAGTAGTAAGAATGAAGAAATATCTCTCAAGTTAGATGATGGTCTCACTCTTCCAAAAGAAGAAATTCCAAATGTTTTACGTCAACTATTGATCCTATTAGTGTTATAAATGAAAAATTTTCAAAGGAGTTTCTTAATTTCATGAATTTCTCTCTGGAAGATCTGGGTAGTTTGACAGAAAAAGTCTCAATGGCAGAAGTTAGAACAGCAATTCGTGAATGCAAAACAAGGCCCCAGGATTTGATGGCATTCCTATGATTATGTTCAAAGAAGGTTCTGATGAAATATTGTCTGCTCTACGAGAGATGTATGACTCGAGTTTTAGGCTCGCACGTGCCTCCTTTATGGAAACGATCTATTGTTAAATTGATTTTCAAGCCAGGAAAAGCAAGGAAGGATCACCTCAGTTATAGGCCGATAAGTCTTGTATGTTCTATATCAAAAATTATGAACGTATTATATTTAAAAGCCTGAATCGATATATAGAGGGGCAACTTTCTACGACCTTATCAAATATGGTTTCCGTTTGGGAAGATCGTGTGGAAATTGTATTTACTCACTAAACTACGAAATTACAAATACATTTGAGAAGAAAAGTCAGTTGAGCCTTATTTGTCTCGACATTTCAAAGGCGTTCGACAGTGTATAGCACAAGGCTATATTTTGTCAACTGGTATTTCTAAAATATCTGTGGCACAAATGTTCCTATGGCTGAAAAGACTATTTAACTGGGTGGATATCTCACGTGGTAGTCGGTGGAAGAAAGAAACTATGGAAGCGTTTCTATTGTGAAGATACATCAAGAAGGATTATTCCCACGGGGCACAAGATCCACACTCACAAGTGAGGGGGAGACCCCGATATAGTTGTTTCGGTAAATTTTCAACAGATTATAGATTATACAAAAAAATATTAAAAAAGCAACGGCTTCTTGAATACAAAAGATAATGAAACAACGGCTTCTTGAATTAAATTAAATACAAAAATACAACGGTGATATCTCGAGACGATTATCCAAAGTCTTAGATGTTTTTTTTGGTAGAATAAAAATAAATCATCTCTTCATTTAAAAATAAAGAACAATAAATATTTTGACTCTGATTTCAAGTTTCATTACTTATAAAATGACAAGACAAATCAAATAGTGAAGAACAATCCATATTTATGAGTTACCTAAATATATAGATATTAGACATTTTGATAACAGCCTTCAACACTATATGATTAATCCAATAATGTATTAATAGAATATCAAAGAAAATGCAATACAGGAAGAAATACGATGATACAAATAAACACAACAACCACTACAACCACGACAGTTACCTAAATATAGATATTAGACATTTTGATAACAGCCTTCAACACTATATGATTAATCCAATAATGTATTAATAGAATATCAAAGAAAATGCAATACAGGAAGAAATACGATGTAAACAAATAACACACAACAACCACTACAACCACAACAGCGTTGTGAACTTAACGCTAAATGCATTAAAAGGTTCGCCATATTGTAAAACAATTTTTAAAAATAAATAAATATTAAATTAATCTTGATAAGTCAAAATTTGACGTTAATTATTCGGAACACTGAGAATTATTATTATTTTTACTTCCAGGATCACTGGGTCAAAGAGAAAGAAATAAAAGTTCTCATCTAACTAAGTGATCCTAGACCGACAATGGAGAGGACGAGTCCGACGAGGTCGAGATTCCTGAACAATTGAACATAGCATCGGCTCAAAATTTCTGTATGATTTTAGATATTTTTGATAGTGTATGGAATACACGGCAGCTCGGTAAACTAGCCTCTTTTACAAGTTTCTGTTTTAATTCGATTATGAGATTTTCAATCGGCTGGATTTCGAAGGTGACTCCCGAATCTTTGGTGTTTTGCTAATAGGAATATTCTCCTTCTTTATAAAGATTTGTGGTTCGACACAGAACTGTCTTTTGTAAGTGATAAACAGCGTGACTGAGGACTTTGTTGCTGATGCGTTTCCGCTTCGAGAGCCATAGTTCCAACTTGCCAAGCATTTGCTGAGCGGACTAAGTCGCTGATTGAATGCTTCTGTCCTTGGAGGCAAGAATGATATCGTCGGTATAAGGAGAGGATTAGGCAGTTTTCATTACAGGTTATTTGGCATGTTGTTTATGTAGAGATTGTATAGGGCTGGAGATTACGGAGTTTTCTTGAGGCTGTGTCGAAAACCTTTGTTATGTCACAGAGAGCAAGACTGTTGGTTGGTGTGGTTTATTGAATTGAATCCCTCCGTAATGAACTGGCACAGGGACGTTAGATCTGTTGCTGTGGAGTGTTTAGCCGGAATCCACGTGACCTTTGATAATTTGATTTTGTTTTTATTTGTAAAATGATCGGATTATGATCATTCATAGTTTCGCATTTCACGCTCCATGAAATTGAAGAAGCCAGATGGGGAGACGCGATTGAATCGTCAGGGGATGATGGTTTATCATTTTGTCTTGAGGGGGTTTTTTTGTGTAAAAGTTAGGGTCTTTTATGATGCTAAATGTTCCCAAGTCTTCGATTAGGATGTCTTCCGCTTGTTTGACGTCAGCCAGAGTAAGTGTATTGTATTTAGGTCACCGCAAAGAGAACGTTCTTTAGTGAGCTGATCGACGAAAGTTTTGGGCAAGTGGCTGATGATGAAGGAGGTAGATATGAATTGATCAGAGTAAGACGTAACCATGGGAGTTGGATTTTTGTGGCCAGAATTTCGATACTTTCATGGTTTTGGAGATGGTTGTAGACGTATTTGGTGATATCTTCATAAGGGATCCCGCTTCGTATGATAGTTTAGTAAGCCTTCCAAGTTTTCCACATCTATCTCTGCGGATAACTGATTAAAAATATAAACTAATTTTAACTAAAATAACCTTATTTCTACTTTTAGTGGGAAATCCTCATGTTATAGTAATAGTGTAATTGTTATCATATGTGACATGGAATGTCACATCACCTGTCATTTGTAAGCATTCAAACCTACATTTTCGTATAAATAATTTTTAATTTTTATAGAAAAAATGTATTACAACAAGAAAATCAAATAATAATCCACAAAAAGAATGAATGAATTGTTTCCCCTGATAACTGCCAGAAAATCCTTTGGAACAACCATTCGTTTCCCGACGCTCATTGCTACTTTCAAAATCATTGACCCAAGCGTCTTAGAAAAGAGATCGTTTTGGCCCATAAAATGTGTCATGCAAGAAAACTTAATAGTGATTATTAGGGCAATTTAAGTGCTATAATTCTAGATTTCATTTTATTTAAATAAAATTCATTAAAAAGCCTATTTTATAAATAATAATAACACCAGAAACCATAATGCTATTTATTAATTTTAAATTTAAAAATAATTTTTGATTGTCAAACATTTTTGGTTAGCTGGTGACGTGGCTCTTGAACTCCATGTCTGGAACACACAGTATCAAGCTATTGGACTTCTCACGTTTAACGTCAGCGGACTCTTTAGCGTTTGGAAACGGAAGGAACTGGTCGAGGATCTTTCAAATACAAGATTTCAATCGCCTGCCTTCAGGAGACCAAACTTCTAACGTGATCGAAGAACAACATGGGGAACTTTCGACTAATCTTCCTTCCAGGTGGAAACAAGCACTATGGCTAGGATTTTGCAGTCAGGAAATGATCTATGCCAAGAGAGTCTGCCGATATTACAGTGTGAATGATAGAATCGGGATGTTGCAATTGAAACTGGATGACCTCTACCCGTCGAAGAAGTATCTAACTATAATACAACGTTTACGACGCCCTCAACAGTGGATGGCTTAATAATAACCCTGAGGAGATTTGATGACTTTTACACCAGTCTTTCTGGCCGTTTTCTCCAAGTATGCTCTCTCTACATTAGTAATGATCGCAGGAGATCTAAATGCGAAAGCTGGCACCCAGGTTACGACCGATGAGACATTGAGACATTCATTGCGATTACAAATGGTTATTGCTAGACTTTCTCTAAAGAGATTTATGATACTACAAAGAACAAAATGGAACACATTGGAACCACAGAACCCAACTCTAGATGTTATAATTTGGAATCCTTAATCAGTCAATCAGAAGGAGTCCTAGCATTCAAAGAATATCTGGATGCAGAACTAGAAAACATGCTTACAGATTTGCCGCCCGGAAAATCCTGGGATTTTGTAAAGCAGTCAATACATAAAGGAGCCAATCTGCATCTATTGAAAGAAAATGAGAAAATCCCATCGCACAATGTACACGGTGAAGGACCTTGCCAATAAACAGAAGACCATATGGATGCTATATCAAAATACTGACGATTCGAACGTATTGTCAAAATTGCGGCTAGAAAGAAAAACTATCAAAGCAAAAATAGATTAAGAAGATAAAATCACTCAAGGACAACGCTAGATTCTACGAGGCTGTTAAACAGATGAAAGGAAAGAGACCCCATCAACCGATAATGATAAGAGATGACAAAGGAACGCAGATTGTGGACCAAAGGGAAGTGGCTGAAATTATCGCTGCCCACTTTGGAAAACTTTTTAATCCAAGGAACGACACTATCATTTTAGAACGAGGGAAATTGGACTAAGAAATCACATCATATGAAATTGAACTTGCGAGTTCCAAGTTGAAAAACAACAGGACTCCTGGCCCCGACGGACTCGGTGGTGAATTCTTCAAAAGTGGAACCCAAAAGCTGTATGAATGCATCGCTAGGATCCTGAATGAAATGTACTATTATGGTCACACGCTGACTCTAAGAGAGGGTATCTTGATACCTGTACAGAAAACGAATAAACCAAGATCTAAGGTGGAGAACCTCCGTCCAGTCATATTAATGAATTCACTTGGGAAAGTTCTGGCGAACATAACACTACGAAAGATGGAAGGACGCCTAGATACTTTTCTAGTAGTCTAATTTGATTATCTTTCGCATATTTTATTTACCTTTATGATTAATGGTTGTTAGTATTGAGCCTACTTGACAAGGGAATGTCTTGTCACACAAGTAGATAATTGATCTGATGGTTAAAGTGGAGGCGTATCTACTGTAGGAAGTCTCAACTTTATGATGAAAGCAAGCTAGCCTTATATTTTGCGTAAAGATAGATGGGGTGATTGACTCAGGAAACATTGGATATCTAAAGTTTTGAATAAGGAAGTGCTGTGTGTCAACGGTTTTAAAGCGAGAATACTGTTGCTACTATTTTTCATTTGTCTCCTGGAGGGAATTTTCCGCGATACCACTTCATTAACCTCTTGCTCCGTTAGTTATACATAAAGCTCGATTCATGCGCATCAAAAGAAGTGAAATCTTTTAAGTATCTTAGAACAGCTGTTGAGAAAATTATGAGTAAGTTATCCTACTTTGAACTCCGAAAAAAGAATATCACGCGATTTTATTTATGAGAAAATTAAAACTCGAAACTGAGATGCTTTTATTTATTTTTTTCATTTTCACTTTTTTTTCTAAATAAATTATTTTTTGAGCTGGGAAGTGGTTCCGCGTTAAAAACTGAGGACGCAGCTCTGAATTCTGACTTTCGAGAATTTCAAGATAAAAGTCTCCAAAAGATTCTATGTACAGCCCATTGTTGTCGAGACGAATGGAGTCTTTGGGCCAAAAACGGTCTCTTTCTAATATCGCTTGGGTCAATAATATCGAATGTGTTAATGAGTGCCGGAAACCGAATAGTGTTTTATTTTATCAGTTCGATTATTTTGGTTGTCATGTTAGGTTATAAATTGTTAGAATTAAAAAAATTAATTTTATCTAAAAAAATGAACTATGAAGCTTTTTAATTTGTGCCAGTATTTACAAATGATTCATGTATTATACAAAAATATAGATCATCCAAATAAATCACGAATCTACGTTTTTTCAAAGAATTACTGAAAAAACAAAACCCAACGGAGGGTAGAGAAATTATTTTCAGTCGCGGAGATGATTATGTTTCGCATCTTGTCGCTTTATTAATCAGCACATCAGACAAGCCACACAAATTGAGAAATAATTTGTAATACCACCAATTCGATTCCGAAAAGGAAGATCTACTTCCGATGTTTTGTGGTCCCACAAGTGGAGATCTGCGGCCGTTCAAAAGCTCAAAATGTCTACAACCATCCTCGGAATCGACATTTCGAGGGCCTTCGACTCTGTCGACAGACGGAGGCTAATACTGGTTTTGGAAAGTTTCCTAGACGCTTCCACTGTCAGAATGGCCACCACCCTCCTAGCTGATACTTGGCTCACTGTAAGAGTCGGGGGAGCCTTGTCTCGGCGATTTGAGACGACTGTTGGCACTCCACAGGGAGACCCATTATCACATATACCTTGAAGTAAATCCGGACAAGACTAAGGTGACTGAACTCAAAAGGGAAGAAACAAGAACGGAGGAGTACTGGCGCAAATGCAAAAAGCTTGGCTCCCTCCTAGGAGACCATGAAGAAATTACGAGAAGGAAAACTTTAGCACAAACTGCCCTCTCCAGATTGAAGAACACTTGGCTCCACAAAAAGGGCCTTGACATTACAACAAAAACTCGATTATACAACTCGCTAGTGAAACCCATACTATTGTATAACGCTGGTACTTGGGCCTGCTCAAGAAATGAACTGAAGAGGCTTATTGCGTTTCATAAAGGCCAACTACGGCATATGATGTTCGAAGGAAGTGATACGAGGATGTCATCCAATCTTCTTTATAAGAGGACGAAGACCTCAGAAATTTCTAATGAAATTCTGGATACACGATGGAGGTTTTTCGGCCATATTCTGCGACTGGACCTAAATGCCCCCTCGAACGTAGCCATGGAGGATTACTTCATGTTGGAGGCCCCCCGTTTCCGTGGTCGCCCAAGGACGACACTGGCAGTCGTTTTTAACGAGGACCTCAAAGAACTGGGACGGCATCTTGGAAGTGGAGAGGATCTTGACTAGTTGCGCACTGTGGCTTTGAATAGGAGGAAGTGGATGAAACTAACCAGTGATTTGCTAACTCGTGTTGCACATGCTTTGTCAAGTCCTATGACATAGCGATAAGTGCTAATAATAATAATTGTCAAACATAAGATTGTTTAAATGCAGCATTAAAGCTGCGACTGTTAACAACCGAACACGTCGTGAATATAATTTAATAAAGAAAAGAGAGTAAACGGTTATATAGCGGCTGCCCTGATTGCGTGGCTAGTCCCTCTCAGGATAGCGAGATTTGTCGTAAATTATTTTATGATATTGGTCATTTATTACGATAAATGTCATTTCTAATGAGAGGCAAAAAAATTAGTGACAAATGATGTATGGATATCCGAGACATTTTCCTCATTCTTCGAATTTATATTAACAAAATAATTTCCCTCCAATAATCCAAATACCCTAAAGATCTCTATAATAAGTGACCTCAAATCATAAAATTATTATATTTAGACTACGTCATTATATTAAAAGAAAATCCAATCAAATCTATACAGGATGACACATTATCAAATTTATTTTTTTTAAGGCAATATAATTTTAATGCAAAAAATAAGTTAACAATTACTGGCTGCTCTCATAATTGAGAACGTTTGGTCTTTTATAGACCCAATTTTATACGATTATGAGCGGACATTCTAAAAATATGTATTTTATTTAAGTTGTACAATATGAATGGTATTACGTAATTTTATAAATAATTGTGATTAAAATTACTAATTTTTAAAAATAAATAAAAATTTAAACCAATTAAGGTTAACCTTGTTCTTGTGGTATTTAATCAATATTTCTCCAATTAAAGTCTAATTGAAAATGCAAGGTAATGATTCAAAAATTAAATAGACGGCAATTACAAATTCGATAAGATTTATGCTTCAACATCAAACGACCTGCAGTCCTTCAAACAGAAAAGTGAGTCTCTCTATAACTACAGTGCAAACAATGCGGGACATCCTAGACCAAATACAAAACAACCCATTTTCAACTGACTACGACCATGTACTGTATTTCATTATCTAACCTACAGTCAACAGCAAAAGGACGAAGCCCTGAGCCTGGTGAATCAGATTGCGGACAAACTAAAGGTCCTCAATAGTGAGGCCTCCTCCGCGAACCCAGCTTTAGCAGTATGTCCTTTATTGAGCTTAGAAACGGTATAAACACCAGAACGAGAGTCTGGTGAATGAATTCTCTAAGTCTCTCGGTAATTTTCAAAAGTTTCAACGAAATCTGGTGGAAGTGAAACAGAGACATACGCCGTTGGGAGAGAACGAACTATGTTGCCGCAGAGTGTGGGTCCAGGGGGACAGTTGGTGTTAGAGGATACTGAACAGCTGGAAAGGGAGGAGCAGACAATCTATCAGTTGGAGGTATTTTGTAGAGTGAGGTTAGAGGGACATTGGGGATGTGAACATGATCTTCAAGAACCTGGCGATGATGGTGCATGAACAGGGAGCAGTGATTGGTATTGTTTGTTGTGATGACAGACACAATTGAGTCTAATATAGAAGATGCCAATGAGAATGTGCAATTGGGAACTCAGCAGGTAGCACGTGCGAGGGAGTTTAAGGTGATGTTATGGTTGATTGATAGAAAAAATATAAGAGAAAGTGTTTATGTTTGATAATATCAGTGTTGGTTATTGTGGGAATTATTATTGCTATTTTGGTGGCCAAAAATAATAAATAATTAATATATTCGGATTATTGAGTTATATAATATTAGTGGTTGGTTATTCTTTATGTCTACTATTTCATTATGACATGTTTACAATATGGCCATTGGTTTACTCCCACTATGTCTTAATGACGGAGATTCATTGCATTATTCTAACAGGTGGGGTAATTTACGTTATTCACTTATAACTTGATAATTCCAAGATAAAAGAGGTAGAAGAACAGGTGTTCTATCTATACTAGAACCAAATAAACTTCATGGTGGAAAAGTAAAAATATTTGTAAATGTGGAATCCCACTTTAACGTCTGTTTACTGGAAAAGATCTTTAGAATTATAAAAAACCCAAAAATTGAGCCTGATAATACAATGTCTGGACCTGGTAAAAGTGCAAAAGAAGGAAAATCAAATGCAAAGCGATTCAAGAAGATCCTCATTAATTCTGACGACTATGAGGACGTTTCACAAGTGGTTCGTCACACAGTGGACCACGTGGTTCAATTATTATTTCTAAATTGGCCCTCTATTGCAGTATACTTTAGAGGAAGTAAAATCCTGGAAAAGCTCAGGCGGGTCATTCGCGACTCGGTCCTATTGGCTTTTCGGGTAAACATGGAGATTGATGGCAGGGCTGCGTTCCATACAGCAGCGGACATCCCCTTACAGCCAGCGGTACAACAGGCTGTGCTTGCCACCAGGAGGACGGAATTAGAGATTGAGGCTCAACCTCACTTAACGAGAATAAAAATGTTAATTTGCTAGTATTCATCATAAAATGTTTTCTTGAAGTTCAACATATCCCATTTGAAGTCTGCCCACTATAGGGTTCTCATATCTAATAATTTGTGTGTTCTACCGAGAGAGTTTTCAACATAAAAAGATATTAATACTGCAAGTCTAAAAGTCACAATCAAATGCAGTCATATCTTTATCACGTAGGATATTCTCCCAAAACACTCATTATTTTGTTTCGCATATTATCAGGAGGTTAATTCGTGATAGGAATCGTTTAAGGGCTAAATTGAAGCGTTGTGTCGACAAAATAGACGGGGAAATCTTATCTTCCAAAATCATGATGATGAAGGAGGCAATCAGCAGTATATGGAGAAATGAAACTGACCGTATATGGAAGGCTAGGGCTGCAAAGATTGATATAAAATTCTCTGTTTTTGGAAATGCTATCGGAAGATGATGTGTTCAAAGTCTGGGGCAGAATTATATTAAATAAACCAAACGGGGGAGTATGCATTACGGAAGAAACACAGGGACCAGCTCCAAAAAATTCAGGGTGTGGATCCGTGGACAAAAATAAGGTGTCTGCCGATATATTTAAACAATCAGACGAGGAACTGCTTATTGCTGAAGGCATTCTTAGCGTTTTAGAAGTGATGAAGGCTATCAGGGAATGCAGGTCAATGCTCCAGGATGTTACCACATATCAATGAAATTTATCCAAGAGGGTCCAGATATTTTATTTGACTATCTGCGATGGTGGGTGTTTACGACTTGGTCTCCTCCCTTTAAGATAGAAAAAAGCTGTCGTAAGGATGATTCCAAAACCAGGAAAGTCAAAAAGAGATCCGGCAAGCTACAGGCATATTAGCTTAAAATTTTCTTTCCGAAAGTGATTGAACGTATCATTTTCAAAAAGCAAAGCAGACATATAGAAGAGAATGACTTTCTGTTTCCTGAGCAGTAGGGTTTTTTTCCAGAAGAAGCTGTGCAGACTGTTCCTTTCTACTAAATTGTGGAATCATGAAAACAAGGGATTCCAAGAGGCAAATAACTCATTATGTCTTGATATCTCGAAAGCATTCGACAGTGTATGCCATGAAGCGTTGTTAAAGCAGCTTGTGTTCCAAGATACCTATTTGTTTGGCTAAGAAGTTATCTTCAGGAAATACCTATTTTTTGTGAAGGTTTGTGGAAATATATCCGATGCAATGTTATTCAAGAGAAGAGTACCACAAGGTTCAGTATTGAGCCCTATTTTGTTTAATATATTCATTGCGAGTTTTCCACGTCCGAGGAATATTAATACAGTATGACCTCCAGTTGGAACAGACCTCTGGCTTGGGGAACCTCTATTTTTGGGAAACGTCTGTTTTTGGGGCAATTTTTCAAAATGGATGCTCCAAATGGAGGTTATACTGTACTAGACTTCTTATTTATGCGGATGACGTAATCGTGGTACACACAAATCTTCTATATCTGAAGGAAAAATCCGGGAGTATGTGAGCCAGATTGAGCAATGGTGCAACTTGAGAGGGTTAAAGCTCTCTACTGAAAAGTCATGCACACTCCGAATAAGCAATGTGAAAAGTACCTGAAACAGAAATACACACTGGGAGTAAACAATGCACACAGTCTGCGCTACTTGGTGGTCGACTATGGACACGCAGGATATTACATGGACGACATAAAGGAGAAAAGAAAGAGAGCTTTTCAATCACTCCTATGTACAAGGAAGTTACACGTTAGCCTTGACACCTACCTATTCATCCTCAAAGGAGTTATTCTCCACAGCCTACTTTATGAGTGCGAGAAGTGGTTCTCCTCTCCGTAGAAGGAGAAGGTCTTATTCATCCTAGAGAAGACTAGGAGGGCTGCAATTAAGCTTTCCGTAAACAAGAAATCGAAAGACTGTCTAAGCGAGGACGAAAACAAGCAGTTAGAGCTGATTGGCAGGATTGCGGAGGATCGGATCAATAGTTTCAGAAAGAGATTAAAGATCCAGGACACGTATATAAAGCTCGGAAAACCTCTGTCACATTTCCATCGTGTTCTTTTAGACATATTTTCTCCACAAATCTGTATACTCTTGAATGCCTGTTCGCGTGCTCTACTAAGGTTGTCTTCTTCATTATAAACAATGGGCTCACATGATTATGGATTTTACAAGTAGGTTGAACTTATAAAATTATAAAATGGAATCTGTCTCGTGCTTTTATGAATAGTAATATTTATTGAAATAAAAATTATTTGTTTCTAAATCGACCATTCCGTATTTTTAAAAACCGTCGATTACTACCACAACCTTTTAATTACTTAATTCTAATACCCATGAGTATTCGTCGTTTATGTGAGAACAAGTCGATAAGATCGGCTAGATATCTGTCACGAGGTTTTTTTAATTATAAGTGAAATTAGGGTTTAGTCGACATTATTCTTGTGGTTTGACAAAAGATGCACCTATTACTTCTTGAACTTCTTTTCTCGTTAGATTGTACATTCTTTAAAAGACTGTATAACCTGTCTCTACCAAAATGGCATAATTGTGTTCAGTATATTTTTAGATCAGCAACACTAGTTACCTCAATCACTAGAATCTTTTATTCTGTTTGATCAGACGTAAAAAATCTCATCATGAATCCATTTTCAGGTAAAATTGTTTTTTATCTTCAAACTCAAAAGATTCACAATTTACTGAGCTCATATTTTGCCCTTTTATGAATTTGAGGACAATCATAATTCATTTTTAATTTTTATATTTTTTCCATTTCGTACGGCGACAGACTCAGGTAACTCATTTTATTGTGTGGAATATACTTTATTAAAATAGTATTAAAAATATATAATAAATTGATATCATTATTATGTAAAATAATATGTTTTATTCTAAAAATGTGAAGTACGGTCGGCAAATGGCGGGTCCGTCAAATGAACGCCAAGTAATTATTTTATATTTTGACAAAATTGTAATGTCATAATTTCTCATAAAAATGACATCAAGTCTAATCTTTAATAAACTTTAAACTTTGAATAAATTGTAAAATTATCTTGCATTTACTTATGTTGATTAACATAGGTGTTAGTTGGTCTGATGGTCGAAGTAGTGATACATCATCCTCTAATGGTCGAACTAGTGATACATCATCCTCTGATGGTCGAAGTGGTGATACATCATTTTTTGATAAACTAAGCATTGGAACGAGGATTATGTTTGTCAGGGGAATAATTCAGATAAACTTGGTCTTGAGGATTATTAGTTAGATTATCTCAATTATAAGAGTTAATGTTTACAGATAATTTTATCAAACTGAAAACATTAAAGTTAATGAGAAAAACCAATTATGAAGCCAATTGAATGTTTTTACTATAAGATCTGACAGAAGGAGTATTTTTTGGTCATTGGAATGAGGGAAAGATTAAAGGTGAATGGGAAATAACAGATCCCTGACAAATACTGAGATAACGAAATTGGGACATTTGGGAATATAAATAGGGTTACACAGTCTTTCTGATAGGAAAATTGTAAGGCAAGACTGCCAAACTGAGGGATATTTTATGAATTGATTTTTTGAGAGGACCACAGGAAAAATGCTGTCAAAGGCTTTTTTCAAGTCGATTTTTCATTCTTGACTCTAGAGATCAACGTTTTTATCTACTTATTGAAAATACTTTTGTTTGATGATTAGTCTTTGATCTTTTTAAACGTCTCTTTTCACGGATGAGGTGAAGGATTTCACTATTATAGTAGGCCATGTAGTCCTCTATGGATTATGTTCCCGTCATCCATCAATATAACGGAGTTGAAAAAGGCACGCTTCAATCTGGGGGGATAAAGTCATCCAGGAAGAGGTTTTCTATTTTTGTCATAAAATCGTCCCATTTCGTTTTCCTGTAAATAAAGTCCGTCTGATTCTAGTAGTGGTGAAAATAGACTAATGTCAATGATGGTTGTGATTAGAGTTTAGGTCATATTCGACATTCCAACTAATTAACGATGCAATGTAAAGTGAGAACAACGAATATGTTCAAATACCGAAGGTGAGTTCCAAACTTGTGTGTTGATTGCGGTTGTTCAGTATGACGAAGTGTTTGAGATGACTTGTTCTCCTCTGGGGTCGAATACCACAGTGGATCCATAGCATTAAGGTCATCGCAAATGATAACTTTATTGTAGTTGAGCAGGAATTCTTGTCCTTCTGTCAGCATGATGAAGGGGTTACATGACGATAGTGTAGGGAGTTGACGTTAATGGTAATGGAAATTACTTCAATATGGTTATCTGAGCCATGCATGGCTGTGTGCTGAGTAGTGAATATGAAAGGAAGAATGTATGAGGGTGACAGCCTACCACCATAGGACCATTTGCTTGTTCTTAGCGGAGAATGAGTAATCTGTAAATCTTGGTGTTTGTGAGGTGGTGGATAGTCTAGATTATTTCAGAAAAGCAATATAAATTTTGTGTTTCCCAAATAGTCTGTGAGCTCACTGTGCTTTGGTGTGATTCCATTTTTTCGTTCGGTTTGGGGTTTGACTCGACATCTCTCTATGCCAGGATGATCTAATTGGAGCAAAGCTTTGTGCCCGTCATCGGGAACTCCTAAGAGAGAACCAAAGGGGAAAATTGTGATGGATAATCTTAAAAATATATAGATTACTATGTGTGCTTTATAATAATAAAATTGAAGTTTAATTGATAGACAAAAGGAGTTTGTGACTATTTTGTGCATTCGGTTAAACAAAATTAGGAACAAATTGATTGGAGAATTTTATAATAATCATTAAAATATGAATTTGTTTTTACTTTTTGTAATATGCCAAATAATATTAATTTAAAAATTATTATCCAAAAATCACAATATTAACTAATTATGAGGAAGGCCATCAGATTAATCTCTTTTAGTATCTAACACTTATCAGAAAATACTATCCTTCCTACCATCTTACATTCCTCCTTGTTTGACTATGGATTTCCTCAAGGCAATGTATTCATTTCCTCACTTGAGTATAATCCTTATCTAGACAATCCCGCAAGTGCAATTTTTGGAATACTCTTATTAATCAATTAGACTGCATCACATTATTCATTAATAAAATATATCCAAAAGGAGTCCAGCTTATATATTTTTAGTCAATAGACGATTAGGATTTTTCATATGATTTTTATGAAATCAACTTTTCATAAACGACGTTTAGACATTAAGTTTATTTATTTTAATGACAGTCTTTCCAAAATATTTCTGGTTTAATCCCCAACTGAGTTAAGTAACTCTACAATGTGGACAATTGTCGTCGATTAGTTCAAGTCGCTCGTTTAGGTAATCTTTTAGAGGTCCCGGTAAATAAATAAAATGTCACCAAAGTATGAACATGTATGTATAAATTACAAATTTGTAAACTCAATTAAATATATTTTAGAAAAAATAAATTAAACAAATAAAATATAATTAAATTTAAATTGACGCGTTAGTTGTGATGGTTTTGTGCTCCTTAATATTTTAGGGCGCTAATCACTCTTCCTTCGACAAAGAGGACCAGGTATAGACATTTATGTATTAATTTAGCAACAAAAGAAAAAAAGCAAAGAGGAACCAATTCCAACCAGATTTGGTAAGAAAAAAGTATACTATCGTGGACCCCAAGCTGCCCTCAAAATAAACACCGGTAATTCATATTTAGACTTTCAAGTGACCCCTCAAACTCGATGTCGGCTTCGATATCTTCGCCTGGACCACATAAAGGAGTTTCTTCACCTGGAGGAGGAGTTCCTTAGTGACCAGGACCGCAAAGAGGCATTCGAAGAACTTAAGCAAGTACACATTATTTAAATATTTTATTTATTTATGAATATTTTAAGATGATTTTATATTTTTTAATAAAAATATCCTTTAAAGGAAGAACGTTCGAGAGTTGACGATTTGCGAGGATCCCCCATTTCCGTCGGCTCATTGGAAGAGATCATTGACGACAACCACGCTATTGTATCGACCTCTGTGGGCTCTGAGCACTATGTGAGAATTTTGTCTTTTGTGGACAAGGAACAATTACAGCCCGGGTGCACAGTGATGCTGAACCACAAAGTAAACGAATATCTTTCAAGTAGTCCTATGCTGTCGTTGGGATCCTATTGGATGACATTGACCCTACAGTGAACGTTATGAAGTTGGAAAAGGCTCCAAAGGAGACCTACGCAGATATTGGGGGGTTGGAGACGCAAATTCAGGAGATCAAGGAGTCGGTAGAGCTTCCATTGACCCACCCTGAGTTGTATCAGGACATGGGGATAAAGTCCCCCAAGGGAGTCATCCTCTATGGTCTCCAGGGACCGGTTTTTTTGGGAATTCTGATTTTTAGGGAAAACTTTGCTGGTAAAAGCTGTGGCTAACCAAACTTCGGCGACTTTTCTGCGCGTTGTGGGGTCAGAGTTGATTCAGAAGTATATGGTTGTCAGTTATCTTCACTTCTAAGGGTGAGGGACCAAAGCTGGTGAGGGAATTGTTTAGAGTGGCCGAAGAGTGTGCCCCCTCCATAATATTTATAGATGAGATCGATGCTGTGGGGACTAAACGGTACTATCGCCTTGTTATCCGAGATATGACTCTAATTCTGGTGGAGAGAGGGAGATTCAGAGGACGATGTTGGAGTTACTTAACCAGTTGGATGGATTTGATTCGATGGGTGACGTTAAGGTATGGATTGAGTGTTTATTTAGGTGATCATGGCGACTAATCGGATTGAGACGTTAGACCCAGCATTGATTAGGCCTGGAAGAATTGATAGGAAGATAGAGTTTCCACTACCGGATGAAAATACTCGACGGAGAATATTCGCAATCCACACAGGGAAGATGAATTTGGGTGAAGATGTGAACCTGGAGGACTATGTAACAGCTAAGGATGACTTGTCTGGGTCGGATGTGAAGGCTATTTGTACTGAGGCAGGATTACTAGCATTGAGAGAGAGGAGGACGAAAGTTATAAAGCAAGACTTTGATAAGGCTAAACAGTCTGTTCTATTTAAAAAGAAAGAAGGGCTGCCTGAGAATCTATATATGTAGATTAGGCTCTTTGGTTTTGATTTTGGTTATTTCACAAGTACAATCTTGTTTTTGATTTTATTAATTGCTATTATTTATTTTAATAGTCACCAATAATCAAGTTAACATTTGTGGAAATGTCTCCAGAGTGAGGGGGAACTTTATGGCATTCTGTCACACCTCTACTCTAATAAATAGGTAAATATAGAGAACCGAACGAAGGATATGGATTATATGTAAAATATTAACAATAATTTTTTTTTATTTAACCCCAAGACCACCAGGAAAGATAGGTCAAAACTAACTAATTAGGTGATCCGAACTCTCTTCATTTGATCTTCTGATGATCCAACCGCATTCCGTATGCGCCTATTCTTCCTTCTGCAAAGGAATTCAATCGGCGTGCCCTTTTTTATTACCGACCGAAATTCCTCTGCATGGCCAATGGGAATGTCCGTGTGGTGCATAATTTTCCGCCTGAGGGAGTTCAAACGGTGCACTCTCGAAGGGGGAATCGCAATTCTCCAAGCGGAGCAGGCATATTCAATGGTAGGTTCGATGACTTGTTGATAGACCTTGCTGTTGGTGACGCAAGCAGCAGGGGGAAAGGGCTCTTCTTTATCATCGCATTCAAAATGTTCCATTTCCGAAGACCCTTGGCAAGCACCTCCTCCACGTGACTCGAGAACGTCAACAGAGAGTCGAAAACTACACCAAGGATGTTCTGGTCCGCGTAGAAGGGATGGGAGTGTATATCTAAAGCCCACCTTTGAACCTTCTGTCCGTAGTGAATAATGTGAACTGAGACTTGAATGCTGATACACATAACATGTTTGCAGATAGCCAGTCACAAATTGAGTTTAGGTGTGTCTGAACAGTTGCTACAGCCATGGAAGGAGATTTATCTCTTGCAGCGATAATTAGGTCGTCCGCATAGGATAAAAACATAGTGTCCTGGTCATTGGTAGTAGGTAGGTCATGTAGAAATAGGTTGAAAAGGAGAGGAGATAAAGGTGAGCCTTGCGGGACCCCATTGGGGGTAGTCTTGATTTTGAAGTGGTTTTGTCAATCCGGACCCTTCCGCGTCGTCCAGTTAAAAAGTTTTCCAGCCATAGCTTGATGTTTGGGTGTAAGTTCGAATTAAAAATCTTATGCGTTAGGAGTTTCCTCGGAACAGAATCAAAAGCCTTCTATATATCGATGGATACTAAGCCGTCCCTAAGTGTGTTCTCATGTTGAAGCCGTCAGTAATAAACTGGGATTTAGAACCCAAATGAGTCGTTATAGAACGGTCTGCCCTGAAACCATGTTGAAACTCTGGTAGATGTAGAACAGGAGAAATGCGCATAAACACAAGCTTTTCCAGTACTTTTGATAAAACACAAGTTATTGAGATTAAGAAGAGAGAACGTTTTTTGGATTTCTGGGCTTTAGGATTGGCGCAATCAGGGAGTTTTTCCATATATTAGGAAGCGTATAGTAGTTTATAGAGTCGTTGTACAGTCTTGATAGAATGGCCCTGATAACAAAGGTGTTTGAGGTGAATAGTGCAAATACCGTCGGGACCACAAGCACGAGTGGGACGTAGCAATTGAATAGCCTTGTCAAAATCATGGGGGTGAAAAAGGTGGAATACGGTTCTTGTTGCGGCCGGCGCCGTTCAACAAGTGTAGAACGAGAAAAATCTTTATGGCTGATCGATACGTAGTACTTCATAATCTTGTTTGCGAGTTTGCGGGCGGCTCTGAAGCGTTGCGGCCTCGGTTCCGAAGTCCTCCTCATTGATTAGGCTATTGATCCTTCTTAGCGTTTTCTAAAATGTGGCACAAGAGTTCTTGTGACATAGTCGTCCAACTAGGCGCCTCCATTTGAGTCTGTTGTTAGTTCGGATTAACTCAGATAATTTGGTATTCAGTAAACGTATGGAGTAGAAGGAGTTATTAGTCAGCGTTCTTTTCTTCTTCATCGCATCTCGCTTCTTGATGAGTGACAATATTTGTGATGATAATCTTGGATTAAACTACTTGTAAGACAATGGGGTTATGGTCACTTGAGAAACCATAACGAACATTCCATGAAATACATCCAGCCATAGAAGGAGAGCAGAGGGACAGGTCCAGGGTTGTTGGACTGTCCCTTCTGCGGGACGGGGTCCTTGTGTGAGCGATGTACACGGTAAAGTCCCTCAGCGTCTTCAGTGGTTGTTAAATTATCATTTTTTTGTTAAAAGAATTGCATTTAAAAATTTTTAATTAATGTTATTTTAACCAATAAAATTATAATAAAAAGTAATTTAAAAAATAATTTTATGATAGCAATATGAAATCCTTTGATCTTGTTACGAGGATTGGGTCTTCCATTTTGAATGCTGATTTGTCTCAGTTAGCTAAAGAATCTCGTAGAATGCTTGACAGTGGAGTAGACTTTCTACATTTGGACGTTATGGACGGAAGATTTGTCCCCAATATAACATTCGGCCATCCTGTTGTAAAATGCCTCAGAAAGAACATCCCCAAACCTGACTACTTCGAATGCCACATGATGGTACAAAATCCTCAGCAGGTTTTCTTCTTTAGGGACTCTTAGTGGATCACGGAAATGAGTGACGCAGGGACCAACCTTTACACTTTCCACGTTGAGGCAAATGGTGACATATCGGAAACCATTAGACACGTGAAAGAAGAGGGAATGGAGGTTTGACTAGTTATTACTATCCTAGGTTGGAGTGGCCATAAATCCAGGGACTTGTGTAGATTCTGTATTTTCCATTATCGGGGATGTAGATGTGGTGTTAGTGATGACAGTCGAGCCGGGGTTTGGTGGACAAAAATTCATGGGGGATATGATGAATAAGGTAGATTGTGGTATTCCGTTTGATAAAAATTCTGCGGGAACGTTTTCCGTCGTTGAATATTGGGGTCGACGGAGGAGTCGGATTGGAGACTGCAGAGACTTGTGTAAAGGCAGGAGCGAATGTGATTGTTTCTGGGTCCGCTCTTGTGAACTCTGCCAACCCTTCATTAATGTTAGAGAGAATTAGAAGCTATAAAATTTAATATTTTTAATAAAATTAACCACATAATCATTCTATGATACTCAAGAATATTATTTCCTTGGCCTCGTGCTACATGTGGATGCTTTCTCAAGATTTCTGTTCCTCCTTTTCACTTTTAAATAGAGTAGTGTCATGTAATCTGGTTCTGAATGGACTAGACAGAATATATTCTCTGATAGCCATTTCATCTGACGATAACAGATCAAGAGAAGGACATCGAGTTAAGTCGATATGGTTGCTGAGAAAGGTCGGGATCATCTAATGACCGCGTTTTCTCTTTATTTAATGATATAATTTTAATGGGGCGGATTGCACTACTGCGGAGGGAGAGCTGATGGATTTTCCACAACATTGGATTTTTATTTTGAGGGATAACTCCCACTGTGTGTTCAATACCTGCAGGCATTCCGATCCTCTCAAGTGAAAGAAACCACAAAAACGTAACTATCATAGACGGAGGTTCTTGAAGACGACCAGTAACTTGTTGAATCCAAGACTTCGGATCGGGTTTGTTGATACCCAGTCATGGATATATTTGAGTCCTAGCATCTGAAAATGGCCACTTATTGAGAGTATTTTTGACTCCCACTGGATCTGATCAGTCAGTGTAATCTTTAATCAATCATTAATTATTATGAGGGCAGAGTTTTGAATTTTACTTGATTTTTTAATATTCGACTAAGGCCTCAAGCAGGAACAGCATAATCCAACGTTGTTCCAATAAATGTCTGTAAATAATTTTAGACTTTCTTTGTTCTGTCCAAATGATTTCCCCCAACAACCACGAGAAAGTTGAGCTTTTTCCGAGATTTGTCGCATTTATACGAAACATATTTCTATAAAGGAAAAAACTTATCAAACACAGGTCCCAATATAATGGGGTTTTGACAATATAAAGTTATTCAGGAGGAAATGGTATTGAGGAGTGTAGAAACAACATTATGGTGAACAACCAGAATACGAAAGTAGTAATGTATACTCATTAGTCGGCAAACTGCACAAATATATGTTAAAAAGATCTGGGGAGAGAACTGAGCCTTGAGGAACTCTATCTGTAACGTGAGTGACATAATAAAGGAACATCCAAGACGACCAGATAGGATTGTGAACAACCACGGCATTATCCGGTAAGGGATCCCTGTGTTGAGGATCTTGTTGACTAATATGTGACTGGATGTTCTGTCGAAGGCTTTATCAATGTCAATAGAGGCAACAATTGTACTCTCTGGAGGATTATTCTATGTGCAATAAACTGAGCATAGATAAAGATGTAGTAGTCGAGTGGAAGCTCAAAATCCGTGCAAGGAATGGAAATTGAAAGGTAAGGATTAAATTTATTACAACGCCTTCCATGATCATCAAATGACTGACAGGACAGAAATGACTAGGAAAGAGGAAAGATCTGAAGGGTCACGAAGAGGTTTCAGAATAGGAATGATAGTGGATTTTTTCCAAAAAATTGGATCTACGTCGTGATTGATTGAGTATTAAATTAGGTTAGTTAAAGCGTGAAACCAGACAGAGATATTTTAGATGGTGTATGGTAAGACCGTCTAGCATTCGAATTTCGCGACAAGTTGTGTAATTAGGGACTGCGGAATAAGTCAGTAGAATTGTGATCACGTCGTCAGAGTAAATCTGCAAGTAGGAAGGTGGCCATAGTGGATTCATTGTCCAAAAATTAACTTTTAACTAAATAATAATAAATTATTGTTTTTTAATTATTTATTGGAGTGAACGAGTCATTAAACTGTTTACATGGAGACTTTCACGTGATACTCACAAGAGGTTATTTAATTTATTTATTAGAACCCCGTGATCACTTAGAAAGAAAGGCAGAAAAAAACGTCAGACAGTTAGGTAATTCCAGTTCCCGCAATCAAACGAGTCATCTAATGACTGTGGTCTCTAATTGTTCCCACTACCATGCGAAAGAGCCTTCTTTCATCCCTGCAGAAGAATCCGATTGGGAAGGGAACTTCCTAACCAATCGACCATCTTTTGCCTTGGATAAAGACAGGCTGGACGGGTTTCCGTCCTCCTTACATACCTGAAGGAATCCGGTTCCGCGACTACGGGTCGCAGCTTTCGTAAGTAGTGGGTTAATGTGGGCCCATCATAGATATAGTTTCCGGTATATTGAATTGATTATGTGGAGCGTAGTCTCTGATAACGCGAATCTTCATGCAGCATGGGCTTACTCCACAGCTTGGGTGATGGTTTGCCGGTAGAGTTTCCAACTGAAGCGTCCAAATTTAAAGGAGTTTTCCGGATAAGCGCGCGTATAGCATTCAGCAAGAGGAATTGTTGACGGTTAAATCTATAAATTATGAATGTTGCGAAATAGAGTTAGAATAGATTATCTATTTTGAAAGTCACGTGTATGATATTTTTTCAATAGAGAATCGAGAAGTGTAACATAAGTTGGTTCGCTTTAATAATAAGTAATATAATTAATAATTAACTAACAAGCCATCCATCAAAGTGGACTTGGTCGACTTTGCGTTGCCTCTCACGATTGCAACAGAGATCAACTGGAGAAGTCACATGACAGAATTAACGTTATAATAATAATTTCACAAAAATTATAAATTACAATAATAACTCACAATGTGTTACAATTATCGATAGGATATGGAATAATCCTTAAGAATTAATTTCGCTATTCATTTGCCCTCTAATTAGTGTCATTTTCTATTAATAATCAATGTCCGCAATATTACTAATAATAAATATTTAATTGTCATACGGAAACAGAAAAGAACTTTGCTAACCATAAAAGTTAAACATAAATAAGTGCACTCTACCAATCATGACAGTCGATCTTAGTTACCTGGATACGACAAAGTTAATGGAAAACAACTGTGCCGAAAAACCGACTAGTCACAACTGGAAATTCACAAAAGAAATAACTGCGAATATCAGAGTTGGAAATCATCAATGTGATTAAATTGCGGTTATTGATTATTAAACGTATATAAAGACTAATCGCTATAAAACATAGCATGTGATTATGATGAATTGTAGTTTCCTATTATTATTAATGATTTTGGTTATACTATACTTACATTTCTTTACATTCCTTAAACCACCGACGGATTTGCCACTAAACTGCCAGAAACTGATTGAAGGAGATAGAAATGAAATTATAAAAAGGAGATTTGAGATTGATTCGAGTTATAATGGGAATTTCCAGATCAACAATTGCAGGAGTTTGTAGAATCACGTGGATACTTGGATTATCCGATTTCCCAAGTTGAGATTGAGTATAGACTGGCATATATTCTCGTTGTCTATAAAGATTTGAAACAAGTTGAGAAATTGCTGAGGTCTGTTTATCGGAAAACTAACCTGTACTGCATCCACGTGGACAAAAAATCAAGTAAATCGTTCTACGACGGAATTTTAAAACTGACTAGTTGTCTTGACAACGTAATCCTATTGGATAAATCCTACGACGTTGTTTGGGGTGAAATCACAACAATCTTACCAGAGATTGACTGTATGCAAGTAATGGTGGAGTACTACGGCATAAACTGGAAATATGTGATAAATCTAACAGGACAGGAGTTTCCCTTAAAGACAAATTATGAGATATCCATGATAACCAAGGCATTAAATGGATCTAATTGGATAGAATTTGAATCTTTTCTTCCGTAATTTACTTTTTTCTATTTTTAGAAAATTGAGGTATTTCTGGAAGTTAATCACATTCAATAAAGTTCCTTTTGGATTGACTCTCTACAAA
This sequence comes from Dicyema japonicum, assembly GCA_011109175.1. Lineage (NCBI taxonomy): Eukaryota > Metazoa > Dicyemida > Rhombozoa > Dicyemidae > Dicyema > Dicyema japonicum. Next base: position 348,450 of record RDEW01000004.1, read on the forward strand.
GGACCAGTCCATGCATTAATGTCACGTGGATTTGTAGAGTTTGTGCTTTACAATGAAACTGCCCAGGAATTCCTAAACTGGCTCAGAGATACGATGATCCCCGATGAGACATTTTACTCTACTCTGAACTTTAACAGTCACATCCTTAAAGTTCCTGGAGCTTTTGGAGGTTGAATCATAATTTATTATTAAAAGATGTGGGGAATCTAAAAAATTCTGATTTATTCACTGAAAGGGATTGGGAGAAGGATGGTTTCCGTTATAAGCAGTGGAAACCAAGAACTTGTTACGGATTCTATGCAAGGAACATTTGCATATTCGGAGCTGGGGATATTCCTTTGATGGCTAAAAGTCACTCACTTTTTGCAAATAAGTTTCATTCTTATTATGAACCCGCCTCCTTGGATTGTCTGGATTGGTGGATTCAGAAAAAGTCTTATTCTGCAGGATCTGAGGTTGATTTTGATTTCTACAAAAAACTGGATTTCGTTCAAAATCACATTTAATTTTTTGTTTTTATAAATTTTAAAACTTTATTATTTAAAAAATATTTCCAATTAATAAAGTTTAAGTTACAATAAAACCTCAAAATTTATTAAAAATGTAGTGAAACCTAAGTTTTGAGACAGCTTATTATTATTAATAGCAATGTCCGTGGAACCAGAAAAGTTAACTAGTTTGAGATTCCACTTTTGTCATGCATCTCTGGACACGCGCTGTAAGTCGTTTCCATCCTCCGCTCTTTCTCGCAACCGCCCTCAGATCATCAGATCCTCTGCTGTTTCCAGCTTTCTTCCTATGCAAGTGAGTTCTTTGTCGACGTCGATGCGTTGTTTTGATTAATATAGAGAAGTATGATTGCTTGGCCTGATTGGCCGGGGCCATTTCCGAAGCTCTTAGGATATGTCCAAAGAGTTGTCATTTCGCCCAAGTAACTTTATTCTCAATCTGTGTTGTTCGAGTGATTCTGTAGAGCTCGTTGAGACAGGTAATGTTTTTCAGTTATCGGATAAATTTCTAACAACCGTAGTTAACTCATCGATTATTTGTCAACAGTGTGTCGGAGAGGTTTGCAACAGATCGATTGTTAATATTGGATGCTCCAAGATGACATCATATTATTATTATTGAACCAGAAAACCACAGTCATATCCAAAATAAACAAAATTCAGGTGATCTCAGCCTCCCTCAACAGTATCCGCATCTTTTCTCGGTGTTCCGACTGCGTTCCTGTTCATTTCCGATATGGACGGGGTCCCATATTGAAAAATACCTTATCAACAACATCATGCAAAGTGTAGTTTTAATCTTAATCACAACCCTTGTATAAATATATATTTTCATTGATTTCTTTATTTTCCCCGTTAAGGAGTACAATTCAAGAAGAGATAGATTAAAAATGTCATGTGACTCACCAATGCTGTGGTGACGTTGCACATATTGAAAAAATCTATAAACCCATTATTCCTTATTTGAAACGTGAATAGTGTCGTGCTTTTCTTTCCGGGTACATCGAACTCTTGATTATCTCCCAAATCAATATAAATGTGATCCGTACTAAAATCACTGATCATTTATTGTCTCATTGTGGGATATTGCTTTATTTCAAGAAATGAAACTCTCCCACAAAAACCCAACCTCAACTTTCCCAGATACTTGGTGTTTCGCAGAGACCGAAGACTCGGAAGTGGTGGACACTGTAAGGAATCAGATGCAAGTCGAGGATTTATCGGATAGAATATCAGCTCTCAAATGTGTAAACTGTGGAAACGAAGAACAAAGGGCGAGCCAACTCAAGTGTTCACTCCATCAAAAAACTACGGACCGTACAACGGGGGAGAAAGCCTGTGCCCTTCCCTGGGAGGTAAATGATGCAACCACAGTCCACCCTATTGTTAGGAACATTTCAGCAACAAATTATGATTAATTTATTTAATAACCTTGGACATATCGGAAAAGGTTGAGTTAACGCATAATTAAGGTATATTTAACCACAATCGAAATATAACGTATTCTGTCAAAGCATCACGTACATTCATATCTGCCACTGTGGGAACCAATCAGGTGGAATAGGAAAGAGATAGACCCCCTTGGATGCGTTTCTTGACGTCGAATGACATAAGATTTGAAGAAGGCACAGAGCAGAACTGAATTCTTCGACCAGGTTTTTAACGGGTGACCTTTGAGGCAATGATAATCAGCAAACATAATTTCTGACTTGATTAAAGGTTCTTGGTCTGAATAACTTGACTGGGAACCAGATCATCTACTGGGACTCATACACAACCGAAAATAAAGAAACATGTCCCCCTAACAATTAGTTGCCACAACTGTTTGTTTGGCTTACCTAAGTGAAGTCTTAAATAGCCAAAACACAACCTCTACAATAAGGCAATCATTACTAAAAGGATATCATTCTTACATGAAACCATAAGTGGATCTCCCATATTGCGACAATTTAGTGAACATTAATAGGAAAAACGAATCCAGAAAATTGAATGTTCTTGGATAAGACTACTGAGCTTTGCTCCTCTTGCACTTAGCCTCTCCATCAATGAATCTACGAAAAATGACCTAGGCCAAACTGAACGTTCTGAAGGTGCTCATAAGTTCAACATTTCCTTGAAAATGAAGAACATTAAGACTATTTATGAACACAGCTTTACCAACATTCAACCCCCGCAAATATATAAACCCTCAGCCAAACCATCGCCCAATCCTGACAAACTCAAAGAAGGGTGAATCGAAAACTTCTCGAAGGTGATGTCCGAGCAGCTTTACGCATGGCTGTTTCGGACGGTACAGTCCTTTCCCCGTCTCCGACTGTTCTTGAGTCGCTAAGGAGGAAATATCCAAACCCTCCGAACGACCTTTGCATACATACTCTTGAAACTACTCTGAAGATATCTACCAACGAGAGAGATATACGACTCGGGATTGCATCGTTTGCTGCCAATAGCGGCGGAAGACTGGATGGACTGCGTCCGACCCATCTGACGTATGTTCCTACAGCTGAGGCTAGACATAATCTCTTCAAGTCGATCACTATTCTTACCTACCGTATAATCAATGGGGATATTACATTACACGCACGGGACCTTCTCTTCTCTGCCATCCTACTGGAATTCAAAAAGAGTCATGGAGGCGTCCGTCCCATTGCAGTTGGCAGCTATTTCCGAGGATTGGCTGCGAAAATTGTTTCCATGCTTGTCTCTCCAAGGATTAGTGAAGAATTATCCTCAATCCAACTGGTGTAAACGTACGTACCGAATCCGAAGCCTCAATGCGATGTTTCTTCTCACAAGAAAACCAAAATAATCCCTGTCTGGGATTAAAACTGGACATTACTAATGCCTTCAATTCGTTAAAAAGAGATCGTATCATTGAAGTATGCAGCATGCGAGCACCTGAGGTCATTCCCAATGTCAATCTTCTATATAGATCAAATTCATCTCTGGTTTTCGGTGATAAGATCACCAAGTCGCAGTCCGGAGTACAGCAAGGAGACCCGTTAGGACCACTCTTTTTCGCATTGACGATCGATCAAGTCGTTCGTTCCGTCGATGCTGAATTCAATCTCTGGTATCTCGACGACGGAACAATTGGAGGGACATGGAGAAATATTTATAAAAATTTATCGCACTTGGTACCTGTTTTACATGATCTCGGTTTTGAGGTCAACATAAAAAACCGGAGCTCATCAATGTTTCATACCTGGAAAACGATGGCCTCTGCATGATAGGTTATTACCGGGCATGTCTGTCGTCCCCCGTGACCAAGTCTATTTTCTCAGATGCCCACTCGACAATGCAGAACTACGGAAACACCATCAGTCCAAAGCGGAAGAGCTTTCCCTCTTTATGGAAAGACTTGCTATTCTGACTCCCACAAATTTTTTTTCCTCATGAGAAAAAGCTTTTGTCTGCCAAAATTGCAATACACTCCGCTGAGTTCCTTTTCTTTAGCCATCGAGATTTGCTACTGAATCTGGATCAGACGTTAAGGCAAACAGTCGAGTCACTACTAAATATACGTTTTGACGAACTGGGTTGGACACAATGCAAACTTCCTTCAAGTCTCGGAGGAGTTGGCCTAAGATCGGCTTTAGAGATCGCCAGCATACCTATCGTCGCTTTCGAGCTGCAGTCATCTCGTCCTGGAAATCCTACGTTACCTTACTGGACTTTCCTTGGACGCACTATTCGACGAAACTTGCTTTCAGTGAAGGAAAGCAGGATTTCCAATCATATATGATGTCTCGAATCAGAACAAATGAGACGCAATTTCCTGCAAGGCTATCGATAGCCTAAAGAAAGAGTCGTCTGCCAGAAACAAGATGCCGTTGTGGAGGAACAGTTGACACCAAAAGACTACATCCTTTATCTTGCAAAGGAGTGGAGGTCGTTCACCTCGTCACGCCTCATTGAATAATCTTATTTTGAAAACCCTCGAGGAGCAAGCTTCCCAGCTCAACTTGAGCTTGTTGGACTGGATCGTGGCAAAAGGCCTGACGGAATGCTGCTTTTCCTATATTCACATAAAAAATCATTGGTCTGTGATGTAACCTGTGTGGATACTTACTCCACTTTGCTCCTTCTGAGATCTGCTCATAAACCTGGATCTGCGGCCAACGCAGCAGAATCGGCAAGATCTAGAAGTACTCCGCCATTGGAGACCGATACCGATTCACATCGATGGCCATAGAAACGTCAGGAGTCGAAAATCTCTCACCAGCTTTTCTGAAAGAAATAGGAGGGAAACAAGCTAGCCGAAAAAAAAGTTTTGGTTAAGGCAACGAGTCCGGATTGCAGCATTACAGTGAAATGTATACTCAATCCTATTTGCAAAGGCTTAATTATTCTAATTTTTTAATAAAATTATTCTTCATCAAAAAAAGAAAAATCTAATATTAAACAAATCGGTCAATTATAGATTTCTACAACCATGTCTCATAATTTAGCTGCTGCTTTAGGTAAAAATACGATTTGAGAAAAAGTATTCCCAATAACAATTTTCCGATTATTATGCTGACGGCTCATAACAGCAGCTACTTAATTGATTCATTAATTACCCCGGATACACTGAGAAAGAAGTTAAAAACTAATTAAGTGTACCCAGTTCCACTGTTAGAGTCATTTAACGTCACACAAATTCATCCGGAACCAGCATAAAAGGTAAAAGACGTTCATTCCTTGCAGTAGTGGAACCCCTTCCAATTGAGTGGGGGAGAGCAAATGATTTTTTTTCATGCCAGCCTGCCATTGAGCACCACTTGAGACAGGTGGATCACACGACGCCACTTTAGTAGAAGGGGAAAAGGAGGAACCGACGAAAACATCTTCAATAGAAATCTTCAACTTCGAATGCCTTCAGTAACTTGTGCTTTGTCTCAGGCATGATAAGGGACTTTGGAGTTTCGGTACATCAGATACTTACATCCTTCGTATTCCTCTAGGACTCTTACTAACTCGCTACATACTTAGTATCAGACTTGGAATAATTCAAATCTAGTCCTATACTCTCAAAGAATTTTCTGGCACAGACCACCATGGAGTAGAGCTTCTCGGCTGTTCGAGCATACATTTTTAGGTCATCGATAAAAAGAAGGTGATTTGTACTAAAAAAAACACCCTCACAATGAACTGGTATTTTCTCAAACCGATAATTGAGGCGATGACTCAATGATTCCAAATAAAGAACAAGGAGCAGTGGAGACATGCTATTCCCCTGAAAGATCCCCTTCTTAAGCTTTACTTCGCCTATTTGCTGCCTATTATAGTTCAGATGAATACTCCACTTATTCATCACAGCCACTACAAAGCTGATGAACCTCACAGGCATACACAGCTTTTGTAGGTACTCGACAAGGTAAGAATGATCAACTGAATCAAGAGCCTTCTTCACATCACCCATATTGACAAAAGTGAGTTTCCATGATACACAGAAAGGCACTTGTTGACCAAAGCTTGCACTTTTGCCCCCTGACAATTTCGACCAGTACCCAAATAATTATCGGAGAGAATTCCATTGACCTCTAATAAGCTCCTAACCTCATTAGCCACCAAATTGGTCATCAGTAGGCAACCAGAAAATTGCAATTTTTAAAATAAAAATTCAAATATATTGTCGTGTTGATTTTAGCCTATTGAGATTTTCCTCCTATTCTTGACTTTCACCTATTGTTGATTCAGTGGAATATTATTCGAAAATTCATCGTCCAATTGCTCTGCCTGCAACGTGAGCAATTTGAGAAAGTTCGGAATTTCTTGTTCTGCCTGTGGAGGCTTCTTTCACCTTGGATGTTTGAAGCTTTCTCAGGCCTCCATCCGCGTCCTTGGGATATGACACTGCCGCTCGTGCCTTGGAATTGGCTGGGGGTTTCCTAATGATCATGCGAGTGCATACACCTCCGGAGAAGACCTTTCCCAATTGGATCCAGATTCGCTACTCAAACTTATCGATGAACGCCGTTCATCGAGGAGTATCCCGGTGAAGATCCCAAAAGCAGAACACCCTCTAGCTGTCGAAGCCTTAACCAAAGCAATCGACAATGCTCTCCACTCCGACTCTATAATCGACTGGGTACGTTTGTTTAATTTTGCTCTGTTCGCACTTGGCTCCCCCCGAGATCGCAATAAGAAACAGTCTCTCTCGATTGAACTGAAGAACAACATCCGCGCATTTATGGATGGAACTCACTTTACGGACCTCCGCCTTTTTCATCCGTTCAACTGAGACTCGGAGTTCAACTAGGGAAACGGAGATTTTTCGCCTAAGAAGGACTGTACGATCAAAGTTGCTTGAAGGAGGAACCCGATCCATTTTTCACTCTCAGACGGACCACGCAATCCAACCGCTGATACTTACAAGATTCTATTGGAAGCATCCACCCTCTCCGAATGACCTACGTCACTGTTCGCCCCCATCAAAAGTGACCCCTTTGTTGACGTCGCCTGAGGATGTCATCATGGAACTTTGCACCAAGCAGTAGTGGAGGTCTCGATGGCTTAAGGCCCGGTCATCTTAGAGACCTTATTTCACCGACTATTGGAGACCAAGCATTTCGTCTCTCCTTCTCACTCACTTCTCTTATGAGCAGGATTTTATCTATTTGCCTGATTTGATACGACACATCTTGTTTTCGGCTAGTCTGATTGCAGTCGACAAGAAGGGAGTTGTATCCGTTCGATGCGGTCGGATTCACCTTTAGTAGACTAGCAGCCAAGATTGTTTCCAGATTTTCTACGTCAATCTTGTCAAGATCCTTACTTCTAAGTCAAGTTAGAGTCGGAGTTCGTCTTGGAAGTGAGTCAGCCGCTGATTCCGTCAGGACATTCAGGAACCGCTGCATTCAAAACTTTAAAAGGCACATTATGGTAAAGCTGGACATCAAGAACGCTTTTAACAGTTTAAAAAAAAACTGCATTCTGGAGGCCTGCAAAAAAGATGTCTACATATTTGAACTGGTCAATTATTCATACGGAAAGCCTACATCTCTATTACACGGGGATTTCATGGTTCCATCGTCCTCAGGTGTTCAACAGGGCGACCCCATCGGACCACTGCTGTTCTCCCTCGGAATTGAGAGGATACGAAGCTTCTCGATGCCCACTCAACATCTGGTACCTCGATGATGCTGTCTTGGAGGTCCCTTGGAGATAGTCTTCTGGGAGTTGGAAGTACTTATCCCGCGTTGTCCGAGGTGGGTCTTGAATTGAATACAACGAAGTGTGAAATAACAAACTGTGGTCCTGCTGACGATGACTTCTCTTCAATTGTTCCAAAAGTTTACTCCTTGTTTCCTGGTGGGATTTTGACCCCTGAAAACGAATTGAATTTTCTTGGATCCCCGATCACTAGGAATGCGATGAAGCATGTCCTCCATGACAAAAAACAACTCCTATGAACAGATTACAGCTACTTGAATCACAGTCAGCGCTATGAAAAGAAGTCTTAACATTCAGAGAATCTCCTATTTACTCAGGACAGCCCCATACTATTCCCAACTGGAGCAGCTTTAGCACTTTGATTTGTCTTTCCTCAGCTCGACGGAGCAAATATTTAATGTCAAATTCGAAATGCTACATGGATGCAAGCTACACTCCCAGTTAGAGGGGGTATTGGAATTCATCGTACTTTGGACGTCTCACTTCCTGCACATCTGTCTTCACTCACGGCCTGCGAACTTTGGTCAGGAGAATTCTACACTCCCTACTCGAATTCTCAATTGACCAAACATAATCCACGCACGAGAAGCCTGGAATGCCACAACCAAACATCCAAAATACCATCCTTCTGTCTTATGCCGACGATCTCATAGTCGCAGCAAGACAACAAGACCATGAAGAAGCTGTGCGAAGGGTTCAGGAGACCCTCGACATTATGAACCCATGGTTCCTCAAAACCCACATGAAAATATCCCCTGGGAAGTCGAGCACTGCGATTATCTTCTCCTACAGGAAACATACATCCTTCGATCCTAAATTAACTTGGAATGGAAAGCTTATCCCGGTTAATAAGAACCCATCAATTCTTGGAGTTACATATGTGGAAACAATAATTTCAAGAGTTCAATAAAAGATGGGGATCCTTAAGACCTTTGCTAGATCTCCAATATCTTCACTTTCTCATATCAAATTATTATACAAACAGTATATTTTACCGACAATGGAACATGCATGGTTACACCCTTGTCAATATCCACAAAGAACAAGTCAGAGGTCATACGAAACCAATGCCTCCGGATCCTTCCTAAATGTGACAGAATGACGCCTACGTCAGAAATGAGGAACACATTAGATCTCAAAAAAGTTATGGAACATCTCGGTGACGAACAACAAAAATTCTTGAAAAATAGTGCGATCTTCTGGTAGCCCCTTTGAAGATGAGTTTCTTGCCTACCAGAAGTATGCTCGCAAATTTGAGATCAAACCTTCCCCCTTTTGGACGATCATAAAAGATTGTAGACAAAGTCTAAACAAAGGAGGACGCACTGACACCGGGATCACTTAATTAGACGATAACTTTCTCCTCTTTCCTATGTTTCATACATCTATGTGATTTGCGTATGACAGTTACGCTGTCAAGATACTTGAGTTCTGAACCGGACTCGTCGCCTTACAGATGGGATCTGTTCGACAAGAATTGACTCTTGCTGAAAAGCCCATCTTTCGGATTCGAACCCACGGCTGTCCTCAAACGTTACGTTCAGCCAGAAATCATCCTACAATATAAACAGTCAAACAGTAATGACAGCATCAGACTGAGCCTACCGAAGAATAATTAATTTAATAATTAAAAAATAGCTTTATTAACAATATAAAGTGTATTTTATTAAAGTTTTAGTTTTTTAGACATGATTGATTACTTGACTTGGATTTTTTCCATTTAAATTACTGCGTTTTACCGCTTCAATGTTTTTGTTATTCTCAAGGGTATCGAACATAGCAGTGGACGACCTTAAAGACTTATCAGTTCCCTTCTCAATGAGAGACTTCTCCCGCTTGCCAGTTTCCACTTTACCGGGCTTCTTGAGCCTGTGACGCTGCAAAATTTTCTTTTTCCTGCGTTCCCGTTTCTTATCAGTTTCCGATCTTTCGTCCTTTCCGAGAATTAAGCCACTTTTCCGTTTGTCCTGCAAAACCGTAAACCAATAACACCACCGTGATCTCTTCCGGAGCAAGGGCCCCAGCTTGAGCAGACTGAGCGGTAGGGACTTTCTCCTCCGAGTACAAAGCAGCCATATTGTTGACGATAACAGCGTCAGGCTGAGTCTAACGAATATTTACAAGGAAACTCACACTGGCGGGGGAATAGTGGAAGCTGGAGAACGAATTCAGCTTGGAGAAGAGGGAATTAAGGGATGACCGGATTTCAGAATGTAGTTTCTGCAGTCTCTGATCTGCTTCAACTTTGGCGAGATTCTACATAACCGAAATATAAAACCGACGAATTAGCACGTGACTCCTCGTAGATTTCAGCCAGACTTTTCTTGCTCTTTTCCTGGTCAACCATAGCCTCCTTTCTATACTCGGAAGGTTTCTCGACCTGCTTGACCTTCCGTTCAACGTCGTCAAAGGTCTAAAATGCGGAAAACTAATAGACCTTATTTTTGATTCTTTCAACAATTATCTCTTCGAGGGACTTGTTGGACTCCAATGTAACAGGGCGGCGCTATTATAAAAAGTTAAAAAAATGACTTTAAAATAATTTAAAATTAATTATTATATTTCAATTACCTGGCACAGTGGAGTGGTCGAAGTTCAAGTTGTCCTCAATAAGTGAGTCCTTAGGACGCGAAGACGATGTTACTTCGCCAGTCATCTGCCACTTTTTGGGTTGGAGAGCCTTTTCTTCTAGCTCGTCAATTTTTTCAGCCATCTTAGTTTTAAAAAACGAATCAACTTTTTTTTGCTGTTTTTGAAAGGAAGTGAGTTCGCTTTCGTCCTCCAAATCTCCCACGTGAGAGTCGTATAACATGTCCTCATCCTCAGAACTAAGGGCGACCTCCTTTTCAAAATCCTCAAAGTCCGCTTGTTCATCGTTTTCCTCAGAATTTTCCTCCTCCGTCAAATCTCCGTCAGAAAGTCAAGTTCAATCTGATCTTCCTCGAAAGAATCCTTGTCTGTTTTATGCCTTCTTATGACTTCCTCCACGGAATCGGACTCTTTTTCGTCTATTGGTTGAGGTTCCGTTGACTTTGCGGTAAAAAGGGACGAGTTGTTTATAAATAAAAGGGAAGGCAAAAATTCTCTGTTAGTGAGCTCGATTTGCTGCCATATTTGTTCGTTGTCGAGTCCGTTAATATACAAGTCTGTTGGAAGACGTTTTAAAGTAGGGATGTCTGTTTTGTGGAAATTTTTGTATGAGGTTTTCAGTTCTTCCAATATCTCTGATGAAGATTCCCTAATATATTTATTTAGAATGCTACGGTATATTAGATAGTTCTCTGTTACTATGAATCAACATGGAAGATATATAACAAAACGTGATAATATTTAAATTTATTTATTAATTTGAATTAATAATTAAATAATAAAAAATTAAATATTTATTTATTACAAAACAATCAAAATAATCCAGCTGATAGAATGGAATGGCTGTTTCCCGAGAACTGCCAGAGAAATCCTTTGGGATAACTATTCGGTTTCCCGATGCTCATTGTTAACTTTCAAAATCATTGACTTAAGCGATCTTAGAAAAGAGTCCGTCTTGGGCCTGAAGACACGACTCGTTTTTACTACAATGAGCTGAACATAGAATCTTGTGGAGAGGCTGTCGTATTTTTTATCTTGAAATTATCGAAAGTAGCCTCCCCAACATTCAACACGGAACCAGCAAGTCTCGACAGAGAAAAAGTCTTGGTACAGGCCCCATTCTATCTCCACGATCCAAATCCCTCGGTTCTAAAGACGGCAAAAATCTAGCCGCCTCAAAAACTTAATTAAATTATAAATTAATCTACTTATTTATATATAGTTTTTTTGCGTTGCCGTTGTGAAGAATCGGTGCTCCTGCGACAATAGATATTACCTACCATCATGATATTGCCAATCTCTGGTGCAAGATATTTCGTGTCAAATCTCTTTATAAAGATCAAGAAGCTATTGTTAGAACAGTGCATGGAGATACTGATTGGTTCAAAATTAATATAGGAGTAAGACAAGGATGCTTATTAAGTCTTGTCCCGTACGGGTTACCCATTCACTGCTGGTTACATTTCACCTGTCAATCTACTTGACTCGACTCATGTTGACTATTTTCAATTCTCCTGATCCTGCCTTAATCTGTGATAAAAAAATTAAATAAACCTCTATTCGGTTGTTTGACAAAATTTGAGTAATTTTACTTAGCACTTCATGTGGAGATTCAAATCGCTCAACCTTAGCAATGGATTAGTACCATAATCCTTTAAAACTCGTATCTAGATTTATCACTAAAAATACCTCTTTTCTAATAGAAAAATCATACTTTGTTTGATGAACGTTGTGTCCATCAGAAAAACAGCTGCTGAAGTCCGCATAGGGATTTAGTGTCTATCAGGTTTTCATAATTTCCGTCTCTGAGGTATAATCGACCATCAATGACAATGAAATTCTCGGATTTTTTCATTAATTTGTATTTCGCCTGTCTTGAAGATGTCTGTAAAGGATCACCATTTAGAATGCTCACGATGGATTGATATTCCATAATATTTTTGGACAAAGCCTATTATTATCATATAAAAAGATAAACATTTTATAGACCACCATGTTGAATATTTGTATATAACGGCAAAATATATTATATTTGTCCGACACGATTAAAATGATCAAAGCCATATTAAGTATGACATCTGACACGTGGTTTGACAGTTGATTGACATATGACATTTAACTAGTTTGTGGACGACGGTCATCAATATTTATGCGGAATGATCATGACTAAATTGGATACTGTATCAAAAAATGGGATTAAAATTGGAGGCAGGAACATCAATAAATTGGGCTATGCTGACGATATAACCTTACTGGCTGAAACAGAGGATGGCCTCAGGGAGTTGATTCTAAGATTCAGAGAAGAGAGCGCCATCTTTGGTTTATCGCTAAATGTCAACAAGACCAAAATTATGACGACTGCTAATAATGTAACTAAAATTGGGAATGAGAAAATAGAGTTGCGATAATGCTGTCTTTCTGGGATGTCTAATTAATCGGAATGGTGACGGAGGCTTGGAAATCAAGAGGCGAATTGGCATGAAGATCTCATGAGCTAATTTTCTCCACTCTCCACGATCCGTCGCAATTTGGAGTAGTCTTGATATAGGCCATTCCCGTGACGTCTTAGTAAGATAGCCACCGAGTCCTCGGTCGGCCAGGTTTTCTCTTCCCAGTAATCCAAGGGCGCCTTCCAGAGAATAAATAGAATTTGGAAAAGCAAAGATATTTGCTTAAGGACCAAATGCAGACTTTTTGAGCAGACAATGTTATCAATTACGTTGTTCGTTCTGTCTTCGGGGATTTTTGAGTCCGGACCCGTTGCATTTTTGACAAGCGTCGTCAATGACTCATTCCAGAAAAGTCCAATAGTAATGAAGGACTTGCCGAATCTAATTGCTTCAGCACGAGAGAGACGATAGATATGCCGGGTGCGCAACCTCCAGCGCCGATCTTAGACCGACACCCCCAAATCCAGAGGAAAGCTTACATTGCTTCCAACCAAGTTCGTCGAAGCGGACGTTAATTAGTGACTCAACAGTTTGTTTGAGAGATTTCTCCATCGAAAGTGGACTGTCGTAGTGTTCGCAAAAGGGTGAACATCGGTAGATATAAAAACTTTGTTAGTCGATGTCAGGAAGAAGGTGTGAGTCGAGACATGACAACCTTTTCGCGAGGCGTGTTAGTTCTTCATTTTTGGAAAGTAGTTCTTCTTCGCTGAGTGGGCATCCGAGGAAATATAATTTATCAACTAGCACAGTCGGGATCCCGGGAAGCAGTTCGTTAAAAGACTCCTTGATAGGGAGAAAGTCGGTGTTTCCCGAAAACTGCCAGAGAAAATCCTTAACCTAACCTAACCCTGTTTTTTTTGGATACGAGACATTTATTAGCTCTGATTTTTATATAATTTTCAAATTTTTTAATTCTGGTTGAGGTGGTGACGACACCTCTATTGCACTATGTATTCGTCTTCCTTACCGACTTCTCCGTTCACTCTGAGATCTTTCAATTGCAGGGGATCAACCTTACAAGAAACACCAACTGGTATGCGATCTAACCAAATATGACGTCTCTGTATGCTGTCTACAAGAGACAAAAACGACCGTACAATGTACAGAATTGTTTGGAAAATTCCATCCTTTTATCCTTTCGTCGGCCTGCCGACATTATGGTCTCGGATTTGCAGTCCATCAGGACCTGATTCACGTTACAAGAGTTTTGACATCTGATATTATAATGGAAATAGCGGACCACCTGGACTACCTAAGAGAACTAGTGCACAACAGAAGATCATGGTCGAAGCTGACGGAGAGGACGATTCGGAATACGCCACAAGGGAAACTTAACTATTATTATAGGCACGTACGCGATGCCCAAGATCATGACAAAACATGTGCAACACGAAAAGTTAAAATCTAATTAACGTCCCCCATCTTTTTCGATCCGTTGCCATGTTCCGTAGCGTATCCTAAGATCTTCATCTAGAATAACCGACAGTGTTGTCCTCGGCCGGCCGCGGAAACGAGAAGCTTCTAAGACAAAATACTCCTCCATTGCTATGTTGGCAGGAGTCCCCATAGCGTGGCGGAGTATGTGTCCAAAGAGCCTCCACCTTGAATCAGTAATCTCACATGATATTGGCTCAGTTCCTGTTCTCTTGTATAAGATTTCAAACTCCTTCAATATTTTTGTATCTTGGAGACATCCGATTGATATCTTGTATTTTGAAAGGTCTTCACAAAGTTCTTTTCTTTTCCATGCACTAGGTTGCAATTTTCGTGTTTTTCAGACATACTTTTCAAGAGGGACGTCACCACCTCAACCAGGAAACTTAACTAATTTTATGTTTTCTCGGGAGTGCTTTTTAATAATTAATAATAATAAATTTTTTAATTATATTTATTGGATGACGCAGTGTAACGAGTGCCGGATAGATGGTCCCTAGTTCCAATCCCGTTGCTGTAAAGGTTCACGCATCTACGATCCTTTGGTTTGACGAGTGACGCCGTCATCAGTGAACAACTCATTGCGGAACCGGATCGTCTACAAAAAGACTCACCCCAACATAAAGAAAATAGAAATGAAGAGCATTCCTTGATTCTCCCTAGTTATGACACGTTTCTCTACTTGAATAGAGTGTGTCGTGTCTGGAAGGAGCTATAGCTAATATAGCTCATCGTAAAGTGTAGTATTTATTAGTGGTTCAATTGGGTTGAAGGGAGGATTTACAGTCTGATGTTCAAAAGTCAAAACTGGAAGGGCAACTATTCGACTGAGGGGATTACAGGATTCACAGTCTGGGAAATGCAAGATTGAACTCGGGTAACATGTTCAAAGGCATAACTGAACATATCCTCACCGTCACTGGCTGTGATAGAGTTTAGGTTGACAATACGGCACAAAATCGATTTTACAGTTAAAGCGTTCAAGCGTATGACCAAAGTTAGGTTACCGGTTGAGATTGACCGAAATTAGGTTACAGGTCCAATGGACCTTCTCATAATTAGGGGGTAATGTAGATTTTAACCCATGTCCATATGTCAATTTACCATAATCTCTCCTCCATCTACAAAGAAGCTTCAGGAGAATACTTCTCTCATCACTATGGCTATTTTTTGACTTTATAAATACGAAATTTTAACCTAAAATTGACTTTATTGACTTTAAAAATTCAAAATTTTGACCTTTTTTGACTTTATGGCTGCCCTTACTGCTATTCCTTCACTGGATGGCAATCTAGATTCACGAGGGTCTCCTGATCGTGTAGCGATCCGATTCCCTAGACAAATCAAGAATTCCAGTGTCGCAGGAGCAAGGGAACCAGACGTCTCAACGGCGAGTGGGACAAATAAAAATCTTTGGACAGGACCTCGAACTTTTCCGTTTCAACTTCTCGGCCTTCTCAGCGGCAGAACAGGCTCCAGGTGCACTCTGGTGTAGGTTGCAAGAGGCAAACGTGTCGGTGCAGGTGAAGTCCCAGACAGGAGGTATACAGGCTTCAATAGGGAAGATTATCATCACATCTGGTCTTTTCCCATCCCGCCTGCGAAACTAACTGAGTCGAGCATGAAGGGGTGTCCGGCAACATCCAGAGCACTCCTAACGACTTCATTCAAGGCCATATGTCTGGGAAATCTGCCTGTACTGTTCCTGCTAGAGAGAAGGTGTATGCCAAAACAGTCGATCTTGTCTCCGCATTGACACGGATGTGGAACACAGACTTTGATCCCAGTCGTAATGAGATCAATACGGACGCATTCATCATCGAGGAAGTTACCCAAATCTCCATTGGGAATGGCGTTGAGCCAGGCACCGCTCTCGGAAGACGCTCCGACAACAAACAGGCACGGCGATGTTGACTAGATGACACTAGCAAATCTTTAAAAGAATTCCAGCATATAGCATCGTCCAAGCCCCGCTGAGAGAACGAGGAAGGCAGGGGAAGCTGATAAGTGCGGCTCCAGGCTTCACGAACATGCGGCGTCCTTGTCAATAGAGAATTCAGGTAGATAGTGTAGAATCCTCTTGACATGGGAGTTACAGGCCACTAGCGATGATAGGTATAAAGGAAGAGAAAGGTTGACAGGGTTCCGAATTCAAAGTCCTCCGAGTATCACTGGCAGCATGGCTTGCTTCCATGAGTAATCCTCGAACCGGACGTTGAAGATACGTTCCGCTGTTGTACGTAAGATCTGGTTAATCTGTGCGAGTTGGTCATACAGGGTGAAATAGGGAGCAGTCCTCAGGACATATGCATGAAAAAATAATATTTTCTGAATAGATAATGATATGAGAATATTTTTCAAATAGCAATATATGCATGGAGAAATATGTTGTTTTTCCATTTTTAATAGAAAAAACTTTTTAACAGAAAATCTAGATTCCAGATACTTAATTCCGCATAAATCATAATGAAATACAATTTTTGAATATGCTAGCAGCGTCTTCTACAGTGAAGTAAGTTTTCCCTGTCATCTTTATTTATAAACCAATTTTGACATAATATGGCTGATAAATTAACTATATAAAAATATAGTTATTTTTATGGAAATGGAATTTTTACAATATTGCGCTGCTGGTTATTTGAGCGAATCTCGTTTGCCATCCTCAGAAGGAATAGCCACGCAGTCAGGCTGACGGTATATGACATTTACTCTCTTCGTTCCTAAATAAAAAATATTAGTCAACAATTTTTAGACAATTTCTCCTTCTTACCGGATTTATTTTGGGTTGACAGACAACTTTAATAAAATTTTCTGTTTTTTATGCAAAAAATTTATTAGTGTATTCACATAATTATATCGATTTTGTAGATCAAACCAACTTTTCCAACTCTATAATAAATGCATTTAAAAAAACTCAAAAATAGCTTCGGTCAAGTTACCTTTGGCATAAATTTTCTACACTTTGGCATAGAAGAAAGTAAAATGATATTCTATACCCTCAAACAAGTTTTGTAAACTTTACTATTCAACTTATGCAAGAAAAATCATATTCTACTAAGCATTAGTGACCTCATTGATCCTAGAGTCGGTGAAAGAATGAGAAAATCAGATATTTTTACAGTAGCACCCGTGAAATACTAATAAAAATGATAAACCTGCTAGTTTGAAACAAAAAATTCAATAAAAAGCTGTTGTTAGAAAATTCTTGAGTTGATAGAAAATCACCAGGATGATTTCTACTAACAGTATTAGGCTTTTCATTGACTAATTAAGTGTATCCAGTTTCCACTTTTACAGAAACAGAGTCCATCCGGAATCAGCATAAAAGGTAAGACGTCCATTACATGCAGTTGTGGAAACCCCTCCAGTGGAGTGGGAAATAGCAAATGATCCTTTTTCGTGCCGGCCTGGCACTGGGCGTCACCTAGACAGGTGGATCACATAACTCCACTCTAATAGGAAGAGAGAGGAGGAACAGACTAGCAAGCAGAAAACTTCAACCAATTAACCACGCAGCACCACATGGCTCCACGCGGCTATAAAATAGACACTAATTCCCTATGCGGCCTTCAGCCGCTGTTCTTCAGATAGACATTAATTCCCTATACGGCCTACGGCAGCTGTTCGTCAGATAGACACTAATTCCCGAATATTTTTTTGAATTTTTTTCTAAGTCCATAAGTGTAACCACCTAGGGTCGATAACACCCTAGGCTCGTGACATAATATCAATATTTCGTTGACCCCCATCTCTCTGAAACATTTTACATCAATTGTTATGGAAAGAAATATTTATTAAATAAAATTTTTAAATTCTACATTCCACGTTATTTCCGTCATTTCCGTAATTATATTACGACCTCATCATTTCCCAGTGTTTTTCTCTGGAACCCACGCTTGGCCGATTGGACGAATGTGGCACCCGACTTCTTCACGATGACCACAAACGAGGTTTCCATTGCCATCCCTCATATTCACAACTATTATCTCCTATATTCTCGTGAAAAATAAATTTGCCAAAACCGACTAGTGATACCAAGTCACCCGATCAACTCTTTAAATTCAAGTTTTTTTCGAGAGCTATGTATTGAAAATGATGAAGATTTTATACGACTATTATCGCGGATTTTCTCTCTTTTCAGCACTGTTGTAGAATTTCTCAAATTTTTAAACTCTCAAATTTGCCCGGAACTAGAATCCGTCAAACATGATGTGGCTTACTTAGCTAAATTTAATGAACTTAATAGGAAATTACAATTTGCTGATATTAATCAAGGTATTATTTTTTAAATTAATTTAGGCAGTCACTTATTTCTGCTTTTATTTTGAAACTACCTTTATTTTGTAGGAATATTGACAGGAAAGAATTAATCCAATTTCCACGTCTCAACGGTTTTAAAGACTTCCTTTCTGAAGATAATTTCGAAATTTATATTGAACATTTGATCACTCTTGAACAAGATATGAAGGGACGTTTCAAAGATTTATGTGGAACACAAAGTTCCAGATTGGGTAATAGACCTTTCAGAATGTAGATGACGTTGAACCTTGTTGTCAATAGGAACTAATTATGTTACAAAAACGATTTTGAAATTAAACCTACTTTTAAACAACCCTCATATCATAATTTTTGGTTACAAAAAGATATTGCTGAAAAATATCCTATGTTTTGGAAAAAATCAAAATTATTTTTTAATGCTTTCCCCACTTCTTATTTGGTTGAGGCTTCAGTATTGTATCACAGCTAATTACCAAAAGGAGAAACCGCTTGGACATTGTTGAAAGAGAGATCTACGAATTAGGCTTACAAACATGAACCCAAATATTGAGAAACTTGTGTCTAACTTTTTGCAACATCATTGTTCACATTAATTATTAAAGTTTTTATTTTCAACTCGTTACCATATAGGTTTTCCCGGTGGGCGATATTTTTAAAAAATCTGTTAAAGGGGGCTGAATAAGTTTGGGAACCCCTGGTCTAGACAAATGGCTATCTAAGAATCGCCCAACTACTAGCAGTGAAAAGTCCG
The DNA here is from genome assembly GCA_011109175.1 of Dicyema japonicum. Classification (NCBI taxonomy): domain Eukaryota; kingdom Metazoa; phylum Dicyemida; class Rhombozoa; family Dicyemidae; genus Dicyema; species Dicyema japonicum. Next base: position 367,619 of record RDEW01000004.1, read on the forward strand.
TCACAACCCAATTTACTTCAGACAAGTGACTGGGAAGACGGACGGTCGAACTGAAAGCAAACAATAGAGCTATTCCTTTCAGAAAATCCCAAAGGATCCTTGGGGTGACTTTTGACATGCATATGTCATTCTCTCGAAATGCGAAAAGAAAACTAATGTTCTGAAATGCCTCACAGGCTTATGGAAGATCGGAAAGCATTATGTTCTGAGCACTGTATATAAACAATTCATTGAACCATGCATCTCTTATGCATGTGGTATATGGGGTCCACTCATCTCTTAGACGAATGTCTTGAAGATCGAAGCTAGCCGAGAAGAGCCTCCAAAGTCACGGAACGCTAGATTTCTGGAGAACTCCAGTCACCAATGCCTCTTGAAGCCTTGATAAGAATGAACCACGGATCTCGCCGTCGTGCGAAGGTCCAGTCACTCGACCGATACGTGCTTGTGCGGGGACGAGCATCGGGCCAAGATGAGGTACCTGCTAGAGCGTGCTGGGATCACGTGATTAGCTAGTTTGTGAAACCGTGGTCTCAGGTGTTGTTATCATTATTTTTGTCAGAATAGCAGATTCGGCGTTTTTTGAGTTATTTCTATTTCAGATAGTTTTAATTGAAAATTCATTTTAATTACAAAAAAAGTTTTAAACTCAAATTTATCTTATTTCAATAGAAACGTTTACTCAGTCGATACTCTCTCTTTTGTGCTATTCACTCTCAGGTTTGCGAGCGAAATTCGTTCAAATAGCCAGCAGTGTTCGCGGAGATTTCCAGTGCGTGTAGAAATCTGATTCCCTAAACGACCCATTAATTCAAGGGTAGAGAGCACAAAGAAACCCACACAGTTCAGTGATTAGGATGTCATAACCACAACAATGGCCCGTAGTTTAATTCCTTGACTGGGTACTTGGCTAAAGGGTTCTCGTCCTTTGCTCACTTCCTTCTCATCATTTCTTGGAGGCACTCCTGCCAGGATAGCTTCAAAGGAGGCCATTTGCTTTCTCTTGTTTAACTTTGTCATTACTTAGAAAATAACCCTGGCGGCTCCTTAAATGTTTTGAAGTTTTTGCTAATCGATTATATTATCTAACTGAAACAAAATTGGCTACAGCTTCGTTGACATGTCAGATATATCCTATTGAGGTTCCTATCAACGTTGAGGGGGAGCAGAGGTCTTAAAATCTATTCCACTCAGAGATGGAAGAAGTTCACACTGTAGGCTGTCGAGTCCCACTCTGATGGTCCTTGGGAGCATTGATTCTGTTGCGCTGGTCTTAGAAGATGATCTCTCAGTGTTTGGTGTTCTCCAAATATTCGTAAGGCGCTGGTGGACACAAAATCGTGAATTTGTTCATTTCCGAATTTTACAATGTGGTCTTTTGGGGAAAAGATCTAATAAATGTGCTTGTGGTTAGTGGATTTGAGAAGTGGGAAGATTAGTGGTTAGGATCAAGAGAGTGTTGTAAGCTCAGACTGTCATCTGTTTTTTAGCTCATAGCTTCAGATTTGGTAGAGTCAGTTGATGTCACACAAGTCCAGTGAAAGAAAAGAAAACGCAATCCCTTACACCAGTGAGAACCCTTCCAATGCAAGAAAAAAATTATAATTCTTTGAGCCACTCTTGATTGCCCACCACATGAAATAGAAGATTTCATAGCATCACTCGTAAAGAGAGGGAAGGGAAGCAATTCGATCAAGTATCTAGTGGGAGAGTCGAACACAAGTAGCGATCGGGTGAATCGAATCCTTGGAGTATTGTTATAAGCATACACTCTAAGCACTAATGAAATCAAAAAAAAATTTATTCATACAAAAATAAAATATCACAAAACTCGAGCACACATTGAAGTGATGCGAAACCCAGTCGGAATCTCACAAACAGGCAGAATACAATCATTCACTATATTCCAACATTTCAAAGCCCCATCTGATGAACAGCTCACCAACAAATCATTCCCCTGAAAATTTGGAAACGACAACCCCTTGACTCTGATTTTATAAATAAAATATAACCTTCCAACATGAACTTTATATGTGGATAGCAACACAGTGACCAAAGTCTCCAGGCATTTATAAACAAACAACTCCCCACTAGAGAGACCAACAAAGAGTAAGCAATTATCCTATAGTAGACTAACCACCAAAACCAACATCACTATAATCAACAGCAGTGACAGAAGAGGACATCTTAAAGTCGATGCGTTTTGCCAAAACTCGGGATTTTACGACCTTTAGCATAAATCATTAAAATACAGGTTGTAACACAACGGAATGAGTGTAAACAATGATATAAAAATCCTCTTCGTGAAAACGTTGCCCATTTTTATTTCCGTAGCTAAAAATAAGTAAATATTAAATAAAATAATTTAAATTAACTATAAATAAAAATTTAAATATTAAATAAATATATAATGAAACCTCCCTCCACCTTTGTGGTGTAAATTGATTTTCCAGAGGTCAGATTCCAAAGCTTAAGAGCGCCAACAAGCGATAGGGATAGCAACAATTTCCCACAGCGGTGGATGGCCATGGAAACAACGGCGGATCTAAAATGGTTACTCCACTTAAACTTGTGTTTTTCCAGCTTTTTAAAACAGGTCCAGTTTCTCATGTTAAAAACTGAGATTGAGTTATCTTCAGAACAGCTGAATAAATGGGTCGACGACTGAAAGCAGAGAGAAGTCACAGAACCTTTAATGTTAAAAATTATATACCAGAATGCTCCATCAAAACTCCTACTTCTTTATTGTTGACCAAATCTATCAGTCGAATGGTCTCGTCGTATCCTCCAGAAGCGAGAATTCCACGCTGTGAGATGGCCAGTGATTTGACTGTGTTTATGTGCGAATTTGTCGTGAATTTTGGTATGAATTTTAGTTGGTTCTACTTTTAAATAATATTCCTACGTTTTCTAGTATTATTTCATATCCCAACAGAACTCCTGGATAAGTACCCACAACAACATGAAGAGAGCACATGCTTAAATTGGAGGAATAATTTTATATTATTTTTTTAAATTTTAAAATATTTTAATTCTTATTTATTAATTTTTTGAAACTCCTTACTCGATGTTCATACAGCGTTCTTCCTTATGAAGAATAGCATCGGCTTGCTCAAACTCCTATATGCTCTCCGATGTTTTCCCTGCTTCAAATATCGTGACATCCTCCTGTCACTGGATAGACATTGAGAAAATCACATGAATTGCTTCTAAGCATCCACTTTGACGTGCCGAGTTGGAATCAATTTAAGCTTCCTACACGCCTCGGAGGTACGGGTCTCAGGTCGGCGCTGGAGATCGCCCTTCCAGCATATGTGTTATCGCTCTCAAGTGGAAGCCTTTTGGTCCAAGATATCCTACGTTTCAACCGGATTCATGGGAAAAAGTCTTCGACGAAGCTCGTCGCGAATGGTGTGAAACTGGTTTGGATATGCCGAACGATCCTTCGAGCCAACGAGAGTGGGATGAAATCTACTTAAGAATATCTTGGACATGCTAAAGTCTGAGCCCAGCCAGCATCGTTTTGTATGCTTCGTACTCATCGCCAACCATGGGAGCGGAGCGTGGCTGGATGCACTTGTGTTCCTCCCTGGGGACCCTTTTGGACGATGACTGTATTCGGATTGGGATCGCACAACGCCTGGGAGTTGATGTTTGCGTCGAAAACCAATGTCGTTGTGGAGGGATCGTCGATGCCAAAGGGCTGCACCCGCTCTCGTGCAAAAGGAGTGCCTAACCCGTAGATACATCAGCATAGTGTTGGATAGTTCCCAGTTGAAAACGTCCAATTCATTAGGTGTAGAAACGGAATTAGTCTTCATTAATAAGGTCTCCGACAAATAATGACGATAATGTACCCAGTCTATCGACGAGGTATCAAAGTATAGGAAAATATCTTCAGCAATGTTTGATTCCAGGTTTATAGTTATTTCCTGAGGGATATTATCACTCTCTATTTCCCAAAGTAACCTTGGTCTGTCTACATGATCCAGGAGCTGTGGAGACACTAGGGCCAATCCAAGCATGTCACCGCCATAGTGTGAGAAATGGTTAGGTTCCTCAGACGTCAAGACTTCAACTCCAATTTTGTTGACCAGATCTTCTAGGACCCCCCGTTTCCGTTGTTTTTGCAACATCCGTAGCTCGTATTCTTAGCATTCAGGTCTTCTACCAAGATCGACATAGGGCTTGTTTCGAAAAATTGAACAATTTTCGAAGAAGATCGGGCCAAGTCCTTAGAGTATAGCCCTTCTACGCTTATCCATGTTTTTCCACATTGAATATCGACGGAGACGAATTCCGAATTGTCGGGCAGTACAATACAGTCGTTCCGTGTTTGCAATTCTTTACGAAAAAAGATTGAGGTTCCAGTTTCAACCACTGCCCCTGTTTGATTTTCGTTTCATTGACTACCAAGACATCCACCTTGGCAATCCTCACAAGTAGCGCTAGTTCATCATGCCTTTTCACCAAGGAGCGGGCATTCACCAGCACTACTTTCAAATTCCTTTTCATAGTTTTTGTTGGTGGCCTGCGCTCTCCACAGCCAGGTCCACCAGACTTCATAAATCCACTTTCATCAGTGTACATAGGTTGTTCAGACGTGTCATAATTTCATTTAGCTCCCGAAACACCGACTCGGGGACTTCCTACCTTGCTTTTACATCGTAAAAAATCGGATTTAAAAACAATATGGTTGTTGCTAGAGAAAAAGAACGACTTCGAAAGCCACAAAGATGAAAGCCAACAGCTATTCTCGTCCTCCAAGAAGTGCTACAGCTGGGTCATTCACTTTGGATAATAAACCGCTGTATGCAGAGCCCTCTAAACTTGCGAACGAACCTACGACACACAACCCCACGATAGAACCCAAACCTACGAACGAACCGAAGAAAGCAGATCCTACAGATAACAAGACACTATTGATCACAGTTCACTGTACTATGAGTCCGATAAAAATTACTAATATTCTTCATTACTATTATCAATACGGATCTTTGAGGATGAACCACGGAGGACTGATCTCATTCCGACTGAACTTCCGGGACAATAGCCACATGGGCGACTGTATGGAGGCCATAAATGAGACCTGTCCTTTTGGAACTGACAACCACCATTTCAGAACGCTCCTAACAAGACCTTGTGAAATTGTCCTCAGGAACCTCCCTTTCTGGATGAGTGAGGACGACCTCCTTGATTACCTTCAGGAGATGGCTTCCTCAACTTCGAAGGTAACCCGAATGTCAAGAGGATCGCAGCCTATGCCAATGGCGAAAGCCTCGGTTAGTAGTAATGCGAAGGCCACATCGCTGATACGTTGTGGCTTCTACATTGTATCAAACAAGATCTTTTGTGAGTGGATGTAGAGGCCCCCTCCTATCTGCTACAATTGCGAACGAATTGGTCATATTGCTGCACATTGCAAGGAGAAGAAGAGATGGCTCAAGTGTGAAGGGTAACACGACCTTGTTGTGTGTGAATTTTCATCGAACGTGGAGAGAAGGACCAATACTTCACATACTCAGGATGGATCGGTGGATCGGAGCGCAACAAGGAAAAACATGAGCAGAGCAATTTCGGATAACAGATAACATAATTTATTCGCAAAACCCCAACTAACTAAACAAGGTAAGAGCCATTAACTAAAGAGGAAAGCCAAGATTTAGGGTCGTCTATATCGGGGCACTCTCATGAGACACCGTATGTCTCTTCTCCGTAAAAAGCCCCAATTACAATGCGAGTTTCCACAAGCAATGTAATAAATCACCGATTCTTCTCGTTTTTCTTTTGTATTCGTCATCAATTTAAGATGCTAAATCCAATCCATGTGCGAGTTTAATTGCATAATTTCGACTGAAGTTAAAATCTTTAACTCTCCAGACTTCATCCATTTTACAAGGCATTTTCCATCTTGATTGGTTGTTACACAACCATAGTCAGTATGTTTAGCGTTCATATCCCCAACAAGGATTGGATATTCATTGTTTTCCATAAATTTGTCAACAATCCATGGATACTCTCGTCGTTTTTTAGAATAGATTCCTCCGATAGTTATCCATCCCATGGTTGTTTGTAGTTGAATGCTTGCTAGTTCACAAAGATTTTCTTCATTGATTGTGGGTAGTCTTGTATTTAAAGAAGTTTTGTAGTAAATTGAAGTTCCTGTTCCAGCACAAGAAACAGTCTTCCAAAAAATATCTAATGAGTCGTATCCATCAATTTTAAATGGTCTTTTCTTCAATTTAGTTTCGTTTATAATTAGAACAACGAACTGGATCGTGCTGGCTAGATCAACCAGCACTGAGGCCCGTTTCCGAAGAGAACGGCATTAATCAGGTTATCCTGACTACTTCTGGTTTTTTGGTGGCTGCCCTCTCTTCTTAAGAGCGCCACCAAATCTAGTAAAAATATAGAATCCTTTTTTGTTCTAGTCATATCTCTAATGCTTTTCTCCAACTTGTCAAGAATCGAGTTGGAAGCTACTACTTTTTCATTTTCAGACAAGATGTTTGAGTGAGTCTCGACAGTCTGTGTAGCAACTCCAAAAGTCACTTTTCTAACAGGTGCTTCCGCCTGGTCACTCTCATCAAGACTGCTTGTCTGTGTTGAAGCTTCTACTGTTTCTTTTTTAGAAGGTTTCTTATTAAATGTCGTATTCCAGCCAGTCTGCCCATACATTCTAAACTCTGACTTTAATTTCTTATTCGTTCCAATTTTGGAAACTTCACTTTCTCCATTATGGGCATTTTCTCGTTTTAGAAATAATTTTCTATTCGATTCTTTCCTTTTTTGGTCAATTTTGTTTTTCTTTGATATGTTAGCTTCAACAGCCTTGGGGCATCCTCCATAATTGGCAAAGTGGCTGGATTAACCACAATTCACACACGACTTATTATTGTTTGTAACCGGACACTGCGATCTTCTATGTGGCCCAGAACAAACAAGGCATCTTTCAACATTTTTGCAAAAACGAGCAATATGGCCAAACTGTTGACAACAAAAATATTGGATCTCTGGTTTATTGAACCATTCAGCTTTTATCTTCAGATATCCAATTATCAGTCCAAATCTTACAAGGGATTCAGCCACATTTCTGTCCGATATTGTAAGTTTGGCAACAGATAGTCTGATGCCCTGCCTTTTCAAATTTTTCAACCGTAAATTTTTCTCCCAATATCGTTCCAAGGTATTCTTCCAACTCATTGGTTTCAATCCACGTCGGAAGACCTTTGAGCATAACTACTGAGGGTCTCGGCGCAGCTTTTTGTAATGAATGTCCATTAACTCCAAAAGGTTTTCTTTCTTCTAGTTGATTCTGGAAACCTTCCAAATCACTTGTAGTTTTAAAGTTCAGGAGAAATTCTCAAATCACTTGTAGTTTTAAGCAAATTCGGAAAATATTTAGGTAATGCCATTATTATTGAGATATTTATATCTTATAACATTAAAATGATAAGATTAACTTAAGTAATTCAAATTAATAATAAAATATAAAAGAAAGTATTACACTATGTGATAAAAATACAAATAACTCAATTATCGATTATTCAAAGGATTTCGATAAAGATATAAAAGAGTCTGAGTTTAGAAAGCTCTTATACATTAGAAGACGCCGACATGTACCCAGTGAGCAATTGGCCCATGACCCTGTTGATGATGGTGTATCGGTTTTTAAATTTAATTCTCCGTCACTTGACCCTAATGATAAATCAAAATAGAATATAAATGGAAAAATTGAAAAGTGGAAATCATTTCTTTTGCAAACTAAAAAGTTAGTCATGCTAACTAAAAATTTCTTTCCAAAGAGTTGAAATTGACCACGCAGAGTTCAAGATTGTCCAGATTGTACTCACTTGGGATGGCCTAGTGACTTCAAATTCGTGGAAGTATGCCAGATCTTTAAATATAAGTGAAAGAACGTATGTGTATGTACAATCGCTGGTAATCAAGAAGTCTTTGGAGAGCATATAGGAACGTATGTTCAATCGTTATGATAAGCTTAATGAATGGATATTTACTCTCGGTCTGATTATGAAGAAATTCAAGAGAAGAGTGTGAACGAAGAAAAGAACTGTGACAATTGAGTTTACTCCCATAGTTGCTGGAAGAGGAAACGAATTGGATAGATAACACTTTAATTAGAATCATTTTGTGACAACTACCTATACCTTAAATTTGGATGATCATAACAAAATTTTAATAAAAAAACAATTTAAAAAATCAAATCTTCTTTAGTATCAGACAATTAAACTGTATTTAGAGCCTAATTATTTTTTTTAATTTTTGATGTGGAAACTTTTTTGTTTCATCTGTGGAAACTCCTTTAACCATAACAAAATGTAAGTGTTCCTCTATAGCAACATAACGTTCTCTTTTAAAAAAACTGTACAAGGCATGTTTTTTGTCTTCAGGTTGTTATCAAAATCTTATTTGATGAAAACAGTATCGCCTATTTTGACATGATTTTTTTGAGATTTTTATTCGCGTATCTTTCCCTTTTCTTTAATAATTTTCAAAATGTTCTGATGTTCAATGATTTAATTCGATTTCTGAAATAGAACAAGTTTCTTGAATTTCATCATTTTAGGCACTTGTATAGAAGTTCTTGGGATCGACATGTCTCGTGCATTGATTCTTTCTACAGAGGCGTCGACGCTCACAAGGGGAGGGAAGACAAAAGCCTTCACTCGTCATGAACAAAGTAGTTATTTTACGCATGGAAATACGTCAAAACTCATCAGTACTATACTAATTAAGCGATCCCGGAGTTATGATGGAAGATAACATTTGGGCGACTTGTCTAACATTTTTTTATGCAATTTTCCTTCTCACACGCTTTTATAGTTTATTTGTGTTAATTGAAATGAAATTATTCCACAGACCGATAGTAAAATCTGTGACCTTGAAGCATTCCAGTCGACACCTCGTCTAGGGACAGTTGATCGAGAAGACAATGACTGGGAAGCTGAGATCGAAGCAAGAACTAATGACCAGGGAGCGAAATTGTCTCTATGGAATGACGAGATAGGTCTTTTAGAATTCTGGCTAGACATCGAGTGTCTGCACTTAGGCAGATCCGAATACGCCACAAAGAGAAGGAAGGAAAATCTTCAATCAAGTAACCAAATAGCACCACGCGGCCTAATACACTTACTATTTATTTATACTCTAGAAGTTTGTTCATACGAAGGCTTCTAATGGCAAGTGGATATCCAGTCATGGATTGTTTTTAATCGTGACTGAGAAAGCTCAGTCTCTGGGATGTTTTGTCCGAATTTATCACCAAGAGTAGGAATAATTCTCCTACAATTACTATATTAATTATTGTATAAATTATTATATAAAATAAAATTTTATATGGCGAACCTTGTTAAATTAAGTTTAATTTTAAATATTTTAATAAATGCAGCATTTATTCATTTTGTCAATGTGCTTCCAATCAATTATCACTGGAAGTTGTAGTGATAAACAAGTGGACGAAGTTGGAATGTTGTAGTATTTAAAATTTTTCATATCACAGAGAATGGTTTTACTGTCACTATGATACTAATTATGAAACAAATTACAATTTCCCGATAGAGGACCTAGTTTTGAGTAACATTAGTATTCCTCTTGGAAAGGCTTTTTCATTTAGAGAGATCCATGTACGTGATTTGTATTACTGTATTATTTACTTGCAGTAGCTGCCATGGTGATCATAGTCTTGAAGCAATTGATTCTAATGTTTTTCCAACCACTATCCAATCGATGTATTTATATTTGAAATCGACAGATATTTCTCGGGATGTCACGCACTAAGACAAATAAACATAGATTTCGCTACATCATTGTCAAGTCTTCGACATATGTGAGTTTATTATTAATTTATAGTCAATTTCCCCTTTCTTCAATAATACAATCATTTACTATAGTAGCTCCTAGTTTTATTCTGTTGACTGGGTATTTTCAATGTTAAATTAGTGTTCGTGTATTGTGTATTGATCCATTTAACACACCAAAAGCGTATGAAGTTATAATTAGCTTAGATATAAACCTAATAGAGAATCTATTTATAAGAACAGATTTGGTGAATTGTAGTTGTTTTATATTAATGTGATTAGGACAGAGAACGTACTAGCAGATCCAACGGGTAATTATTATTGTCATTTCAGAGTGTAGTCCAATAAGAGACTCAAACAATGTGCTTGGAATCTGCAGATAGTTAATTAATGATAACATTATTAGGGAATAAATTGATTTTGTTTTAAAATAATACTTGTCATTATTAACCACTCTCGCCCTTATGGCAAAGCATACGGAACTAGAGAAACTAGTAACTAAGTCATCATCCTCCACTTGCCTCTGTCATAGGCATACTCACGTAGTCCATCTAGATCGTCTCCCTCTCTTAAGCATCTCCTATTACAAGCACTTATCGCCTTGCCATAATAGTTATAGCAAAGCATGTGCAATACAAGAAACAATGTTATTAGTTAGCCTCTTCCATCCTCCACGGTTACACGCAGTCGATCTCAGCATGTCCAGATCGTCTCCCGTCTTTAGGCATTTCTTTATCCTTTGGAGGTCTTCGTGCAGCATGATAGGTAGGGTCATCCTTGGTCTGCCACGGAAGCATTTGCCCTCGAACATGAAATGGTCCTCCATCGCCACATTAGCCGGGGCAGCAAGATCCATGCGTAGTACGTGACCAAACAGTCTCCACCGGGCGTCAGTTATTTCCAGGCTTAGAGGCCTACTCTTGCATTTTTTGTAAATACCGGTATTCGAGATTCTGGCCGGCCACTGCATGCCAAATAATACTCTAAGCTGTTTTCTGTGGAACCCATCGAGAGCCATTGATTCCGCACCTGTACAGGCCCAAGTACCAGCATTGTATGTCAGTATCGGTTTCACAAATGCATTGTACATGCGTATCCGCAGATTGACATCTAGTCCTTTCAGCCATCCCTTTTTGAGTTTTCGCATTGCTACTCCTGCAAGTGTTTTCCTTTTGATGATGTCTTCTGTGTCCCCCAGTAGGGATCCAAGCTTATTAACATGTCGCCAACGTTCATTAAGGATGTTGTCCATTCTTTTGATTTCCGTGATTTCCGTTTTGGCCCGGTTAACGATGAGGAACCATTCCCCCAGTTTGTCCGGTGCATTTTCCAGCAGATGTGTGAGAGCTTCTGTATCCTCGGATATAAAATCCACATCATCCGCGTATACGACTTCGTTTATTTTTCCTTCATAGCAAGTTCTTAGATCCTTTAGTGCAGCTTCGAGATATATCACAAATAGTAAGGGGGAGAGGGAGTCTCCCTGAGGAGTGCCGATTGTAGTTTTGAATGGTCGGGATAGAGTTCTCCCAATTCGGACTGACAGTTCAGTACTTGAGAGAAGTACTCCGATTATCCGTAGCAATGATTGGTCCACAAATTGATGAAGGACAACCATTAGCTTGTGTCGGCTAATGGTGTCGAAAGCTCTTGACATATCGATCCCCAGGATGGTCGTGGCATTTTTGTATCTTTGAGCCGTTGCACACCGCACCTGTGGCTCCTAATCTTTTGGAAGTCCCCGTTTATTTGGTTAAATATTTTAACTTAACATTATTATTTATTCAAATTATTTATATTTATTTATTCATTTTTAATAATTCATTTCCTCATTGCTCTTAATAGTAATCAAATCTTTCAAATCTCTATTCTAAGACCACCATTATACCGAAAATCAAACCGCGACCCTGACAAATTTAATTCAGACTCTCAGCTCGTTGGGTCAGGATGATCACGTTGGATCAGGCCTCCTCCGTTATTCTATTGGATTAGGATCTCCAAGGGTGTCTGCATCATGTTCTTTACAGTATCATACTCTAGAAATAACTGCACTATCAATGCTGACGTGATAAGTGTATTTTCGCACTTTTGAAGAATCAACTACTGACACCAATTTTTATGTCAACCAAACTGTTTAAGGCAGTGGTTCTCAACCTGAGATCCGCGAAAGATTCCAGGGGGTCCGCGAGATACTTCTGAACCTTTATTCAAATTTTATTTTTTAATAATAATTTCAAATTAATATATAATTAAATCATAATTAATAATCTTCCTTTGTCAAGATTTTGGTGCGAAATGTGTTATTATTATTCTTCCGTAAGCGCAAATGCATTAAATTTGTCGTTTATTTATGCGAACATGGCTTTTCAGCACTTCTCAATATAAAAAATATTTATCGTGCAAGACTGAATATTGAGGATGACATCAGGGTATGTTTGTCGACAACCGAGCCTCAAATTGAAAAAAATTGTCTTAAAATAACAACATCAATTTTATTTTCTTTTTAATAATAAATTGTGTTATTAGAAAAGTAATAATTTTTGACAAAAAACTTGTAAAAATATGATGGGGGTCCGCGAATTTTTTTATTCAATCACAAGGGGTCCGCGACCAAAAAAGGTTGTGAACCTGCAAACGGTCTTGAGACGTAATGCCAACCTCGATGATAAGGACTTGGCCAGACTCCTTATTTATTTATTTATTAACCCCGGATACACCGAGAAAGAAGTTAAAGTAAACAACTAATTAAGTGTATCCAGTTTCCACTTCTACAGAGTCCATTCGGAATCAACATTAAAGGTAAGACGTCCATTACATGCAGTTGTGGAAACCAGACTCCTAATTGTGTACCACAATGTCCGGTTTATTGTGCTTGACTAGCACCGAGGTAGGGATAACACTGTCTACTTTAATATGGACCCTTGTGTTCTCTACCTTATGAGTCCGCAACTTTCTGGTGTGGCGAATACCATACTTATTGCATAGTAAAAAATGAAGACTCCTTACTACCTCGTTATGCCTCCACACATAGTCGTGGCCGAGCATAGATCCGCACCAAGTGGCTTGACTTACAATGGGGACATGTATTTGTTGATCGACCACAAAAAAATATTGCGGTCTTGCATATACGTGTACAGCGCCTCCGATCGAGGTGAGTTGTTACCGTATTTTAGCCATATTGTCGACGACTTAAGGTCGACATATGGGTTGTCCAATGCTCTGAAGAGGACCTTATGAAGGCTTTTTAAGTTGATCTTTTCCATCAAATTATTATATTGTAATTCGATCAACGCCTTCACATTTACTAGCCCACCATCATCAACACCATACTTAGCAGACAAAAAAAATCTGATAGTGCCTAGGTGGGTTTCCCGTGTTTTCTCGGTCGTTATTATGGCTGCTTCCTAGCAGACACACTTGACCCAGCTATCAGAGTGTCGTGCATTCGCATTAGGACACGCTCACTTAGTTGGACTACTCCACACAGTCCACGGCCGAATTTATCACGGGGTACGAATGCTACCAGTCCCCCTTTGCCTTGATATACCCCACAGAAGGTCTTCTATTCATTAATATTAGGAAGAGACCAGGTCGTCTATGACAAATTAAAAGGACACAATCCAAATCTGGAGGTATACTGGCGTGAGGATGTCTTCCAAGATTACCACTATTCTAAAAGCAACCGTATCTCCCCAATTGTGGCTGTTGCTGTGTTCCCTTATCTTATCACCCAGAACTTGCTGCTCCCTGCTGAAGGTTGAAATGCTTTAAATCTGCTTAGTGGGACAGCATGGCTATAATTGACACGTGGCCCAAATGCATCCCATCTTCATTTCCGTGGGAAATGAGTTTAAAGAGGATTTCGTGGGTGAGTCGTTTGAATCTGTCGATATCTTCCCGTTGATATGCAATATTCTCGGATTTGAGTCACCACCGGTTAATGGGTCATTTTCAAGGATAGAGCATATTTTGAAGGGTCATAGCGGTTGGGTTCATATATCACTTTTAGAACCCCTAATGACTATAAATTAATTAAAGAGTTTACAATTAAAAGTAATACTTTAACTCGATCTTCTCTTCTCGAGGCTAACCTCTATTGCCTGTAGGCATGTTCCAAGTTGCTGCACACCCCACATTCAGAGACTACCCTAGGTTGACATTCCATGCTGTCTTTTTTCTTCACCAGGCATCGATACTCCACGCCTCTCCTCAGCTTGCATACTCTCCAAAGTCTTCCGTAACACTAGCGTCTGTATATAAGCTTTGACCCTCTCCTCCACTTGAGGGCATCCAGGTGGCCTTGAAGAATCGGAAACAATTCCATCCAGGAGATGACTACAGGATTATTTTCACCTTTGGGCGATGAATAATCTCAAGTTCGTTCGCCAATAGGTCATACTCATGGAACTTTTCTACCTGCTTGAGGCAGTTTTGCGAAGGTGATCTCAATTTCAACAGAGTAATCATAATGTTTATCTCATCATAAACGAAAATGTAGGGTTTGTTATTAGTTACAGCCCCTATCCATACTGATCGTCGTCTATACACGAACTTAACTTTCTTAGTCCATTTGTTGATGTCCCATTTTTCGCAGATACTCAAATTTTCTGGTTCTCACTCATCACATAGTTAAATATAAATCCTTTCTCGACGCAATGATGTCGGAAAACCAACAATACGAAGACACTTACGACAGGAAGGTAAACCTCAACTTAGGCAAAACCCAAACTTTATTTAAGAAGTATTTCTAATTAATCCGAGGCATAGAATATATTTTTGACTTTTGTTCTTTTCTTTGGAGAAATTGATTCGTACAGATTGATCATCAAATACACTGATTCATCAATTTGTAATAAAAATTTTGTTTTTTGAAAAAAATAATTAAGGAAGTTAGAGATCTTCAGACATCTCGTCTATACATCTTTGCATTGTGTCGTTAATGAATGGGAATATTTTTAGTAATTCGGAAGATTTCTCTGCAGCATACGATTTATAAACAATTCTACACAGGAAAGTACAACTCTCAGCAATGGAATGAGGATTACCTATACAAAATAAAGAAAAATAGTATTGGCGATAATTTCTGCAACTTTACATTGAATTCACAAGCCATGAATGACATTAGTTTACTAAGTTAGTTTTGTCCTTTTGTTATAGTTTTAGTTTGAATTTCTAAAAAATTCAATATTTTTCCTAGTGATTGAGGATACTTGCGTTTTTGCGTGTTCTAATAATTGAGATGGATTCATCGCTTCGTTAGAAAAATCCGCACAACATTGAAAACACAGGTGGATCCTTTAGAAAAGTTGCACGTTTGGTTACTGAAATTATTCAAAATAAATTTATTTGTAAATATATTAATAATCACTAATTTAAAAAATCGCCCCTCGTTGAGAAACCCTGATCTAGTGGTTTGATTGGTCGGTGGGTGGAGGTGATGTCCGCTATTGCATGGAATATCTACTTATCTGCATTGTGGAAGAAAGCTTTTGTCTTTTTTTCGTAAGCATGGTCGAGGTGACGAACTAGGAAACTCTAGTTCTGATCAAAGGAAGCATGCAGTATACGCAAGGTCCGAGTTTGAAGTAAGAAAATTTAAATAAACTGGGATCACTTATAGCTACATGTATAAAATGATAGTTAGCCTTACCATTGATCCCCCAACATTGTCTCTAACAATAGCAATGGAGATCACCTTGGTTTCACGGATGCTATTGCTTCTGAGTGTAGCCAGTCATCTCAGAGTTATGAGGAAATACAAGACTTACTGCTTATCTCTTCAATTGTCTTGACACCGATTGGACGTAACGTGAGTCGGTCAAGGAACCTCATTGGGTCTCGCTTCCGGGGGATAAAATTAATACGAAATAGCCAAATTTCAAAGTTTTTTAAAGTCATTAAACACAAAATTAAAAACAATTTTATCATTCTCCCACGGGGGATATCTATTGACAAGTGTCGGCTCATTCGCTGCTGCACCTGCATCCGCCGTTTCCTTATCAAAAATCGTACCGACTCATTAAAAAAAAGAAAGGTCGCATCCGTCAAGAATATGAAGACATTAGGTAACATAAACCATGACATGGTATCCATGCCCAAATCACCAACTCTGACTTATGACTAACACATCCACTACAGAAAATCCGAGAAACAGAAAATAACTAATAGGAATCACAAGTAACAAAAATTATCGACTAACAAAAATCAGGAGACGACTGTAGTTTTCAACTTATCAGAATCAGTAAGCGAACACACCCTTAACGATTCCCAAAGAATGGTCAATATTATGATTCAGCAGCTAATCGACATTTTCCGACAAATGCTGTTTGCGATTCTGATCTCATTTCTAATTAAACCTGTTTCCCAACATTACGAATAGTCAGTTTTTCAGCCGCACACTTATCCTCATTTTCCAAATACTAAAACAATTAATTTCAAGCATTATTTTCTCTCCTTCTCTTACACCGACTTCCTATACACCATTATTGCCTCCTCTAACTCCGACTTTTTCTTCTTCAACTCTTTGAGGCCCCACTTGGGAACATGACGTTTTACTAAGTAACCATCTTACTATAGGCGGTGCTTTTCTTTTAACTTCTCTTGTCACATAACTTATTTGACTTTCCACTGCTTCCAGCTCTGTTTTTCTCTAGCCAGTGGTTCTATTTCAATAATTAAAACTATTATTAGATAATTATAAACTATTACTAGTTGACTAACCCAAAACAGAAACAAGATATATATCTACCTTCTCCATGACTAAATCCTCTGGTGAAGATTACATTATGAAAACTCTTCCACCAAAGAATGAAGTGATGTCCGTGAAGCGATATGTCACCCAGTGACCCCACCGGCTTAGCCTCCACCCCGTAAGCAACATCCTTATTGATGCAGGTTAATACTACTTTGTTAACCATAGTATGAGGGATCTTGCGGGTAACTCTGCGGTCCTCTAGGGGGACATCGGCCTCTGCAGCGAGATTTCCGCGAAGACCTTATGATTATGCTTGAGTTGCAACGTATCACAGCTCTGGTGCCCGTGTTCTTCTTGACAGTTGTGTCATCTGGTCCTCGTCCCTTTAGACCAGTACTCCTTCTCTGACCCTCATTGTCTACAGCCGTTTTTTTGAGTTCTTTCACAGATATAGCAGTACTGAATCTGTCACTGCAGAGCTCTGGCAAGTATGGAAAGCCATTCCAGGGCATTCGGGATATCCTTCTACGTAATTGCAGGACTACCTGCCTCACCCATTCTTTTGGGTCAGTTGCCACGACGCTCTCAGATATAGCGAGAGTTGTATTCTTATCATCTGACAACGTAACTGACCTTTTTTTTCCTTTTAAATTTTTTGCCCACTCGTTTTAGCACATCCGAATCGAGCGCACGTTTCATGTAATAAATATTAAATTTATTTGTTTAATTCAGGTTGAGAGGATGTATAAACAAATGTTAACTAATTTCATGTCAAATGTACCGCAGAGCTAACAGGCTGTCAATTAAGAAAATGTGATGTTGGTCCTTAAAAATCAAAGAACATGTATTAGCTCATCTGCTATTGGAAATCATCAAAAACCAGAACCTAATAGACGACTTGGTAAGATTATATAACGGTAGCTTAAGACTGGGCAACATTCTCTGACGTCGGATAGTGACGGAACTTTTTTTAAGAAAATAAAAGACACCTCTTGAAGATCCTGATAACTACCCCATAGTTATTATTATTATTAAAAACCAAAAATCACCGACAAATTAAATAACTACATAGCCGTCAGGTGATTCCGGCCGCCTCGAGTAGCCATCTCATTCTTGCTCGGTGGTCTTCTCGGGTTCCAACGCATTTCCGGATTGGGCGGAGGTTTCTAACTTTTTTGGAGGGTAGAAAAGCTCCGGTTTTCCTCACTAGTTCCTCAAAAGGTATAGGGTTTAGAAATGTCCAAAAAACCTCTGCAAAGCCTTACTGGCTATTTTTTGGAAGGTATTGATTTTTTCTATATTCCTGTTTGATAGGTTGGTTCCCCATGAAGCACACCAGTAAGTTAGAGACGGTTTAATGTACTGCACGTAGAGCGAGTCCAAATTTGAGTTGAAACACCCATTATATTGTTCTAAAAGTGTTTTAACAAAATTTAGCTTTCGTTGTGCCGAGGAGATGAGGTTGTCGATGTGTTTACTAAAGGTCAAGAGTGGGTCGTATGTTACGCCCAGTATCTTGACCGAGTTGGTCGTGGGGATTGAGTTTCCATTTATGGTTACACATGGAGCGGAGTTTGTCAATTTTCTGTTTGTTGTGAAAATTGTTGTATAAGACTTTTCGGGACTTGTATGTAAAATGTTCTTAACGAGCCAACCAATGAAGCTTGTATCCGGTAAACAGCCGTGTTATCATCCGCATATGTCAGAACCAGAGTATCGTCACTGGTAAGGGAGGGCATATCATTTAAGAATTAGTTGAATAGGTGTGGTAAACATGGAGATCCTTGAGGGACCCTATTTGGAAAGAACTTGGTCACTGATCTAGTTTTTCCCGCAGTTACTCTTCCTCCTTCTTCCATTTAGGAAATTTGCTATCCAGATTTTCAGGTTGTTCGAAATTTTTGAAGTAAAGATCTTTTTTGTCAAAAGCTTTCTTGGGACAGTGTCTAAACGATTTTTCAATATTGATGGAACATAACAAAAACTTCTGATGAGGTTTGCGCTTTAGTCCATCCTTGATGAAATTTGTAAGGCATGCAAGATGCGTTTCCGTGGAGTGTCTTTTTCTGAATCCGTGTTGAAAAGGTGCATCAGGAAGGTATGGTTTGATTAGTTCAAAAATCAGCTTTTCCAAAAGTTTTAATGTATCACATAGGAGAGACATTGGTCTGAATGAGGCAGGTGATCCCATTGGTCTTCCGGGTTTCAGAATTAGTCGTATGTTTGATAGCTTACATATGGAAGGAATACAATTTTCGTTGATTGAAAAGTTGAAAATTTTTTGTGAGTACCCTGATAACATATGGGCCTATGTTTTTCAGAACTATTGCAGGGATTCCGTCCGGACCACAAGAATATGTCGACTTTTAACCCTTGAACATATCCTGTACGAGCCACACGTGCGTCATAGCGTTTTGGTCTAATGAGGAGTCCTAGTTTCTTTAGAAAACAAAGCGATTTCCAGCCTAAAGTTCAATAGAGTTAAGGTTCTACAGAAAAGGAAGTGAAATGGATTCCGAAAGTGTCGCTAAAACGTATATAATTTAATTATCTTCATTTACAATATCGTTCAATACATAAATTTGATCGGTTAAAACAAGGCATTTAATTATTCTAATGAATTCTGGTTATCTGAAATTCCTTCTTTTTTCGGGGTCACGTTATTTTAAATTCCTGAAACCACCGACGGATTCACCACTAAACTGCCAGAAACTGATTGAGGGAGATAGAAATAAAATTATAAAAAGGAGATTGATTCGAGTTATAATGGGAATTTCCAGATCCACAATTCCAGGGAGTTTGTAAAATCACGTGAATACTTGGATTATCCGATTTCCCAAGTTGAGATTGAGTATAGACTGGCATATATTCTCGTTGTCTATAAAGATTTGAAACAAGTTGAGAAATTGCTGAGGTCTGTTTATCGGAAAACTAACCTGTACTGCATCCACGTGGACAAAAAATCAAGTAAATCATTCTACGACGGAATTTTAAAACTGACTAGTTGTCTTGACAACGTAATCCTATTGGATAAATCCTACGACGTTGTTTGGGGTGAAATCACAACAATCTTACCAGAGATATACTGTATGCAAGTAATGGTGGATTAGTGGATTCAGAAAAAGTCTTATTCTACAGGATCTGAGGTTGATTTTGATTTCTACAAAAAACTGGATTTCGTTCAAAATCACATTTAATTTTTTGTTAGTTTCCTCAAGAATATGTAACGTCTTTTAGTTGACCTCGATTACTATTGTGTGAGGCAACACGTGTCAGAGATTGACATGTGCTATTCCCTTCTTATTTTCACTTATCCAATTCATTATGTTTTATCTTGGCTATTCACTTTGTAATCAAGTTACGAGACACATTCAAAAGGCAGATGTAGACTAAAGGAAGTATAAAATCATGATCTTTGCGTCTATTTAATTTGTTTGTTGTTTAGTGTACAATCCTCCATAACCCCCACATCCTTAGGGTTCCCGATTAATTATAACTAATGATTTAGTATTCTTCAGTATAATAAACAATTTATTGACACATTTTGTAGCTTTGTAGCCAACTTATATAGGTTTGACACTCACGTGATTAGTATAGGAAGTCACCTCTTTATGAGAATAAGTGATAATATTCCTTTATAGTAACACTTTCATCAGCTATACAGGTGCCCCTAGTAACACATAATCAATAGAAACATTAAAAATGTTTAATTGTTAATGAAAATAACTTATTTTTACAAAATAATAGTTCATTTTTTGATAATCTGCAAAATCCAGTCAAAACCCTCCTAAAATGACAAAAAAGGTGAACAGTCAATCCCTCATTGTTTTTGGCAGAACAAGATTGGATCTGCCAAGGATGACCCCTCAGTTTGGTCAAATCCAGCAAATTTACAATCTCTTCAGGTTTACAGGAAGTCATGAGATCTTTTTTATTACAAAATATTAGGATGGGGATATTCTTTAGTTCCTCTTCCTGGAGGATCTCAAACAATTCCTAAAAGTCTCTTAAATCTTACATAACCACTTTCTTCCATTCTATTTCTATTAGAACTGTCAATCACGTAAATCTAAAATAATTCAATAAATACCATAACGTCAGTGTTTTCCAAGTAGTTTCTCCAATATGGCCTAATTTTCCGTTGTCCCCTAATGTCCCAGACTGCCATGTTGAACCCCTTTTGACGGACGTTTTTATGTTGAATCCCTCAAAGATAGAATCACGGAATTACTAAGGTTGGAGATATGTTTGAAATGTTCTCTAAAGCTAAGGTTTTTAAGATTGTTGTTTTCCCGGCATCATCAAGTCCGAGAAGTAAAATCCTTAAATTCTTTTTTCTTCCGAAAGAGAATCGACCCAAAAAGTCAAAAAATCCCTTATATAAGTATAATTACAACCATTGTTAATAATTACCTTGGATTCAATCAATTTATTAAAATTATCTTAATTACTTTGTATTATATTTTATTATTTATAATTATTTATTTTCTTGTTGATTCTTGGTTTAAATAAATAAATAATATTGCCGACCCCTCGTGTAGTGCGTGAGAGTATGAGGACTTTTATCAAAAGAAAGCCAATCCATTCACGAAGAAGCCTCCCGCGCATTCATTTACGAAGGAAAGAAATTGCCTAAAAAGCCTATAGATTCAATCTTGGGAAACCATGGTGAGGATTCGATCCTTGATGAAACAGGAGAGGGACTGGAATAACCTCATGTCCACCCTAAACAAACAGTCCTCCTTCACGAGGATGTGGAATACTCTTCTCGGCTTCACCAACTCTGTGAGACGGCCTCTTTGCGAAAACATAGAGAACAAGAACTTTTTAAACAAGATCATGAAGGTTTATTTTTTCCGTAAGCTTTTTCTGTCACCAGAAAAATTGAGGGACCTTCCATTTCTTCCATAAAATCAAAACGTGACGCAACCACAAATAGTCTTCCTATGGATTTCGCGCGGAAGGCAATTCAAAACCAAAAATCATCCTAAGGGCAACGGGTCAGATGGTATCCCTACAATAGTATTGAAGAAGATAGGCCCTTAAGCAATCATGGCCCTCACCCGAATTTTCAAACTCTCCATCAGCTGGAACTCCATCCCTACTTTATGGAAATTATCCAATATACGACCAAATTTAAAACCTAGACAGCCGAAGGACTCACCGGCCTCTTATGTTATGTTGTCCAATTAAGTCGTGTCCGACCCTTGGAGATCTCATGAACGAGTTTCCTCCACTCTCCCTGATCCGTTGCAATTTGAAGTAGCTTTGATATATGCATTCCCGTGACGTCTTCCATCGTGGATAGCCACCGAGTCCTCGGTCGGCCAGGTCTTCTTTTCCCAGTAATATTGTTCAGCACATTGGTTCTTTCCAGGGAGTCAGAGCGGACAACATGCCCAAAGAACGCCAATCTGTGTTTTTCGATTCTTCCTTCTAGCGAAATGTCCGTCTCCACCCGTTTGAGTACATCGATGTTTGTTATTTTGGAAGTCCAAGGAATTCTTATTAACCTCCTCCAGCACCACAGTTCAAAAGCATCAATTCACCGGCCTCTTACAGACATATCTCTTTCTGTGTGCCTCTTCAAAAATTCTGTAAAAACTCATTCTCGATCAGAATAAACCTTACCCCGGACGTATCCTTCCATCGTGGTTTCAAAAAGGCTCGCTCCACAACTAATCACCTTATATGCTTGACAAAATTCACCAAGGAAGGTCTACATGCAAGCCTGGCATTAAAAGACCATTATGTGTTCCATTGACATACAGAAAGTTTGTGACTCGATACCGAGAAAGTTGCTCACAGGAAGATTTATGGCTTTAACATTCCAAAACTTGAAAATTTGGATTACAAACTTCCTCAAACTGACGTAGAGTAATTTCACATTCCATATTTTCTGTCACTAAATTTCTGCCGAATGGGGTCTCACAGGGATCCCACTGTCACCCATTCTCTTCAACCTCTTTATGAGCGGCATGCCTTCCTATAGCAGCGACGATACTCTGACCCTCGCTTATGCTGACGACATAATCCTGACAACAAGAGACCAGTGCATCCACACAGCGAGTGCTGTTTACAAGAGTTACTGGACAACCTAAACTGTTGGTTTACGAGGAACCTATTACACACAAGTTCCTGAAAAGTAGAGTTCTATGCTTTTTTACTTCCAATAGAAACTGACAAACTCGGCATTTTTTTTTGACTTTTAATGGAATATCAATTACCTCCACAAAACTCAATTAAAATACTGGGGATCACATACGACCCCCTTATGACTTTCAGCAAACACGTAAGTAACGTCATCTTCTCTTTCCAGCGAAAACTAAACTTTGTACTTTGATACTAAAAAACTGTTTCCACTCAACATTAAATCATCTTTACATATGACGATTTGAGTAATATGTAAGTCATGTGCACCTGTCAAGATAGGGAAAAGTGTGGCTCTTTTCTTCCAAATGCCACCACGTCGTCGGTGAGCCGAAAATCTCGTTCAATAAGATAAGGTAAACAATTTTGAATACGATGGGATTATTCTTGCCAATGTAGAGCAATCAATAATGAATGAAAATTTGAGTCATGAATTCTTTGAAATTACGAAATATCAATGACTAAAATCTTAT
This sequence comes from Dicyema japonicum, assembly GCA_011109175.1. Classification (NCBI taxonomy): domain Eukaryota; kingdom Metazoa; phylum Dicyemida; class Rhombozoa; family Dicyemidae; genus Dicyema; species Dicyema japonicum. The sequence goes on from RDEW01000004.1 coordinate 390,754, forward strand.
TTGGAAAAATTGCAAAACTCAGGGTATTCAATCAAAGAAAGTTATACTGATTTTGAAAATATCAGTTATATTTCTGTAAAGGAGGATATTGAAAATTATTTAGGTATGTGGAGAATGATTTAACAGATGTTGTAAAAATAACTAACAAATCAATAAATCCAATGACATATTGCAACCTTCTAAAATGCCCGCTACTTCAATTACAGTGAACAATCTTATCCAGTTCAATAAAAAACAATATTGAAAAATATTTTATTATAAATTCTAAACAAAAATTTCAATGAAAAATATTTCATTCTAAATCAGGGATTCTCAACGGCGGCCCAGCGGGCCCCCCCAGGATTTTGGTGCGGCCCGCTTAAAATTATAAAAAAATATTACATATTTTACATAATGCAGCCGGATTTTAACTGTGCTTTTTCTTTCTGTTTGTTTCGTACAATAAACTTTTTATGGTTAAAAATTTTTACATATTTTAACTATTGTTTTTAAATTAAATATTTTTTGTATTAAATATTAATTAATATTGCTTGTGATGTCTGGAATCGTGTTAAAAGAAGTAGAAAAATTATTCAAGAAAATCGTGCATTTAACCCCGAATGGGAGGAACAATTTTTCGTTTTTGAAGAAAATTTGTCATTTTGTTATACGATGTCTTAAGTTATATAATGTCGAGAGGCATTATATGAAACATTCTTCAGAATATGATTCATTTCAAGGTGAATCAAAAAAATCAAATTTCTATCTATGAAATCATCGCAAACTACAAACCACTTTGTTTAAACAGCCCATGTCATCAAGATCCGCACAATACCTTCTTTCAAAATTTGTCATCTACTTGAAAAAATATGAAGCCGTGTGGAGAATTTATTAAGCAAGCTATCCTTATATTTACTGAAAAATGTTGTTCTTCAGAAATTAAAAAAAATGTTATAAACTTACAGCTAAGCAACGATACAGTTACTCGGAGAATTGAGAGAATATCTGACAATATTTAATGCCAGCTACTCACTGAATCCAACCTTTTCGTACACTATTCTATTGCTCTTGACATCACTAAAGATATTAGTGATACAGAACAAATGGATGTGTTTATTCGAGGTGTCATGCCTGACTTCATAATTTATGAAGAATTTCTCACGCTACGTAACTTTCATGGTTCTACTAAAAGAGCTGATATATTCCGTGAATTTCGTGATTGCCTTGAAAAGGCACATTTGGATCTATCAAAAATGTTTTCAATTGCCACAGATGGATGTCCTTTCTATGGTTGGATGGAAAACGGTTTCAAGGTCTCGTAGCTGGATGGCGAGTAGATGATGAGTTGAGTCCTGTGATTTGGCATCACTGCATACTACATCAAGAAAATTTAGCTGCAAAATCTATGAAAATGGACCATGTAACAGATTGCAAGTAGAGTTACCATTCATTTTCCAATACTTTCAAACCACAAAGATGGATCATATGAAAAATATACCTCTGTTATTAGTGACTTAATCGATGAATTCGAAACACGTTTTAATGATTTTAAAGAAGCTGTACATATTATGAAAATATTTTCGTCACCTAAGGAAATAGATGCTGCAACCGCTCCATATGTATATCAGCTGGAGCTAATTGAAATGCAGGCAGATTTACAACTTACCGCGCTATTTAAGTCAAGTGAACTATTGGATTTTTGGAGTCGAATTCCACAATGGAAATATCAAATTTGGTCGATAATGCTCAAAAAAATGCATCAGTCTTCGGATCAACGTATGCATGTGAAGTTCTTTTCAGTAAACTTACGCGAATAAAAATAAGTATCGAAATCGATTGACTGATGAACATTTAATTCAACTTTTACGTACATCGTCTTCGAACTTTACTCCTCGTTTCGATAAAATAGTAGACGCCAAGCAAAATCAAGTCTCACATTGATTCTCTTATTACGTAATAAAGCCTTTTTTCTTTAATCAAATAAAATATTTTTTGTGCCCGCAAAGATACTCTTAATTATCGATTTGGCCCTTGAGCTAAAAAGGTTGAGAACCCCTGTTCTAAATTATAATTTATATACAATGGATAGTTTACATATAAATTGTTCTAATGATTTCTTTGGTTGGCTGTTTGTGAGAATAATTTAACGTCAGATTAAGTATTTGTGATATTTTAAAATAAAAAGTAATTAGAATCATGGAACATATTATGATTACAATCGCCATTAAAATAAAAAAAAGAAAATGCGGCCATTAGTGATCCAAGTTATTCTTAGCAAACATTTCATCTTTTCCCGATGTTCCTCACGGAATCCTACAAACCTCCATTAGAGTCATGTCACTAACAGGGGTTCATGTGAGATGAAATGAGTATCAGTTTCCTCATCAAAATATCTAATAGTTTAGGATCATTCAAGGAGAACAAAAACTTATTGAGTGTTCAGAGAAATGTAATTCTTTGATTTTCTTTAGATTTGCTTTTCCATATTTGTACCCCAGGTTAAGCAGCCGTAGCTGATGGTTTGCTATATATACTAATTGGACTTTGAGAAAAATAGAAAATGTTAATTGGAAATCTTTAAATTTGATTCTTATAAATTAATATTTTAAACTTTAAAATAAGAATTAAATTAGTTGGTCAAAAAATAAACTATCCGCCAACGGACTCTTCTATAAATCCGAAAATCAGCATGATTATACACCCAAACATTGTGAAACCGACAGAAATAAACTTCTTAGTCAAATCACTTCCAATAATAGGACTTGATGGTATCATTCTGAAAAATATAACTTCGAAAAGGATTCCAGCAGCAGTAGTATTGATAAAAATTGTAGCAATGGAAGTACTACAAAATGAGAGATGCGCCGTTATTTTATCTCCAAAGAATATCCCCAAAGCAGGCGCACCTGCAAACAAGAGGCCAAACAGTAAATGAAGTAATTTCGGAACATTTTTCAATTTGCAGGCCTTTCCAGAAACAGTCAGCGTCACACATATTCTATGGCCAATTATTGCAAGGAAGAATGCCAAAAAAGAACTGGAATGGTCCAAAACTCCGATTAGTAGACCATCGAGAATACTATGTAAAAATAGAGCGATCATAAAAGCAATAAAATCTGACAAATCCTCATATTTTTTCGAATTCACCTTTTTGCACGGATCTTCTACTGGGATCTCAAAGTCACCCTGAGGATGCGTTCTATGTGTTGGGTTGTTGCACCGTTCTGTGACGAGATGTTTAATATATCCGTTAAATAAGACAGCAGCCATGATTACGACAATAAATATTAAAGGAATTATGTTGTATTTTTCCATTCGTTCCCAACATTGTCCCTTTACGATGATTCCGTCAAATTTTCTCTGTGATTCAGGCAAAAGTCCCCCAAATATGAGGGCCATCATAAGTCCATGGACAAAGTAATTTACGTAAAGTTCTGCATTTTTTGCATGCTTCCATGATCTTTTTATTTTAAGTAATAGAGTGAAATAGGGAATGGAGTACAAAACCCCAGTTATAACAACTATTCCAGTCATCAAATGCAATTTGAATAATTCCATTTTGTCAGTATTATTGTTAAATCGTAGTTATTAACTATTTATAATCTAATTAATGACAATGTTTATTTGACCACAATAATTCTAATAATTTGTGAAAAAGCATAAAATGTGATCACCTTTAATATTCTACTTCATTATTATGTCTGGGTATTCTGTTGGTCTTTAAGAGACATTTGGTACCATGCCTGTTGAGCACATGGGGTCAATTCAGTTAGTCACTTGTTAAATTAGTTAAATTACCCTACCCTCACTAACATGCGGGAACCAGTCAATATTAATTCTGGTCACTCCCATTTGTTAAAACTATGTATCTATTATAATTTACCTGTTAAATGACTAAAGCAATTATCTTTTTTAGTTAATGGTTAATTTAATTTTTATTAAGAAAAGAAAAGAGAGTAAACGGTTGTAATGGTTAATTGGTAGATAATTAAAGAAATACCGTACTTCTATTTAACGAAACATTTTTCATGATAAGTTAAAGTCCATATTCTTCTTGTGATTGTTGATTAGGTGACGACTCAGCATACTTCGGAAACCCAAAGTTATGAATACTAGAATTGTCGAATGCACACAGAATCAATGTTCTAATCTTTTTTACTCCAAAAATCAAAGAACTATGATAATAGTTGTCATAAGTTGCATGAATATTACTACAGTTAAAATGATTCCATATTTTATTATCGTCTCTTATCGACCATAAAACCACAAATGTGATATCTGATTTTATAAAATAATGTTTTTATTAAATTGAACTCTTGCAATCATCTGGAGACGAGAAAAAATTGCCAAGGATCTAAGAGCAGCCCTTGTTAAACAATGCTTAAATAAGGAATATGGAAACGTCCTTCATTCTGCTTGAGTTGATGTGAGGCAGGCCTTTGATTCTGTTGACCATGAATTTTTATTTCATGTATTGGACTGTTCTGGGATACATCATTGGATTATTTACTTTGTAAAGACCATAGTCAACAAGTAGACTTTAAATCTCCACTTTGATGGAAGAAGAATTGGTTCTGTAAAGCTGGGACGTGGAATTCTGCATGGAGATTTATTACCCCGCAAGTTTCTCTATAAAATTATTGGTTCGATCAATATCATTTGAATTTGATTATATTTACTGTAAAATACTACTCTGAGGTTACACCTGAAGCCTCCAATCAAGGAGAGATTATATTTAAAAAAGAGGATTTACTTTTGTTTTGTTCATTGATACTCTTTCAGTTTTTTTAAAGTTTGGATAAGAATTTGGATGTTTTTTTGCGAAGGTCAGGGATTCTGCGAGTTATAAAACTAATAAATGACATTTGACTACAATCGCAGGTTTTATTACCTCTAAATATGCAATTAGCACACGGTTTCCGGGCAAGATGCCTGAAGGTCGCTAGTTCTAATTCCGATACTCACATTCGGTTGAAGGTTCCACGCATCAATATGCTTTGGTTTGACGAGTGACGCCGTCATTAGTGAAATTCACTGCGGAACCGGATGAAGTGAAGAGCATTCCTTGATCCTCCCTCGATTAGCTATTATTACTGTTCTTCGCTTAAAAAAGTGTGTGTTCTGCCTGAGGGTAGCGATAACTGATATCCTCGGAAAGTGCGAATATTATTATATTAAATTACTTAGAATATTAATGTTGAGTCCCCAAGGCCATCCAGAAACAATATCTAGTGAATAGAATAAATTGAAAATCGTTACATTCCGTGCTCTTCAAATGTGTGGAGGAATCTAAATAAGTGATGCCGATAATGGAAACAAAATTCAATTCAACAAGTTGAGATTTTCGTTTACAAAAATATCAAAAATGAAAAATCTCTAATTGAAGTGGGCATTACTTCTCAGGATCATCTCAAACAAGCTGAGGTCGAGAAGTGCCACAAGTATGACTTTCTCTTTTTTGCAATTGTCAAGTAAAGACTATCTCACTGGTTATGGAGTTGTCTTGAAAAGCTTCACGAATTATATGGATAAGCTATCTATTGAAGGAGCAACGAGGACTTACATCCAATCAGTTGTGTTGAAAGGACTCTCGAAATCATGCTAATTGAACACAAACACAAGGTGACCGTCTCCGATGAAGAGTTTACCTTTCTTTCTACCAGCTTGTAGAGATGACATGTACTAGTCGTGAGGACATTCCATTGAATGCTAACAGAGAGATAATGACTGACTCTGATGTGGAGATTGGGAATAAGAGTAAGTTAGCGACAAACTCCTATTCCAAGAGAAGGGGAGTGATTACCAACAATTATATTTACTGGATTTAGTTAAAATGTATTTTTATAGTCAACTTTAAGTATTCAACGCCTTGTGTATTTTTGCTGAAAGAATCCTTCCAACATTGATTTAAGAAAGACTTATCAACAAGTACCCACCTTCAAACTCTATCAAATTTTATTTTGGGGGTTCTCGATTCAAAGCTCAGACACAATAAAACTTTGTTGTGTACAATTTATATCTACAGGGCTTTTAGCAGGGCTGTGGAGTCAGTAAATATAGCAGGACTCCGACTCCTCAAATATTATTTCTTCGGCTCCGACTCGGTTATTATATAAAAAATTCAGACGTTGTAGGAATAACAGAAAAAAGAAAAAAACATTTAGAAAAAAAATTTAACTATTATTTTTTGAAATAATATAGCTTCGACCAGGTCTTCCTTCGTAGAAGCTCAAAGGTCTGATTTGATAAATTTTATCCCAGAAAACAGCCTTTCTACGCTGACTTGTGTAGGAGGTAAAGCAAAAGATATCATAGCTGATTTTTTGATAGCTTCAGGGTAATACTCAATAAGATCATGAAGTACTATTTGACAAGTTGCAATTTTGAATTCAAAGGCTTTAAGTGGCTGGTTTTAATTCGTTTTGCACTTTCACAAATAATTTTCGAAATCGTCATTCGACGATAGGAACTGGGTTCAATTTGAATGTCAATATTATATGAATATGATCCTCACATTCTTCTATGTTTTGTGATTCCAGTCTCTTGATTTTTAGTTCAAGGTCAAATAATCCCATTTTCGCTAAATTTACCTGTTCATCCGGTAAGAGCACTCGGTTCCTTGGATCAACATGAAGCTAACAGAATGTCATTGTTTAGCAATTGAGCTTCTCTTTTTTCCATTGAAATTGTAATTACTTTTAAAATCAATCCTCCGTTTTTGGAATTTATTAAATTTTTCCATTCCCATAGAAATGATCCACCTGTTAAATCTTCCGCCTGTAACCGTTTTGTAGTTTGGAAAAAAGGATATAAAACATATTCCAATTCTATAAGTTCTTCCCATTGCTTTTCAGTTAGTGAAATGTTTTGGTTGTCAATCAATAAATGACTTTAATTCAATTAATCGACGAATTATAAGGTATGTGCTTCCCCAGCGTGTTGCCTGATCAAGTATATCCCCGCTCTTCGTTGTAGAATATTATCAATCTTGGATGTACGTGCTGATACAGATATTTGTCGGTATATATTGATTATCCCTGCAATATAAGGATCTTTTAAGCCATCTCTTATAGCCAATTGTGGTGTGTGTACTGCACATCGGATTTGGCACAACATTGTAGCTACTTCAGTGATGTCATCTAATATATCATCAGAATCATGATTTTCTTCAACATCTCTCTGGGTTCTATTATTTATCTTGGCAATTAATTTTATCATGTTCGCAGCATTGTCAGTAACTATGCACAGCATCTTACGTAAGAAGAAGTAAGATGATATCCAATAACCTCAAAAAAGTTTTGTAACCTTTACTGTTCAACTTTGGCTAAGAAAATCATATTCACGGAGAATTAGTGACCTTTTTGATGCAAGAGTCGGTTGATGGAATGAGAAAATCAGATATTTTTACAGTGGCACTTGTGAGGTAGTAATAAAAATGCTACTCCTATTAGTTTGAGATGCTTATTATACGAATGACTTAATAAAAAGTTGTTATTGGAAAATTCGTGAGTTAATAAAAAATTTGCCACGATATTTTCTAGTAAAAGCCTTAACCTTTTAATGACCTTTCGAACTAAACGCGATCTTAGTATTTTATTTGAAATCTCTAAAAAATTTAAAAAATCAATAAAATTTTGAATCTTATTGACCTAAAAAATTAAATTTTGACGTTTCGAGCCTTTTAAATTCAAATTTAATTTTTTTAAATTTTTTGATAATTCAAATTTTATTAAGGAAAGAAAAGAGAGTAAACAGTTTATATAGCGGGTGCCCTGCGTGGCTATTCCCTCTGAAGAGAGCAAGCGAAATTCGCTCAAATAACCAGCAGCGTTCACGAGGGTCTTCTGTTCGTGTAGTGATCCGATTCCCTAGACCGCCTTTTAATATAATACTTTATTAAAAAATTTAAAAAACATGAATTTTTGAAAAAAATCGTTTACTAATAAAGTTGACCTAATCAATATGTAAATTGAGGACACAGTTTTACACAAATGTAACATATTTTTCATAAATTATCAAATTATGTTGTTCACAAATTATTTATTAGACTCTTAGAACAACACAAGGAAATGATAGGAAATATTATTGTTGGAATTATTCTTATATTTCAATTTGATTGCCTATATCACGTTAAAGACAAGGGTTTGAAAAATGAGGGAACTATCAAAGAGGAGTTTTATCCCAAACAAATTGAAAGTGGATCCGAATATTTTTCATTTTATAAAATAAAAATAAATGGAATAACCAAAACTCTGAGATTATCCCCAAGAAATAAAATGAATAATTGCATCAATGAGGGATCACTAATAAACTACTCCAACTCTTCCGCACTCATTGATGTTTGCAATGGACTGGTGAACATTCATGTCACATCTAGATAGGATACATCTCACTCAATGAAGAAACATTCTTCATAGAACCTAAGGATCATTCAAACTTGTCAATCTTGAGTTTACACGTTTCGTACAAACAAAACCAATTTTTCGAAAACTTGAACGATTTAAGCATCAATAGTTTCCATTAAATTTACTTAAATCAGAAAGATCCGCCGATTCTGATATATTCATGACCTCAGACTATCATCCCATGCAACTTGACTTGATGATCAGAGTTGAGTCAGCAGATAGTAAGGACTTTGCAAAAATTCTCAAAATGATGCCTCTGATCATAGAGATGGTAAAACTGTGAATAACCGTAGACCAATGTATTGATGCACAAACATTCCCTCGGACAATTCTTTTTATTAAATGTCGTCAAAACATACACACATGTTTATTAAACTTTATTTCTAGGTCCTTCAAGGGAGTGAAAAAAGTTATAACAGCGCTTTTGACTTGTACGACTGTGAACGAGACAGAAATATTGACCATGACATCTTATTGAAGATTACAACGTGGGAATATAATTTATTTTTAACAGAAAACAGCTTAGAAAGCAAAATATTCTTGGGACTTCACCATTAAATGCAATTTGTAGTGCGAATAAGTGCATGATCGCTAAATTTGCTGGACTGGGATTACCTGATACCTTAGCTCATGAGATTGGACATTTGTTTCATTAGAAATTATTTTATTAGTCTTGGAATATTCCACGATGACCAATTAAAACCTCCATGTCGTGGATCAGACATAATGCGATCATATTCCGGCTTAGACGTCACTGCTACGTGGTCTTCCTGTTCAAAAAAACAAATGCTAAAAAATCTAAAGTATCTTTGCTTATATAACTTGAGAATACCCTCAAAGATTGAATGTATGAAGAAACTGGAAACGAAACGATTCAGAGCTGTTAGAATGTTGACCGACACTGGCGTCAATATGGATGACCAATGCACCACGACTGGATATTCTTTGTTCAAATCTCCATCCTTACAAGTATAATTTATAAATATATTCAGAACACGTGTTTTGGAGAGTGCAGAAAGAACATAGGGAACTACTTTTATTCTTATGATGTTAATTTCGTTGATGGAACGAAATGCCATGAAAACAAAGTTTGAATGTATAAATATTGAAAGATTTGTAAACTCGGCAAATGTCTATATATTCAACCTCTTCTTCCCTTCATTGACGGTGGGTTCGGGCCTTGGACTGATTTCAGTGATTGTGGTAAGTGTGGACTCTCTGTTTCCACGAGGAGTCGCAAATGCAACAATCCTGTGTAATCTATGTGATTTTCAAAGTCAGACCCTCTGATGGAGCAAATTACTGTGATGGACCTTTCGAAGAGTTCAAATTATGTAAAAAACCGGTCTTGGATTATTTTATATTTACAGGATTGCTCTAAATCAGTCTTGAATTCTATTTTAGACTATCAATGTAAAAAACAGGCTGGATATAACACGGCAGTCGATATGAGTTTTTTTTTAAAAAATAAAATATAGAATATAGTTTAGAATGTTCGCTATATTGCAAGAAATATAATACTCACCAGTTTGATATTATAGAGGCCGCTTTAGGATCTCCATGTGTGAAACATATGGATTCTAATGGAATCTGTGCTAACGGAAAATGCTTAGTTCAATTTTTTTAAAGAATTTCAGGTTATTGGATGTGACGGAGTTTTGGGTTCAAATAAAGAAATCGACGTATGCGGAATTTGTGGGGGAAATAGCTCCACGTGCAAGTCCTACGTTGGAAAACTCTACCCAACGTTTATTTGTAAAAAAAATTTATTAAAATTCAGCAAAGGATCTATACAGAGTCGGAATGTTTCCTGTGGGATCCTGGGGAATTCAATTGACGACTCGTGTTCGAATCGTGCATTATTTTGTATTCGAATATGGAAAACACGTGACTAATATAATTGATAATAGACCAACAAGAGACTCAGAAATACTCTAAAAATCGATAACATTGTAATTAAACAAACGAATGGATATGGTCATACTATCAAAATAGAGGGCAAGCTCACTCACAACATGAATGTTTATGTTATTTTGGTTGTGTAATGTTTAGTTATCAATTCCCTCAAAATATAACCGTATTGGAGTATTCTATGATTATAGAATATGATTGATTACTAATATACTAATTTTATTGTTGTTTTAATAAATCCTCTAGTCTTTATTGGAAAACAATTTATTACGAAACAAGACAGTCTTCTATAAATATTAACAAATCAACAAATATTCGAGGACGAATCCGTGTTACTCTTAAGGCACACAATATTCAGCCACATATTTTATTGGACAACTACTTTTTTCTCACAATGTCCTCGTTACGTGCCAAAGTAAGTCCTATAATTGTCATAAACATTAAGTACTTTTGATTCAGAATTTTGTTTAAAGGAACAGTGAAATAAGACTATAATATTCAGACATATATTTTTTTGGATAACTACTTTTTTCTCTCAATGTCCTCATTCATTTTCTTCCTTGTAGAAACCTCCTTTGAATAATCGTCCTACACTTTCTTTTCAAAAGACTAAACTCTTAATTCATCCGGTCAGTGTACCTGTTGGCTATTCGAGCGTATTTCTCTCGCAACCCGAAAGGGAACTATTTAAATATTCTGAATTAGAACGGCGTCATGACGTTCACCTGTTGTTGTGGTGTCGCTCAGTGAAAGCTCTGGATGGAAGAGAACCGTTTAACATTCCTACTCTTCTATGACTTCAGAATGGTCGCCTATAAATTTCCCCGTTTTCTCTTTACTACTTCTGTCTGGTGATGTATAACCTAATCCGGATCTCGACTCTAAACTGATTGTCTATAATTAAATGTAAATGGAATCCGCAATAAAGTGTTGGAGCTACACTCTCTCTTATATCATTTGAAAGTTGACATTGCCATCATTCAAGAATCTAAGCTCTCTAGAACATCACCTACCCCTTGTTTTCCTGGATATTATGTAATTCGCAATGTGTGATTGGCTATGCGTGAATTTACTATGTGTCAACATCAAGTGTCAGTTCAGCCTATTTACTATGGACAGGAGATTCAAAAGTTGACTTGAGATATTCCTCGGAAACATTCCCATTCCTTATAAGATCATTGGAGTGACATTCGACTCTTATGATGTTTTCCATTCACAAGGAGATCAAACCTTCCCTCTTTTGGACGATCATAAAAAATTGCAGACAAAATCGAAACAAAGGAGGACGCACTGACACCGGGATCATTTAATTAGACGATAACTGTCTCCTCTTTCCTGTGTTCCCTGGGTTATAATAATAATAATCGTGCGCACGATTAAATATCCCTGTTCTGCTTCAAGATTCACTCTTTCTTCTTCGATGGTGGAGGGTATGAACTTTCTCAGACAAAAGATCATGCGGCATATGCAATCAGACACCATATCCATCCCCAGTCTCTTTTAAAAGGCGGCGACGTTGAGAGATGCCAAGGCTTCATACAATATTCAAGGAGCTAGGAAATTCATTCAAGAGAAATCGGCCCATGAGGAGGAATTCAGTCGGAAATAAAATAAGTGCACTCCGATAGAATTCCCCTGCAGACATAAAAATAGACACTTTTGGAATGCAGTTGGATCGCTGGTGGAGCATTCGAAGAGAACTCGAAATATGTTGGAGAATGGGATCACTTAATAATTTCTTTCTTAGTAGTCTTGGAGTTTTAGTATAAAAAAGGGAAATATCTATGCAATCAGAGCTGTGACCACTATGAATTCTATATTTTTCGATGTAACTCAGACTATTTCTCAATAAAATAGTAAATTTTGTTTCATTTACAAATAAAATCAACAAATATTCAAATAAAACCAAAATCAGGAAATTTGACAATCAGTAAGAGTAGGAACACTTACAATCCCCTTCCCATCGACAAACAGAGTCTCTCCTCGAAACTTCGCAATGCTATTATTATCAACTCTCAATTCTTGGAGGATATTCTTGTACAGATTAAGATCCCCGTTTGCAAACTTCCCTCTGATCGCCTCCACGTTATAAAACGATCCACATATCACCTTATCTCCCTCCAACGACCCCCCAGCTGGCAAAAGGGGTTCCACAGTCCCCTCAGAGACTGCACATAACATCATCCCCTCAGAAGGGACTCCACGAAGTTTGAGAGTCTTCAAGTTGCAGATAAACACTCCAAGTCTGTTCAGCAGATGAGCGCGTGGGACTGTCGCTCGCAGTCCCGCACAGATAGACCTATTTTCGGCCTCTCCCACGTTCACCGTCATAGCGTAGAGTTTATCTGCGGAAGGATGGTCAACGATATCAACAATTTTGCCGACTCTAAAAAATTTAGTTCACTAGAGAACCTCATGTCGAAAAGAGAAATGTCTTTGCATTTTTCCAGATTCTTAGTTTGTTTTGTGTCAGACATTTGGAAGGCTGTGAATTTGCTGATTTGAGTTTGGAGGGGGATCACTCGTTCTGAAATTAAATATTAGCTCTTACTTCCATTTAGAAAGGATAGTCTGAACAATTCGTTTAAATAGTAATTGATGTCACCACTAACCATGAACGATGATTTATGAAAATTTTATTATTTTATTTAAATATTATTTATTTATTTAATAACCCCGAGAAGGGAACACCAAGAAACAAGGAGTAAACCAACTAATTAAGTGATCCCGGTACACCTCAAAAGGATCGAGAGGCTTTTCTTATGTTCATCCAGAGTACCCACGGCTTTCCTGTATCGACGACGGTCACCTTTCATTAAGATTTGAAGAGGGGTGGGTTTTTCTCCCAATTTAAATATTTTTCTACTTAAAAATCATAAATAATTTTTGTTTTGATTTTTATAAATTTCAATTATTATAGTAAAATCGCCAAATTAAACCAATTTTACCAAAGACCCTACAAAGATCTTCCTAAAATAATAGGATAAAATAAAGCCGCGCGGCGCCATGTGGTGTTTCGTGGCTAATTGGTTGAAGTTTCTGTATGTAAGTCTGTTCTTCCTCCCTCTTCCTATTAGAGTGACGTCATGTGATCCAACTGTCTAGGTGGCACCAGTGTCAGGCCGGCACGAAAAGGATCATTTTCTCTCCCCCATTCCACTGGAGGGGTTTCCACAACTGCAATTATGGACGTCTTTACCCCCTTTATGTTGATTCCGGATGGACTCTGTTTCTGTACAAATGGAAACTGGATACATTTTAGTACCGGGGTTTTCCATGGGCTTATTTTCGGAAAAATTTGGCACATAAAACCGCGGTTTGATTGAGTTGTTTGAAAGTTATTTTATTATACAATTTAGTGATGAAACTATTCATCTTTGAGGTCACTGATGTAAGCCTCTTGTTCTCAAATGTGTTACCATTGGAAAGATGTTTAATTTATACTAACATATAACATGTATCTGAGTGAGACGTGTTCAGTATAATAATTGAATTTATATTAAAATCTGTTTATAATTAATGGTTAATGTGTGGCTTTCTTTAATAGACTATTTAGGTCATCTCAGTTCCCATAGTCTCTTCCTTTCATGTTTTCAAAGAAAACAATTTATTACGAACAAGACAATCAAAATAATCCAGCTGATGGCTGTTCCCTCTGGCAACTGCCAGAGAAATCCATTGGAACAACCATTCGGTTTTCCGACGCTCGTCTTCGAAATCATAAACCCAAACGATCTTAGAAAAGAGACCGTCTTGGGCCCGAAGACTCCACTTCTCGACAATAATGGGCTCAAACATAATTAACATTAAAACCTCCTAATGTGACAAATTGACTTAATGATTAATTGATTGGAAAGTTGAATTGATAACATCACGATTGATGTTTAAATTATTTTCCTGATCACACAACAGATCAGATATATGTAATTTAAAACTAGAGATGTGGCATATGCGTAGATTCCCTCCTGCCACTTGAGAACTTGACAATATTACTCGTATTCTGGTAAAAGTCTCCTAATCAGATTATCAACACTTTTAACAGAATTTCGTTATGTCAACTTATTAGTAGAAACCAATAAATGATATTGAATGGAGAATATAATACATGTTTGCCCTTTCTTCCATGCCCGTTGGGTGCCAAAGTGTAGGGAAAAGCAATGTTCTCGAAAATATTATCGGGAAATCATCACTCAACGTCGATTTTATAGAGTTTGTAAAACTGAATGGAGATCTGACAACAACTGGTGAGTAATGTCTTGAATTATCTACCAAAAATCATGAATCGACGAATTCTAATGTGTTTAAATAAAATCATAAAATTGATGCAGCCACGTGGCGAACAAATGGAAAGTAATTAGTGGTATGTATTTGTGTGGTAAGTTAATTATAAATGATCGAACTTGTATATTTCAGCGCAACCATTCTCTGTAAAAATGGCCAGGAATTATGAAATGGAGAATCTAATAAACACAATTAATAAGATTCATGACGTGTTTGCCCTTTCTTCCATGGCCAGCAATATTGACTTGCCTCAAATTGTCGTTGTTGGCTGCCAAAGTGCAGGGAAAAGCAGTGTTCTTGAAAATATTGTTGGCAGGTTTTCATTCAAGATCGATTTTAGGGAGTTTCTACCACGTGGGAGTGGAATAGTCACTCGAAGGCCGCTGATTCTGCAGTTGTTTACTTCGAATGAGGGTTGTGTTAATTTATAAGCCAGAATACGGTGTGTTCTTGCACTCCAATAAAAGATTCTACGACTTTGCTGACATTAGAAACGAAATTGAGGCAGAAACTAACAGAACTTGTGCGGACAAAGTGGTGTCTGATGTGAGCATAAACCTTAAAATTTATTCCCCAGAAGGTTTTTGTGCTATTTCTATTTTTAGTGATTAATTTGACTTTGGTGGATCTTCCTGGACTTACGAAAGTAGCTGTGGGAGGTCAAAGCGAAGATATTGTGAGACTTATAAGAGAAATGGTCCTCAAATTTATTGAAAAAGAAAATTCATTAATTCTCGCAGTTAATCCTGCAAATACTGACTTGGCGAATTCTGATGCTCTACAAATAGCCAAAGAGGTCGATCCCTCAGGATTGCGAACCATTGGGGTCATTACAAAACTTGATTTGATGGATCGGGACACCAATGCGCGAGATATTCTTGAGAATAGAGTATTTAAGCTACAAAGAGGTCGTTTTAGCATACATTTCAGGATATGTGGGAGTAATAAATCGGAGTCAACGTGATATTGACCAGAAGACTCCCATTGAACAGATCATGGCCAAGGAAAAACAGTTCTTTCAGAATCATCCAGCATATAGGTCACTGTATTGAGTCACTCCCAGGCATATAGCTGACCGAATGGGGACCAAATACTTGCAAAAGTCCTTGAACAGTCAACTCATGGAACATATTATGAATGTCCTTCCATCCTTGAACGCGAAAATCTCTGAGCAACTTTCTATCCTCGGTCCTCAGGCAAAAGAGATCGAATCCAAGGATAAAGAAATGTCCCATAAATCAATGATGAAGTTTTAGCAAAATTTAACAAATTAGAATTGTCACTGAATTCGCCAACCAGGTTTACGGCTCAATAATGTCCACGGACTCTGTTTCCAAAATGAATACGAAAATATTGTCCGCGGGGGTCATAATAAATCGCTGTTTCTTTAAGAACTTCCCTAACAACATGATGAAGGTTAAAAATGCTTAAATTCAAGATTATGAACGAGGATTTGGATGATCTACAAAAGAGAATTAGAATTTCCATCCAAAACGTCCACGGAGTAAAGTTTGGTCTCATTCTCATTCCCAGAACCGGCCTGAGCACGCCAGACATGGCCTTTGAAATCATCATCAAATCTGAGATCGAAAAGAGTTTTGGTCCCATTAAGTACTGCCTTGACGAAGTCTTTAACTTTGCCTCCAAGAATATTGAGGAAAACATAAGAAATGTGAGATTCATGAATTTTCAAACCACAACTATTTCTGTCATTAATAGATTAATGAATATCCAAATTTGATGTATGCTGTTAACTCCCTCATCAAGGAAAATCTCAGTTTCTTTTACAACGAGACCATGAATCAGTTGGAACTCACAGTGTCCTTCCATAAAGACTACATAAACACCAAACATCCTGATTTCCTGACAAATTTGACGTATTTCCTTCATTTATCATAGGACAGAGAAATCCCGTAGAAAGGGGGACAACGAATCTCTGATTTGTAACTCTATTATAATAACTAAAGTCAAGAAAGGCCACGTGACAATATCGAACTACTCCCCACTGAAATATAAAGGAGGGAATACATTTTTTGTCATCGTATCGACTGAAAACATTATTATATACAAAGACGAAGATGTAAGTATATTAACCACGTGCTTACTAGGAAAAGGACAAAAAAGGTTCCTTATCGCCTTACAAATTAAAATATAAAGTTCAGTCTAATATTCGGGACAATTTGACGATTTCTCTCGTCGGAAACGATCCTAGGTTGTCTCGAACATTCATTTTAGAGACAACCTGTTAAAGGACTTAAAACAACTTGATCTTCAGTATCAAAGCTACGACGAGTGCATTGAATGGCTAAATTCCTTCGAGGCTGTCGGGTTATCCGCATACGATTCCCAGAACCAGGTTAGATTCCGGTAACATTTGAGATTATGTTGGACTTGGAAAATAGCGCAAGGACCGTCCGAGACTACGTTGACTCCTACAAGAGCGTGTACCTAAAGATTGCCTTTGATATAGTTCCAAAAATCATTTACTGTTGTTTCCTGTCAAAAGTAAGATTTTGACTGATCCCCAGATTGTGGAATATGCAAAGAATGATTTAATCGCAGATCTCTATTCTCAGGGAAAAATCGTATAATTGTGCTGATATTTAAGAACGAGCTTTTAGAGCAGTCTGCTGAGGCAAAGGTCCGTAAGCAAGAAATTCTGACGCTCTACAAAACCACCAAAGAAGCCAGTGACTTTCTCCGTCTGATCCAAAGTGAGAATCCAGTTACTATGCGGAGGAATCCCATAGAAAGTCAACGGTATAAATTATTGGTACTTGATTTTGTAGAGAGAGTAAAAATAGGTCTTTTAAAAGTCCGAATTCTACGCTAAAACATAGTTTCAGAAAACAAGAGAACCCAGAATCGTCTCAAAACTCGAACATGTTTTGTTAATTATTACTTTTAGGAATCCACCTTCGATCCCTTCGTTAGAATATTTATTAATATTTTAGGAGACCTCGCAAATGAAACTAACAGTTAAAATTTAACTTTCATTTATTGGCAATAAATACTTTATATTTTGATTTATTTTATAATTTTTATAAATGATTTAATTTTTAAAAATCACATAACTAGAACATACCTTAATTCACACTACTATCGCAGACAGTCATGAATGACCCGGCAAAACATAAGAGAACCCCTTCAGGAAGTCAAACCAACTATCTTGTCGAGACATCACTGCTTGCATTCCGATTTGACGGCAATATCGACCTGGTCAGTTACTTACGACTAAAGAAGTGACCACAGTGCCATTATTTTGAATTTCAAGAGAAAACCTTAACTGGGAGGAGGTTTAAAGAGCTATTCAACTACAAACATGCAAACTGGAAACTTTACCGTGCACTTACTGAGAGCCTACTGCAGTACCTGTACCTGGATGGAATTACTATCACGTACATAGTCATTTATGTCTACCGCACTATCTTGGATGCTAGATGACTTTCTGTGCTTAAACGCCATCAGAGGATATGGCAGGTCGGCCTTAGTCAAAGAAAGAAAGCAACTCAAAAATTGGAGAAGCCCAGTCTTTAATTAGACTTGGTTTTGAAATTGGTTTCTCAAAAGCTACTGCGGAATGGTTTAGAAAGCCAGAAATCCAATGCTAGTTGTTCGGTCATATTGCAAATTTTTGCAAAAATGTTAAAAGATGCGTGATTTGTTCAGGAAACCACAGAAGGTTAGGGTGTCAATCTGACTTAACGATAAAAACTGTATAAATTGTGGATCAACTAATCACATGGCTATCTACGGAGGTTGCTCATGTGCAAAAGCAGCTAATAAATTCAAAATGGATAAATTCTGACCACGACAGGATGGAATCTTATAACTCCTAGGAATACAACATTTGATATTGGAGTGCAAACCGATAGACCCACAGTATCCTCTGCTGAAAGTCTGTTAGTACATCAACGAATCCAGAAGTTCCTAATGACGGGGAAGAGCCAACAGTAGAAAGAAATGTCAGGAAGAGGAAGGTTTTCATAATATTGTTGACCAATTATCTCAAAATGTTAGAAATATGACAAGAACGAATAAGGATGACAAGTTTTTACTTGGCCTGGTGGCGCTCTTAAGAAGAAAAAACAGCCACCAAATAAATCAGAAATAACCAGGATTACCCTGGTTAATGTCCGCTCTCTTAGGAAGCGAGCTGAGGAGCTAGTAGTCCTTACCAGCGCTGTTCAGATGGATGCAAGATGTTTTGAAAAAATATCGCACCATTTGAAAAAATAATTATTGTTTGGTGCAGGGGCTCAATAATTCGAAGAGGATATACCAGACCCCACCATGGCTTCTACCTGTTTAATTAGTTTTTTAATTAGCAACGAATTTGTTTACCTTATATATTTTTAAAACTAAAGAAAATAGAGTAAACGGTTATATAGCAGCTGCCTTGACTTTGTAGCTATTCCTTTTCAGGATAGCGAGCGAGATTCGCTCAAATAACCAGCAGCGCTCACGAGGGTCTCTTGTTCGTGTAGTGATCCGATTCCCTAGACGACTCAAGAATTCCAGCGTCGCAGGCGCAAGGGAACCAGACGTCTCAACGGCGAGTGGAACAAACAAAAAATCCTTGGGTAAGGCCGCTTACTTTTCCCGTTTCATCTTCTCGGCCTTCTCAGCGGCAAACAGGCTCCAGGTGCACTCTGGTGTATGTTGCAAGAGGCAAACGTGACGGTGCAGGTGAAGTCCCAGACAAAAGGTTTACCGGCTTCAAAAGGAAGACTGTCATCCATCTGTCGATTTCCGTTCCGCCTGCAAAGACCGACTGGTTCGAGCATGAGGGGTGTCCGACGGCGTACAAAGCTCGCCTACCGACTTCGTTCAAGGCCATGTGTCTGGGAAATCTGCCTGCACTCTTCCTGCAGAGAGAGGGTGCAGGCCAAAACAGTCGATCTGGTCTCCGCATCGGCACAGATGTAACACATACGTTTAATCCCAGTCGCAATGAGATCCCAATACGGACGCATTCATCATCCAGGAAAGTACCCAGAACTCCATTGGGAATGGCGTTGAGCCAGGCACCGCTCTCGAAGACCCCCAGCAACAAACAGGCATGGCAATGTTGACTAGATGACACTAGCAAATCTTTGAAAGAATTCCAGCATATAGCATCGTCCAAGCCCCGCTGAAAAAACGAGTAAGGCAGGGAAAGCTGATAAGTGCGGCTCCAGGCCTCACGAGCATGTCCGGCGTCCTTGTCAATGGAGAATTCAAGTAGAGAGTGTAGAATCCTTTGACATGGGAGTTACTGGCCACTAGCGATGATAGGTATGAAGGGAGAGAAAGGTCCAAAAAGTTCCTGATTTCAATTCCTCCGAGTCTCACTGGCAGAGTTGTATGCTTCCATGAGTAATCCTCGAACCGGACGTTGAAGATACGTTCCACTATCGTACGGAAGATCTCGTTGATCTGTGCAAGTTAGTCATACAGGGTGAAATAGAGAGCAGTCCTAAGGACATATGCAAGCCTCTGTACGTTGAACTGTTTTTCAGGAGGAATAATGTCAAGTAGACACAAGCGGTTCAGAGTCTCTCCGAGTAACAATCGTTTTTCACGTATAGCTCTTCCCATTGCATTTATGGTAATTGGAGATCCGAGGAATATAAGTTCTTCATCGGGTGTGGAAATACTTCCAGGCAGTAAATTTCCGAAACATGACAAAGTTTTGAATACTTCTCTTCTGAAAGTCCACAATTGTAGATTTCGCATTTAGTGTAATTTAATTCCAGTCCTGCTTCCAACAGTGCTGGAGTTATCACTTCCGGAAAATAGTATCCGGGGTCCTCCGAAGACCGTATCATCCAGATACCATAGGCTGAGGGCGAGCGCGGAAGTTTGGTGATTTTCTCTATTGCAAAAGAAACGATGGACAATAAATATATACAATTATTATACAAATCCATGCCTAAAAGAATTGACGAAGTTATTTGCAATAAAGGAGGAACTTCTAAATATTGATTTTACAATTTTTAAACAAAATCTCGGTTTATCATGAATTTTAAGTAAAGTGGCGGTAACATATGCACGGGTTAATTTTCGTTAAAAAATAAAAAGTGGAAAAATCTCATTTTTAATGTATAAAATGCTCGTTCGTAATCCACGCAGCAGGCTTCCTCAACTGACATTTGTTTAATTTTTTTTTTTTTTTAACAAAAATAAAAATTTATTAACAATAAAATATTATTTATTAACTATGGGGAGAGCGGCTGCTGACATCACGGAGTAAGCGTTTCCGCGAATAACAGCGATACCAATTCTTTGCCTCAGCCAGACCGCTTCCCGCACGTCTTTCTTGCGGTGGGCCAATTTTCCCCCGATTTCCTTTAGGAAAGAGGCTGTAATACTTCCAGCCGCACCAGACGTCTCGATTGCTATCGGTACAAAACGGTAGCGGTCTCCAATTTCGCCATATTTTTTAATCTTGATTTTTTCGGCCATATCGGCTGCCGATCCAGCAGACTGCGCCGAGCTGAGCATCATCGAGTTCGAGAAAGAATCCACAACAGTGCAGTCCCATACGAGCGATTTTCCCTCAGTGAACGGAAAGACAGTTAACCCATCCGGTCTTTTCCCATCTCCGCGGTCCAATCCCACAGGTTCCAATACTGCCGGGAAGCCTGCCGCTTCAAGAGCTCGCAAGACAATGTTGTTCATAGCAGCATTTTTTCAATTATTTGTTTAATTGTTAAAAAATTTTTTTTTTAAAAAAATGTATAAAATAGAAAAATAAAAATAGATTAATTGAGCTAAAATTTAAAGAGCATATTTGCTTTTTAAAATAATAAAAATTATCAAATAAAAGTAACATTTTTGCATATCTTATGAATTACTTGACCCTGGCGGTAACATTTGCACGTGGCTGAAAGGGGTCCAAGGAAATCTCTTTGTTGCACTCCAGAATAAGAATGGATTAGGTAGTCCCCGAAAAGTAAGGATGAAGGTAGACTTTATGACTGATTCACAAATTCGAAAATATTAGGGTATCTCTCAACACGCGCCTTAAAGATATTGTCCCTCCTTAGATTATTGAGGGCGTTCTTGATGTCCTGTTTGACCAGGTCATGTCCCAGTTTATGAGTGTCCTCACTGAAAGAACAGCGGCCTCGCATCCCAAGTGAATACCGACGCTTACTTGAGGGAGGTTCAAGAATTTTGTGATGAGTGGAATAGAATGTTTGGAGGAAATTTTAGCAGCCAGTCTTCTGAAAACAAACCCGACCGCAACTGGTCGTACTCCGTTTCCCTTCTTATCAGAGACTATCAAATTGGCGGGGAAAAGGACATGGCGGATAACTTCGGGAAGAACTCCAGACATGATCCGATTCATAAGTAAAGTAATTGAATTCGTAAGACAAAGTTCCAGGTCTCCTACGGACAAAGAGGTTATTATCCTTCAGGTATCCAGGTCTCTTTCCGTCGAACCCGCCACTGCTACTAGAGACAAAATTCCGTATTGCGAGGCGAACTTTATCGTTTGATGCAATCAGGGACTCACTCCAGATGGGGGAGCGACTTGACCAATATTGGTGATAATTTCATTTAAATGTTAAAATATTAAGAATTGACAAAATGTTCAATTTAATTATATATTTTATTCTTTCCTAAAATAGGTACCTCATTTTCATTTCGAAAACCGCGTGGCGCCATGTGGTGCTGCGTGGTTAATTGGTTGAAGTTTTCTGCTAGCTTGTCTCTCTTCCTATTAGAGTGGCGTCATGTGATCCACCTGTCTAGGTGACGCCCAGTGTTAGGCCGGCACGAAAAAGGATCATTTGCTCTCCCCCACTCCACTGGAGGAGTTCCCACAACTGCATGTAATGGACGTGTTGATTCCGGATGGACTCTGATTCTGTAGAAGTGGAAACTGGATACACTTTATTAGTTGTTTACTTTAACTTCTTTCTTGGTGTATCCGGGGTTAATAAATAAAATTTTCAGAATATAATGAATGATTATATCAACCTCTGAGATTGCAATACACAAACGCTTATCATCACGCCGATTATGGATCATATGACGGAACGCTAGTAGGTTTCATTAAAATGGCAACTTCTTCCAAGCATCTTTATTTCGGAAGTCAGATTTCATTAATGGCGCTAGTGAGATTTCATTAAATGGTAACTTTTCAGAGCATTTCTTATTCATAGAAAATCGTGCCCAAGAAATGTGAAGAAACCTTCCCTTACAGAGATTAATCAAATATTCCAAGACTAACCGTTAGAAGAAACTAAGCAGAGACGTCATGACCACTTAATGAGATGATAAAAATAATCTTCTTTTGTGGTTCCCATGGTTAATAAATAACCTCATCTCCATTAGTTACACTGTCGTTGCTATGAGATTTCGATTATTTTTATTTTTTACTAAAGAGTTCAGTCGAAATATCGTCATACTTCACACTCCACCTCCTTATTTTGTGTAAATTCATATGATTCTAAGAGAAAGTTCACTGGTCACTTTATCGTCGAATGTGACCTAAAGAAATCGATAATCGTTTGTCCTAATATTGATTATGAATTTACAAGATTAAGGACAGGCCATAGTGTTAATTCATCAAATGTTTTGACACCCCAAACCCATTCCGACCATCCATATTGATTATTTCAGTAAATAAAATAATTACTCGCTAATTTTACGAAACAATGACAGAGTAGGACATTTTGTAACGCTAAGGGGTTTACTGGCCTTCATAAATTGTTCTGCACTTACGTCTGATGTCGAACGTCTCCTGATTTCTGATTATTTGTATCATTTTCTGGAACTCCCAGTAAGTCAATGTCATAAAATC
The DNA here is from genome assembly GCA_011109175.1 of Dicyema japonicum. NCBI lineage: Eukaryota > Metazoa > Dicyemida > Rhombozoa > Dicyemidae > Dicyema > Dicyema japonicum. The sequence continues at coordinate 414,127 of RDEW01000004.1, forward strand.
TAGGCGCACGTGCCTCACATCACGTGGAAACGATGTCAACAGTGGTTAATGCTCGAGCAAACCACACAAAATAGTCAACCAAAATTATTGCCACAAAAAGTACTCCAAAACTATGTGAAACAAAAATACATCCCCCAATTCTACAAGTAAATTACTTCCAAAGTTCAGTTCAGAGATTTTCTGTGAATTCCGACTGGCCCTTCTCCTCCACAGGCGAATTTCCAAAAAGCTCAACAAAAGTGCCATAGTGAGGATGGCCACGTGCAACGATACCTTTTTAATAAGTTTTAAGACTAATCACGATAGAAAAAAACATAGCCGAGTCCACTCTACTGAGAAGAAGAAAGAGGTGAAGCACGTGTATAATTTTAGTACATTATGCAAAACTAGTAGAGATTCCTTTCAGTCTGCTTTAAACGTTGGTTTCCGTTGGTGTTTCAGTTCACGAAAATGCAGCAGTTTAAGGAAATGCTTCTCAGACAAAATCTAATCGACGTATTCAACATGTGGATTGAGTATGAGATGCTCAAGGTCTGTGACAGGTTTGTGGTGGTTGGACGCGCAGAAAATGCATTACCGACAAATTAGACTTCACGGAAAAAGCCAAAGAACGGCAAAGTCGACTATTAAATAAACTGGAACGGAAACTTCGTTGTTTTCTCACACTTTACAGGTTTGTCTTTAAAATAGTCCACGAGGCCTAAATCTCCGTTGATTCAGAATATCGTGAAACTAACAAAAACTAAAATCATCAACAGCTTTGAAATTATTAAAATAGAAAAATTAAAGTTTCTTCCAAAAAAGCTCCTTCAACGGAAATTTCAAGAACTGATGTAATATTACTGGACTACTACGTTGGGCAACCCTTCATGAGATATCTGGCAAAGTAATGTGTCTCATCACCCAGGAATTCAAATGATGACTTTTATCGACTATTTGTGGAGATTTGGGCATATTTCAGTCAATCACAAAAACCGGTCTCTTACTACATCTCCAAAAGTCAATATTTGGAGTTTGTTGAACGAGCCAAAAATAACTTTAACATCCAAGATGAAGTTCAGACGAGTGAGGACGAAAGACTGGAGATCGACAATGTCAAATTTGTCAACGTTAAAAAACTAGAAAAGTACTACAAGTTGATCTACGATAAAATTGAAGACGAATGGAATAAATACTCACAAGAAAAGTGGTTTATTTTGCGTTAACTTGTCAAGCGAGAGCATTTGGAATGATCCCATGATCAAGAGTTTGGTCCAAAAGAACAAATCCCTTCAAATTGGAGACGCGAAAATCCAATTAGTCAAGGAACGGTATTCCACAGGGAAGAGGTGTTCTAGCGACGGAAAACTGTAAGAAATGTAATATTTGTACCACAGAATTGTTAATGATTACAAGCAATATCTCATAAATTCAGGATTGAGGACCACCCTGGGCCTTTTGGAGTTGTATGAGAATATAGTCAACTATGAAGACTTGATGAACACTGGAAGAAAGGAAAATAAATTCGAAAATACGATAAAGATGTATTTTCGAATTTATTTTCAGAATGATCTTTGACCAAAAGTCCCCTTCTCATGTTGAACTTCCCGACCACGTAAGGAACCTGTTTCATTCAAACCCGAATAAACTATTGGAACCCAAAACTCTCAGACAAATTAAAATATTTTCTTTGGAAAAGAACAAACAGCAGTACAGGTTTTACAGAAAAGTATCTTTAATGTTCATCCCAGAATTTTTCAAGAATCTCCGATTTTCACATCCAGTCCATCCCGACCGTTGAGTTTCCCCTTCAGATAGAAAATCAAGTCTCAACTAAAAAAGAGAGTGTCAAGAAATCAATTGTGGCCGAAAGTGACCCTGACATCTTACTTCCGGTGGAAGAACTTAATATTTTTGTAGATGGCAGTTTTTAACAAAAAAATTCACAAAAAGTTGTTCAGGAAAATAAACGAGGATGAAAAACTGTTCGAATTTCTAAACTCAAATATCATCATCAAATCGGAGGAATTCGAATTATTCGAGGATTTTGTTAAAAAGTACTCCCACGTAAAGCGAATTCAATATTCCAACTACCTCCACCTCTATGTAGAATTATTCAAACTTAACGTATACACGTGGGATGTCATTTCAGAGCATGGAATCCGCCAAGACAGACTTCTCTATCGTCCTGGACAAGGCCAAGAGCATCTATGAGTGTTGTGTAAATACTGGTATTCTCGAGCAAACCCAGGCAACCATAATCCTCCAATTTAGGTGGCTGATGTGAACAAGATCTACAAAAACATATTACTTGGTTTCGAAAAGGCCTCAAGTACAAGCAACATCAGCACTATTTTCGATGACGTGTTGTACATTGCTCATGGTAACCTCATAACACTCTGGAATAAGTACAAAACCAAAAAGAAGACAAGTACTATTAGGTGTGATCTAGTCAACAAACTTTACAAGCCCATTCGATCCAAATTGAGTAAAATTAGCGACTATGAAGAGCACGAGGTCCACAATCTACCCAAAATCTCTACTAAAAATGAAAAAATAATAATTCGACTAACTCTTGAGAATGGATTATGCTTGCAGGTAGATATTCACTAATCCAGAAATTTACCGAACGGGGGAATGAAAAATTTGTCAAAATAGACACCCAACTATAATTAACTATATTAACTTTATTAGTAAATTACATATAGTTTTACTCCAACGATATTTCATACCACGTGGTCTGGGAGATGAATAAGTTTAGGTTGAGATAATTATGAGTTCACATTTAGGAGCCAACTGAGCATAACACAGTAGTCTTATTTTGATTGAATATAAACAAACAAGCGAGTAATAGGAATTTAACCACAAATTTGATTTTTATGACGGCTTCTCACTAAACCAGACTGAATATATTGCACTAATATTCACTTATAGCAGGTGTAACCGCACTGACTGCGTGGCTATTCCATCTCAGGATGGGGAGATTCGCTCAAATAGCCAATGGCGAAGGTAAAATAATAAACTATTGAAGCGATAAATTTTAAAATTCCTAAAATTCTGACATGTAATAAAGAGTACGCCTTATAATAGTGTTAAAATTTATTATTTTTGTGAAATATTGAGTTTTATTATTTTATTGAACCAGAAAAACACCGTCATAGCCAAAATGAAAAAAAATCCCGGCCTCCCTCAGCAGTCTTCGCATGCTCTAACTTAAAGGAACTGTTGTCCAGGCGGAACTCTTCTGGATGGTTGTTGCCTATGATCCTTTCTGGATATAATTAAGGATTATATCTGACGCCACCAGAGATGGTGAGCCACATGACGTACGCTAACAATTCATGCCCCTGGAGCGAAAAGGAAAGAAGAGGAACACAAGAGACAAACAAAAATGTTCAATTCAAGTAGCCACATACACTAGCGTTGATCGACTTGGCCTCTTAATAAACCCGGGAGATATTTATTAAAATAAATAAATTTAAAATACTAATTTAATATTTATTAATTACTAAATACCCGTGTTGCTAATGTATAAAGGTGAATATCAGGTAATTAAAAATAATAATAATTCAGGGACGTTCATTCATTGAACTTCTCACCGTTCAAGGCAAAAAGCCGGGGGATAACTGGAAGTTCTCAGATATTTCCATAAAGAAGGTCTTGTTCGATTACTATATAAGGTCTACGATAGAAATGTGAAGGGATTTGTGTTCTCTTTGGAGGGACCAGTCACTGCCACTCGAATTCAACTCCCAAAAGGCCCAAAAATGACTCGTTTTATATTATCTTATTAAAGTCTCACTTTTTCAACCATTTCTCGGCTTTCAAGTCTGCGTCCCAGAAAAGAAGGATTTTTCCGTGGAATCAACGTTACCAAATAACTGACCATTTAGGATCCTTGACAGTGACAACGTCAAACGTCGCCTCGTGTTTTCTACAGTAACAAAGTCCGTGCAAGTAAATCCTCTCCACGCCAGAATTCCGTTAATCCAACTTAACCGAGGAACTGTAATGTTTGTTCAAGACTGTAGTACAATAATTTGATTATTGACTTGAACTCCTTGGTACCCTATTTGTGGGATGGAAGGGGCTTCAAATCAACAGAGGCATCACCGTGTCCGCTTTCTGTAAAATCCGTAAAGTATTCACTCTCAACAGTCGTCCTGTAGGTTATTTGTCTGTTTTACCACAGAATGCTCATCATCCCGTCTTGTTGACGTCATCCCTCGGCAGATATCAATTTCTCTGGATGTTCCTCATACCACACAGGTAGTTGATCCCACGTGGTTTGAGAATGAAGCTTTACCGGAAATTTTGTGTGGTTTTTTGAACTAAAATTATCATAGATGAAAGCAAAAAGTCCCCAACAAAGCCAAGAGTCCCCCACGTGAGTGCTTTGAGGTTATTTTAGGCTAAAAATGCTGTTGCACGAAGATGTAAGTATATTAACTTACTCTATAGCTAATTTGGGGACGGTCGGGACTTCAGGAGTTCGAGATTCCCTCTTCAAGACTAAGGGACCTTCTCTCCCCCTGTCAGCAAAATCTGTGAGTAGTCCAGTGCTACCTCAAAGAACCCTGAGGCAGGAAAAGACGAGCAAACGACCTGCCAAAGAAAAACGATGTATTAGTGAGTTAACATATCAGGTCATACGTGTGTCGTATCCACCTCTACTTCCTCCATTGAAAATACTGAAGATAAAGTCAATGGATGGGCTGAGGAGAACCTTAGAGATCCCTCTTCCAAGCAAGAAGTGGATAAGATCGAAAATATTGAGGACACTTTGAAGGCTACAGACTACGACAACTTTATCAAAGAAGTGTTCCCAACTTCTGTGGTGAGTTGTGAGGACTATGTATGATTTTTTGAAAACTTTAGACCCCCTTCGATTCCTTTGAAGCTTCAGCGTTGGATGCTATGAGGTCTTCTAGATTGGGAGATTCTGAGGAGCCAATTTCCTCCCATCACTTCAGTCGGGGGGAGGACTACAGTTCGAGTGATGACGTCATATGGAATTCCCCCAAAGAGGTTTTTTGATTCTAAGGATTCACAGACCTTGTTTAGGTATGACAGAGAAGCGTTGAGGATGAATAATATAAAATGGACACGTGGGGGCGAATTGGAAGAGGTTGGTTCGCCGCTTATAACGTGTGGTCCTCCCAGTCCTCCTGTCTGCTTTTCCTCCAAGAGTCTAGCAACCTTTAATTCTAATCCAGCTTCTGAGCCTTCCCCCTCCTTTTCGAAAAGTGTAAAAATGTGACCGACTTTAGATGACAAATCTCCCAAAGTGGTGTCTGTTAGTCAACCAATCAGTTCGGGTGATGCTTTGGTGAAGACAAGCATTACTGAGTCAAACATGACTGAATTGGAGTTGGTGTATGATACCTGTCTTGACTGCTATTATGATCCTCGCACAATGAAATATTATGAAATTATTAATTGATTTTATCAAATTATAGATTTCTTTTTAATCGATTTCTTAGGAGAATTGTTCTGCCATAATTTTTATAAAGATTTTTGATTTTTTGCTTTTAAAGTCTTTTATTTTACATTAAAATTATAATTCGATTTGCGTCATCGTTTGGGATTCAGTCATGGGTTCCCATCAAACTGATGTGTCATGTATCTCCCTATCACTTCCACCTTTAATATCAAATTTTTAATTAAAATCAGATTTCACTGTGTTTCCACGACTATTATGGCTGAGCGTGGACACCCTTCAGATAAATGCAACTTTTAGTTCTTTTTGCGTGAATGGAGGAAATGATCCACTCTGGGATGTCGGACATACAAAGATTGGAAACAATTAAGCGTCGAATGGATTCGAATCTCGTCTGAAACAAAATTTAGAAAAATTCTGATTTTAGCAGAATAAATTCCATGTTATTTCAAGTTCGAAATTTTATACGAATAACCCATTATTTCAAAGGGTGTGTAATCAAGATTTATTCCCAACAGCTTTAAAAACCATAATAATTAAAAATTATCAACAAAATCTAATTTCATCAGGTTATTCTCATTACAATAAGCTTATTAATCGATATTACGTAAAGTTACTAAGCATCCGGGTATGACTAGAGACAGTTTGAATATTTTTTGAATTTTTTCATAAATTAAATAACTAAAATCTCCCACATGGTGTCATATGATGTATTAACACGTGGTTTTAAATAATTAAATATTGATTATTCTAGTAGTGGTGTGATCTCAGCTAATATGCTTTAGTATATAAATCTTTACGCTTAAGAGAATTAAATGCTTTGTGGAACGTTCAGATTTGCTGTTAGGGAATGCTCCAATATGGCTGCTTTGGCCCCCAAATATGCGGGAGATATTCACTCCACAGTCCTCCTTTTTCCTGGACAGGGATCTCAGTTCATTGGAATGGGCAGTAAACTTCTCCAATTTCCCAAAACTGAAAAGCTGTTTAGTGACGCGAGCGAAATATTAGGCTATGATTTGCTCAAGGTTTTGATGATTTAGTTTATGTAGACCTGCTTAGAAGGCCCCTTTGAGACCTTGACAAGAACTGAGGTCTCCCAGCCCGCCATTCTTGTGACTTCCTTAACCGCTTTGGAAAGGCTCAATTCAGAAAATCCAAAAGCAGTAAAGTCATGCAAAGCCACTGCCGGACTAAGTTTGGGGGAATACTCATCCCTCGTGTTTTCTGGATGCTTATCATTCGAGGATGGTTGGCCCTTTATGTTATGACAGCTGTTAGAGTCGTTAAAGTCAGAGGGAAGGCCATGCAGGATGCCTCTGATAATTCTAAGGGAGGAATGGTGTCCATCATGGTTTCAAAGGATACCAACCTTGATGACCTCTGTCAGGCCGCCATTGACCATTGTGTCCAACTAAATGTCCCCAATCCGGTCTGCCAGGGGTCGAACTTTCTTTCTTCTTCGATTCAAGTCGTTGGGGGTTCGATTGAGGCCATTGACTACATTCTCTCTAATTCTGCCAAATATAAAATCCGCAAATGCAAGAAACTCCCCGTTAGTGGAGCATTTCACACACAAATGATGAGCTGTGCTGTGGGAGGCTTGAAGAGATCATTGGGTACAAATTTTCGAGTATTTTCTAGATCTGTGAAAATCAGTCCGCCAAAGGTTCCAGTCATTTCCAATGTGACTGCAAAGCCTTACAAAAGTGTTCAGGAAATTCGAGATTTGTTGATCAAACAGGTGATCTCCCCAGTCCGATGGCAGCAAACAATGGACTACATATTCGACTACCACCTCACCACTCCTCAAATGATATTCGAAATGGGGCCTGGAAGAAACTTGAAACCACTGGTTAAATCCTCAAACTCTAATGAAGAGCACGTCTACAACTTTGTGGATGTTTAGCTAATTTGAAATTTTAAAAAATTATTTTAATTATCTTTATTTTATGTAATTATTATCAACGATAAAACATAATAATTTGTAAGAAATATTTAAAATAATTTAATGTTTATCTCATTCACTAACTCTATCAAATTAATTGCGATCACATACGACCCAGTTTCCACTTCTACAGAATCAGAGTCCATCTGGAATCAGCATAAAAAGAAAAGACGTCCATTACTTCAGCTGTAGGAACCCTCCAGTGAGTGGGGAAAGTAAATGCCCTTTTTCGTGCCGTCCTGACACTGGGGGCCACCTAGACAGGTGGATCACATGACGCCACTCTAATAGGAAGGGAAATAAGAGGAACAAGTAAAGTAATCAGAAAACTTCAACCAATTAGCCATGTAGCACCACATGGCGCCACGTGTCTATTATTTTATGCAACATTGACAATTTTTAATACATGGATCAGACATATTAATCAGCATGAATCGAGTGGGTTCTCCTTTTCAGGATCTCGAATCTGACATTAAGGATCATCATATCCATGAAATAAGTAATAGTTAAACAGTCAACAACACAACAAGAAACTTAACACGTGATTTAAAAATTTGAATAATTATTATTAAATAAAAGTTGGGTAATTTTTCTAAAAATCCTAATATTTAAATTTTAAAGATTTCTCTTCCTTCCCTCTAGTGGCGTCATTAGATCACCTTACTCAGGAGACTTCCATTGCAAAAGGATCCATCTATTCATTGCACCTGGAGTCCTTAATCAGTTGTTTACTTTAACTTCCTTCTCGGTGTATCCGGGGTTGATAAATTAAATTGATCACATAGGACCCAAGCATGTTAGCACAGTCATTTCCTCCTCCCAAAGAAAACTAAACTTTGTAAAAACACTTTATTTATACTACAAAGGCAGTTTCTACTTAACTTTACTCCACCTTTATGCGCAATACATTATCTACTTCAGTGCTGCATGGTGTCTTATACGAACATAAAGACAATGTCTTTCAGGAACAGTCACGAGTACCCTACAAAGGTTCTCCTCGCCACTAATGCCACTCCGTTCGAGGAACTTGTGAAATTTTAAAAAGTGTCTCAAACATACAGTAAGTGTGTCGGTTCTGTCCTGAAGTAATACAATGTTCGTCTACAATGCCAAAGCTGACCGATCCATGGGAGTAACCGGGATTCGCTCGTCCTACTTAATAGTCTCTGGTCTCTACAAGTTAGTGGGGCCGGGATTATTTAACTAACTAACTTTCAGTGTCTCGCGACACTATGATTCAATTTAATGATAACTGAGTACCTTCCATTCCTTATTGAAACTAAACAATGTCATCAAATAGTTTAATTCGCAATAATTTTCACATGGCGCCATGTGGTGCTAAGTAGATTGTTTGTCAAAATTATTTTCCTTTCAATGGGGTCACTGGATCCATCTTACTAAGGAGGCGGCCAATGCCTAGCCAACATTAAGAGGATTCAACAATTCTTTCCAAGGGACAACGTCGTTACCTGGTGACAAGTTCCGAAATGCTGGAACCAGTCAGGATCGAGGAGCTAGTTAGTTTGGTTATCCTTGGTCTTTGGAAATAATTTTAATTTAAAAAATATCAAGTATTTCACTGAATTGAGGTTGTTTTCGTTGATTAAATTTATATTTGAGGTAGTTGTTTACTTTAACTTCTTTCTCGGTGTATCCGGGGTTATTAAATGAAAAAATAAGAAACGTTGCTTTTAAATAACCCAAAATAGATCAGATTTTCCTACCAAGTTTTATACATTTGAATATTGCTAGGCTAAAAGTTTATTTTCTATGATTCAACTTACGACATTTGTTTCAATGCAACATTAAGGTGATTGACACTATTTTTCTTAGACGACTGATTTTTCTTAAATTAACAAATTCAGTCAATTAAATGTTTTCAAGCAAATTTAATTTGCTAATTGCTGATAGTAAATATTAAAATATTGTTATGGCCATTGATCAAAGAGAAGAGGAAACAGAGAACTCTTCTAGCGAGAGAAAAGTCTCTAAGGAACATTGAGTTAGTATTTATTAACCCAGGATAAACTGAGAAAAAAGTTACTAGTAAATTCACCAAACTAATTAAGCCTATCCACTTCCTACAGTCGAGAGAGGCCTATCAATATCACACAAGTCCATTCAGAACCAGCAGAAATGAAAGAATCTAGTCATTGCAGTCATGTTTCCAATTCCAATGAAATAGTGGAGAATAACTAATCCTATTTTGTGCCATTCTGCTATTGAGTGTAACCTGAGACAGATATATCACATGACGTCAGATTAGTTACCTGGAGAAGTGAAAGGGAGAGAAAACTTAGTGAGGGGAATCAAGACCAATTGGCATAATTATTATTTATTTTAAAACCCCAAGACCACCAAGAAAGAATTAGCGTGGCGTCATGCGGTTCACCTGTTGTTGTGGTGGCGCTCAGTTCAAGTTCTGCATAGAAAAGAACCGTTCGACTTTCCCTACCCTTCTACGATCTTCAGAAGGGTGGCCTACCAATTGGCGAATATGGCATCTTGACTACTAAATTACCTTGTTCGGTAGGTAATAATTTACAATTGAGTTATCTTTATTATTTTATCACATTGCTGGCTTCAGACCAGGTTGCTATCTTCTTCACAGTTTATCACTCGTGAATTCAACACGCCAAAAATTCATATGCGACTTACTCTGTGGACATACAAAAGGCATTCGAATTTATCTCAAGGCCTCTGTTAACAAAAAGGTTTATCCGAATATAAAATTGTGGCTGAGCAACTTTCCGGTCTACGTTTAACAATGCGGTATGACAACCTCAATTCACACTGTCGCCTCATTATTCAACCTGTTTTATCTGAAATTCCAAATGTCAATAATCCTGACAAGCTGTTCCTAGCTTATGCAGATTATTATCCTCGGTTTCCTGTGTTTCTTCAAGGAACCAAGAAACCCATTGGGCGATTGCTCATGTAAAAAACGTCCATCGTACTAAAGAAGAACATCCCAATCGAGTTCCTTTCTAGTTATTAGTAGAGACTCTACCGTTCTATAGTTGAGATATTTGAGGATTACGTAATGAGAGTCTGGGAATTAATGGAAGCTGGGGTCACTTAATTGTTTTCAACATATTTCTGGTATCTTTTGGTTCTCGAATAATAATGAATTAATGAACAATAGCCGAACATTCAGCTGTAGCTCAGCATGTGTTTATTTTATAGTCAAACAGTTGTGTTGAGTAATTATTATCTTTATCAGAGTGTGATCTGTTGAACTATGAAAATAATCTAGAAATTTGTAATTTGCTTTTGTGAATCTAAAATCATTAAAAATGCCAATAAGCATTGATTTATAATACAAAATAGTTATAATCTCTCCACTCTGTTTTGGCTAACAATGGGGAAAAAAACAATGTCGAAAAATCATAAAATTAGACCAATTTGTTTTAATAAAATAGAACATGTAGAATTGTGCATTGTACTCTTTTCAAGGCCACTAACGAGTGCACGAGAACAAGGATCACTCATTTATTGCATATCTCATTTGTCTAATGATTTTAATGATATGATGCTTCATGGCCTACTTTACCAAATCAAACATATTTATAAATATCTACACCTTTAATGATTAACAGCTTGCAAGCTCATTAATTATTCAATGGATTTTTTATCGGATAAATGCCTATACTATTGATTCATGTATTCTAGGGAATTGGATAATTAGATATTCAATGTGTGTAATCATAATGAATATATCAGTTAATAACCACAGGGAGATTCAATTTGATAATGAACGAATATTAACGTATTATTTAAATATTATTTAATTTTTATGTTAATTAAAATAAATAATTTTTAATTAATTTTGATTAACAACATTTTTTATGTGCGGATCCTATGCTTTCAATTTACTTATCAGTTTCTAGTGTTTTCAGAACTGGAATGGCTTGTCTGGTATTGTTTTCAATTACCCTAGTCCTCAAAGTCTCATAAGATCAGCACATTCATTGTTATGGATATCGAATCCACAGGACTCAGTGACTTTACCGGAAGGAACAAAATAACAGAAATATCCTTTGTATCCATGACACGTGACTCCCTACTTCATCATTGGAATAAGAAAAATATCCCCAGAGTCCTCAACTCTCTTACTCTCTGTTTCAATCCACGTAGACTGATTCCTGCCAACGTCAGTGAAATCACAGGTCTATATAACGACGAATTGGATTCCTATCCCCCATTTGGACCCGATTCTGTGAGTCTGATCAAGAGCTTCATTAATCTATCATGTGGGGATCCCAAAAATGTGTGTATTCTGGCCCATAATGGACATAAATTCGATTTTCCGTTGTTAATGGCGAAAATTTCTGAGTTTGATCCCTCCGCCTTCTCTGACGAGCTCACGTGTGTGGACAGTTTGGAAATCTTCAGGAATCTCTTCAAAAATAAAGGTGTGCTGAGTTGGCAGGATATTTCGGACAAATATTCGGGGGATTTTTCGAATTCTTTTGTAACTCCTCCTCGATGTGCCCCGCCAGTTTATGCGAAATACTCCTCCCCCAAACCGGACGTGGTGGCACAGGCGATTGACAAAGGAGTAGCCAGGAGATTGGATTTTAACCTGGATTACTCATATTCTCCAGTTGGTTGGGCCTCACCTAGTAAACCTTCGTTCTCTCTGACGGAGATATATCGGAGATTCTTCGGAGTGACCCCTACTGATAGTCACAGGTCAATGGATGACTGTCTTAACCTTATTAAGTGCGTCAGATGTGTGGCTCCATTATTTTTGACGGATATTACTGATTGCTGTGTCCCAATTAATTCGTTTATACCAAATATATGATTTATTATTTATTTGAGATTTATTGGCTTATTTCCTTGAGGTTTTGCAAAAGTCATTACATTAGTCCTAAGGTTTATAGGTATTATCTATAAGCTAACGAGTACAGTTCTCGCAATCGTTTGTACTAATGTTTCCCTCTCTTCTCTCAGGTAGGAACCGGAGAGTTGTGACAGATAGGAACTCTATTCACATTAGTTGGTTAATATTTATTCATTATTAATATCTCCAAGATTGAATGTTACAAAATAATAGTACTAATCTATGGTTTTTAACCAAAAATAATTGAATACACGAGGTACCCTGGTTGTTCCGAAAGACCAGAACGTCTGTTTTGTTTACCACGACAAAAGTAAATGGCTCAGTTAAGTAATCACTTTATCACAATTCCTTGTACTGTCAATTAAGATATATTTCCACAGTGTTGTTGAAAAGAGACAGGCATGAACATGTTTGGTGAACACAAAGAGAATTAAGCTATTTAGGACTTAAAATAGCATTTATGAGGTTTTCATAGATTACTCATTATAAATGATATCAATTGATTTTTTATTCGTTATCGTTCCATCGTATCCTATAGTCAACACTACTGTAATCGTTGGAGGGGGACAATGCATGTTCTTAACTTTTTACTTTTTTGTTGCATGTGGGTATTCGTAGACAATCCGGTTTTCCAATGAGGTATCGACAATCAGCAAACCCAGATGATCGCGTGGAACTTTCACCTAAACAGATGTAAGATTCGAACCCGGAACCATATAAATTTGTATGCACATATAACACTGCAACAGCCTACAGATTACTATTGCCCGAGGACCACTTAGTTGAGAGAAAAAGAATGTCTCATCTAACTAACAGATCCCAGACAAACAAGGAGAAATTCGAAACAGATTAGCACTGCCATCTCGAACCGCTTAGAGTCATAGACTCAGAATTGAATCATGTGATTTTGCTTGCGGCTTTCTGGATTTTGGTCAACTTATCCAGGAATGGCCATTGACCATTGTAGTCGCATATATCAAAGTAGACAATGGAAAGAAATCCAACATTATTTGGCAAGCTATTAAATTGAATCATTTTCTTATTAGGGAAGATATTTTGTTTGATGCTGTAGTCCCTATACACGTGGTAAACAATGTTACAAACCAATGGTTGGGGAAATCTCAGCCGTAGTTGAGCAAACCATGATGTCAGAGTGTCAAGCATTTCTTGTAAGACCCAAATGGCTGCTTGGAAATTTCTGTCCCTGGCAGTGATGATAATATCATCTGGATAGGAGAATATTTTTATTTATTTTATTGAACCAAAAAACCACAGTCACATCCAAAATAACAAAATTCAGGTGATCCCAGCCTCCCTCAACAGTCTCAGGACCTTTTCTCGCTGTTCCGACTGCATTCCTGCGCATTTACGATATGGACGGGGTTCGCATACTTGAGTCCTTCGCAGGGGCACTGTTCTAGTCGCCTCTATCATATTTTCTAGGTTTCTTGGCAAAATTTCCACTCGGGAATATTTCCTTAGTAGGTTTGCTGCCTTCACTTGAATGTTGCATATCTTGTCCAAATTCGTAGCAGAAAGGTTAGATCCCCATATATTACATGCGTATCCTATTGTAGCCTCGATGAACTGTTTGCATATGACCTCCAGACCACTCAGATCTTTTTTGTCTCTTAGGTTTCCCAAGAACGCCTTCAGGAAATTGATTTTCCTCGTACAAGTCAATAACATATTTTCGACATGTTTTGTAAAGGTTAAGAAAGTGTCAAAGGTAACTCCCAGGATTTTCTGGTATTTGTTTTGCGGGATAATCTCCCATCCAGTGTGACGTCAATTGATACTTTCCCTAGTCTTCTGTTTGTCATGAATAGGGTCAACACCGACTTCTCCGGGCTAGCAGTCAATTGATTTTCCCAAAGCCATAAACTTAATTTATTCAGATTGTCCTGCATTCTTCTCGTTGCTTCCACAATACTCACATCCCTCGAGGCAATGATTATATCATCAGCATACGTTAATAATATGTCATTGTCCTCCTGAGGGAGTGGCAAGTTATCCATCATAACGTTAAACAATTGGGGAGATAATGGGGAGCTCTGGAGAACGCCATTTGCTAATAGTCTCATACGGAACATCGATTGCCATAGTGTACTCGTCCTTGTTGACCACTCAAGAAATTTCCAAACCACAATTTCAGGTTTGCGTGGCTGATAATCTATATTTTGTGGCTGATAATCTTCCTCGAAACCGAGTCAAAAGCCTCCTGGATATCAATTGAGCATACAATCGTCTTTTTCTGTCCTGGTCTTTTGTTAAGGCCATCTGTTATGAATTTCATTAATGTATGATATAATTTTAATTTTTTTAATTTAATTTAATTTAAATTTAGTCCCTTGTTGTTCTGCACATGTCAAAGAGACGAGATTCAAGCCCGTCTTCACGGAGTTCATCGAGTAATTCGACCATCAGTTCATCGTCCGTGTCATCAAACAAAAGCAGTTCACCCACAGCAAAAGAAGTAATAAACGCAGCACGAGGAAAATCTAACAAAAGCGGAAAAAACACAAGAAGTGATCGAGAAAAGTCACCTTCATTCAAAAGGTCTCTTTCTCCCCGAAAAAGGGACCGGAGTCTCTCCCCTCCCATGAAACCTGTCCGTGTTTATGTCTCTGGATTGACCCAAAACGTCAACAAGGAACACGTGGATGAGATCTTCGGGGCTGCTGGACGGATATTGAATGTCTCAGTCCCAGTGGATCCGAATCACAAAGAATTCGCACGTGGGTACGCCTACATAACTTACCAAACTCCAGAGGGAGCTGAAAATTCCGTGAAACTAATGAATAACGGACAAATTGATGGACAGAAAATATCCGTGTCCCTGATGAGTCGGCCAATGAACTCACGGCGATCCCCCGTTTACAAAAGAAGAGGTTATCCCCCCCACAGAAGGTACAGATCTCCTCCAAGAAGGCGATATTCTCCCAGAAGACATCACCGAGAGAAGGTTGGTGGACGAGGAAGTCGATCTTCTTCATAATACCTTGTTTTTAATGTCTCATTTTTTTCTTTATTCGGCAATAGTAATGATGACCTAATTATTTTTTTAATGAAAGGAAATCGGGAGGTGACAGAGGCGTTGATCCTTACTGATGATCCTCTTAAAGATTGTGACCTATGTAATGGGGAAATTGAATTCCGGGAACAAGTGGTTATGTCGAGAAGCTAGAAGGGGTAAGAAGGAAATGGCATCTACTAGAACATGCATGTCAAACACACGGCCCCTTGCAAGCAAGCCCACACAGATTTTTATACAATCGACGAAATTAGGGTTGACTGCATCACTAAAATGAGACTACTAGAGAAAAGCAGTGGAATTTATCAATGACGTCAATTTGACGGGCCGCGGTTATAAGCGTTTTAGTTTGCAATAACGGCATTGCCACACCAAAAGAGTTAACTTAAAAAGACATTATGAAACTTGCGATGAAGGCAGACTCAAAAAATTGAAGGCTAAGTTGACACGGCGACATGAATGTTTTACAAAAATAGAGCAATCCAATGTCGCTTTTGAACTTGACTGAATGATCCCCATGGGTGGAAATTTTACAATGAAGGGGAATGAAGTTAACAAAAAGAGAACAAGGTTGACTGATGCGAATAAATTTCAGATTGTCATGAAAAAGAGGCACCTAATGACTAAACAAAGACAAAATGATTTGATAATATTAAATGTTACAATTATTGTATTTGTCGTCGTTGAGCCTAATTTAGCTGTTGTCGTGAAAACTCTGAGAGAAGAGTGTGATTTCAATTGATTAACATGAATAGTTGTAATTAGGTTATAATTTATTTACCTTGGTTTTTAATAAATCCTTAATTTTTAGGAAAATGTATCGGATTCGAGAATTTTGTTAGAGAAAAATATATTTTGACTATAAACTAATACGTTTTTATTTATAACAAACACAAAAATCAATCAACAGTGGTCCCGCCAACATAATCGACGTTGAGTTGCCTCTCGAGATCGTAACAGAGATCAAATTGAGAAGCCACCGAGTATCACGTGCGTCGTGGCTTTTTAGTGAAGCTAGGCGTCCAAGTTTATTTGATTCCCGGTTTTTCCTCCGAAGAGATTTCCCGCTTATTCTTTTTGCTGTCTCAACGACGATGAGGTAGAACGTGAGTCGATCGCATAGCACTTCGTATTTTTTTCATCAGTGTGCCCTTATTGTTTTTTCCACGGCATACAGTGTGCCTATCGCATTCCCGACAAAGTTGGATGGCAAATGGGGTCGACACACGTAGCATCCCATACCAAAGGTTTCTCCTCCTCGAATGGAAAAATTGTATTCCATCAGGCCGTTTTCCATCTTCTCTGTCTTAGCCAACAGGTTTAAATATGGAGAGGTATCCAGCAGACTCCAAGACTCACTTAAAAATTCCGTTGATTGCCTTATGTCTTGGTAATCGTCTTGCAATTCTTCAACAAGAAAGGGCCTGAAAATCCAAAATTGGTAACTTCACATATCGAAGTGTCCAGAGTTAGGCATTTGAACTATCAAACTTTTAAAATAATCCAGCACATCCTTCGGTCCACCCATGGTGCAATTATCCAAATACCATACTTTCAGATGAGTAGAACGATATCCCGTGATACGGGCAATTCCCAGGCTGACAAGGCAGAGCCCAGTGGGTCTCCTTGTTGGACTCCGGAAGACGATGGAATGAAGTATTGACCGTGTGCCAAGCTGGAAGGTTTTCCATATGAGCTATAGTTGTACACTGATGGGTAGTATGTGAAGGAATCCTCCAGAGTTTTATTACGCTTTATCGTGTTGAAGGCGTTTTTGATATCAATTTTGACGATTACGAGGAATATTCTCGTTCTTCCGAGTAAATTTGCGGACAGCATGAACTGCTGCTTCTCATCCCGGGTGTGTCGACCCCTATTTGAGTTGGTTGTAGCTATGTCAGTTGGCGATTTTTGTCAATAAAGTCAAAAACTGATATGTTCTTTAAATTGTTTAAAACTTATAAAAATGTAGTTTTTAATCAAAAAAAAGTTATAAAGTCAAAAAAGTCAAAATTTTCGGTAATGACAAAATTTAATTTTTAGGTCAAATTTTTTATTGATTTTTATTTTTTATCGTTTTTTTAAATAAAAAACAAATTATTCAACAAAGAAACAAATGTTAGTGAAAAAACCGGCTGCTTTTTTATTGTTTAGTTTTTCGAGTTTATTGAATAAAATACTAGCGTGGAATCAAATATCATCATCACTGTGATGCTGCGTTCAATCAAGAATGACATTGAAAAGATTAAGTCTGCTGTTAGAAAATATCCTGATGAATTTTCTATCAACTCACGAGGAAATCGTTTTTGGAATTTATGTGGGACAAATATCCAATTAGCAGGTTTATTATTTTTATGACTATTTTAAAGGTGTCAATAATATAAAACACATTGATTTTCTCGTCCCATCTGCCGACAATTGGTCGATAAAGTCACTAAGGCTTTTGTCGAATCCGACATTCCCTTGCATAAGTTAACAGTAAAAGATTATGAGACTTGTTTAAGAGTATTGGACATAATCTTCCTTCTACTTACGCTTGCCGAAAATGTGGGGACTGAAATATGTCAATACACTTATTGGAAGAATTTCTGATCCCAAGAAAATATTTTATATATCTTGTCGTCATTGTCTTCTGCAACTAACTTTTCGATTATCTGTCAGATAATTGATGATGTTCTAAGGGATTTTGCGATAGATCGTGAAGACGCTGTTGAACACGTTCAGAATTGCATTTCGGGGACGATTTGTGGAATCAGGAAGTACTGGAATCAAGATTATTTGTCAATCAGGTGCTTTCTATCACAAAAATGGAAAAACAACATATTTCTCCATATGTATACAACTATCTGAAAAAGTGTCCTTCCACATCATTATTTGTTGGAAAAAGTTTTTATTTATTAATAATAATAATAACACCAGAGACCACAATCACACAAACTAACTAATCACGATTTTCTGAAAGAAATAGCTTCATTGTTTGCTTTTAGTTCGACCGTCCGTCTTCCCAGTCTCTTGTCTAAAGTAAATGGGGTATTAGAAAAATTATTATCTAAAGACCGAAATGTTATACCCGAAAACGTTTTAAATTACATTATTCTGTATTTTAATTGAGATTTTGATTATTTTTTTATTTAAAAAATTGCTTAATACAATTGATTAATTTAATATATTGGTACTACCATGCTTAGTACTATTGATTGGCCTTCTGGCTTACCGCAACGTCTGATGACTTCGGATCTGAAGGTCGTGGTTTCAAATCCGAAAGATGGAGTTTCAGCGAAGGTCAATTCTTGTCAAACAGATCCCACCCGTGAGGCGACGAGTCCTTCTGGCACGACACAGTTGTTAAAAGGGATCTTCCTACCTTTCTCCCTGACCAAACCCTCTGATGAAGATTGCATTATGAAAACTATTCCGCTAAAGAATTAATTGATGTTCGCGACGGTAGGACGAGGGACAAAAAATGGAAGAGGGCGGACATACTTCTCCACCTCTCTTCGGAAGCGGAAGCCTGTAGTGAAATATTGGAAGATGGATTTAGTCAGATGTTCTCCCTTTGGTTCCTTCCTTGGATTAGTTAGTTATGACTGTTTGTGGTGGGCTTACAATGGTAAGCCTGGAGTTAACAATAATAATATTGATTGATAATTATATTGGTACGTACATTTTTTTTGTGTCAATGGTGGTCGATGTAGATTATTACGAATCTAACTAATAGTTCACTTTTATTCTCAAGGAATTTCCCAAAGTTTTCCAATTTTGTGTCAGATGAGATTAAAATCCAAAATATAATGTACCCAACGCTTTCTCATTTTAGTATCTTTTGATTACATTCAAACGACGTGAACCGACAAGTCTATCATGAGAAGTTGAACACATTTTGTGCCATATAAGTACGTCGCTGTTTTTGTTAGCTGGCAGTATTTATTTACTCCCGATTCGTTGCAAACAAAAGCGCAGCCAACAATGAAGGACGTTCCCTGATTTTTCACGTGGGTCACCTGTTCGTAAAGAAAAATGAATACAATTGTAACCGACTGACCCACCTTTCCCCTTGCCAACCAAACATTTATTAGTTTACTGGTAGTAACAGCAGCGAGAATCGAACCCATAACCTAAGCCACTTAACCACTATGCCACCCGGCGTCAAGCTTATGCTTCCAGTTTTTTATAGCTGGATTTATAGAAAACCAAATATCGAATGAGTGATTTTTTGTATTACCCAAGTTTAGTAATTGTCGACAAATACCAACCTATGTTTTCTCAAAATCATAAGTGAATATATTAACACTGTTCATAAGAGAGGTTTGTCTTAATAAGAACCTGGGATGCAAATTTGATCACTTCTATTTGAGGTAAATATAGATGGTGTAAAATATCATTTATTGGATTAATAGGGTAGATCGGTATGGACAGGTCAAAGACTTGGTAGATATCACAGAAATTCATATTTTTTAATTTACAAAATCAGACACGTTTATTAATATTTAGTTGTTTAAATTCTATTAGTATAAAACTTTAAAATATGGATTTTTATTACTCATATTTTTTGTGGATCAGTGTGATATTGCTTATAAGCTTACAAATTTGATTATTACGGGATATATCAATAGTCATTATCGTTTAAGTTTTTACAAAATTGAATTTAATACTTTTGATGCTTCTTTAGATGCACATGTGTCAGAAGAGACTCACATCACCTTTTCACTAACTAATAAGGTTATATGAGTAATCAATGATAAGTAGTTAGTTAGAGATCTTTCACGTAGCCCTGGGTTTCGCTTAAGCCATGCTTTGCAACCATCCTCTTCGCCACCTTATTTCTGGCCTTCATTCGAACATTGTCCAGATCGTCTGCTGTCACCAATTGTTTCGTAATCATCATTTAAGCAAATTGGAATTGTATTTATTGGTCTGCCTCAAAATCCGTGACTTCCGGCGCAGTATAAATATTCTTCCATTATTCTGTTACATGGCGTAGTCGGATCCAGTCTAAGAGTATGTCTAAATAGTTTCCATCTAGATAAAATATGCTAATTGGTCTATATTTACAGAGTAGTTTTTCGTTTGATATTTATCTCGACAAGGGGATTTCAACACGCACAGTTGTCTTTTGTGAAAAGTATATAGCTTCTCTAAATCGGTTATTGAATTTCTCCATGTTCCAGAATTGTATAGCAATACTGGCTTAACAAACGTGTCGTATACTCTGACACAGTTTTAGTGATACGTGTTTGTTTCTTATCAAGATGTTGTACATTTTTGAAGTATATGATAGCATTTTCCTTCGACAAATATCCTCGGCAGTCTCCAGCATTCACCATTTCTTGAATTTCTCGTTCATGTATAATCAGTTGTTGTGATATTTATGCGCAGAAAATAAGTTTGGCTTGGAGTAAGTGCTTCAGTAGACACAAATTCTACACCATCCGCGTATAGTAATTCGATTAATGTCTCGTATTTGAGACCCATATCTTTCCTCACTCCCCGAGGACAGCTTCGAGGTAAGATAAGGCGATAATTGTGTCATATTAACCACATTGCGATATAACAGTGATAAATTCAAAAATCAAGAAAATAATAAAAATGGATGCCCAATCACAAAAACTATCACTGAAACAAGTAATAATGCTAACAATGAACATGGTATTCCATTAAAGTACAATAAAGATCACCACCAGTCTGATTGTATATTTCTCACAGCCGTTTATTCCTGAAATGATAAGAGTTAATTCAGTAATCAATTATAGTACTTTGGATATGAGGAATACCAGAAAGGCTATTTTGGGGGACTTATTCAAACTGCCTTCTACACAGGGAGAATATTCGGGAGGTTGTAATGCGTTTACCCTCTTAGCATTGTAATTGGGAGAATTGCAGACAATGTTTGCAAATACAAAGTTTTAATGGCCTGTCTTGGTTTATGCGCCATTTCCACATTTCTATTCGGATTTGCATTCAATATATATTTTGTTATTGTAATCAAATTCATAACAGGGATCGTCTCTGGTTTATCCTGATCCCTCATTTGCAGGGACCACTCTCCTCAACAAGGCATTAGTGCATGACTTGTGCAGTAACGACAATCAGGCCTATGGAATGTTATTCCACACGATAGGAGTTTCTATCGGCGGCATCTGCGGTCCCCTAATAGGAGGTGACCAACTTTATTGATTTAAGGACATTTGCAAAATCCGGCGACGAGGTTCCCTAAAGTCTTTGGAGATATTGAATTTTTCGTGAAATATCCATACTTTTTGTGTTCGTTTTTGGTCGTAATCGTCACATTATTCAATATTATCATCATATTCGCCATAGAAAGGTCAAAAAAGTAGGGAATTTGTTGATGTTTTAGATCCAATGAGGTCGGACAAGTTCATCAAGTTGAAATTACGGAGGAAAGAGTTCAAAGGGAGTCCTCAATAAAAGCTTATTATCGGATTTTAAGGTGAATTTGGGGGAAATTTAGTTGTAAAAAAATAATCATATCTTTTTCGATTTTATGGCATTTTCGTTGTGTTCAGTAGGAACTGATGAGTTGTTGATAATTTACTTGTCTACGGAAGTCTCCTCAGGTAATTTTGTGAGGGAATTGTCGAAGGGGACTTTCGTTTTCTTCGGAAAAAATCGGAATGTTCATAATGTACTGTTCAATCCCTACGATTTTGTTCAACATAATAATATTCACAAAAGTTATAAAAAAGATTGGAATCATCAGAGTTCGAACATTTCACGATTTAGGTCATCAAATATGGACTCGTGCTAGTATTCCCACTCACTCTGACAATTCCAGCAAGTTACATTATTCGTACAGATATGGTAATCTCATATCTAACTCACAGATCTCCCAAATCATCGGATATCTTCATATATATTGATTACATTCTCATTCGGTCTATAAATGGAATGTTATTGGGTCCAATTGGGCTAATGATTAACAACGCGGCGGATTTAGAAGACATGGGGACCGTTAATGGGATTTGCTTGTCTCTTTCTTGTGTTTTCAGGTTTTCCGGTAGTTATTTTAAGAGCTATTGCACCGGTATTTTTTGAAAGTATATATGCTTCGACTATTAGGTATAATACGAAAATTGGGAAAGTTTTTGGGTCATTATGTTCATTCAGTGTGATTGGGTCTTTTCTCTTGATTACTTTAATTTTATGCATTTTCATCCCCAAATCACTTAATGACCGAAAAGTCCGTAACTGAATTTGATTTTAATTTAAATACTCATATTATTATTTCCAGGACCACTGGGTCAAAAGAGAAAGAATGTGCTTATTAAGTGATGAGGTTGGAATCGGTGTGGTCTGAGTCTTTTCTCATCTCGAGTGATTTTTGAGATATTTGACAAAAATGTCGTAGAGAAGGTTGAAGGTTTTTTTGTTTTTCGCCATCCGAAAGAATTTTTGTCTTTGTTCAGTGAGGTGATAAAAATAGTCAGTTAGATTGTTAAATACTAAAATCTGTTCATTCATTCGAGGACGTGTCGAATGTGAGAATGTGTGGACTGAGTGATGAGATTATATATTCCACATTGAAGACTATCGAGTTGATCCACCATTCTAGAGAGTGGATGCTTCAAGAATTTAGTTATTCGACGTAAACAAAAAGTAACTCAATATTTATTGCTAAACAAAATAAACAAAAAGGTCATACAGGCCCTGACTGTGTGGCTATTCCCTTTCAGGATGGCTAGAGAGATTCGCTCAAATAACCAACAGTGCTCATTGGGATATCCTATTCGTGCAGATATCCGATTCCCTAGATGACCTATGAATTCCATCGTAAAAGGAACAAAGAACAAACAAAAAATCCTCGGGTAGGATCGCGTACTTTGGCCGTTTTGACCTCTAGGTCTTCTCAGCGGCAGAACAAGCTCCAGAGAGACTCTGATGTAGAAGTTAAAGGAAAGTGGGATACAGCAATTTTGGAAAGACACACTTTAACCTCATGCCTATAATTTGTGGTAAATATATAAGTTTTTTTAGCAGAAATGAAGTGATTATTGATATTTACTCCCTGTTTGATTATTATGAAATCTGGAGTACCGCAAACGGGTGGAGACGGACATTTCGCTAGATGGAAGAATCGTAAAACACAGATTGGCGTTCTTTGGGTATGTTGTCCGCTCTGATTTCCTGGAAAGAACCAATATGTTGAGCAATATTACTGGGAAGAGAAGACCTGATCGACCGAGGACTCGGTGGCTATCCACGGTAGAAGACGTCACGGGAATGCCTATATCAAGGCTACTCCAAATTGCGACGGATCGGGGAGGAAACTTGTTCATGAGATCTCCAAAGATGGGACACGACTTAATTTGGATAACATAACTCGAGTATTGCTTTAAAAACTAAATATATGAAAAATATAATGAAAATATGACTAATAGTTTGAAATATTGACTTATCTAACAGGAAAGTTTGGCTGAGGTGGTGGCTTGCCTCAATTCACAAATGTCTAAAAAGCACTTGAATCCTCGAACGAACTACCTTCAACACCTGAGGACTTAAAGATTTAACGAAAAGACGCAAAATATGATTGATTGGTATGCTGGAAACTAAGATGGCAGACGGATTGCACGAGGAGCATGGAAACTATGCGTTTATGTTTCTTCCTTTGGATTCGAAACATTGCGCAAGGATTTGATATACATAAGATATTGTCCCATGTTTGCACAGATACTGGAAAGTTATCGACAGGATCTGTGTAAAGAGACTTAATAGGATCTAAATCTCTATGCCCCGCATAGTGGTCGTGTTATGAGGAATCTTGACCAGTTCTACAAGGAATTGAGGAGCACAATGACTGACCTTGAATCTTTCCGCCGACTACTCGTTGCAGGAGTCCGGAAAGGAGATGAGACCTTTATCGGTCAGTAGTGGAATCAGAAACTTCCCTGGATGCCAACTACTGTCAAGATTTAGTCTTCTTTTAGAAGACAGAAAATATAAGACCATACAGAAGAGGGAAAATTATCAAATTCCATCGAGAAGATTATCGACTACATTGATAAACAAGTCCCACTTGAAGGGATTTGAACTGTCATTAAGAATGGAATTTTCTCTACGGTTGCTGAGATGTCAATGAGTCCAGCATGTATAATACAATGCGGATGATAAACCGCAAGAAGCAAGTATCAAAATAAAACTGCAGGACACTAATGAAAAATTCTACTAACTCCCATCGACCAAATAGTGGCTTTGAAAATCTGCTAAATGCTTTCGGTGAAATATACGATTATGTACATTGGCACTCCACGCAATTAGAAAAATCAATTACATTTAAGGAAGTCGTGAGGGAAATGCACAAACTGAAAAATGTCGTTCTCCTGGACCAGACGACATCAATCTGGAGTTCTTCAAATATGGGTCCCCTGTGCTAATTGATAAAATTACAACACTTCTGAATGGCCCAGTGGAAAACCTACGCCCGATCATCTTGCTCAATCTATGTACTAATTGACACGATAACTTGGGATAAATGGACGGACTCTAATTAAAAAAAAGTTTTGAACAAAAACATTTCCGAAAAAGTGAGTGAACCAGATATGAAGAATTTGAGTTTCGGAAAATTTCGATCAATATCATCCTGTCAAGTGGCGTGACCTTCAATGCTAATTTCAGAAACTTTCAACTTAATCATTTCTAGCCACTAATAAATGCACAACAAATGTGGATGAAGAATCAGCATAACAGTCGGTTAACTGAATTGAGAACAATGCCCAACAACTCCGGGCTGTAGAGGTCCCAGAAGGGACTCAGCGTCGTTTATCAAATAACCGAAGCTCGCGACAGGCCATCCGCAGGTGTCTAGTACTCTACTTATAGTCTCGCGTTAGGAATCAAGTGGACGACTATCTTGCACCAAGTCATAGTGGATTCATAAAGGGAGAAAAACGACGGATATAGTATGGAGCCACAAGTGGCGCTGTAAAGCAAAGATACCAAAACGCAACTAAAATCCTTGGCATAGATTATCGAGGGCTTTCGACACAGTCCGTCGAGGTCTATTACTGAAGGCAGTGGAAGGATTTCTGGACTCTGACTCTGTCAAAATGATAAGAGTTTTCTTATCTAACAAGAAGCTAAGAGTTCGAATTGGCAAAACTATGTCAAGAGAATTCCTATGTAATGTGGGTACTCCTCAAGAACATTGAAGCTAGTACACCAGCTACTATAGCGATGGAGAAGTACTTTGTTGAGACGAGGTCACGTTTCAGTGGGCGTCACACTTCCTGAGATACTTGATGGCGATCTCAAGTACGTCAAAGAAAAACCGCTTAGTTTGATAATTTCTAAAGCCGCACGACTAAAACTATTATGGTTTGTATTGCTTTAATAATAACGGGAGAGTATGCTAACTGTGAAGAGGGATAGAAAAATATATAGACTTTACAAATTATTTATATCACAAAAATGAAAAACCCACCTTACGAATAACTTGTATATATTATTTTGTGGATAACCTAATTAAGTGATCTTAGCATAATAATCCCCAACCTCCTTTTGCGTGGTCTTCCAGTATTCCAACTGCAGAACGGCAGAGCCTCCACAACTGCCTACCAGTCTCAGGTTATTACTAAGAATTTAGGGAAGTGTCATACGTAGATGTCCAGGGTATCTTTCCATATATTCCAACGTGCCTCTGTGTTAACATACTCGTGGGCCGAGAAACATCTTTCGTATAATGCTTCATTCTTTATCCGCATTGGCAATTTCAGTTCTCGGTGACACCAAAGTTGCTTTCTGTGGTATGAGTCAATCCTCTTCTCTTCGAGCTAAGGATTTCCCTGTATTATAGGTGAGAATCGGCTTCACAAAGACGTCATACAATCTGAGGAGAATGGAGAGGCAAAGATATCGTCTTCCTATCTATTCGTTGATTAATTTAGTCATGATTACTGTCGATAGTAACTTTCTCAAGGTGATATCTTCAGAATCCCAGTTTTTTAAACTCTCTCCATGTTTTCTTTCTATGAAACTCAATCTATTTGATTTTGACAATCTCTGTCTTTGAGGTGTTTATGGATGGGGATCATTGGCCTAGATGACCACTCTATCTCAAACAGATGCTGAGTGCTTCCAAGTATTTTGAGACAAAATCCACGTCATCAGTGTACACAATTTCCATATGTTATTGCCATAGAACTTTCTGAGGTTGCGACTATGAAACCACATTAGAGTTCTCATTATAAAGCTACTATGGTTATGGGTCGCATATTTATTGATTAATTGATCCGATTAAGGACATTTCGTAGTGTTTTTAGTGTAGACTCGACCAGGTAGAATTATTTCCTTTTGATATCATTAATCCTTTTCAAGTTCAGAATTGTCGCATTAGTCTTATAACCAGGAACATCTTGGAATTGTTTTTTTGTTACCCGACTTATTCTGGAGTCAATATGTTAGTAGCGTGTTCGTTATTTAGGAATTTAATTATCCTCTCCAAATGCTTCTATAAAACGTTCCCATCCACCTTTGACTCCGACATTTCAATCGCCCGTAATAAAATTAAGTGCGGAGGACTCCAAGTACGTTACGGTCCATGTGAAATCCTCGTAGAAAACATTCAGCTCTTCTGGATCTTTCAAGACACGAGCACTATGTAGAGCGTATACATTGATGATAGCCAATTTCATCACAAACCCTTGCCCATAGTGTCTACAGTCAACAGGAAGTAAAATCAATATGTGGTCTACTTGACATTCATCGAGGCCTTCTTTGAATTTTGTATATTACCTAAGTTAATAACCCCGGATATACCGGAAAGAGGTTAAAAGCAATTAACATTTAATTAAAATGCATCCTTTACCATGGTCAAAGGGAGGCGAATCATCTCAAAGTATAACTTATATCCACATCAACCATTGTAGTAACCACTTATTATTAACTTTGGATATATCGATAAATAAGTTAAGAATTAACAATTAATTAAATGTATCCAGTTCCCACTGTCACAGAAACAGAGTCCTTTCAATGTAACGTCTATTAAGAACCAGCATAAAAGGTAAAAGACGTCAATTCCTTGCAGTTGTGAGAACCATCCAGTGGAGTGAGGGAAAGCAAGTGATCCCTATATATGCAACCCTAGCATTATGAGACACCTGAGACGGGTGGATAACATCTATTCAAAAAGAAAGAAAAAGAACAGAAGAAACAAACAAAAATATTCAGTCAAGTAGCCACATAGCACCACGAATCCTTTTTTGGGTGGCAGTCAGACATTGGGGGTCACATGACCTCTTTTGATCGATAATAGTACTTTATGGTATATTAATGGATTAATCTTATATTGTTGATACTGTTATGTGTAATAGTTGAGAAAAGATGGCTGATTGACCGCATTTCCATGCAAATTGTAAGGAGGAATACAATCACGAGAGCTGCTACTAATTTATAATAATTGTATTAAAAGTACAATAATTACCAAAAGTGACAACATATAATGACAAAAAGTGACACCTCAATGTTCGAGAATTTGATTTTGGCGGGAATATCTAAGTCATCTTGCTGAATTCCTTAAATCTTCTTGGATTGAAACAGTTTGTACCTCAGTCGTCCTCAATATTTCGGGTGCACACAAATAATACTTTCATTACATCATTTTCAATTACATTCGAAACTATGTTGAAGATATGCCTAAACAAAGTAAATAATGTTAAAACAAACAAAATGGCAGAGACAAGGAAATCACAGATATAAAATTATACGACAAAACTTAAAAACCCGGGGATCACATTAATAAATTAAATTAATTTAAATTTTAAAACAACAATAATAATCATTTAAATTTTACAAAACTAGTTCATTTGAATGACTTACGGATTTTAGTTTTGACAAAAAATCAAATTCTTGTAAATATTAAAAAGTAATATTTACTATAATTTAAATATAAATTAATTATTAAATATTATTAATGTTAATACTTGATTGATTATTTTAAATTGGAAAACCTAATAAAATAGACTATAAAATAACATTCTCTAGTTATCCTCAATTTTTCCATATTGTCATTATTGTTCTGTTAATAATCAAATTTCTAATTTTCAGATAATGGAAGGACATAGCAGAGAAACAATCCTACAAAATTTTTCCAAGATTGTCGAATTTTATTTAAATTCGTTCCCATTTACTTCCGAATCAGCAAGAAGCCTTCGCGAAATCCGTGAACAACTTAAGTAATTATCCATAACTGACTAATATTTCAGTGTTGGGACTCAACCGACTAATTTCAGAAGTTCATTTGGCTTTATCAAACAGGCCAGTCACCAGCCAGAATATGCAAACTCTGTAAATTGCTGTTTTAACCCCTCAGGACTGAATTGAACCAAAGTCTCCGTTTTTATTCACAAATTTTTAAGCCAAAACCTCGTGTTTCGGATAGCCACGTGGCAATCGCTGATAGATTTGTCTTAACTAGAAAATGTCCCCAAATTCTTCGATCCATTAACGGTAACCCTTAAATTTGTGATTTTCCCATTAGAACGAGGAGATGAGATCCTCGCACTCTATGACACACGTGACTGCTCTGTACAGACCGAGTCTTCCGATAATGGAGACATTTTGGTTGAAAAGTCTGTAAAGCGCCGAAATTCAAGACAAAATGGGTCGTGTGAGATCGAAGAGATCTCTTCTGAGATGAATCCCTCAAAGAGGTGTTTAAAGGATCAGGATTTTACAGAATTTGCGGAAAATGGTTGCTGTTTGCCAAAAAAACTGAAAATCAGCTTTCCTGTTGCTATGATGTTTTATTCTTTATTAGAATCTGAATGAAGGTTGTAGTATAAGACTGATCACCTCAAATCATCGACATGTGGTCGGGACTGCTTTGGAAGGTGGAGGAAGTGCTGTCTTGGCTAATGGATTTAATGAAATTAGCACAAATTTAAATGAAAATTAATTATTTTGTAATATTCGCTTTTAATTATTTTTTATTTTTTTATTAATATTATTGAGGATATTGCTAATTATGTTTAAAGTGAGGTTTTACAAGAATCTTATGGAAAATTCTCTCGGAAGATTTGCGCCTCTGAGTTTTGTGATATTATCTATTCTTTCCGGACCAGGACCACCAATTACTCTAAGGGACTTGTGGAGCGCCCAATACTCTCAGCTGGACGCTTGATTTACCAGACCTCTTATATGTTAGTGAGGTAGAGGTAACTAAGTTACAATTGACTGCTCCTGGAAAACGATGGTGTCGCTGGAGGACCACTCGAGAAGAGCCAATAGATATTAAAAGTCGGGACCACTCAAATTGGTTTTAACGCCTTCTTCCTCGATGGTTTCGCAGCTTTAAATAAATGAGGACATGTTGATTGATGAAGAGGGATTTGGCGGTAGTGGAATTTTCTGAGGCTTCCTTGATTATTTGTTTCTCTGTTCACAATAACTCATATTTGAGAATTGTCGATAATTTACCAAGAGTAACTCTGCCAGACGTCCTGGAAATGACCCGAAATACTGAAAGGGAGTTGAAATGACTTTAGATGACCTGGACTTATCGTTAGTTAACAATTAGGCAATTACCATCTAAAATGTGTCTTTTCGAGGACATGGGGGTTATAAGTATTATGGCTTTCCCAAACGTGTGCAAATTAGTTGATTACTTTGGACACGTTTGATATAAGAGAGTAGTCAAAAGAAGATGAACACACAAATTTTCAAGTCAGATTGCCCATGATCACTTAAATTTTGGTTATGTCTGTAAGAATATTGTAGCCTTTATCACAAATGCATCTCCCAACTTCAAATGTCTTCACTACAAGCTGAACTACTCTTTATACCGACACAATATGCAGTAATCAGATCCTCCATTCATGCGATACTCCTTGGCAGTGTCTCCCACTCCTGTTGGATTTAATCTGCTATTGAAGGTTTAAGGTTGAATTATCTGTTTAGGGTTTTTAAGGTTCTGCTCGTGAAAGTTTCCTCTGACTTGTGCACATTACAAATTTTCCATACTCATCCAAAAATACAAATATGACTAATCCACATGACGTAAACTAGTAAATCTATACTATGGTGGTAAATGGGGCTCAATTTGACGTCTTCGTTTATTGTGAACTGTCTTGGTGGAATCAGAAAATTTGTAAATTAGGATTCTTGAAATTCAAGCCGGAATTTGGTTTTAAGGTAATCTTATTAATATTCATTTTAATGGAATATATTGGACTGATGGGAAGCAGCGTTTTCAAACGCAATTACAATTTTTCCGTTCAAGGAGGACATTGGTATGGATGCCACGTTCGTCCACTTTGTCCATCAACACTATTGGAAGCGCGTAGACACGTTGTATGTCGCGGAAAAGCTATGAAGACCAAGGGAAAAACTACGAAGTGCTGTTAGACCTGTTCCGCCAATCGTAGTTGAGGTAACTGGAGGAAATCAGTTCCTATTTTCAGAAGCTGTGACGTCAGACTACATTCAAAAGCCAAGATGGACGTGAGACTCAGTAAATTCTTCAGTGATTTCCATGCAATTGAGGGAGGCAATGCAACGTCGTTTATGTCGGTGGGGACTATTTTGTTACAAATTACAATCAAAACCCTCTCCTTCTCTTAGAAGAAGAGTGTACCATCAACTCCCTGTTATTCCCCATCTCCACATCAGAGTCATCGAATATTGCTGTTAGAGTCCAGTGGGATGTCCTCACGGCATGCCAGTTGCACAAGTTGGGAGGTAGCAGAGGTGTACTCTTCATCAAACCTTGTATTCAATCAGCATACTTTGAGAGTCTTTTTCAACACAACAGACTGGATGTAAGTTCTCGTTGCTCTCTCAACAGATAGCTTATAGTTTTGGAAGCATTTCGAGACAACTCATCCCATAACCAGTGGGATAATCTTTACTTAATAATCGTAGCGAAAACTCACTTGCGAGGAGGTCTTACTTGTGTCATTTTCTACTTCCACCTGTTTAGGCGATGCTGAAATGTAATTCCCACTTCGATTAGAATTATCTCATTCTTATCCTTTTATATCTGGTTGGTTGAACTGTACTTTCGTTAGAATCGACGTATTGACCCTTATCTTAACATTCTGTGTTAATAGAATCGACTGAACTGAATGTACTTCAACCTTATAGCCTTTTTGATTCCATATACTCTGCATAGATGGAGATGTAAGCATTTTACAACTTTGTTGTGTCTTGGACGTAATCACTATTTAACATTCTACCACAATGAGTGGCCAAGGGATCAACAGTCTTCTTGTTTTTCTTGCAATGGTTACATAACGTCCCCGACGTAGAAAAGAACAAATTCCTGTCTAACAAAAGGAAATATTTCCTTTTGATAACAATCCGGTGGAAGTTTCTACATCAACATAGGGTTCCTTCGTGCATTTGAAGAGCACAAAAAAGCCCCTGAAGCTCAGTTGGCTAGTAGTCGTGTTGATAACACGAAGGTCAAAGATTATCTAATTTATGCAAATTGAAAACTCGTGTATTGACTTTTTCTAATACAAAATTATTGGGAACTGGTGAATGCATTAAAAAGAAGAGAATAAATCAGAAGGGATTCTTCCCACAATTGCTGCCGAGACAACTTAGAGCATAAGCTGGAAGATACTGTTTTTTCCCTAGAGACCGGGACGTCTGAGTTTAGCCAGATGTCCCAATTTCTATTCAACCTTCTCTAGTGCTCTATGCAACTTCACATTAATTATGCCGGGGGATTCAATAGAATTAATGAATGCTGTTAAATTTAAATTCATTGAACCAGAAAACCACCGTCACAACTAAAACGAAGAAATTCAGTTAATCAGGGCCTCCCTCAGCTGTCTTCGCTTTTTTCCTGGTGTTCAGACTGCGTCTCGACACATAAGGACGTGGTTCCCGCGCGCAAATTTTGCAAGAAAATTGTCCAGTCACTTAAACGATTGTTTCAAAGCTATGAATCAAGTTCGTTGCCCCAAGGTTTGTCCTCCAAGCAGCACATGTATAGCCAATTATAGGGCTTATGTACTGCTTATATAGGATATCCAACCCATTTAGGCCTTTAAAGTCTCTTAGATTTCCAGAAAAACCTTCATGAAGTGAATCTTCTTCGTACAAGCCGATACTACCTTTTCAAACAGGCGTTGGTAAGGTTAAGAAGGTGTCGAAGGTAACTCCGAGAATCTTTTGGGTTTTATTTTGCGGGATAGTTTTCTCGTCTAATTTGACGTTAATAGTTTCCCCAGTCTCCTGTTTGACGTGAAAAAGATCAAATTGACTTCTCGGCTCTCAATTGGTTCCCATAAAACCACAAACTCAGATTATTCAAGCTGTCCTGTAATCTTCGCATCGATAATACTCATATCCCTCGATGCAAAGACTATATCATCCGAGTATGACAGTACATATTGTTGTCACCTTTAGGAATTGGTAGGTCATCTTGGAAACTGGGATCACCTAATTAGTGAGTTGATCCTTTCTTTCTTGGTGTTCTTAAGGGTTTCAAAATAAATAATAAATTCTAACTAATCGTAGAGGGAGAACCAAGAAATGCTCTTTACTTCTTTTTGTTGAATGTGAGTCTCTGTAGACGATTCGGTTCCACAGTGAGATGTTCACTGATGATGGCGTCCATCGTCAAGCCAAAGCATCGTATATGCGTGGAACCTTCATCCGGAATACACAACAAAGAGATTCACAGAGTCAAATGCCTTCTGGATGTCGATCGAGTAGAAAATCGACATTTCCTGTCCGGGATCTTTTGTTTAGACGATGTTATGAATTCCTTTAATTTATTAGGTGTGAGACAGTTGATCGCCCTTTTTTGAAGCCATGCTGAAACCTGGCGTCTGGGAGAGAAGGACGGGTGACTGTCATAACCAGTTTTTTAGGATTCTTATCTGGACACACAAAGGCGACACCGGTCTGTAGGAGTCGGGGTCCTCCTTTAGTTTCTCAGGCTTCAGGATTGGATGAATAATAGATAGTTTCCATATAGCAGAGATTGAGTTGAAATTGATCGAGTGGTTTAAAATGCTCATTAGTGCAGAAAAAGCCAAATTGCCCAAGTTTTGACAGGATCGCTGGAATCTAGTTTGCCCACAGGAATGAGTATTCTTTGACAGATAAATCTGTGTGCCACACCGATTATTTATTTAACTCCAAGACCACAAGAAAGATAGGTCAAAACTAACTAATTAGGCCACACCGATGAAAATGCGACAAACGTATCGTTGCACTCTAGAGAAAATATCCATTCAATATAACTGTTAATTTAAATAATAATTTTTCTTTAAAAAATAAATAAAAATAATAATAAATAAAAGTCGTCAACATGAGCAGTTTAATACACGGAATCGTAAAGCAAGTAAGTAATTTATTTACCCAAAGATCCTAAGCGGAAATATGCTAATAATAAGTGACTTAAATGGACAGAGACCCACACAACATAAATTACTCCTTATTAACGTTGTTTCTCCCCGATTAGCACAGGAATTTGACAAATCAGTATAACTCTGACATTATTTAAGACTGACCAGCCATTCTCATGGGAGGCCCGGGAATTCTTAAGAATCAGATACCTCGGCAAGCGCGTGGTTGCCAGAATTCACAGACAGCATAACGAATTCTACCTATCTACACTCTATTTGGCTAACTGTACTTAGTATGAATATTTTAGCCGATGGAAACCCCCAGTCCTCGGCCTCCATCAACCAAAATGTGGTTCTTTCTGGCCTCGTGGTCGTCAAGAAGATAGCAGGAAGGGACTCCGGCATGTAGTTTTGATGCTTATCGTAGTTTAGAGTACAAACAAATGATTGCCTGTGAGAAACACGCCAGAGAAAGCAAACGAGGACAATGGGGGGACTCTAATATACCCACGTGTCGAAAAATTCGCTGGAATGTTGAAGATGTGAACACATTTGTTAGTGAAAATGCAGGCAAGACTCTCACTGGTTGTATTTGGTGCATAATTAGCTCTGGTTGAGGGAGTTGTTGGACCCTCCTTCCTTCGACTTCTCTTGTTGGAGTCCTGGACTTACTTGAATACTCTCATTGATGGGATTTTTGTAAGTCATGCTATTATTTTTGGTTCCAAATTCTAAGAAAGACCAGGTCGACAAAATTGTGGAGGAGGGGAAGTCGTTTGTAGAGTCCAGGTTCCTTCAAAGACAGGTCACGGTGGAGATCAAAGGAGTCACCAAGCAAGGAATAGTGATTTCCAGCGTTTCACATCCAGTTGAAGGGGATGTTGCACTCAGACTGCTCGAAGAGGGGTTCGGTAGAATATTTGTTTCTTGTTGTAAAGAATATTTATACGCGGAACAGTTTTGGCGGTAAAATTTATTTAGAATCGCTAAGATTTCCCGCCTTCGTTTGTGGGAGGATTACATTGAAGATGAGGATTCACGAACAGAATCGTCAATTGAAGGGAAAGTGGTGGACATTATTGGGGCAGAGGGACTTGTCATTTATGTCAGCAGTACTAAAGAACGTATCAAAGTCCGTCTTACAGGATATCAGATTTCAAGGTAGCGTTTGATGCAAATTTATAGTTGTGACATGGAATGGAAAGAAAGACTTAGTTATTCTATCCCCTTCCTGTTTGAAGCTCGACAATTATTGAGAGAGACTCTATTTGAAAGAATGGCTGGTTATTTCGTTAATGTGACAGGTGACCGCTTATATTGATGGAAAAATACCGATTAAGGACAATTTTGTGTTCTTTGCGACTGTTTTTGTAGGCTCAAAGTACTTTTTATGTTTATTGGAGTAATGTGTCCTGTCTGCTGTTGGAAAAGGGATTGGGTTACTACAAAGGAAGTTCCTTGAACTTTGTTGGAAAGAATGATCTGGTCATGGCTGAGAAGAGAGCCAAAGAGTCAGGATTGGGAGTCCACAACCGACTTGCTCAGCCAATTAGAGTATTGGATGTGACACAAGTTGGTCTTTGGTTAACCCAGAATGCCAGTCATGCAAAATTAATGCTCCAATCATATGAGATGCTCGGTTGGACTTCCGTAATTGTGGATAAGGTGAAAACTGCCTCTAAAATGAGTCTGATTCTGAAGGAAAACTTCCATAAGATCAATTTTGTTCTCTATGGGATCTTCACTGAGGCCAGTAGAGAGGAAGATTTTGGTTTTGGACTTGAGGCCTTTGAGTACACAAGAGTGAGGTCCATCAGAGAGACCAATGTTCGGATTCTCTCCATAGACAAATATGGGTCCTTCATTGGATGGATGACTGTCGATGGAGTAGATCTTTCAACCGCTTTAATACAGGAAGGATTGGCCTGGGTTAGTGGGATCTCCATCCATCGAGAGAGCACCCAGTCCTTACAGAATGCTGAGGAACTGGCCAAACAGAAGAGAATCAAAGTATACTACTATCAGAATATAGGTTTGGCACGATTTTGTTGAGAAGAACGAGATCGCGGAGGATCGGACCTTGGTTCTGAGTGAGGTATGCATATCCTACATTTACAATGATGTTTTTTATGTTCAAAAAGTGACCGAATGTAAGCTGAATATGAAAAGGTTTAGTGACCAGGATTGAGGAACTGATGAGGGAACTGAATCCAACCACGAGGACATTTCTGTCACCGATTGTTCAAATAAGGAAGAACTTGGTATGTGTGGCTAAGGCAGGGCGGGATAACAACTGGTACCGAGCCAAGATCATGTCGGTAGACTCTTCTGGCTTGATGGAGCTATATTTTATGGACTATGGATTTGTAAGCTGGGGGATTACGTAGATTGAGTTCTCCACAGCGAGTGTTCGCTATCTCCCATGCCACATGTTTGATATCCCTGCCCTGTCCATTCCATGCAGACTTGCCTTTGTAGAATATCCAGTAGATGAACAGATGGTGACGAAGATTGTGCGGATTATGGCGGAGAGGACTAAGGATAGCTCGTTTGTGAGTGTTCAAATAAAGGAAGGAGTGAACCAGGTCATTCTGTTCACTTCTGTGGGAGAGGAAAGACTGGATTTTGGGTTGGACATGGTGAGGAAGGGGTTTTGTACAGTGAGGAAGAAAATTTCTTTAAAATTTGATGATATTGTGAGTGAATATAGAAAGGCAGAGGAGAAAGCAAGGAGTGAAAGACTCAATTTGTGGGAATAAGGGTGATAGTGCCTGAATTTGTATTACGAATATGAAAAATTATTTACATATTTTGGATTTTATTGTGTTTTTGTCAATCTCTCAATTTTTTTCAGTTTAAATTTATTAAAAAACATAAGGACAAAGCATTAGTTAGTAAGATGACGCCCTCACTGCGTGGCTGTTCCCTCTCAGAATTGCGAGCGAGATTAGCTCAAACAGCCAGCTGCGTTCGCGGAGATCTCCAGTGCATATTTGTTTCATTAGTAGGGCGATTTTTTACAATAAAATCAAAAATTCATATGTTCTTTAAAATTGTTTGAAACTTATAAAAATGTGATTTTTATAGGCCAAAGAACAAGACTTCCCATGCGCTAATGATTTGGCGAAGAAAACATAGGCAGATTCTTCAATGGGGAGGAACACATAACGGACTATGATCGATCCAAGGCTGCTGACAACATCATACAGTCCTAATATTAAAATAACAATAAAATTATTAAAAATTATTCAAAAATAAAAAAAGTGCATAAAATTTTAAATTCAAACCGGCAGTTTCGATCAGATTCATAACGCAAGATAATATTTTTCTGCTTCTCTCAAAATCTGCTTAATTAAAAACTGCTGAGCGAAGGTTCCAATCAATTTAACGTGCCCCCGGAAGGCAAGGACAGAACAGTAGGGAAGGGACTAGCCAAATGCCATTTCTTTAAAAATCATCAGAAAATACAGCAGAAAAATAACAGAAAAGTAAACTCCTTAATCTACTTACACCTGAATTACACGTGCATAGACGAACGCCATTAGCCCGGTTTCCCAACGAAAGTATAAAATCAGGAAGACGAAAGGGAAAACTTAAATTAGCGAGAGCATCGACGGAAACCTAAGTCTCCCAAAGCAGTACTTTAAGGTTGCTCAGCCAGTACACATTGGCAATAATAACGAACGGGTAAGTCAAGGACTGGGAAATTGAACCACAAATTTTCCAAAATACAGCATCTTTGTAATCTCCCGTCTAAATGGTAGAGTCGGTCTCGATGAAGAAGAGCAACAGAACGACTACAATCGAGGCAATTAGAAATGACAAAGGAGTGCTTCAGTGGATCAAATTCGGCTTACAAAGACCAAATGATGTTGCTGAAACTTTGAGTGTCCGTGATGCTGATCCCACAGCACGTTTTGAGAATCGGATCCAAACTTAGATTCGTGATAGATCCGTGGAGTAGTAATAGTCTCTGTCATTTTTTACCTTGCACGTGCTCCAATTAAGGGAATTGACATGAATCTCAACGTGAATGCGTTTAGAAATAAGGAATTCACTCCAACAACTATCTAAGGATTTAATACCACATATGACTCTTATGGGGACATCATAGAAGGCTTGATTTAACGCTTTTGATTCATCCTCACCACATTGCATTATACGTAAATTTAAATTTCAAATTTACTAATTTAATTAAGTCAATGATTTTATATAAAAAAATATTTTCTATAATAAAAAACTGGAATAAACTTTCTCTACGCGAGCACCTAGACTTGCTCAGAGACCGTTTAAGAAAGTTTGACTTTTATACCGAACGCAATTGAGGTAAAAGATGTCGTTCTGAGGGTGCTCAGAATATCGAACAGAACTGGGTACGAAAGATACCTCGATTGGAATCACGGAAGAAGATGGAGGTTCTTTGGAAACTTTTTGAAATGGACCTGGGTGCCCAGATAATTCGGCCATAGAGAACTTTCGCCTCTGACACTCCTCGATTCCGTAGACTGAACCACACCCGATGGTCTCAACAGAGACTACAAAAGGTTGGAAAACGCCTGTATGGACTATGAAGGAGAGAATCTGGATTGGACTTGCTTACAAAATGTGAAGTAAGATGACTTTGTATTAGTTTCTCTGGTTGCACGATATTTATTGGCATTATTTAGATCATTGTTTTTTCACATCCTTCAAGATGGGACAAATTCACGTGCTCTCAAATCTTATTCAAACCAAAATATTAGCACTTCATTTTAAATTATTTTTTAACTTTTCCAACTCAGGACTGGTTTCTCGTAGACCCTAAATTTTTTTAATGTAAAAAACATTTTTTACCCCGATTTTAGAATCACAAAAAATAGCCTATTCGGACAAATACGCACATAGAGCGAAAATTTGTTATTTTCCCGCTTCGTTGATTGAAGAAGCCATTATCTAACAGAACAATAGGAAAATGTGACAGGGAAAACTAAGGCAGACAAGACAACAGGGAAGTGACCCGTAGATCCCCATTCTCAGTGGCATAAAATAGACACAATCAACCGATTAAAGATAAGAGAATAAATCTTGAGTAAAACGAACAATAATCAAGTCACTTTAACGAGGAAACAATTTCAGTGATCATTATAAACGACCTTTGAGCCGTCGATTCTAGTCTAAGCAAGTCCGAAGGGTCCACCACATCATCAGCAGCTAATCATCACAACAGATAATAAACCAACTAGAGTCTCTTCACGCTCCTCTTCTGCCCATAAACAACTTTTCCGTAATATTCAAAAACGGGGACAGTCATGTTGGGAGTACAAGCGACAGTTTCAACCGAACATTTCAAGTTTTCTTCAATTTCCCTCAACAACTGAAAATATTAAGTCAAATAGTCAGTCAATGATAACAAATTCAAACCTCAAATTCATTGTACCAAATACAGCATCCCCCATTAGAGACGAGGTTAGTATTATAGCATGGGTTACCCCTTCCACCACGGCAGTTTGAATGATACCACACCTAAGTATAATAAAATCCACCAAATTACCTTTTCGGGGTATTTAGAAACGAAGGAGATGGCAAGGCCCATTCTAAGCACTAGAGAACTACGGACAACCTATCAACTCTTCCAGTACGGCCAATGCGGTGGATGTAATTCGCTGGGTCATCTGGGAGAGTCATATTGATCACTGAACATGAGATACTAAACTACCAAAGGGTAACTGACTGATGTGAATTCCTCTGCACGCGACGTCAGTTGATATGAGGAAATTCACACAGCCATTCTGAGAATAAGCCAACACCCACCTTGAATGAACTCAAATTTTCATTTCTCTGGCTTTGGCCGGAGTGAAACGGAAGTGAAGAGAACATTTTGGCATTCTCGGGGGAAGCTGGAATACAAGTTACAGGGAACATTTGCAAATTTTCTGAAAATGACTGTGTAGGTAATCGCAGTCCAGTTTCGTACGGCAAAATATGATAGCCCTGTCGATGTTTAGTCTCCGAATCGTTCTAACGACGTACTCTCCTTTGAGCAGCTTTATGGCTTGGGACCTCTCATCTAAGACAAGTAAAGTCAAAGGTACGTGAAATGTCGTGACTTCTTTCATTTTGATGAACCTGATCAGTCCGAATTGGAGAGGAGAGTTGTCTCCAGTCTCCATCAGTATCAGGATCCACCAAACAGACCTAAAATTCAAAACCAAAGCAAACGATGTGGTGGACCGTATCGGGACGTTGTCCTCCCTTGAGGTCCACAAAGGTAGCAAATGGCATTCGTTGCTGAGCAAATTTCCGTATAGCCACGTTATGTAGAGTGGCGGAGCAGACTACAACCTGCAAGCGGTCCCTTTTGTCAGTGAGGAACGTTTGAGTGATGAAAGCACAGTCATTGCTGCTAATAAGGCTATCGGCCTCGTCCAGTATCAAATATCTGCACTCCTTGGCATCCACATAGTCAGAGTCAATGAACTCCTTCAACTTGCAACGACAATATGATTCTTCCTTTAAAAGTGACTATACCTTCTATGTTATAAATTCCCCCCTCTGAGTTTCAATGCTGATCCCACCAGTGAGCAATAAACAGTTAAACTGAAAAGGCTAAAACTACTGAATGTCAGCCAAGTAGGGTTTTAAGTCATTCAGCTGTTTGAAAGTCTGCACTTTAAGCAAATTATTACCTGGACGGCCAGTTCTCGTGAAGGCTAAAATTAGCGACAACCAACCTCAATGATAAACGAATTGGGGATTTTGAGCTTCTTTTGGGGGATTCTGAGAATGACAAAATACCAGCGTTTTTCATGTCGCTTGGAAAAGTCTTAAAATCAGCAACTAAATTAACCGCTAAAAAATTCTCTCTGACAAAGTTGGTGGAGACTTTACAGCCCTAAAGTATACAAGAAGCAGGACCTTTAGGGTCATGGCGGCGAAAAAGGGCACAGATCTTAATTTGTGTGGAATTTCGAATCCCAATCCTAAATCATTCCCTATTTAGAGTAAATCCCGATAATCCACCGTTTTTAGTAAATCGGATGACTCCCGCGTGTAAATCAATAAAGGACCCCACAACGTCGTGAATCCCAAATTCCTCCCCGTAAGTGATGAATTGTCGATTATTCGATTTTTTGGCTGTACTGCCATAGCCGAACCCAAATCTGTCCAATCCTAGGCAAAGACCGGCATCCATGGTTGACCACCCAATTCGGCATAACCCATCATTTTCGACTTTCACCTCAAAATATCCTAAAGTAATTATTTTATATTATAATTTGAAAATTTAAATATTTTCAAATAAAATATTTAAAACCTGTTCTGGTGGTGGAAGAGGTGGATCGACTTCCAGCCCAGCGATTCCCTACTGCGCAGCTCTCATTTCCGTTAATAACTAGATTATAAAAGACTAAAACTGAAATCTCTTTCCTTGTCATTCGGATTCCATCCACAGTAGTTATTTTCTAGAAATAAAAAAATTTTACCAGAAGAGTCCTTTTCATTGATTTTGCCTACGTTTTGTAAGCTTTCTGCCACAATTTGTAGCAAAGGAATGCAGAAAGCCTTTAAGTAATAAAATCAGATACAGCAGTTTTTCCGCTTCCAGTCTCGGCAGTCTAGTAAAATAAGTTACTTTAAAAATGTGGTTTAAAATATGTAAGCTACCATAAGAATGTCCCCTCCGCCGAGTATCAGAGGAATTGCCTCAGCTTGAATTTCTGTAGGCAGTCTATAAGTGGTTACTAGTATAAGTATACTCCCAGCCGAGTTTTGTTATTGCCTTTGAAATTTCAGGAATGACTCCCATTTCTGACATTAATATTTATATAACCCTCAAATGCTGTCATAATGTATGCCAACCAACAAAGTCGATGATTTGAATTTTTATGAATTAATTTTAATAAAATAAATAGCAATTAATTAATTTATTATTTTTTTTATTTTTTGAGCATAAATTTTTTGTCAGTTCGACACTCAGACTGAGGTATTTCTTTAAAAAGGGTCATGTGAGGAATAAGAAAAGGGTCTTTAGTTGTTATGAGTGAGATCTCATCTAACTTTCGCCACATGAAGGTGACCCAGATCGAAAGTTTACCCATCAAATTTGAGGAATTGAATTTTAAAAACTTTATCTACTATATTTTAAATCAAAAATTATTGATGCAGTCATGTGCTCGATCCCATTGACTATTCTTGAAAGCTTCTCTCTTCCACTGTGGATTAGGATGACGTTATGTGATCTACCTGCTTACAGCGAACACACAGTCCAAGATGGCACTGGCGCAAGTGCAAAAAGCTTGGCTCCCTCCTAGGAGACCATGAAGACATTACAAGAAGGAAATCCCTAGCACAAACGGCCTCTCCAGACTGAAGAACATCTGCCTCCAGAAAAAGGGACATTATAACAAAAACTCGATTATACAACTAGTATAACGCTGGTACCTGGGCCTGCTCAAGAAATGAACTGAAGAGGCTTAATGCGACCAACTACGGCATATGATGTTCGAAAGTAGTGATACGAGGATGTCATCTAATCTTCTTTATAAAAGGACGAAGACCTCTGAAATTTCAAATGAGATTCTGGGCTTTTCGGCCATATTCTGCGACTGGACCTAGATGCCCCCGAGAACATAGCCATGGAGGATTACTTCATGTTGGAAACCCCCCGATTCGTGAAAAAGAATATATCAAGGTCATTTCAAATGATTGGGAAAATAATATTAGAAATTTTTAAGAAAACTGGCATTTTGTACCCTCTGGACATGGAAATATGTCGCGAGCGCTACTTGCAACTATGCGCTACTTGCAATATCGATTTTTTGAATTTTTTTGAATCTATGAAAATTGTTCTTTTGGATTAAAATTCTAATTTTTAGTAATATAAAATATTAATTTTAATGTATAAAATTAATATAAACTATTAATTCAAATTTGAATTGTTATGTCACGCTTGTCCCACGTTGTTGTGGTGCTTCGTTTGTGCTAATGCTTAGTCCATATTATTTTTGTATTGTCTTACATTTTCTTCATTAATATATTAGTGGATTCATCAAATAGAGTTGAAAGGCTGTTATCAAAATGTCTAATATATATTTGTTTTTGACGGATATTTATATTTCATTCAGAGCACTTCCACGAATTCTTATGATATTGTCTGTACGAAAACTTCTGACCTGCCCCAATTTTGAAGAGTTTATTCAAAATATGCTGTTACAAAAAGCTTAAAGAAAAAAAGTGATATTTATTCAAAATGAAAGATTCAATCAGACAATCACTCGAACTTTGTCGAAGATGTTGTTTGATGATCCAAATAAATGTTGGAAAAAACAGATTAAAAAAGCTGTCCAATTTTATAATCTTAGTTATCATAGTTCAACAGGTTATATGGCCTTATATATAAATTATGTGACAATCCGATTCGTGGGTGTTCATTGCTCAAAATACTCATTCGAGAAAGGAGATGAGGTTAGTTAATTACATTGACAATATAGGTTTGCGATTAGACATGATAAAGACATGAATTTTTCTAGAGAAGAAAAACAGAAGCACGTCACCACTTCAACCAAAAAGACCATGAAACACACTTTCAACCTGCTTAAAAGATGACTACGAACAAAATAGTCGTAAATTGGTGACAGCGGACGATCTGGATGATGTTCGAATGAGGGCCAGGAACAAGATGGCGTGGGCGAGGAGGATGGCTGCAAAACATGGCTCAAGCGAACCCCTTTTAGGGCCACGCGAAAGAGCTCTTAACTAACTAAATTAACTATATAGGTTTGCGTAAAAAAAGACCATGGGACAAATCCCTCGCTAAAGTTAGGGAAATTTGAATTTGCCTACAGTGAAAAAGTGAAAGTCGTAGATATATTGTCTAACAAGCGAATGACACTTCAATCAAATGAGGGACATAGCGAGATCTTCCACATGAGTCGCGTTAAAAAGCTTAAAAAGAAGTGACTTACCTTTTCTTATAAATAAAATATTTTTTTTTGAATTTTTTGTCTTAATTGAAACTTAAATGAATACAATCGTATAACCTGGAATTTTTAATAGTTTAAAATATTGAAAAATAAGAGTTTTATTGTTGAAATTAATTTTTTAATTATTTAGAATGCTTATCAGTATTATTAATAGTAAGATAATTAAAGAATTTAAAAAATAAATTCAATTTTATATTTTTTAAAGCATAACATAAATCTATATATAATTTTAGTTTCATGTTTTTTTGAGTAAAACTGGTTTCTTTAAAATGGTTCGACTTGTGAGTGTCTTATGATGTAAAAATTATGTCCGCTATAAAAGATACACTGAAAATTATATTTTTTAAAAAATAAAAGACAGCTTGGGTTAAAATATTATTTTGGTAAAAAATAATATTTAAAGATTTTTTAAATAATTTTTTTTCAAATTCCCAAATTGGCCAAAATTCGTATTATAAAGTCAAAACATAAATCGCCCTATTTATTAGTAATATTGACGGCTGATATTAATTGGGTTTTATAAAGGATTCTTAGAATGGAACTTTGTCATTTCCATTGTGTGACTATGACAGGAAAAC
Organism: Dicyema japonicum; assembly: GCA_011109175.1. Classification (NCBI taxonomy): domain Eukaryota; kingdom Metazoa; phylum Dicyemida; class Rhombozoa; family Dicyemidae; genus Dicyema; species Dicyema japonicum. Next base: position 458,228 of record RDEW01000004.1, read on the forward strand.
AACTTTACATCGTCCTTAAGTTGTAAATGGTTACCCATTTCCCGGACTTTTTGTCGTTGCTTTCGGAAATTTTTCCGTTCAGCATTCGACTAAGAAGGTCCATTAACAAAGCAAGGATCTGCGGTGGACGAGAGTCCCCATGTAGAATTCCTTTTTATTTTACTTCTCTCAACGTTTTGTTTCCAATTTTAGCCTATCTTTCATTCGTTGATACGCCAGCAGAGAAGACCAGAATTTTGTAAGTCATTCAAATTCTTAATCTCCTCACAAAGATATCCATGAACCGAAGTGAAGTTCTTGATATAAACTCCATCACAACCAGATGCCTTCCAATTTGGAAGCATCTTGATATTCTCGGTGATTTCCTCCTGCGTAAAATCAGCAAAAGAGTTCTCTGATCCAGTCACTCATTGTAATCAAGAAATTGCTCCTCTTTCGTTCAACCTTATTCCAAATGTTGCTCCATAACAGAAGACATTCCACCTCAATGAAATTAAGGACCGCCTTCTCATCTCCTTTTATATTTTTATAAAATCGCCTTCTATTCAATTCGAAGCACCAGTTGACACTGATAAATCTCTAAATCTCTTTCTCGATTCATAAACTCGCAACTATCATGATTTGATTGAGAACATATGAAGAAACTCAATACTTACCGATTATTTGGAAGTGTTCGAGACTGTTTCTGATAATCAATTGGGGCAAAGATTATATGCCAAGATGCGAAGGAGCAAGCCTTCAGTCACTACGGAAACAAACTATTCGCTTTGTGGGTTGATGCAAAGATGGGGTACGACTCTGTGAATCATGACTTTCTCTGTCTGACCTCTCAATGTGAATCGGAAGGTCTGTAAAGAGCTCGAAAAGCCAATGGAAAGTTATTCTAAATTTCGACAGTGAAAGGGTTGGGATGTTTAAATTAAATCGCGGTATATCGCAAGGAGATTTGTGGTCTCCACGGATCCTTTGAGCGAAATTCTAAATAGTAAATTTCCAAAATTGTTTATGTAATTCGTCACGTGTACAACCAATCACTTTTTATTAATTATCTAAAAATATTTACTGAGGATATACAATGGTGAAGATGATGAATGAGATTGATGAGTATTTCAGAGTGGTTGGGCTTAAGAAGAGTTTTAGAAGTCTTCCACTAATCTGGAATGAATGAAGGATGTAAAATCTCTGAATAGACATGAAGGCTATCGCTACCTCGGAGTTTTAGAGGATCGTTCCATCAACGTCACGAAACATAATGTTTTGAGAACATTCGCGGAAAACGTGAAGAGGAGAATTGTGCATACTAAGCTCAATGCTGAAAATATATTTAAAGCAATCAACGAGCATGACTTGTCCCTCTATAATTACTACATTGGCTTAATGGACATTGAACCGAAGGAATGTGAGTATATTTATGTTGAAATACCATTTTAGCAGAGTATGATTTGGAAGAAAGTCCAGCATTGTCTCAGAAAATATGGATTCCTGCGGATCATTAAAACTAAGAAAACACATGTGACCACAATCAAAGGATTCCTTGCTTTCAAGTGCGATATGATCCTCACCCAAATAAGCCTTAACGCTATCAAGGAATATCAACAGAAATCTCTGAGTGATAGTATCAGGAGAAAGTCGCTCCACTCTATACTTTATAATTGTTGCAAAAATGACAATATTGTTGAACTCGTTGAGTGGCTGGTCAGTGGAAACAATAGTCCGAGATCCGAGGGTTTGTATTGTCTTCTTAAGACAGGAATCTGTTTTTTCGGATAAAGATTCACTATGTCGCGTCCCATGCTGATTACATGTCACCTGTCAATCGATGTCAGATTTCATGCTTAATGTGGCTTTAACCATTTTTACTCGTGTCGGACATATATAATATATTTTACCGTTATTCATAAATATTCAGCACGTGCTCTATAAAATGTTTATATGATAATAGGTTTTGTCAACAATATTATTGAATATCAACCCATGGTTAGTTTGTACGGACATCTTCAAGACTGACAAAATACAAATTAATGAAAACATCCGAGAAATTTATTGTCATTGATGGTTGATTGTACCTCAAAGACGAAAAAATTGAATTGTGAACTATTGTGGAGTCTATCCATAGAAATAGCCATTCGGGAATTCGTAAACTGCATCAATAATGTTTTCACTCAGCCACTCCATCATATCCGCTGGACTCAGTAATTAACTACTCATGTTTTCACTCCTATTTTTCAATAAAATTATTGATAGAATTGTCAGAGTGCACAATTTGCAAGTTTTCTATTCCACTTAAAGTAGAAAATTAATTTATAGGTTTCCGATTCTAAATACCACGTGATTGCCAAAAGACCTAATGAACGATTCCAGACCTTAATGGCTGTAAATGGACATTGATGTTTACACTGCAATTTGTAATGGAGTTAAAAATATATGCAATAGGTATGTTTTAATTTATTGGAATTTAGATATTTGTGAAGTATTCGGAGACATCTTCTCCATAACCAAGTGAAATTACTCAAATTTTGTCGAACAACCGAATAGAGGTTTATTTAATATTGTATTGTTACAACAGATTAAGGCACGTTCAGGATAATTAAAACTAGTCAAGTCAAAAAAAATAAATTCTTTGATTAGAAACCATTTAATGCAGATTGAATGACAAGGAACCAGTACGGGATGGGTAGCCCGCATTACCAATTGTTAAGCGATAAAACTAGGATAAAATATATTCATTAAAGAAGGCATAGAGCCATGTGGATAAGTTTAAAAATAGATTAGCATTCATGAAATTATTTGTCATTTAGTGGATTCGAAGAAAGACATGAAACAAGCAGTATATAAAACGACAAATCCGCTATCAAAACAGGACCTGTGAATCTCTAAGCTGAATATGTCGAAAACCCCCACAGGACCTTTCAACCGTGAAGAGTTAGCTATGTTGGTATAAGAGAAAAATAATTTAAGACAGTCAAATCAGTCCAAACAGGGCATAGTTACAGTCATAATCTAAAGTAATCAAACACACAAACTCTACTGTCAACATCAAATTGTCCTCCAGTGGTTGCATCATCCACTTGAAATGGAAGTACCAAACTCAATGAATACATTTGTGATCTTGTAGTCATCACTAAACCTGTACCCCCAACTATAGTATTTATCGAGTCACCGCTTATCTACCGGTCAATCAACCACCTTACTATTTCTGGTAGATATGCCTGTACAATCAAAAATTTTGCCTTGGAGCCAACAGGGGGATCCCTTATCAACACAAATTCAGGAGTCCTCGGCTTCCCACGTGGGTATGGAGCTTTCTTAGGAGGACTACATTCAGGAGCCACAAAATCCCCTTCTTCGATCAAGATAGTCTTCGAACGAGTGCGCACGTGCTGGGGAACCAGGTTACCAAAGGCCTTTTTGTTCTTCAAGATAATATAATCTACGATCACCCACGTGACCTACCTCGACATAGCTGCCTAGAATATTTGGATTCGATCGATTCGAGCACCACCCCAATCAGGAACGCCTTGAACACTTGACTTCCCAACACTTTCTTTAAAAACCGCGGACAGATGATAATGTCGCACACGGAGCATCCCTCAGCGTCTTTGGTGGGTAATTAATGAAACTTTTATCCATATCTGCCCTGATTTCTCCCACACTCATGGGAATTTTGAAGGATGGGCTCTCTTCTTGGATAATTTCGATGAGCTGTTCTTCGGAGATCTCTCTGGGGGAAGGAACGGAGTCTGAGTAGCATATGTTTATGAAGAATTTGGTGCCCTGAGGTGTTTCCTTGGTTTTTACACAAAATCCTTAAATTATATCGTCGATAACCTGCAAAAGGCTTGACTGTATTGAAGGTTACTTCGTTTTCTTCTGGAGTTTTAGTCTGTTTGTTTTAGCCATTAATGAACTTTATTTCGGAGGAGAAAGGAAGATCTGTATTTGACCCCAGATCGAGAAGAGAACGGTCTGTCATTTTGGATATTTTATTTAATTTAAATTATTATTTAAACATTTAAACAATTTATACTAAAAATATTAATCAATTGTTTCTTATGGTCTCAGTGAATATAGGCTTTCGATTAGTCGCCCATCGTTAGAGCTTCTATACAAACAATTCGTTCTACCTAGTATCGAGTACGCCTGTGATGCATGGATTGCCCCCTTATCAACATCGGCACTGAGCAAGCTGGAGGTTCTACAAAATTGATGCCTCAGGATTCTATTGAGATCGTCGCAAAAGACGTCCATTTCGTTACTACGGAGAACACTAAACGTCCCACAATCATACCTTACGGAACGTCACCGGGACTTCCTCAAAAGGTAAAGTTCCCTGACCATCCCCTCGGGCCGGTCATCAAACTATATATGGACGCCTGCCCAAGATATGAGAAGAAACCTTTCCCGTTGTGAAGATTAATCCAGGACTCCAAAACTAACCGCAGGAAAAGGACTTGCATTGACACCGGGATCACTTAATTAGACGATAACTTTTATCTTTCTCGTGATTTCGGGGTTTATAAAATAATTAAATTTTGATTAAGTGTCCCGGAAGATCCTTATTGCAAAATTTTTATGACGTCGATCAATTGTAAATTCAAGTTATGGTTGGCTAACTTCATCACCGGTCGCATAAGCCAAGCGGTGGGAAACCAAAATCAAAAATGGAGTGCCAAATGATCACCGTTGTCAACGTTATTTAATGTGTCGCGAGCACAGACCTTTGACAGCTGTCATCTGCTGTCATAATTGAGGTGTTAGTTCGTTTCGGAGATATCGAGGGATTCCGAGCTACAACACCATTGTGAAAAATACTGTAACGGAGACAGATGGTGAAGACAACCTGGAAAGTGTGGATAATATTGCTGAATTAACAGAGGCAGACGGTAAAGACAGCCCCGAAACGTAAAGTTTTTTGTCTATAATTTTACAAAAGGTGAGTAAACACTGATTACAAATTTGATTTTCCTCGAGTAGACGAAAACCCGTACTTTTATATAACGCTGGAACTTGGGCGACCTCATCAGCGGATATGGAAAAACTAGACTCGTTCCACAGAGGTCAGCTGAGAAAAATAACAGGAACTACTTGGCCTACGAGAATATCGAGGAATGCTTTATATAAGAGATGCAGCACTAGACCTATCAGCTTAGAAGTACTGGAATCCCGATGGAGGCTCTTCGGACACGTGCTGAGGATGGAATTAACATCCCCACCGAACATATCTATGGAAACATACTATGTTAGTCAAGAAGGCCGCTATCGTGGAAGACCAAGAACAACACTGCCAATAGTCTTACAAAAAGACCTGGTCAAGATCAAAAAAAATCTAATAAATGCCGACTACCTGGACAGCATGAGAGCCTTGGCTATGAACAGGGGAGCATGGAAAAGGATGACATCTAACCTTGTTTCTTTTGCTGCACATGCGGGGCTATAATTAATATGGCTCTCGTGAAGTGCTTAAATAAATAATAGACGAATTCTCCTTATTATAAAAGGATGAATAAAATGATGGGAGTGCATCGATCGAAATTGAGGGAATTGTGAAGAAGGTGCATTCTAAGAGCCTTAAACAGATAATTATCAATAATTAGTTAATGTTTGCTTTGAAATAGTTGATATGGTCTTTTTGAAGAACCGCCTAATTGCATCACTAGGAAAGTCACGTGTAACGACGTGTACCTCATTACGTAAAGAGATACAGACAACACCAGTAGTAAAATTATATGATTTTTCAATCCTGGGAGTAAAGCGGAATCTTCTCATTTCAATCACAAATCATGTAGACTTGGTAACTTCGAGGATTTAAAAGAAAATTTTAATTCTTAAGGCTTTTACACATCCCCCAGTATTTTCCCTCCCATCATCAATATAAACAATTTGTTCCACCGAGTATCGAGTACGCCTGGCATATCGCTACTGCGGAGAACACTCAAGTTAATATGCAATTAGTTTCCTTTTTTGAATTCATAAAATGTACCCTTACTTTATTCACATCCGACCGTCACCAGGATCACCGAGAAAACAAGACAGAAAAAACGTCAGACAGTTAGGTAATCTCAGTTCATCAAACGAGCCATCCAACGTCTGTGGTCTCCCATTATTCCCACTACCTTACGAAAGAGCCTTCTCTTATTTTTGCAGAGGAATCCGAATGTGAGGGGAACTTAATAACCAATCGACTTTCTTTTACTTTGGAAAATGACAGACTAATTGTGTTTCCATCTTCTTTACAGACCACCAGGAATCCGGATCCGCGACTACGGGTCGTAGCTTTCGTGAGTAGGGGATTAATCATTGATCCAGAATGAGGGCTCATCATATGAATAGTCTTCCAGTATATTGAATTGAGTCTGTGGAGCGTCTCTGATAACACGAATCTCCACGCAACAGAGGCGATAGTTTGCCGGTAGTGTGTTGCGACAGAAGCATCCAAATTCAAAGGAGTCCACCAGTCTACGTTCAACTTCTGCAGGCCTTTAGTGAAGACTTTCTTCGCATGGGAGTTGAAATTCAACAACCTGTCGAACATTAATCCAAGAATTGAGGGAGACTTTGTTACTGGTATCTATGGGAGACCAATGAAAATTCTTGGATCTTCTTTTGAACTACAGTCAAATGTGAAATTGTAAATATTGATTTTTTGACAGAAATCGTTAGTCGGTTGACAGTCAACCAATCGTAGACGGTGTTCACTCTCGCGTAGTTCGCATGTGTGGTGGAGTGGCATTAAATCCATCGGCTATGAATTGGGATAGTGTGGCTAAATGAGTGGTGGACCTTCCAGCCGAAAACCTTATTGGAAAGCCGCTTGAGAGATGTCCGGAGTAATTGCGGATAGTACCAGTTTTTAAAGAGGTTTTGATAATGCGCTGGTTAGGGAGATCAGCCTGTATGAAGCAGATTCTCCTTCCGGTTTTTCAGCCTTCAAGATTTGTTTGATAACAGAGTTCTTTCAAATCTTGGCAATAATAGTGTAGTTAATAGACAGGTTAAATGCCAATTGTCAGGGCCACAGCCCCGTGAGTTCTTTAATCCGACGATAACCTCTGAGACCTGTTTGTATGAGAAAGTTCTTGGTAAGGTTCATTCTTCGGTTTATGGGCACGTACTTTGATATCCAGGTGTTTAGAGAATTTCTTGGAGCTGATGGCAGCGTAATGTTCCATAAGTAGGTTAGGGTGTATATGACGAATGTGTTCTGGAGAAGGATTGCCGGTTCCACTTGCATCTTCCAACTCTGATCTAATTTGTTTTAGAACTGATTAGATGAACTTTTCCAGTTGAGACGATTGACTAGGTGACGCTATCTTTGATCCTGGCGGTCTTTTATACTCTGGTTGATACTTTTATTTAGTTGTCTGATGGACTTCAAAGATTTCAAGTCCTTTGGATAGCATCTTTTCATAAGGGTTCTTCGTTTTATGAGTGTAAGTGTCCGGGAATTGAGGGTATAAAATTCGTGTATGATGAGAGAGGAATAAATATGTTGCCGGTTTTTGAATGGGCACACTGATGATTTTTGCGGCTTCATCTATCGAACGTATATGGGATGATAGTCCTTTGACCAATTCCAGGCCAACAAAGTCAGCGAAGCCAGACCAGTCAAAGTTCTTGATACTTTTCGCTTCTGTCTGCAATGTCCGGCGTCTCCTAAGTCCAGTTAACATAAGAAGGATGGGATTATGGTCCCTGGAAAAACCATAATTCACATCTGCTAAAGAGGGTGAACATTAGGTTAATCGGGAAAAATGCAGCTATCAGTGCTTAATTTAGGGTCATTCGAGATAATCATATCAATAAGACCATTTGCGATGAACTCGCTTCGGCTGTCAGGAAACTGTGAACCATGCCAAACTGGGTGTCGGGGATTTAGGTCACCGCATATTAGAACGTTCTTTAGTGCTGAGAAGTAGGGTAGGTTTGGGGTGTAGGATTTGGGCAGGATCCTTTTGGCGGAATGTATAGGTTTATCAAATTAATACAAAAAGACGGGAACAGCTACATTTTGATAGTAATCTGCTCCATGGTATCATCTCCCTGAAAGTTCTGAGGTCCGTTGACTCACGTCAATGAAGGGTCAATACCGTTCTTATAATTGTGAGTAGCCCTCCACCTGGTCTTCCCTGACGGTCCTTACGGATCACTGTTTATTCGGGAAAGCATGGTGTTGGCGTGGAGGATGAGAGCTTTGATTCCTAGATGAGAGCAAAGTCAACTCGATTTCCGGAGTGGAGAGCTCGAAATTCCATAATCTTCCATCTAATTCCATTTGTGTTTAGTTCTAGAATTATTAAGTCTCCACGTGGACCAGGGTTTGTTTCAATTTCGCCACAATGGAGGATCGATAGTTCAGAACAATGATGACACCAGATAAAGTCGGAGGCACATGGGTTACGGGGACCCCCAAATGGTGGGGAGAAGTTGATGGCTCTTTCCGTTCCTTTCCGGAATGAGTGACAACTTTTCGGGTGAGCTACAAGATACCACGTTGAGCACATCACCAGGCTTTTCTTCCCAATTTTTCTTACTTAATAGCTGCTTAGTAGGTGGGGAAATTGATGTATTAAGGAAATATATATGATCACATTGCTATATACGAATATGTGGATATTTGGTCACCGATTTTTGTCATTAGTCATATATGATTGTCTCTTATTGAGAGAATTATGATAAATTTCCTACAGAGGAATTCTATTGGAGGTACCCTTGTTAATGGTAGATCGGAATTCCTATGCATGACCCACATTTTCTCTGAATGGATTTCCTAGCTCCTTGCAGAGACGTAGGAAACCCTGTCCATTTCTCAGCGTCTCCTCCTCAGAAAGGAGACTGGTGATGGATGAGCTTGCACGAGTTGTTTGGTCTTACGCCTGAGAGAGTTTATACACTCAATCCTATAAGAGGAAAAGGCAAGGGGAACGAGCATATTCGGCCTAATATACTTAATATAATGATTAAGGTTATTGATTAATAAATTAAAAAATATTTTATATTATTTGCCACCGTCCATAGCCTGGATTCTCCGTTGGCTGGACACTTGCCAAATTCCATTATTTTTTTCTAAATCCTATAATTCAGCCGCTTTTATTGATATATTTCCTGTTTTAAAGAAAATCTCTAATAGCCCGGACTTCAGCCGGAATTTTTTTTAATTCGTTTGATACATTTCTTTATGCTGCTTTCAACCGTAGTGCTTGATTCAGTTTGCCATAAACCAAAAATGTTATCATTATGCACATTAGCAACAACAAGAAAGTTAATCCATTGACGTCCCTTGTGTCGCACCTTGGATAATCTTTGCATTCAGACTCCTCCACGCTCCTCTTGAGAATGCGATTTTTCGGAAGTAGTCTAAGTCATTAGCATTTTCCAGTCGCATTTTGACATTTTTAGGTCAAAACCAAAAATAATCTCAGATTAAACAAAAAATTAATGCTTATCAGTTAAAATTGGTCATATTTTTTAATTCCACTTCTATGCAGTATTTTTTAGTGTCCAGGCTATGGAGGGTGACATTATTAGTTATATTGGAAGATGCCAAATAACTCAGAACTTTATTTAAATAAATTGATGATTTGATGTTCGTAGTAGGTCGTTAGTGCCACGATGATCAGACCAATGACGATCCCAAGGGATTCCATAAAGAATACAATGTACCTATTACATTGTTTTAATGGTATTGAGGACATGTAGTTGATCTAATCATGAGGTTAGTGTTCTACCAGATTAGCCGGGACTATATAGATGAAAATAGCAGCAGAAATGGCGAATAGGTACGATTCAAAGACTTTACTGATTCCAGTAAGTTTGACACTAATCCCGAATCCGATGAAGGAACTCAGTGAGGAGACCAAATTAATGATTACAACCTTCTTAACAGAGAGTCCTGTTGTGAGAAGAATAGTAAAGTCACCTATTGTCAAATCAATGTCTTACTAAGTTCGTGAGGCAACTCATGCATGAACACTCCCAAAGTGAGTGAGAGTCCTGTCACCGAAGACTTAGAAAAGGCAGCTCCAAGGGCGATTCCATCACAGAAATTGTGAAACATGTCCCCAAAGAAGATCATCAAAGCAGTATCACTGAATCCTATTTGAAAATATTATTGAATCCTAACCAAATAAAACATTCTCTGAAGTATGATGATGGATCTTGACTTTAATATTAAAGAAAACGTGGTTTGGGGTGTCGGCCTTGTCGGAAAATATTGTACTCCCTAATTTCCACAAAATGAGTCCGAGCATGACTGAATCAAATCAAATCCTACCACATGTCAAAACTAGAAGAGGGAAAAAGTAGCCATGCTCTCTCCGTGTTCATGATCTTTGTCAATAAAATGCTCCATTATAAGTTCCTTTATGTGGTCCTCGTGGTGATTTTCACTGTGATCATGTCCGAGAATTGCCTGAAATTGTAAAATATAGTTACCGCCGGAATAAGGTGGAGGAAGGAGGTCGAAATGAGCGTGGAGATTCCCACAGAAAGGAAAGATAATATTATTTGGTTGTAATTGTTTGTGCTCATCTTAACAAAGATGAGACCGGCAATCGAGGTTAGGCTTATTAAAATGATACAGGCTATTCCAATTCCAATTTCTAACAAATTTGGATTACAAAGACTTCTATGGGAACTCTCTGAGTGGTGTTGCTCACACAGACTGGAAGTCCTCTGTTGTATTAGGTGTTTCATCTGTTTGGACAACTGGTCTGGATTTAAGTAATATTTGTATGAGCAGATGGTAACGAGGTCTCTGATTGAGTGAGAGTGGTGGACGAAACTTCCTTTCCCATTGGTTTTTTCGTGGTGATGATGACCATACTGTTCCAAACTCCCGAAAACATCTATGAGATCTGTCATTAAGTTTGTCCCCAACATACCCAATAAATCAAAGTTTGAATAATTTGTCGATTCTTTCGTACAATTAATTTTTCTAGCTTTCTTGTGTCTCTCACAATTTTGATCGTAGTGGTGTCCTTGACTAAAAAAACCCATAACCTTTCAGGAGCCTCTCCACGAGTCCAGAGATCAAATTATCCATGTCCCTATTTGAGTGGAGCGTGTCATCCCAGATTACTTTACCGCTAAAACACTAAATTTTAGCTATAGGGGCTACCATGTCAGAAGACTGGTAAGGATTGTCGGGGGGATCGCGAGGACTGTAGCCTTTGTTGACCACCATAGAGACAAATTTCTCAAATTTCAATTTTTCATATTTTTTGACTTGTTTTTCAAGCTGATACTCTAATAATAATCCTTACATTATCAATCGTGACAGAGGAACAGGATAAGTTTTGTGACATGAGGATCAGTCCAATGAACAGATAGGACAGTTTAGTAAAGTCATTTGAGCTATGCAATGTCGGAATTAGCTCTAATAATTTTTCCTGACACTGTAAATAATAAATTTGAGATTTTACATGTATGCCACTGAAAACCTGTAATAATTTCGTTTTAAGTCTCTGTGTTGATATTCCCCCATTCAGTCCAAAATTGCAAAGATGAAATCCTGTCTTAACTAAAGTCGAGCAGAAGAACAGGGAAATCAAAAACACAGTCATAAAACTGTCAAATTTCTATAAAATTAAATTTTTACATTTTAAAACAGATATTAACGATAATGCTTGCCCCACTAAAATTGTGATTTCCTGGAAATATTAAATTCCAATTTCATTAATGCTGGACAGGTTTCTGCTTAATTATATTAGTTGGTATTCCCATGTTTTGGGAAGGGTGATTTCTGATAGGGCTATATTAGCGCATGTGCAGCAAAAAATATAAGAGAATTAGTTAGCTTGCTCCAAACTCTTCTGTTCTTAACTAGGTCCCTCAGTGAGTCCAGATCGTCACCAGATGCCAATGTTTTCTTTACGGCTTTCAGATCGTTTTGTAGAACGACTGGGAGGGAAGTTCTCGGTCCACGAAAGCGTATTACATTGGAAGAGGAGTATTAATCTTCCATTGCGATATTCGAGGGATATCGGGTCCAACTTCAGGACGTGTCCAAAAAGTCTCCAACGATAGCTAATGATCTCGTGACTTAATGGTGTACAGTCTTATTGTACAGTCCATAGGGGTTGGGCTAAAAGTGAATTGGTATTCCATGATAACTGAAAACACATTTTGTTTACATATTCTAGCACAGCATTTAGACAAAATTACGTACAAAATTGAACTTTGAGGTTAATCGGTCTGCTCTCCTTACTATGCTGTTAATTGGTCGGAAAGTTAAAGTGATGGTGTACCTCTATTGCACTGAACGTCTACTTAGCTTCAGAATAAATGAAAGACCATGTATTTTTTCTCGACGAGGTGACGGACTCTATAGGTTTTTTCGATGGAAGGAATTGCACAAAGTATCCACATCAGAAGCTCTAGGTGGTAGTTAATATTATTTAGTGTTCTAATAATAAATCGTTTTCTTAGAATTTTTAAATTCTTGGTTATTACGTTTTATTAAAAATACTGTCATGAGTTTAGACTATTTTGCAGTTTTACCTCTTCTAGCTTTAAAGCTTCGCTGAACGTACGTGTCTCGGAACCGAATACTCAGGAGAATACGCTCCTTACTGACTTGGTCAGCGTTTCCTCTTTTTTTCTAGTGCTTCTTCACCTTTTTTACGAAGTGCCAGCTTGATCGTCATCCTCCTAGTCTTATCAAGAAGGTTGATTATAATCTCCCTCTGGCGAAAAATACACCCTTCACATCTATAGATGAGAGAGGGGAGTATAATTGGTAATGTAAATACATTAATGACAATAAATATTGCGGGACACTTGTGGTAATTTTTTATTTAATCGTGTTTTTGTCAAAAATTCTCTGTCGAAACACAAGATTTGCCTTATCCAGGAGCCAAAACTTTCTAAAAGGAGTGTAACCCCATTATTTCCTGGATACATCTTTATCAGAAAAGACCGACTTGGAAGTGGAGGTGGGCTTGACCTACTCTGATGTGAGCACACGAGTGGACAATATAATTTTACATGACAGGATCGCTAAACTAATCTTGATTGACACAGTTAATGGTTCAGGTCACCTCATTTTGATTAACTCATGCATTCCCCCACTTGGATCCTGCCCTAGAAACTTTGTCCCAAAAATGATAACTCTGAACTGGGAAATATTTATTATATGGTGACCTCAACGCAAACACTCCCAATGGCTGACTACTCAATAGGCCACATGAGAGGTAACCTAATTATTGGCTCCTTCAAAAAATGGTGATTCTAAACCACCATCCACACAAGGACACCACTCAGAAGAGATGATAACCCAACTTCACCAGACCTGTCCATTTTTCTTAGAAGATGAACCAAACCCTTACTTTATCTGACTTAAGAATATAAAATGTTTGAATCATAGAATCACAATTCTCATCAAAAAAACTACCTTGGAGTACTATCCGTAGAATTAAATTAAATATACCCAATGACACAGAATATCGCCATACTCCAAATATTAAGGAAGCTAACCTGTCAAATATTACGCCTCTATAAGTCATAGGATGGCATAGTGGTTAGGTGTCGGGCTAAAGTGGCTTAGGCTACGGGTTCGAATCTCGCTGCTGTTCACCTGGTGGAAGGTTCCACGCAGCTACGATGCAGAAAGGGTTTGACGAGTGACGCCGTCATCAGTGGAGATTCACTGCGGAACTGGATAGTCAAAAGGACATACACACAAAAAATAAAAAAGTGAAGAGCATTCTATGGTTCTCCTTCTACGATTAGTTATAATAACTGTTCTTTACTTAAATAAAGTGTGTGTTCTGCACGAGCGAAACCCTAGGCATCTTACGTGCTTATGGCAACGCGGTATTGCTAAAAAATAAGTCACAAGGACTTTCGCAGACTCACTCTTGTCGCCTACGTAATTTGGTACCTAAACCATCATGGATCGAACTTTTTACGCATGCGTAGGTTACACAGGCAGTAAGATGTACGTGTGGTCGAGATGGTATTCCTGGTATTCTGCTAAAGCATATCGGAAAGATTGCAATCAAATCGATTACTTCAACTTTTTATTTGTCCTCAAACACGAGCGCTATCCCTAGTACATGGAGGAACTCACAATTCATACCCGTCTTTAAACCAGGGAAACCGAAAGCCTCACTTTCCGATATCCCCAAAGTGTGCGCTATCCCACCTCATGGAAAAACTCGTACTTTGGAAAATTAAACCTCATTTGCCCTTTTGTCAGATCGGAACGTTCTATAACGACAAACATAACTTCCTTGACACAATTTATCTCGGAAGGCTTCAACGAACCCAAATGCAGTAGTCTCGTTAGACTTCCAAAAGGCGTTTGATTCATCCCGAGAATCCTAAAGTCTTCAACACCTCCATTCATCGACTTTAAAACGATGGATAGCCAATTCTCTTACCGGACGAAGAGGACGTGTGTTCAAGGTCGAGATCTCGTCTCCCCCGAATAGTGTAAATGGGCACTAATTAAATACGAAAGTTTGTATAACACACTTTATAATTTTTGGGAGATCAATTAATTTATTAGAAAGGGGTCAATTTGACCATCTTATATCTCCATACGACGTAGGCACACCACAATCTATCGACTTTGGTAAACTGGATGATGTAAAAAATAACCTCTGTTCCTTTAACAACCTCTCCAAATTGACAGTAAATCACCTTTTGAATGTCCTGAACTAGGACAATATTCGTCTACAATGCCAAGACACGATCTATGGAAGAGACAGGCATACTTAATAATCGATGGTCTCCTACAAGTTAGTGAGACCAGGGTTACTTAACAAACTATAATATTTTAACTCCCAACAATACCAATTAGATTGTGGTTAACACGGATAACGAGATTGGTCATTGACGACTTGGCTGATTTATTTATTTTCTTTTTTTAATCCAATAGTTTATTTTATTTAAAAATAAAATATTATTTATTAACTATGGGGAAGAGCGGCTGCTGACATTACGGAGTAAGCGTTTCCGCGGACAACTACAATCCCAATTATTTACTTGGCTGGATAAACTGCGTTACTTCTGAAAGTTCATAAGAATGATGATACAATATTTTATAAATTTGAATAATCACTAATAGATGAGAACTGTCATTCTCTTCAGAGCTGCTGTCACCCAAGTTTCCAAAATGCTGAAAATCCTTGACCAAATATGACTACCAGAATGTTAGACAAGGCTTTGACGGTTGTTTTGCCATGTTGTTTAGGTTGTTGTAGTGCCTTAGCATTGGTTGAAGGTATTCATGGAGATACAAACTACGGGTGCAAGAGGTCCAGAATTTCTTTTAGGACCCCCTTGAATGCTCGATAATCTTTATCCCTGGCAATGAGGACTATATCATCACTGTAAAAGAACAGGATGGAGTTTTCGTCAGAAGGTTTTGGCATCTCATGATCACAAAAGAAGAGAGTACTTCCAAATTCATCAAGAAACAGTCGAAATGAAAAAATGAATCCAGTTTTTTTTCAATTGCGGGAATCACTACAATGGAGAAGGGGATAGAAACGATCATTTTTTGTGCATCTTAGCGTCACCTGAGACAAGTGGAGCACACCACCTCTATTATAATGAGGAATATAAGGAACAGAGGAAAGAAAGAGAAACCTTCAACCAATTAGCCAATAGAGGGATTGAGGACCATTGTTATAATGCAACATCCACTCCTTAGCATGTTATGCCTGTATAGATTGAAGAGAGCTGCCGAAAGTTGAGAACCTTGGATAACTCCATGAGACATGAAACGTATTTTATTTATTTAAAACCAAGAATCATCGACATATTAAAAAATACGTGTCCGTCAGGTGACCCTGGATTTCTTTAGCATCCCCTCATCCTTACACGGTGTTCGTCCCAAGAACCGACGCACTTCTTTTACTACGGGAGACTGCTGGATTTCAGAGATGGCAATCAGGCTCCCGTTGTCCTCACAAGTTCCTCGAACGGAGTTAGCATTAACCGTGAAGAGAACCTATGTATGTCCTGTAAATTAGACAAAAGTTTATAATAAAATAAAAATATATGATTTATTTAATTATTAAAATTTAAATTATTATTCATGTGTTGGTAACGTATTAAGTGAGATTATCTGATGAACAAACTAATTATCTCAATTTACTTTATTGTGTACATTCTATTTTTGGCATGCTACTACAATACGTTGAAGGTCTCTGACTTCAACAGGGAAGAAATAAAATTTATTACAAAAAAGGTTCTCCATAATAAAATAAATAGATTAAAACCAAATTAAATGTAAATTTAATAATTTTCGATGAAAATTCACAACAATTTGCTGAACAAATAAAATCATCTATAAATTGTAGTTTTGTTGATCATTTCAGCCAAACAATTCAAAAATATTGAAATTGTATTTTCTCCTAAAATCCTGAAGAAAACTAAATTTGACATAAACTCTGCGCAAGTCAGAGAAAATGGAGATTCGCTGAACATTGCCTTGGTTCCCTCTAATTCTTATGACGATAATTTTGAACATTTTTCCTATTATATGGGAAAAACTAAGTTTGACATGTTCACATTGGGAAACTCAGAATTTGGCGGTATTTTTGGTTAATTTATGGAAGAATATGCCCGCCAAAAATTTCTAAGTGGATTTTACAAGCGAATTACCAAAGTATGAGTTTGTTACCACGAAGGCCGTTGAAGGCGATTCTGACTCAACTTCATACTCAAAACTTAACCTCTACCCTTCCTATCAAATCAGAATCTCCCTAGTATACTCCAATGAGTCACAGATTGGCAATTTGAGTCAAATAACCCGAAAATGTCATTCTCTTGCAGCCAAAAGCCTTTCACAGAATAATATCGTGTCCAAATTCTTTGAGATTGAACATTTCTTCGATTTTAGGTTCAACCTATCCCTCGGAAAAGGCAATGTCGAAGAAGTTATCAGAAACTTTGAGATTGCCTCTCGTTTGTCAACGTTTTTCAGTTTTAGCCAATTCTCTGACGGACAAGAAATCCATGGACTTTGTCTTGGTGGTCGTTCCTAAGGAATTTCCTCTTATCGGGGGTTTCAGTGATTATTCAGATTTAGAGAACTTTGTGAGCAAAGACTTTGGAGGGATGTATTTTTCGGACTCTGTGGACGACATGGAGTCAATATTCGACCTGTTTGTCAACAATTTTGTTTATCTGACTGGAATCGACCCCTTTGAGGTGATCTGTGACCTTATTTGATAGGTTGAGGCCCTCCAGAGGTTGAGGTTGCTCGAAAACTCCCTAACCCGCGTAAAGGAAGACTATGAATTCATTGCTGGCTATTCAGTCATTGAATTCGTCAAATTGAAAGACTCTGACTTTATAAGGTTGGCAGAAAATGTCAGAAGGTTGGAAGAAATTGAGTATTTTTCCCAGAATGACTCCTCACTTGTGTTCCAGGCTTATAATTTTTCGAGTTTGCTGATTTTTTAGTTTAGATTATTTAGTGTCTGATTATGACTCCTTCAGCTTTGTTACCGCTGGATTTGAGATTCGGTGGGTTTGGGGGTTATTTTAGATATTTGTTGTTGACTCCATTCTTGACTGCTCCATTCTCCTTTATTAGTACTATTTTCTTTAAGCGGTGATTAGTTTGCCTTTATTTTTATATTTTCTTGACTGATTACATTCATTGGGTAGGGTGATAGGGTGGTAAATATGGTTGTTCAGATAAGTTCCCTTTGCATCTGTTCTAACATGGACTGGATTGATTGAACTAAGGTTTTGAATTTTTGTAATTTCTAGGAACTTGATTATTCATTTAGTTAATAACAACAGTTGGAAAACTATAAATTAATAAGTTTCATGTTTACTCCCTTCGAGTGGAGAATAGCAGGAGATGACTTCTACCGAGGTTCGCAATTAGATCAGTGGGGTGAACAAGTCTAGGGTGGACGTGGTCGGAGGAATGATGAATCGTTTTGTGATCGTCGAGTAGGCAAGAGAGGCAAAGTCTTTTTTATCCTGTAAGCAAGTAAGAGGGGGTTATGTCCACAGAGGTGACTTGTCAGATAGACTCGAACTGTGCGAGGTAAGATAGTTCCCCTTCCACCAATAATTCTTTAATCAGAGTGATTAAATTGTTAAATTAAGTAGTTCAGTGAAGCAGTGAACTATTACTCAATTTCTCGGTAAATTAGATTTAATGCACTTTTATTATAACACCACTGTTTTATAATTCTTCATGCTCCCCCACAATTGTATTTAGAAGATGTGAAGAGGTTATATCCATGAGTGTGGATTAGTAAATGGATAATATTTGAGAAGTATGAAGGCTCCTGAACCGGTTCACGTTCAGCACTATTATTGTCGAGAAAAATGAAAGTATAAGAGGAAGTCACTGTCTTTTCTCAAGAGAGTAACACGTTTAGCTATACTCAGAAGCCATGACTAGTGGTTCTCCCAGCTGGTCTTTGTGCAATCGTGAGATGCTGCATCAATGGTAGAAAGTGTGACACTTGTTGACCATTTCACAGTCTCTCATGCCAGGATGACCAAAAAGTTGCAAAAACTATTGAGAAGTGGACGTGTGTTGTTGACTATTTGAATAATCTCCAATGTGTAATATGCCGTCTTTAGTCTCAAATCATAAGATTTCTCTTGGATTATGCTTTCCTCTATTCCAGTAGTGCGCTAAAAATGAATCTAAGCCTCTTTTTTCGCGAACACCGATTTTGTCAAGCCGAATGAAAGCACGCTTGACTGCTTTAATGGAATCTTGAAAGGCATTAGCCGCAGAGTCAGTTATACATTTGAAGACTGCACTAACTTCATTTACCGGGCAAATCGTCCTCGGGATTGAAAGGCTTCGTTAACGCATTAGAAAGAAGTTGATGGAAGGAAATCTGATTGCTGCTGTTTGGATTGTGTGTATCGATGCTAGCCCAATGAATTGCTCCCTGAGACATTTCTTTTCTGAAGGAACACCCGCCTGTCTCGACCCTTTTCGAGTGGACGTTTTTTTCTGGTTATCTCCGTGATCATTCTGAATTAGCGGAGAAGTTTATCGATTTAAACTAAGACATCTCGTTCTCCAGTCATACGGAGGAAGTGTTCACCAAAGTCTTTGAAAATGGAACATCTTAAAAGCCATCATAAAAAAGTGCCCTTCCCGCATACCGCTTGTATCAAATATTTACCAAATTAACATTTTAAATCATTTTATTTTTAATGGTCAAATTTTTTTTTCATTGGAAGAAATTTTATTATCAAATGAATAAAAATTAAATTAAGGCATCTGAATGGCCATGCTATTTCCCCTAACAATAGCCAACGAGATACGTTCTCGGAACCAACCAGTCTCTCGCGGATCCTTGGTCACAGCTTGAATCATGGAGCCGATCTTACGAACCAACTCATCTGCTTGGGGGCCAAGGATTCCTGACGTTTCAAATTAAAAGTCGACTTTTATTATTGAGGGACGTTCAAGACTGAGTGGCTGTTCCAAAGAACTTCTCTGACAGTTGTTAGGGAGAACAGTCATTCAATTACCACAGTTGGATCACTTGTTTTGCTACGTAGTCATCTCAATTGTTTTTTAATTGTTAAGAGAAGCACTCGAGAGAAGGATTGTCGAAATATCAGAAAAGACAACGACTCAGATTTGAACTAAATAAAAAGAGAACAGAAAAGCAGCAGATAAGTGGCTTTTCCTTGAATTAAAGGGTTCAAAGGCAACTACCACCTAGAAGGTCAGTTTTGGTTTTATATTAAATCGATAACAGCAAGTACACGTGTAATCAACTTTCTCTAAGATCTTGTAATACTATTAAGACTGACAGATTATTAAGTGTTTATCGATATTTCAATTTAAACAGACAATTAAAATATTGTCAATCTTACTCAATGAAGACATGTGAACAAAACAACATGAATAAACTCGAGAATTTAGCTTTGTGGCGGATTAGAAATTATATATTTTAAAATTATTTCCAAAGACCAAGGGTAACAAACTAACTAACTCCTCGATCCTGACTCGCTCCAGCATTCCAGAACTTGTCCCCGGGGAAGAATTGTTAGATCCTCTTGATGCCGGCCAGGCATTCGGCGCCTCCTCAGCAAGGTGAATCCAGTGACGCCATCGGAAGGAAGGAAAATACAACTATCCACGTAGCACCAATGACAAACTAAACACTTAGAACCACATGGCGCCACACGAAGTGTTTAAATCTACTTTTTCTATATTAAATATATATTAATTTATCTTTTTTAATTATTAAAATTCATAATAATAATAAAATAAATCATTACATAATACAAAAGCATGAACGGATCAACAAGATTTCAGCGATTATCGAAAAATATATTCCCCCAAAATTACAACCTCTTCCTGTCAGTCGACACAGAAGAAGAATTATTTGTTGGAAAAGTGGAAATTACAGTGAAGGTCTCACAATTTTTATATTTAGATAAATCAAGTCACCTCCAATATATTTCTGCACTCGGCAGAACTAAAGTTGAAGTCAGCCACGATCGAACAGGGTTAGCTGTTGTGATATTTGTTAGGGGATAACACTTTCTTCCCCCATATTATAGAAAACCCTGCAATCCAGGGGGTTGAGCTGAAGGCAGAGTCTACCCTGGTTTTGAGAATTAAACAAATTAGACCGAAGGGACTGCAACGATCAATATTGAGTATGAAAGTCGAATTACAAGCAAATTATTCGGACTCTACAAGACGGAGTACATCTATGAGGGGGAGACTGTTAAATGCGCGGTCACCGATTTGGAGGTCCTTTGCAGTTTTATTTTCAGCCCGGATATGCCCGATATGTTCTGCCCTGCTTTGACGAGCCCGACTTTAAGGCGGTCTTTTCGGTTTCCGTGGTTGCCCGAAGAGACCAGACAGTGCTCTCAAATATGGTTTGAATTCGTCTCATTGAAGGAAACCAACTTTTGTGAGCCATGGGGGTCTGAAAACTTTGTGGTTACCCACTTCCAGCCTTCCCCACTCATGTCCAGTTACCTACTGGCTTTGGTTGTCGGAAAATTCGACTTTGTTGAAGAGGTGGCTGAGAACGGTGTCAAAGTCAGAGTCTACACATCACTGGGGAAGACAGAGGAAGGGAAACTAGCCCTCGATGTATCCCCAATGATTCATTCAAGGTGGCAGTCAAGTCTTTGTCGTTCTACAACAACTTTTTCGACTTGCCATATGTATTGAAAAAGCTGGATTTGATTGCTATTCCTGATTTTGCCACGTGTTTGGGATTGTTCGTATTTTAGCCGCTATGGAGAATTGGGGACTGATCACGTTCAGGGAGACAGCAGTCTTGGTGAAAGAATCGTCCTCAATGAGTATCAAACAACGAATGGCTATTGTGGTGGCCCACGAGTTGGCTCACATGTGGTTTGGGAACCTCGTGACTATGGTTTGTTGGGATCTTATGGGCTCAGGAGTGGTGGACATATCTGTGGCTGAATGAGGGATTCGCCACGTGGATATCGTATTTGTGTGTTGACTACATTTTCCCTGAATTTGACAT
Organism: Dicyema japonicum; assembly: GCA_011109175.1. Taxonomy (NCBI): domain Eukaryota; kingdom Metazoa; phylum Dicyemida; class Rhombozoa; family Dicyemidae; genus Dicyema; species Dicyema japonicum. The sequence goes on from RDEW01000004.1 coordinate 479,698, forward strand.
TTGGAGCATGTTTCAAATAAAGGAGATCAACACAGCCATGGATCTCGATTCCTTGGAAAGCAGTCACCCTATCGAGGTCTCTGTTGGTCCACCGTCGGAAGCGGAAGAAATGTTCGACAAAATCTCCTATGCGAAGGGATCCTCCGTTATCGGATATCTCTATCAGTTCCTCGGCAACGAGGTTTAAGGATTTATCAGTTTTAGGTGTTTAGAGAAGGAATAAGAATTTATATTAAAAGGTTTGTCTACAAAAACACGGTTTCGGCTGATTTATGGAATGCTCTCTCGGAGGCGAGTGGGTATGATGTGGCCGAATTGATGAACTGTTGGATTTCCTGTAAGGGATTCCCGTATCTCTCAGTATTATTCATTAACCTACAAATAGGTGTATATTGTGCCTACAGATGATAACGACTGTGTTGAACTATCCATTGAACAATTTCCGTGTACACAATCTTCAGGTTTTATTTATTTCATTTTAAATTTATTTCTGGATTAAATTAATTATTTAAATTAATTTTTAATATTAATAAACAAAGGTAACTCAACTATATGGCAAGTACCTTACAATTTCGTGCAAAAATCAAATCCCAAGAAAGTGAGTGAAAATCTATTAAAGACGAAAAAAACCTCACTAAAACTGAGAATACAACCAAATGAGTGGATTAAAGTAATAAAGACATATATTTTAGTTTAATGTTGGTAATATGGGATTCTATAGAGTTAACTACATTGGGAACTTAAAGGATACAGTAATTGACTTGGTCTCCCAGGTGGACTGTAATGGGCTAAGTGTCCTTAGTATTAGAGACAAGGTTGGACTTCTTGGAGACTTTTTATCTCTGGTTTAGTCAATTTTTGTGATTTCAGGCTTGTATTGGGGAAATGTCTTTGGTGGATGGACTAACTCTGTGCTGGAGTCTAAGAAACGAGGTCGATTACTATGTGTGGTCGGGGATACTGTCAATACTAATGATGGTGGACTCAATTATGCAAAATACTTCCTCATATGAGATATTTGTGCGGTTTGTGAACATTATGATTGATCTCCCTTACAATTACGTCGGATGGGAGTCCGTTGATGGAGAAGGTACTTCTTCCTTAGATCCCTTAGAGAACTCGACTTCTTTGCTAAGAACGGCAATCTTTGAAGCTATGGCCAGATTTGGAGGTGACGACTTCAAAGAAGAGTGCAGATCTGCCTTTGACACGTTCATAAATGGTGGACCAGTCAACGCGGATCTGCAAACTGCCGTGATTAGTTCAGTGATGCTCAACGGGACATGGAAGGACTTATGCTCTCTGTTCGAGTATTACAAGGGATGTGGCCCTGAGGAGAAATCACGGATTTTGTCGTCCATGGGATTCACTAGGAACCCTGAGCTTATCGATGAGGTCTTCAAATTTGCTTTTTCGGTTTACTTTGGGTTAATCGAAGGATTTGGTGAAAGGACAAGACTTGATTTACGTGTTTGTTGGTTTGACTTGCCTGAAATGCAACTCTGTTATCGTTTGGGAGTATTTCAAGACCCAGAATAAGCAGATTATGGACAAACTGAGCAACCCCCTGCTCATTTCCAAAGTTATACCAGTTATATGTGTAATTATAATGTAGTACGTGACATCACTGTTTATTACCGATGAGGAGATTGCCAGTATGAAAGTTGATTGATTAGTGATTTGTAGACTTTCTTTAGAAATTATGACTTGAAATGTGCTGAACGGTGTGTTAGCCAGTGTATTGAGAGGGCTGAGATGAGAAACTCCTTGTTTGAGAAGAATGCTTCACAAATAAGCGATTTTCTATCTAGTTTGAATTAATAGTAATTTCTATCTGATTTTGGATTTTTTGTTTTTTTATTTGGTTTTATTTTATTTGTTATTCGTAATTTTAATAGTGTCATAATTGCTGGGCTTATACTTCCTGGACCATCGTGAATTATCAAAATAATTTCCCCTTGAGAGGAGCCGCGTAGTTTGCCTGCTGCCCTTTAACTCACCCTTAAAATAGGCTTGAAATGGGATTTAAAAATTACACATTTTGACAACTACGATGACGTATTATGTTTGTTAAAGCACGATAATTAGCATTTAATGAACACTAAAATATCACAAGTCTAAGTTTCACTGTCACAGAATCAAGCAAATCCGAGTCCCTTAAAAGATTTATAATTTAAATCCTCATTCCTCAGGACAAACCCGAGTTTTGTGCCATGAGATTTGAACAAAGAACATATCAGAAGCTTCTCCCACGTCCAAGTTAAAATCCCCACGAACCCAACATTTTGAATCAAGTTCGAATGATTGAGGTAAACAAGAAAAAAACTATTCCCTGTGATTATATTTTTGGTCAAAATGATTGAGACTTGCTATGTTAAAAAGTCTAGAAAAGCCATTTTATTTTGTAATTTTATAAATTAATGAATGAGTTGTTAGTTATTAGTGAACATTCAACATTTGTTGCACGTTTTTCGACAGAATTCGTTTATGTAAGACGAAAAATTAATATTATCACAAAGATTTATCAACTGTTCGCAGTCGGTGGCTTTGTCTACACAGCAAAGATTACACGAACGTTTGCACAACTCTCTAGTGGACTTTCCAAGCTGATTCAGTCTATCGCAATATCCCTGCTGTGCTCTATCAGTGCAATTTCTAGCAATATCGACACATGCTTGGAGAAAAAATTAACACATACCATCAGACACGAATTCTTGTGCAGTAAGAATAATAATTGAGGTCACAATGATTAACATTTACGACTAATGCGCACCCCAACCTTTATATAGTGCACTCTCACTAATTGAAAATTCCCCTTTACTACGCAAACCATTAATTATTACAAATTAAAGTTTCGATTTACTCACAGGGGTATCCATTTAGGATTACAAACTCTTCTTGGCTGATTCACATTCTTCTGTTGCTGTTTCTTTATATACGCAAGGCTGTAGAGATATCTGAGTTCCCTACCCGGGTTGATAAGGGTATCGACATTCCTCTGCTTAACTGATAAAAAGTTTACGAGATATATTGGACACACTCCCCGCCTCCCTACGCCATAAAGTGTTTAGTTTTGTCAAAGTCAGCTTAACAGAATTAAGCTATCATTGAGGCTTCACATAAATGTTAATTGACGAACCGATATTCGGGGACAGATGCACGTGCATACACTTATTGGGAAAACCTCTGACCCCCATAAAGTACTTTTAATATCATGATCTTTACATTTAAAGACTGACTCATCGGCAACGTGTAACCTACGATGTGATGCTGTTGATATCAGACTTGTGTTTTACATCAGCGATTAAGGATTTCGATTTAGCTGTCGTAATCGTATAGGGAAGTTGCATTATTTTATAAATTATCCATGAGTGTAAGGTAGGCCACATCCCACAGTTTGATTGAGAGATTGGAAGTGCAAGGATGGAGATTGTCGAGAACGCGGCGTGGTTCCGCGAACGTATTGGAATTCGCATCGTTCGCAGCAATCCCCACCTTCTCTTGGTAGCTTTTGCCTGATTTACTTTTTTTCCTGTTTTCTAGTAACAATATTTGATTGACAGGTTCACTGATTTCTCTCTTGTTAAATCCATCACAATTATGTGTAATGGAAGATATAAAGTTAACAAAGGATGATGGTGGGTACATGTCCTTTTGACTGAGGTAGCCAAATAAACGATACGTGCAAACTTTCTTACCGGGTAAGTGCCAGACAAAATTCAAATGCTTCATGGTTAGAATTTGCTGCTGTCCATCAGCTGACTGCCCTCCGAAACTGGACTATTATTATTACCCCAGGATCACTGGGTCAAAGAGAAAGAAATAAAAGTTCTCATCTAACTAAGTGATCCCAGACCGACAAAGGTGAGGACGAGTCCGGCGGGGTCGAGAATCCTGAACAGCTCTTCTCATTGGACATGGCATCGGCTCAAAATTTCTGTATGATTGTAGATAATTCGATAGTATTTGGAATAGAGGGCAGCTCGGTAGAACAGCCTCCTTTAATAGTTTCCGTTGTAGTTCCGAAACAGAATTGTCTACTGGGACTCGCACGCTAACAAAAAATTAAGAGCATTTATTATTCCTTGGCAGCTGTTATCTTTCCTGCAAAAAACCATTTGGAAGTACGGTCGTTGGTGTAAGGAATTCAAATCAGCCTCAAAGAAGAACATATCGATCGATCCTCTCGCGGAGGCACATTCGAAAACTATAGGATCGTTGTTCAGTAAGAATTCGGAAATTGTTAGAAACTGTTTATTTCTCAGTGATCGTGGGATTACTAGAGTGTTACCACTCTAACATTAAAGGAAGCGACAGTAAAAGGCGATCGATCAAAACATGTTTGAGACATAGCTAGAGAGGCACGTCACCACTAATAATTTTTCAGCCATACTGTATCTTCTACATTCAGAGGATGTCCAAGAAGTTGTCTTCCCAAGATACTTGCGGAGGATTACGTTATGATCGGGGCCAACTGATGGATGCAGACGATCTGGGCGAAATCAGGAGGCGAGCACGACAATGAAAGGGATGGAGATGGCTAGCGGAAAGGATTAAAGAAAAACATGGCACAAGAGAAACCATAAACAGTTACTGGTAACGCGAATGTGGTTTAACGAACTGTTACCACTCTCACTTTCCACTCCTAAGCTGTCCACGTGGATCCGCAGACTAGCCGCTAACCTTTTAAGAAATTTGAACGCGGCTAAATTAACAAAACAAACTGATCTTTTAGTGGCAATACAGGGAGGCAATCAAACCGAAATTAAGTCATCAGCAAGCATCCATCAGTGAGAGTTGTGCTTTGTTTGGAACACTTTTAGGCAACAACTCAAAAGGAATTTGCCTACTACTTGGGTTCAATGCTTGCGCCAGTGGTCAACTTTTAAAGAGTTTAATCTACTCTTTTGCTGACGGAGCGCTGGAACACGAGAAAAAAGGTGATGAATGGAATAATTGTGGGAGGGCTCGAGGCCACTTGGTATCTTGTACAGCCTGTGCCCTCGGAGTAAATATCACAAACAAAAAGGCTTTTACCGAGGAAGGGTAAAAAATACATTGCTTGGAAAACCACCTCTCTGGATGGTTTCTCCCCCTCCAACATTGAAGTAATGCAACTCACCTAGAATCACCTTTTAAAAGATACGAAAGTCTCGGTGGAGAGTTTTTTTAACCGATCGCAATGAAAACCTCGGGAGTCATTGTAGGAAAGTTATTAACCGTGCTGAACAGTATTGGATCGCTCATCGTGAAGAGGAATAATCGAGAGAGGAGCTGGCTTATTAAGCGCATTTCCTTACCTGTTTTATTTAAAATAACCAAAACGTTTGTTAATAGTTATTTAAACATATATTCTAGCAGATGGCCAATCAATATATTGGCTATGTTGGCTGATGACATTGTTATTGACTATTTGATGCACTTATTATTTCCACAAATGTCTATGCCACGCTATTGGTCTATCAGTCATTCCAGTGTCAAAACCATAACAACTAAAATAACTCAAAAATGAAAACACAGTACAAGGGTGAAGCCACATAATTAGTTCATTAACCTCGGATACATCGAGAAAGAAGTTGCAGTAAATTAGTTACCTGAGATAGGTGGAACACATGATGCCACTCTAGTAGGAAGGGGAAGAGGTGGAACAGACAAAACAAACAGACAACATCAACCAATTAGCCACGTAGCACCACATGGCGCCAGGATTACTACCTAGTTGGGTCAATAAACGATGATGAGTAAAACATAATTAATATTTTTGTATAAATTTAAAATAAATTTGTTTAATAAAATTTAAAATAAATTAATCCATAATAATGTCTGGGCCACTGGTAAATGCCAACACTGAAATGATTCCTGTAAAAAGCAAAGTGAAATTGTAATAATATTATTAGTATTATGCAGAATACAGACGATTCTCATTTAATCCTGCCAATTTCTCTTCATTCAACAGTTTCTACGAACTCATTGAAGAGATTCATGGACTTTGCTCACTTAAATTTGTTATAAGCTATTCTGACAACCAAAAAGACATTCTCCCGATCAACAACGACGCTAATTACCAACGGGCGGTCAGAGTATCCTCCCCTCTCCTACGACTCCTTATAACCAGAATAGGTGATTCATATTGTGAGATAAATGGCTATGGACACGTGCCAAAAAAAGCAAATCCACTAAGAAAAGGCAAAAATAAGTTTTTTTTGAATGGTGCCAGCACTTGTTCATCGCCTGTAGTATCCCTCCCGGTCGATTTTCACTGCATATCTTCAATTCTTGAGTCAGAGACCGTCAAAATTAATAAGGATGACTGTTATTATAGGAAGATACAAATTAACAGATCAGATGGCCCAAACACGCCACTGGGGTTTAATATTCGGCATCTGAAGAGGATCTCTGATGAAGATCGTCCAGCCGTGATGATATCGAGATTGTTGCCAGGTGGTCTCGCTCAGGCCTCAGGAGTACTCAATGTGGGTGATCAAATTTATGAGGTTAATGGTAAATCTGTGAAAAATAAATCTCTTTATGAAGTGAACCAGATCATTCAAGAGAATATGGAGTGTTTGGTTCTCACGGTTAAGCCAGTTCAGTCAAAGAAAGTCAAGTTTACTAGGAAGAATATATCCGAAAATGAGGATGTGGTCACTTATTTTGGGGATTATTTGTCTTAATCTATTTATTATAGTTTTTTGATATGCGAGTTAATTATTCATGTGGTTTATTGATTGCCTTTTTGTTGTTAAATATAATTTTTTTGAACTTTAAATTCTTCAATGTTAGGGAAGACAAGGGCACTCAGAAGGTTTCAAGAAACCCATCTTCCAAAAGTAATTGAGCCTTTAGGTGACAAACCCCAAGGTAAATAATGAATGTAGGATTAAAATTATCTATTCGTGGTATGTTTCTCTACTAATTCATTGGGATTGTTTATTAACGCATAGATGCTTGGTCATGTCGACTAGGATCTCCCCCATTTCGGTATGGATCATTTATGTGGGAACTTTCTTTTAACCCAGTGATCCTGAGGTAATAGATGTTGGGTGGTCAGATGAGTGCTTTATGTTTGACATCACATAATAATAGCCTTTTCACGAGAGCCATAGTATTTATAGCTCCGCATAGGCAGGACACACACTTTATTTAAGTAAAGAACAGTTAATTTTAACTAATCGTAGAACCAAGGAATTATCTTCACTTCTTGTTTTCTTTTTCTTGTGTGTGGGTCCTTTCTAGACAGTCCAGTTCTGCAGTGAGTATCCACTGATGACGGCGTCACTCGTCAAAGCCCTTTTATAATCGGTGATGCGTGGAACCTTCCACTAGGTGAACAGCAGCGAGAATCGAACCCGTAACCAAGTCACTTTAGCCCGACACCTAACCACTATGCCACCCGGCTGTTTGGCATCACAAATACATGATAAATCAGTTTGTTCGCTTCTTGTAAAATTGCATCCAACATAGTTCAAGTCCTTCAATGTTGGTAGTACAACTCTACGATAATGCATAAGGCCTTCAATGGTTTCTCAAGCAATTACTATTTCACAAGACAGTTATTAAAATAACTAAAGAATTTTGAGATGTGAGTAGACTATATGGATATTCTCTCTGAGTCTGAAACAGAGTTATGACAGACTTTTCAGGAATGGGAGTAGAGATGGTCCAGTTTTGTTTGTGAGAAAAGATTAAAGGCTCCAGTAGGAACGTTTGTGTTTGAAGTAGAATGGAAACTTTTTCACAATCAAGGTTTTCCTCTAATTTTCAAAAGAATGGAATATGATCACTTATTGAGTCGGAAGTGACAGACCAGGGCATTAATTGGAGACAAAATGAGTGCGAAGAGTAATGTTCGGCAAATTTGATGGTCATTCTCCCACTTTTATCAAGTTCTCGTGTTTTTCAAAGAGTCATAGTAGTGGAATTTAAAAAAAAGTTTCGTCTCATAAATCAAAGCCATGTCAATTTTAGTCCGTCGAGTCGGCTCAATGATCCAAGGATCCACGTGAGACTAATTGATCTCTAGAGCGTATATCGATAGCTATTGTCATTATTAACAGCCTGGCGATTCAACCTCTCTAGATTTATTTATTTTTTATTTAAAAACCAAGAGTCACCGACAAAACAAATGAAGGTAGGGGTCAGGTGATCCCGGTCCCTTTGAGCAGCCGCCTCATCTTTCCTCGGTGTTCCTCCCGAGGGCCGACACACTTCCTGTATGGAAGAATCACTTTACGGAAGTTTAGGGGTTTTGGCTGAGCTCCCGTTCTCCTCACGAGTTCCTCGAACGGGGTTGATTTTAATGACGATGAGGATCTTTCTCTAGATTAATTTAATTATTTTTAATATATTCCATGTTTTTAAAATGATTAATTATAAAAAATATATAAAAATAATTTATTAAATGTGCTGTTGTGGGATGATGATTTGTAGTATTTGATAATCAATGATTTCTAATCTTCTCTCTGACCACACATTTATTTTTTTACTAACAAATGTTATATTTTATTAAGTAGATAGGCATAACCCCGCTAAGTGATATGCATTAAACAAGACATCTTTGTATTCAAGCTCAGGTCAATTGAACAACAAAACATTATCAACTCTATAATCCTCAACCTTTAGGAATATGTGAGGTCACTCTTTGCCATAATCATGTAACCCAGAGGTTCCCAAACCTGGGTTCCACTAAGTTCCAAATTTTTTTAATTCTTGCGAATAGTGCTATGGCTCCAACGAATCTTAGACGTCATTTTAAACCAGGAACTTTCAAAGAAAAAAAATAATATTTTATGCGGAAATTGGACCAAAATAAAGTTCAAGCATCCCTTTTTACAAAAATTCAAAATAAACGAAAAAACACTGCATGCTAGTTATGCTGACATTACCGCTAAAAATATGAAATCGCATACTCTCGCCGAAACTGTCATTTTGCCTGCATGCAAAGTAGTGAAGATAATGTTCGGAGAAATTGCTGTCGCTGAGCTCGACTTAATTCCTATTTCTAATAATTCTGTGAGCAGACGGCTGTTTGTATACAAGAGAAGTTGGATGACTTTATTGAATGCCTCAATGATGAATGTTGGTGTTGCAATTAGCATACCTGGCCGATATTTTTCATGAACTCAATGTTCTCAATAGCAGCATGCAAGTAAGAAGTGAAAATCTATTGAGTTGCGCGGACAAAATAGCTGCTTTTCTGAAAAAACTACAAATATAGAAACGACATAGCAGGAATGAAAACTTGGAAATGTTCCCTCATGTGCGAGAAAGAAATTTTAAAGAAATTGTTCAACAAATTGTAGACCATTTGGAGTCACTATTTACATGAAAGAATAATTATTTTTCATCCATATCAGTTGAACTCTATGATTAGTGAGGAATCCTTTTGCTGAGTAAAAAATATCTGAAAACGAGCTATCACTAAAAGAGGAAGAAGAACTTGCTTTTGTTTCAACAGAACGTTAAAATATAATATTTACAGCTTGATATTGAATTCGTTTTGGCTGATTGTCAAAAAAAAATATCCTATTCTGGCAAACAAAGCTTTAAGAGTTTTGGTCCAATTTTCAACGACTTATCTCTGTGAAAGTGGATTTTCTGCATTAACAAATATAAAGCATAAAAACGCGCGAACCTACTGTATGTGGAGGAAGACCTGCGTTTATCCCTGTCAAAGACAAGGCCAATTATTACAGAGCTATGCAAGAGACATCAACCATCTCACTAACTAGCATTTTATTTTTTTATATTAGCAAAATACTGATTATTGTTAAAAACTACATAAGGGTTCCGTATAAAATGAAAAATGTAGATAGGTTCCGTGCTCTCAAAAAGGTTGGGAACCACTGCTATAACATATAAAAACTGCGATTAATGATTAGAGCAGAGGTTTTCAGAAAATAATTCTCGCGGCACACTAATCATAAAAATAATCACACTTTAAAAAATAAAAAATTAAATTTTTCTCGGATACGTAAAAGTGGGGAAAAAAATTGGTAATTTAATGGGCAAATTTTTATTAATTTCGAATGGTTGACAACGCCACTCGCATTTCTGAATCTACTGGCCAAAACGAATGACCAACGACGAGCTCTACAGAATCACTCAAACAACACAAATTGGGAATAAAGTGACTTGGGCGAAATGACAGCTTCGGAGCTTCGCCAATCAGGCCATGGAATCATACTTCTCTATATTAAACAACGAATCGAGGTCGACAAAGAACTCACTTGCATAGGAAGAAAGCTGAAAACAGTAGAGGATCTGGATGATCTGAGACCGGTTGCGAGAAACAGGGGAGGATGGAAACGACTCACAGCCCGTGTCTGTTTCAACATATATATGTTTCAAACGTATATCCAACTCCATTATCATTAATTTTAACGATCGATCGTTAAACAGTTCAACAAGGTTTTCATTTTCTTTAACGGATTAGTGTTCTGACTGTGACACAAGACAAGGATCATCAAGTTTTCGCCAATGGTATGAGGTTTCAGTTCTTTTATATCAATTCAGAAATATAATCATTTCAATAATTCCGTTGAGCTCACAAAAGTATCACTAAACAACATTTGACTGGATCTACGATATTATTAATAGCACTTTCGAAGAACCAAAAATGTAATTTATTTAATTAAGGCCGTATTTTTCTTCAGGTTATTCCTTCTCCCACAATTCTCTTAATTAACTTCCTCCATGCTCCACGGTTACTGGCAATTATTCTGAGCGTATCCAGATCATCTCCTGTTTTCAGCTTTCGTCTTACATTGGTCAGGTCCTTGTGTAGAACCTTTGGAAAAGTTATGCGAGGTCTTCTACGGAACGAGGTATTCACTTCTCCATTGCTATTTTAGCAGGTGTCATCTGGCTCATCCGAAGGATGTGACCAAACAGACGCCATCTTGATTCAAGGATATCCAGACTCAATGGTCTTGTATTACATACTTTGTATAGATTCTTGTTTGTAATTTTTTTGGCCAGTTGATGGCAAGCAACAGTCGGAGTTGTTTACGATGGAAGGCATCTAGTTTGTCCATTACCGCTTCTGAGACTCCCCAGGGTGCAGCGTTGTACATTAGGACCGGTTTCACGAAGGCATTGTATAGTCTCACACGTAATCGTGTGCTAATTCGTTTACGATGATTTCAGACTTCTCCCATTTTTCTGAAGGCCGCGACGGCCAACATCTTCCTGTTAGTGATATCCTCAGCGTCTCCGAGCAACGACAGTATCTCCATTTTTCATCAGTTCGGGTTAATTCACGGCGTATGGTAGTTGTCTCCGTCTTTTCCGTATTGATTTTGATCTACGATACATGGTAAAAACTAAATAATACTTGTGTTGTTTTTTTTCAAATGCATAAAATAATCAACAGATTTTTTGAATAGTCCGGATGCTTGGAAGTAAAATGTCTATTTAGTTTGCTAGGAACCATTTACTAAATTTGTATTTTTCTGGCGGCACACCGTTTGCAATCTCTGGATTAGAAAGCACATTGGATGAATCGTTAACCATTAATTTATTACTGGGTTATCTACATTCCTATACCCTCATCAGGAGAGATCTGTTAATCTTATCAAGGAGATCTGTTATAAGGCGATCCTATTGCTACAGAAATCTCTCATCCCCCGTTGAATGCCTTGGAACATTGGAGAGATCTCGATTATGAAATTTTCCAAAGGACTTAGTACGATAGTATAACACCATTTTTTGCAACGTAAAAAACCTTGAAATCCGCAGCAATCCTGACAAAACGAAAACACCCTATAGACATAAAATCATCATCCTATCTCACAATGGTCCCCCCACATTGCAGCACTTGCAAATTGTTCCTTTCTCAAAGGCTTCCGCAGTGACCACAACTTGGGTAATAGAACACTCAGCTGAAAGAATACATCAATTTGGACTTGAAAAATGTAAATTAAAACAAATTCACGCAGTTTGTTGACAATCTCAATAACGCCGTATTAACCAAAAATCACTCAGTCATGAAATTTCTCACAAAATAAATTGACCAAACTTTTAATATCAATCGATGCAGAAGGAGTGGTTATTTTCCACAGATGTCATGGAAAGGGGTATTAAAGGAACGAAAAGATCTTTCGAACACCAATTTTTTCTAGCACATGTAAAATGCACAGATTATAAAACTGGTCCACAGGATAACGGATTGGTGGGAGACTTTATTGCCTTCAATTTTTTTCATCTTTTTTTGTTTTGTTGACTAATAAATACTAAAATTTTGATGTTTAGCTCACTATACTTATCTGTGATTTGTCTGTCTTCTATTTCTGTCCGTGTTCTTTGAAAGACTATTTAGTCATGTCAAACTCAAAAGGCTCCAGGGGTCTGGGAGCTGAAATTAAACAGCCTGTCGTTCGTTACTCCAAGAATTGGGGGTTAGTAATAATAAAAGAATTATTGTACAAATTCTCAAATTTAAAATAAACAAATTTATTATAAAATAATAAATACTCTATTAAATAATTAAATTTATGGAATAAATCCGAGAAGGAGGCAAAAATCGTCAAATTTTATGGCATTTTTAGTCTCAGACATAAAAGACGTGTCCTCGTTAATATTATCGGTTACAAAGTCAGTTTGAGAGGAGACTGAAAGAAATTGGGGAGATTCAGACATTGAATTTAACGAATTTCGATCACAACTGGAGACAAATTGACTGCCGAAATTCTGGAACGACTGTTGTCTGTTCAGTGACTTGTATCTCTGTGAGACAGATCTCGGGAGACTCCATTTGTCTTGGGAATCGTTAAAGTCGAATGAATTTAACTGACTTATTTGGAGCGGTTTGACGTTCACTTTTCTATTTCTGACGTCTGGAAGTCGATACTGTAAAAGGACATTGGAGTTTTGCTTTTCTGGTGCGGTCCTCGAGTCGTTCCACCAAATGAAAGCCGAGAAGGGGGAATCATCCTCCACCTTAGTTTTCTGTAGTCTTTTAGTCAGGTTTATTTTATCGTAATCAGAATTGAGCATCACAAAGTAATAAAGCGACTCGTCCTCGGAAAAAGACTCCTTTAAAATTGCCACGTGGATTCGCTGTTTGTTACTTTCAAAGCTTAAAATTGGTGGAAACAGTTTTTGATAGATTATATTGCCCCCTGTTACCTCAAGGAGAACCCCAGCTGGCCCACTTTCAGCAATAATGGACAAAATATTCCACAAATTAACCACTTCCAGTTCCATCGTTATTTTAGAATTTTGTTTCTCCAAACATAAGAATTCATTGTCGATAGTAAGGGCCTCGTCAAACCTCCTCTCATGACTCAGATTTTCGAAGCACAGTGAGGTCACTTTGTCACATAGGTTGTCTATTAGTGGTTTCCCCCTGGTGGATGCCTCGTGGTGGCCAATAAAGTTAACTGGAATGGACAAATATTTCATAAACCGAACCAACCTGCGCAAACCAAATAAATAAACCAACTTTATTGATTACTGCTAAAATTACGAGGGAATGCGGTAATCGATTGAATTTGCATGAAATCTAATAAACCGAACAAAGCGATTCCGTGTCCCCAAATAATTCCACTATAAATTGAGTCAAACTAAAGTACTATAAACAATAAATCACATTTTGACAGATTTATGTGCACTTTGAATTCACAACAACATTAAATTATTATCCTGCATAAGTGCCAGACAGATCCTGTTAAAACAGCTGCTGTCTAGGCTCCATGGCTTCTGCCTTAGGAGTGACCCCGTCATCAGTGATACCTCACCGACTGTCTACAGGAGCTCACAAACAACCAAACGAAAAAAGACGTTACCTCTTGACCCTTCCAACAATTCTTTACTCTTAAATAAAGTGTGTGCCCTGCACGTGCTGAACTATTACTGTGCCCTACACGTGCTACTGAAGTATGACTGCATGTAATTTCCACGTGCAACACCGAATCATTCAAATTGAATATCCTCAATGACTTGATTTTTTGAATTTTCAGAAATTGTGATTTACGAGGTTCGCAATTTCAAGAGAACTGTGAATTTTTTGTTTGACCTTAAATCCATTGAAGGATTATATTTCAGTAACAAAGTATTTCCCACATTAATGGTTCATTTAATATTTTAAAATATGAATCAATAAAATTGATTGAAACTGACTTTGTTTGTATTTGTCGTTAACACTAAAAGGTCATTTTTTGTTTAGATTTGGACGCTATCCGAAAGGGTGATCAAACAACATTGAGACCACCAAAGTAATAATTTGGCCCACATGAGGAAAGATTTATGAAATTCCCATCTCCTCTATGCGATCTTTCCCAACGCACGTAAAATTACCCATGAATTCCAGTCTGAGTCAATAATCGTTTCTGGAGTGCTAGGTTAGTCGCATCAAGTGAGTAGGCGAGCAGCCATAATAGAGAGTGACCCAGCCGTAAACTCGTTTGTATAGCTTTTTGTTAATCTTAGAAAAAACCGAGAAAAATTAAAGTTAAATGAACAGATGGGGTATAATAACGCTAAGACAAAATAATATCCAAAATGTTTTAAGTGTAGTACCTCATTTATTTATTAACCCCGGATACACCGAGAAAGAAGTTAAAGTATACAACTAATGAAGTGTATCCAGTTTCCACTTCCACAGAGTCCGGAATCAACATAAAGGGCAAAAGACGTCCATACTTGCAGTTGTGGAAACCCCTCCAGTGGAATGGGAGAGCAAATGATCTTTTTTTCGTGCCGGCCTGGCATTGGCCTAGACAGGTGGATCACATGACGACACTCTAATAGGAAGAGAGAGGAGAAACAGGCGAACAAACATAAAACTTAAACCAATTAGCCACGCAGCACCACATGGCGCCACGTGGGGCGTAACCAACAAGTACGTCTGATAAAGTCAAGCATTTATTCTGATTTCGAGCTTTAAGGGAAAACATAAACTGTAATAATATTTTAATAAATAATTGTAATAATTAATTAAATAATTATTGCTTGGAAAATGGGCCTCGTTGTTTTAAGTAAAGAAATATTATTGAAAATCAAGAAATTCCAGGAATCTGGAGAGTTCGATATTGAAATCGACCGGAGAACGAAATATCGACTCAAGCAGCATTCCAAAAATATGAAGTTTTCTGAAGGAAAGGCTTTCATTTGGAGAAAAAATTGCCTTCTAAGATTTTTCGCCGCTGAAGAGGATGAACTAAAGCATGCAATGGTGGAGGTTACCTGCCCTCTTTTACATTTGTAGAAAGCACATAATTCTAACCATTTTGGAAGAGATAGAATGTTGAGTCTCCTCAGCAGGAAACTGTACGGTGTCAGTCGTAATGACGTTCAGCGTGTCATAAAGAGTTGTGTTTTTTGTCAGGTGTCCTTCAAACTAATACCAGTCCAAGCGACTTATGTCAACGGTTCCTTCTGTAACCTCGATAAACATTGGAGATTACGTAATTTTGAAACCTGACGTTGATGTCAAAGCCCAGAATAAAAGATTCCCATTATACGATCACATTAATACTACAAAATACATAATCACCCATAAAGACAATTGCAGTTATACCCTCAAAGACGAAACTGGATATGTGATTAGTGATGTTAATATTTCAAGAATAAAAAAACTTGGTTAATATTTATGTAATTTCGATTTATGTATTTCTGGGTTGGGTTAAGGTTAGGATTGGGGCTATTTATTAACCCAAGGCTTACAATCTTTGGTATGCCCAGCACAAACAGTCATAACTGATTAATGCAAGAAGGGACGTCAAAGGAGAACGTCTGCTTTAGCCGACCAAATCCAACCTCCAATAGTATATTTAGTGATTTCCGATGAAAGGTGGTGAAGTAGGTCCACCCTCTTCCATTTTCATTTCACGTTCTACGTCGCGGACATCATTTCATTCATAGGCGGAAGAGCTTTCATAGCGTTAACGTGCTTGCTTGTCGTCGGGGTGTCTTCCGAGAGCGTGCCTGTCTCAACGTCATTCCTAAAGGAGTTTTGGGTACCTTTCTGGATGATGAATGAGTCCGTATTGGGATCTCATTACAACTCGGATAAAAAGTTTGTGTGCATGTGGAGACCAGATTGACTGTTTTGGCCTACACCCTCTCTCCTCAGGAAGAGTGCAGGCAGATCTCCCATGCACATAGCGTTGCACGAAGTCGTTAAGTGAGCCTTTGACGCGCTGGTTATTTGAACAAATCTCGCTCACCATCCTGAGAAGGAATATTAATGCAGTCGGAGCGGCCGCTATGTGACAATTTGCTCACTTTTTTTCCGTAGTATATTGTTCATAAAAAATTAACTGAACTGGCCAACAAGAATAAACAAGGAATCACTATATAAGAGATCTTGTACGAGTTCACTGAGTCTTGAAATTGTTGATATACGTTAGAGGCTATTTGGATATATCTTGCGAATGTACTTGGTGCTCCAGCCAACATGGCAATGGAAGATTACTTCAGGAGACAGGGACCGTCTTTCCGTGGACGCCGGCGTATTACACTTCCAGAAACACTTGATGGAGACCTAAAGCTTGTGAACAAAAGTCTAAGAAGTGGAGACGATCTGGATAGTTGAGTAAACTCTCTACGATCGAGGAGGTTGGTTCGGAAAATTGTTTCGAATGTGATATATTGTTTATAGTACTTTAGCTTGATTTAAGATTTCTTTTTCTGTTACTCCTCTTCTATTTTTCTAATATAAGAAAGTCAGTGGTCATCAAAAGTAATTGACACAAGCTGACACTACAATTTATTATTTTATTTAACGACCCAAGACCACGGTAAAACCAAAGTAATTATCGCGTGATCACGATGCAATCCAACAGTCTTTGCCCGGCGTTCCTCCCTCGTACCATTGCATGATCGTACGGAATTTATAAAAAATTGCCTAACAAGAATTTAAAAAATTAAAAAGAAATCTTATTTGAATTGTTAATAAACTAAAAATAATTTTCTTTAATAGTATAAGTATCCTCAACATACTGTCCTCCACACTCACATTCACTAGCGCATTCTTCATGCACAACATGACCACATCTAAACACGTTGATTTTATAATCCCCGTCATCTGTAATCCTCAGATTACACACATTGCAGCTATTAGTCTTCACAACCACAGGTTTCTTACTCTTCATTGACGAGGCCCACATCAGGCCACTCAAATTTGAATGCATTAACCCACTGTAAAATCTCATTGTTTTCTACAGCATTACCCACCACCAACCTCCTCATAGTTATACAGAGACAACAAATCCCCCAAAAGCAGTCTCAGGTTCCTCATCTCCGCCTGTCCACCATCCTCAGCCAAAAACCGCCTGAAAATACTGATGAGAGACACACACGACGACAGCGACTTCAAAACGACATTGAAACAGAAAATAGCATCTAAGTAACCCCAATCCCTACATTTGAGGCCATCCTCTGACATGAAATCCCCTTCTGAAAGGTGTAGATATACTTAAAGAGACTGAACCACAGTTTCTGAGATTAACAAATCCCTCACCTCCTTTCTGCTTTCTTCAATAAATCTATTCCTAGACAAATAGCTCAACAAAACATTGAGTGAGTTTGGGATTACATAACTTCCACTCTCTATGTATTACTCAATCCTCACTGTATATGACCCTTCGTTCACACGTGCTATCTCTCAGCTTTTGGAAAAGATCCTCCATGTCATTCATCATAACCTACCAATGTAAATGAAACATGGACCTGCTCCAGCACATCATATCCCTTCTCAATGGAGCCTATCTTCTCATGGAGGAAAGCCTCAGCCTCGTAAATGCGGTATTTTTTTGTGAGCTAAAATAATTCAATCAAATACAGCGAAAATAGCCTCAAAATGATACAACGTAGCCCTCCCATAACGCAAATGGTCGATCACATCATTGGGTCGATGCTTACACAACAGTTCAAAGTACATCTCGGCAAGCTCACTACTCAGTTCAAACTTGTTAGTCCACATAACTAGACCAGAGGTAAGAGCCTCCCGTTCCCTATCATTCCCCCACCAACCAACCTAATCGTACACAAACAGTCAAAGAATGCCAGCAAAGTGTGATCGTCTTCCCCAATCAACTCCGCAATAGTGTCACACGACAAGTCCAAGTCAAACAGTGACAATTCAGTACAAGTCATAGCTGATATAGAGAACAAAGTCTGTACTCACGAAACATACATACACGAATATTCTCCAATATTTGCTCCCTTATTAGCCGTTTCTCCTCCATTGGAATATCCTCGCAACTCAATGCCTCAGTGATCCACACAAACACGTGTCCCTAATATAAGATTGGGGTCAACCCTTCTAAGGTCGTCCAGTAGGTAGCAGAGAAATATCCTCGAGTAGTTTTTAAGTCGTAGAAGAATCACTTCACAGATTTCATAGCTAAATAAACAACACTTTTACAATTTGGCCCCCCAACAGCGCTCAAGCAGTACTTTGTCGTTGAAATAGGCGTATTCGTTAGATTCTATGAGGTTCAGGAGAGCTTGTTGTCGTCCGTAGTGCTGACCATCCTCAAATTTTTCAACTGTGAGGAATTCAAGGACTTAAGGATTAAATCCAAGTCTTATTTGGTCAAGAAGGGATCTGCTGATAAAGAGGGAACCAGGACTCTTAGCCAATTGTTGGGCCACGAAGGTAAAGAGAACGGATAAATCAGAAGGCTAAATAAACACAAATAAAAACCGAATAATTCAGGTCCATTTCAATCATAATACTGAACAGAATGTCGATTATTATTTGTCTTTTACTTATCCTTAGCATTAAACACAACAAAACCCCTCTGAATTTCTAAAGTCTTCATCATCAAAGACCTGCATGTTAGTTTTAATAAATACAATGGAAAGGACGTTGAAGAACGCTTGAATGTCGTATTTAATCAAAATTCGAATATTTGGGTACAAGACCTTCTCATTTAACCCCCAAACTAATAGTAAGGTTAAGAACAAACTGGTTGGTTCAGAGTAGGCCTGATTGTCTTTTATTAGTATTAAATAACGAAAGATCTAATAATAAGCAAGCCCAACCTCATCCTTCACTCTCAAAGCCAAATCCCTCTCAATATACCCACTAGGAAACTTCTTTCCAGTCAAACACGTGCTACATTGACAAATTCAAATAACCTAAAATAAAGCAACGTCTTATTTCCCACTGAAAGCAAACTCTCCTTAATATTATTCTCAGCCAAATTCCTATGAAGAATCCCCAACAGCAGCTTAGCGGGGGTAATATAGTCATTCAGGGCCTCGTTATATATGTAAATCATGACAGAGTAGGCTTCATATTTCCACGCAAACTTCATCGCCTTCGATAGGTAACAGCAATAACCTTGTCAATATCAATGCTAATGATATTCAAGCTTATAAGGCACTCCTCCAATTCTCTCACCAGTCCCACCTCCGTGTAGTAATCCAAAAAATTCTGAGTAATTTCCACTGGAATCGTATCAATCTACAATAAAATAGCACGTGACCTGTTTGTTTAATATATAATTATCTAGACAGTCCAAGTAAACCCTAAGAGACACCAAATCTGTAGAAAACAGAGAATAAATGGCTCCAAATAGCACAGATCTGAAGATAAACAGTCATAATTACATCGTATTAGTGGAAAGACAGCATGTTATGGCAAAAGGTACAATGTCGTAGTAAAACTCCTGCAGATGCGAAATATTCCCATAGGTGGGACAGGACTTGTACATTGACTTTATGCACTTAGTTATAACATCCCCAATCTATATAACACAGCAATTTTACCTCATTCGGGGAAAGTTTGTCTTCTTCTTTCCATGGACCGTCTCTGCCTTCATAATTGGCCACAGTGAGATATAGAGCTTCCCTGTGTTTATTCCCAGTCATTAGATTCTCAATACGCTTAGTCACGTGTCACTTAATACCTGCCTGACAGTGAATATTTCAACTTTGAACAATCCATTTCTTCCCAGACAGACAATCTCGTCATCCAGTACAGAAAAAGAGTAATAGCAGGCCTGGTCGCAGCAATTTTCCTGTAATTACAATTGGGGGTACCAGAAGACATGACTGACTGTCGGAAGAGAACTTGAAAAAGCTCGATTGGTAGACAATGTCCCGCCCACGTGCATCGCATGTCTTTAAATGAGCATTAAATCCAACCGAAATTTCATTATGGATTTTATAATCCACATGATGAAACACCTCCAAAGAGTCCAAAGTGAAAAGGGAGTATTCATTGACCACCTGAATAATTGAAGAAAAAAACCGCCAAAAAACAGACTGAATAATTAAATTCAAATTGTCTTAAAATTTTAAAGTTGACGTTGTCCGTTCGTTTTTTATCACTGTCAGCCTCCACTGAGACGACATAGAAAGTTTGATTTTTTCCATGGAGGAGTAAAACTGGACTCTCCAAATCCTTCGGCACGATCCAGCGAGCAATCGCCAAATTTTTGCCTTCCTTCTGCTAATTAGCCATTTAGACGACCTCAAATGGAGTCATCATAATCTGTTTGTAGGTCTCGCTGAATCCCAGTACAGAGTTCTACCATTGCACAACGAAATACCCTATCTAATGCAGTTATGGCCACGAGGCAGTGTTTCTTTAAGTGACCAAAGTCGTGATCATGCAGAAATAGCGGTTCCACTGAGGATATTTCACCATTACTGCAATTATTCGCACAAAATTACAATCCAGAGTGAAGACATTCAATTTTAGGTTTTGAGTTTGGAGTAATTCGACTAAAATATTCAAATCAACAAAAATAATATTTAAAGTAAAGCCACTAACGGGTAAATAATCTGAAACAGCGAGCCTTGACTATCCGTCATAAAAATGATCTTGGAATTGCTTGAGAACTATATAAAGTAAATAAGGGACCTTGACGGTCACAACGCTCAGTTTAAGGGAGACGAAATCTTCGATTTTGACGATTACACGTTCCTTTTGTAGACTCCATACAGTTATCTAAAATATACTAGATTGCTCACGTAGCCCAGAAAGTGACCAGCTACGAGAAGTTCCTCTTGTGGATCAATGTCAATAGAGGTAATACAGCCAAATATCTGAGTGTTATCTCCACAGCCAAGACAGCATCTGAGTTTATTCATCTCATCTTACAATATTTAGTAAAAAAAACCAAAGACAATCACATAACTATGGGAAGTCCCAATCGCAAAAAAATGCCGCGATTTTATTATTGTTTCTAGGTTCCCCACATTAAAAAGTTTTTTATGTTGGTTTAAAATTTGCGAAAGTCCTCTAATGGGCGACAAAGTGAAAGTTTGGTCAGAAATTGTCTCCTTCACAATACACTGATGCCGAGAGAGACTACCCATACAGAAAGACTCAAAGTCAAAGGAATGAGAGTCAGTGATTGTAAGGGAATCGTTCTCGAATATATCCGCTTTTTCGTCATCGAGGTTCTACAATGAAGATAAATGAGAACATTGAGGACTTGGTCTATTGAAGGCTGGACTGAATGAGGAATGTCAAAGTCTTCGTCGTCAAGCTTTAAATCTCATTATATTGACAATACAAATTGAATGCTATTTATTTCATCCATATAACACACTTGACTATGGTTTTACTTGACTATAAAAATAATATTTTTGAATATAATTGTTTATTATTAAATCATTAATTTATTGATTAAAATCAATAAAATATATAATAATTAATTTTACTCTGCTAAGTTGGTTTGGTGAGCCGTCTTTAACCTCCGGAATGAAAATACTTGAACTCAGTGACAGAGGCACATAAAGAAGATACAAGAGATTTTACTTTAGGGAGTTTCTTCACTGTTCAATCTTTAGCGAAACATAAGAGGCATGTCGATATTTAATGTTCTTTGCTCCTAAATCTCGGACATCTTGTTTGCTGCAAATTAACGCGAAGGAGTGCCAAATTTGTCATGCCTTTCATGCTTTGGAAATTCTGTGCCATGCTAATGACTATCTCTGGTGCCGCTGCTGATATGTGGAGGGAACATTCTAATCAAAACACTGAAAACTTTTCTGAACCCAACTCACTTGTTGTTGGCATTTCCTTAAGAAGTGAAGCGGAAATCCGCTCTAATTGTAATCTCATTATGTTCCCACCAATCCTCAATGCCACAATGGTAAAGTAGGATCTCCGCACTGGTTTCAATAGCATTCGCAGAATTATTGACAAACAGTTCTTTTCAGAATCCTAAAAATCAACAGAATGATAAACCTCTCAGATGGTTCACCCTGCATAGGGATCTCCGACAAAACACTCAAATTCATGACTAGTACAACAATGCGGTTCCCTACTCTTCCGTCTCGGGTACAACTTTACGGTCTCATTGATTAGAAACAATTGAAATTAATTATTAATGTTGAAAAGTAGAGGTTAACGAGAGAAAAACCAAAATTTTTAATTTTTTAATTTAATATTTAGCCTACATAGAGTTACTATTTAGGAATGGTTGTCGCCAAACATTGACTGTTCGATACTGCAAGCAAACTGTCTAGAGAAATCACTGTCTTTTTCTTAGAAACCAAAAAATTATTCCCACTAGTACTACGTCAAATTTTTTATGTTTCTGTCACCACATAAACTCAGCGAAATAGCTGTTTTAGAGATGTGACGTCTGAGCGTTCCCATTCCCCTTTGTTCCGCAATTTAGCATAATCCCACATTCTGTAATAATTCTATGAATTAGAACCTTTCTATGTAATTCGTATGGGAATCAGTGCTAGCGTAAATAAGTTATAACGATGATTGAAGGTCATACGAAACCTATATCTTGGAGCTATTAGTCGAATCTCTTCGCTAATATTCCTACATAGGTGCTTAACCAACTACCAAATTGTTACATCCACGAAAGGAGACGAAGAGTTACACCCACAATAAAGAGATGTAGACATTTATGCATGAATATTGTCACTCAATTTCTTCATCAATATTGTTTATTTATCTGATTTGATGTAGTTGAGTTTCTTTTTGTATGAAGTAAAGGCTAAAATCCCAGGACGCGCATGCCTACTCGACCGTTGGGTTATAGAGTTGCTGTATAAAATTTCAATTAATAATAATAACACCAGAGACCACAGTTACACAAACTAATTAATCACATGATCCCAGCAATTAAATAACTTTGGTGGTCTTTTAAAACATTTTTAAATTAAAAAGGTAATTTTAAATTTTACAAAAATCACACAAAAAATAATAAAAAATATTATTTTTAACGTCATAGTGATTCTATAAAATGCTAGATCCTCACTCTGTGGTAAAATTGTGCCTAATATATACAGAGTACTCTAAACTACTATTTTCGGAACAATTTGTACGGTCATATCGAAAACTACAATAAAGATAATAATTTCTTTGTGAACTTCGCCAAAATCATGGCCAAATTGTTGGAAAGTATTCTATTTAACAACGTCAAGTCGAAAAATTCCCTCGAGAAATAATGGCCGAATTGGAAGCCAAGAAACGAAAATACCCGCTTCCTTGCATTCTGGCCTTACTTGCGTGCCACCAAAAAGCAAATTTTATCGGTTTTAAATCTAACATATTCTAGACAAATCCGCCATCGATTCCTTAGAGAGGGAAAAAGCTCAAATTGAGAAAACCTCTACTTTCATCGTCAGTGGGTCATTTTAGTGCAGGCTTTATTTATTGCTGGTTTCTTTCATCTTCATTATGATCGAAATACGTCGGTTGCCATGGGGTATGCAGAAAAATGCATTTTGTTGGACAAATCCTCGACATTGGCTTATTCTCTGAAAGGTTGGGTCTCTCAAAATCATCAGGAAATCGAGGACTGCTTCGAAATGGCCTTAAAGTACTATAATTTTTAATCAGAATGGACGCCTCTTCGTGTGACGCAGTGATTGGCAGATCTCTGAGTCTCCAAAGAAGCGGGAAGGCAGACAAAGCATTGGACCTTTGTAATGAATTCATTCTTACCAACTATTCTGATTATCCAATTGTCAATGAACAGCTAATTGAGTGCTATTTAGCACGTGGATTGTGGGAAGATGGCGTAGAACTTGCTAAAAAGTATTTTATGTAATTGATTTTAAAAATTTATACTAAATTTTTAAATTTAAATAATCTTTCATTTTATGTATTTTTATTTTTTAAACATGATTTTTATATTAATTTATATTTGCTTAATTCTGGCGCTAATGATTTTTGTATATGTGGCATTTTTAAGGATCGTTAAAAACGTCGACCGATACTCGATTGTTGCCAACTTAACAGTAGTCGTCCATCATATCTGCAATCGGCCATTATGTGAAGTTTATATGATACAACTTATTTTAAGATTGAAATCGCGCTAGAAGGACTAAAAGAAGCTATTGAACATTGGGAGGCCGGAAATGGAGTACTCATTGCCAGAATATGTTCGCTTATTCGTAAATTGGCGTGTGGAGATTTTTATATTACACAATATATGCGAAAAATGTTAGAGAAAACATTAAGTTCAAACTATCAGTCACAGCCGTGTCTGCTTGAACTGGCCTATGCCTTTTTGACTATCAGAGACTATTCTGAGGCATTCAAACTATTTGAAAGAATTTCCAACAGCGAGGATCCACATGCCTATATTGGTCACATTTAGTCCATATTTAGGCTTTTTGGAGACTAAAATTGCATTGGGAAGGACTGATGACTGCTCCACTCAAATTCAGCTTTTGGCGGAAATTCACAGAGATTCACCTTATATAATAGCAGTTTGGACTATTTCTATTTTAGAAAATTTTATTTTTGCGCGCCAAATTGAACCTTGGCTTTGACAAAACACAGGACGTTCCTAATCTTCTATCCCAAGCCTTATCCCTTCACATGGAAACTACTTTTTCTCCATCAAACGTCTCCCAATTGGAACCGACCTTTATAATTGCAGTATCGTCGCTACTATATCCTTACATTTACGTGGAGGTTTATTCATTCGCTCAGTTTAGAGTCAAAAACTGAACCCAGATTTGAATTTTACTATTATCTGCAGAAATGCCCTGTCGGAAGTCAACCGACTGCTTCCTGCAAACAGTCGTGCTAGTTTTTTCCTGGCCAATCTGTCACTGTTGACGGAAGATTTTATAAAAGCTCGGGAAATTTTAGAAAGAGCGGCAAATATCAACCAAAATAATCCCGAAATTAATTTACTTCAAGCCATTCTAGAAATTGAAGAGGGAAATGTGTCGGCAGCCGAGAATATTTTGGAGATGGCGGTGGCTCACAGCTTTGACGTATAGACATATTCAAGTTTGTTAGGTCAGACAGAATTACCTGTACAGTCGAGTAATGGCACGTGTGTGCCTAGTCAAAAACGACTATTTTTTGGCACTCAAATACGCCCGTTTGGGAGTAAGTCAACTTGCGGGAGACAAAACGTGCAGCTGGCTTGAGAAAGTTCTATCATTGGAGGTTTTGGTAAAAGTTCTGATTGCCGCTGGGCAGACTGTTTGGGTTGTTGCTAATACTAAGGCTGAATGTGAGGAAATTCTTGAAAATGCAATAAAAGAAGGAAATTTGCTTCCTCTATTTCACATTTTGGGAGCAGAGGCAGCCGTGGAAATGAAGGGAGATGTTTCACATGGACTAGTATTGTTAGACCGCGTGAATGTGTCTGATTCATTCTATTTACGTGCTGTCAAAGCAACCGCTAATATTTACTTGAAATACAAAAATAATCAAAAGCTGTATATTGCCTGCTTTCGGTAGTTGTGTCACTATACAGTTAGCAAATTATACGAAGCTTTCCCCTCCCCCACTACGATTATGCTGTGTGGGGATGCGTATATGAACATCACCGAGGTTATTGATTGCGTAATGGTAGCCTGATAAAGCTCTCTCTGTGTTCAAAGAGGGAATGAAAGAGTACCCGAACAATGTCAAGCTGTGCCTTAAACTGGGGTGGGTCTTAACCTCATCCCACCAATATGGAAAGGTTTAGTCTATTGTGACTCTAGGCTATCTCCTACTACGAGACAGCCCTCAAACTTCAACCAACCAACGAAATCAGACTAAAGTTGATTGAAATTCTCAAGAATATTAAACTCTATGACAAATGCATCAGAATTATCGAAAATGGGCTACAAAGTGGGAATATTTGAGGCAAATAGACACCAAAGCTCTCTCTGACTCTGTTAAGTTGATGATTGTCCAGGCTGACGTTTACGAGAAGATGGAAATGCAGGAGACCGCCATAGAACTGCTAGTAAAAGCAGAAAGGCTGCAGAACGAGTAAATATGGCTGTAATTTTAGTATTCTGAGACAGACCGAACGACAGCAGCCAGATTTGCTAGCACGTGAGCGACGAGTGATGGCTAAGTAGATTTCCCTGTAACTTCAGTCTGATTGTCAAGTTGGGGTCTCTTTACTGGGAAAAGAGAGAGGTCGATTCAGCCATGGTTCAGTTTTCGAAGGCCAGGACTTTAAATGACCCCAAAGCCCTCTTAAAGTTCGCCTGGGCGTCGAGGATGACTGGTAACTATGGTGATGCGAGGGAGATTTGCCATTTAGTTACAAAAGACCACCAAAAATATCAAATTGAGGCAAAAAAAGTTAAAAGCGGTATAAAGTAGATTTCAATCCACGTGGACATTGACTGTGGATTGTACGAGTCCCCCATTAAAGAACTCACTGAGATGGTCTCTTCTAGGGATTCTATTTTGGCTGGAAATTCGGAACAAATCGTTCTTTTGGTGGAGGTTCTCCGCCTTTCTGGAAACCTTGAGAAGGTCGAACCACTTCTCCAGACTCTCCAAAAGGTAGCCTCCCCCGCCACTCTCTCATTCTGTCAGGCCTTGTTCTTAAAGTTTTCCATTTATGAAAGTTCGAAGATATTCTGGACAGAAAGAATCTGCCTTAGCATACTTCAATCAGGCAAGGACAGAGAAACCACTGGAATCTCCCGCTCTTTTCCATATGGCGGATATTTGCTACCAATTTGGTTCAGTCGATGAGTAAAGGGGTGGCTATTATTAAAGTGAGTCTGCTACCCAACGTATGAGTACGGCTAGAAGGATTTTGGATTGCTTTCGACATCAGGAGGACCGCACAGTGGAGCAAACTGCAGTCGAGACATTTTCAATTATTTTGGATGGGAAAGCCCGCTCCTCTTTAAATGAATTGGCCGTCAAATTGGGAGTTACGCTGGTTTTGTGATGTTAGAATGATTCGTCTGTCGTTTCTTGCTATCTGCTCGGACTTTTGTACAGAAAGACTGGACAGGACTCCAAGGCAAAGTCTGTACTGAAAAGGCTGGTCAGTACTCCCTGGAATTTCGAGAACCGTGAATGGTTGGAACGAGGATGGCTTCTCCTTGGTTCACTATTAGCTAGCAAACCAAAGGAGAGTCTACTTCTGGCTCAAAGGTGTCTAAAACACAACAAAGTTGCTTCGGGTACAATTTAGTCTTCTATTGGGGCCTATGAACTGCTGGCTAGCTCGCAGCGTGCTCTGGGATGTTATGAGGAGGAGATCAAAGCTTATGAGGAAGCCTGGAAAGCATCGTTTTACTGCAATAAATCAATTGGTGTGGTTTTGGCGGCATTTTAGGGTTAAAACTGGCGACAGTATATTTGAGGAATAAAGATAGTGTAAAGGCCATTTTGGTTTGCCACAAAGTTGTCAGATTATTGTAGTTTAGGTGGATTCTCCTCAGTTGTGCTATAAAATCCTTCACAAGGCGAGGGATTTGCTTAGAACTTGATGTTTTAGTTTTTAAAATCATTTTTGTTTTGGATTTTGTACATTATTAACATAAGCATTGATTATTGTATTGGAAGTGTTTGGAGATTGTGCATAGAGAGAACACTGAGAAACGGATCTTGACAATCAGTAAGTCTTCCTTCTATACCATTTCACATTCAAATTGACAATCGTTCCATTCAAAATTAGAATTAAATAAATATTATTCATATTTTTTAAAGTTTTAATAATTTTTGTATTATTGCTTAAAATTTATTGAGATATTATATGTATGGTTTCAACGAACTATTGAAACTGGATTCGTTCCATAGAAGGCAACTAAGAAGCTTACTCGGAATGGAGTGGCCACGTAGAATATCAACCACTGGTATCTACAACAAGTGTATGTGTTCTTACATCAGCAAAGATGTAATAGATGCCCGGTGGAGGCTACTTGGGCATGTACTAAGAATGAACCCGGACGCACCCGCTAACAAAGCGATGGAAGATTACGCTGACAGTTGCGAAAAACCCTTCCGCGGACGACCTAGATCGACACTTCCGACTGCCTTAAACAAAGACTTAATCGTGTGAGAAAAAATCTAAAGACGGGAGACGACCTGGACGAATTAAGATCACTCGCATTCGACAGAGGAAAATGGAAAAGACTAACTATAAATATTGTTTCTTTGAGTGTTGCACATGCAGGGCTATAATCATTATGGCTTTCGTGAAAGTGCCTTAATAATAATACTCCTATGGTTAGGTCACAAAAAATCAACAAAAAAGGAGATATTAATTCTGGAATTATCGACATGTTCATAATGGATGGTGATTGGAATACACTTGAAGCAAATCCTTCAATCGACTGCTTACCGGTGAATTAAGCAAAGGAAACCAGCCAGACAAAATGGGTGGCGCTAAAGACACAAAAATACGGGCTTTTGATAATAATTTTTGCAATAATAAAAATCTTTTCAACTGATATTCAAATATTCGCTTTGCCTAGTTTTCCTCGACATAAATTTTCTACACTTTTTGAAAAGCATCGGGGGAAGAAAGATGATGTACGATACCCTCAAACAAATCTTTTACTGTTCAACTTATGCAAGGGAATGTAAAATTTGACAAAGCCTTAGTGACCTCCAAGAGTCGGTAGATGGAAAAAATCAAATATTTTACAGTGGCACCTGTGAGATAATAAAAATGCTACTCCTATTAGTTTGAGATACTTATTAGACGAATGACTCAATAAACAACTGTTTTGCATGTGCCTCATAATAACATCCAAGACCACGGTATAACTAAGCTAATTATCATATGCGTTCCACTAGAGACCTCATCTTTGCCTTTTCTAGAGACCCGTCTTTTAAATCTGCACATAAACCAAAGTTTCAAGCATAAGGAGTAGTTGGTAGAATAGATGGAAGTAGTAGAGTCTAAATGTATTTTATCGAAAAATCAGATTTCTCGCTGGTTTTCTGAACCATAACTCTAATCTTTTACAATAAATAATTTCGTTTATTTTTCCATACTGCAATTTTCTGGTTACTTATAACAATGCTGCCAGTTTTAAGGCATCTCCGTCGTATTTCCATTGACGAATTTCTACCATTCTTTCTGCTGCCAGCAAAAATGCTTTTATTTAATCTACAATATCAATAATAGGCTTTAAACAATCCGTTTGTCATACAACTGAGTTTTTTACAGGAATATTCTTTCTAAATGTGTATGCACTAAATCGAGGCATGGAATAAAGTTGGCGAAGGATCGATTTTCAAATTGTCCCGGTGCTGATAAAAGAAGGCCTGTGATGATAGGAAGATACAAAAATTTTTCAAAAATTTTAATATTGGAAATTATGTTACCTACACATCTTCTAACAACGCATGAATGAACTTTAAAATTTTTAACAAATGGTCGAGTAATTTTGAATGGTAACTTGAAAGAAAAATTTTACTTGTAATTGATCATGTCCTTCTCATCAGATTATAGTCACGTTGAAGGTTATTGAAATTCTTTTTGGATCAAATGATGAAGAATATAATGAAAACAAGTTGAGCTTTCAGAAGCCTTCAGAGCTCTGGAGATTATAGAGACTTAGGCTTCTCAGATTAAAAATGAAGATATTGATGATCATATGGGAGTTGGAGAAATGCTAAAAATCAAATAAAAATATGATTTTTTTCAAACATAAATAATTTTTTTTTGTTTATTAAAAAAAATTCAATTTAGATTTTGAGGTTTAACTAGAATAGATTAAATTGCCTCTCGGATCCGAGATGTTTTACTGTATGTTTCTTCATTTATTGATTTTTCTTCAAAATTATTGATTTTATTTTTTTTAATTTAGCCACAAAATTCTAATGAACCAAAATGACAATTTTTGGGGTCGTGCTCCAAAAAATAAAAATTTGACTTAATAAAAACTAAATTCATGTAAGTTTTGAATAATTTCAAAGACCATGTGATATTTTGACTTTAGTGAAATCTCCCTATAAATGACTAGTCCGCCAGTCACGGTGACATTCTATCTCCAACAATAAATATTAATGAGAATGCTCATGCTACCAGTACAGCATTGAGAGTGTAGAAACCATCATTGACTCTTAATTTATCCCCTCAGTAGACATGTATAAACTTATTTTTAGGGAGAATCATTTATTTTAGAGTTTTACCCCCACAATTATGTCGTTAATGCTCCAGTATTGGGATCTATTGAACGACAATCATGCCCTGTGGCAAATCGCAGGATGTTGTGTTTCGACTCACTGGGCTGGAAGGTTAGGAGATAGTCTCAACGACGTTCTTCAAATCCATTAGTCATTTAAGTTTCCTAAAGGCATCCGTTAGCGATTTAAAATTATCTGTCTTTGCACTGTTTATTTCTTCCTGACTTTGTCTTCTCACGTTGATGGGGTTAATCTTCGTTGCAAGTAGTTTCTTGTGTCATACTGACATATTTTATAAGAGCCACGTTATTTGATCAACGAATAAACTTTAATTTTTGATCGTCATTACTGATTTCAGCATCCTCCAGTAGCATGTCCTCCATCGAATTTTCTTATATGAGTCATTCCTATACAGTAACCAAGGGAAAAACTCAGCTATGTAGACATTCACTCAGGCTATGTGGCTACTTGATTGGAGATTTTTTGTTTATTTCTTCCGTTTCTCCTCTTCCCTTTTCCTTTTACTCTCCCTCTCCACTGGAGGGGTTCTCAGAACTACAAAGAATGAACGTCTTCACCTAGCTCTCCTTGAATTTTCATTGATAACTTAATAAGTTGGCTGAGTTTAGTATTTGCCAGATTATCTATACAAGCTTTAGCACATTGTTTTTCAAGACTGTTGTCACGTGGGTCACTCACTCATGAAGAGTACTATATTTGTAGCGAATAAACTCCTAGGAAGGCAAACATAGAGCAAAGGAAGTAGAAGATCATGATCTGCCCTTTATTTGCGTCTATTTATTTTGTTGGTGCATTGGTTTAGTGTACACTCCTCCTTACCACATTCTTTCATATCTTTGAGGAAGTACCACGCTTGTCTCATATCTTTGAGGAAGTCACATTTATTCCCCTTGTATTATTTTACCAATTTCTCCTCAAAAGGAATCGTGGATTAAAGTACATCGCATCCACTGGCTTTCCAGTTCGGCAACAGTTAATTATTTTCAAGAAGCTTTCTGCATACTTTTCCTCTCAGTAACTTTTTTGTTAAACATGAATGCGTTTTATCTCATCCCCTGTTTCTCCAGGATATTTGCCCAAAAATAAAAGTATGCGCTGTCGAAATCCAAAATCAGCATGTTCTCTCCAGACTTTTGTAAAATTAGATTTTTACTGGAAAAGTTCCTAATTTTTTTAAATGAGAGAATTTTGTATGGGAAAACGGATAATCTGGTGCCATTGGTCAAGTACGGTGGGGGTAAGCATATATTTTTGATATTATCGAGTTTTTCGGTAACAAAAGTAAAAAAAAGTATCTATTTTAAAACATAATGAATTCCAGTAACAATATGCATAATTTTTAATAGGTAAGCATGCTTGTACTAACCCACGTGCTATTATTACTCAAGCACAATATCAAATTAGTCGACAAAGTAGACATAGTTACAACGTCCTCACCAACATGTGGGAGAACATCGACTATTAAGTGGGAGGCACTCACACAGTAGACAATTCAAAACCTTATAGTAACTACCAGAATTAAAAATAAGAGAAAATAATAAAAATATGTTAATCAATCTCCATCATCTTCAGTGGAACTCTCATAGGTCTGCAATCCCTCAATTCCCTTAATAGGGGAAGGTTCCTTCTTAACATAGGCGGCCCTTTTCTTCCGCAGTCTCGAAAGCGTGCTGGACTGATTCGAACGGACGATTGGAATGGCCTCATCGTCAAAGTCATCGTAGTTGGTTATCTGCTTGCGTTTCTCATTCATTTGGAGTTTCTAAGGAATAATACTTTAACTGTACTCTCTGCTTTTCCATGAATATCTTCAGTTCCTGGTTCTTCAGATAGTCCGACTGGAACTCCTCGACTGCGACTTTGGATAAGTAGGACCGGTCAATGACTCCCATCGAACTGACAATCTCAACAATCTCTGAAATTTGTTGAATAAGGCTTACTCTGCTCACAGTCGACGTCATCAATCTCCTTTACTTGCTCCAAACGGGCGATTGCTGTAATTATGAGTAATATTATAATACCATATGTTTTAGATTTATGATCTGACGTACTGTGGGGGAATCGTGGCTCATCCTTTTTGATTATTACGTATTCGTTAGAATTTGTATACGATTTCATTTCCCCGCAACAACAACGATAGTTTTAATATTTATTTAAATAATAATTATTAGTTAAATATTACAATTATATATAATTTTTTAATAAAATTCTTCCCAAAATTCGTTTTTTTGATAATAACAATTGAGGTAATTGTATCTGCTATTGTGCACGTGGGTACAGTTAATGATTTTCTCTTCTCTCTCAAAATTCGATGACCACCACTTCGAATCATCAATATTGAAAAGTTTTTCTGGAAAAAACCCAATAATTCGTTTTGAGGTTGAAGTAGGACTATTGGCTCCATGGCTACATGAACCTCTTGGAAACCGACCTTGGGCAGCAACCTCTGTCTATCTACCTTGTTCCACTGAAAACTGCAATCAATGATGTCTATACCGACAATAACTGCAATTGGGTCACTTGAGTTGTCACATATTCCAAAGTCAGGATACTCATGTTGGAGCTAGCGTCTCAGTTAGGTGTTTGATCTGAGGAAACGGAGATGTGGTAAGAGAAGAAAGGTCTGGTGGGAAACATCGATTTAGATAATTAGAATTAATGATGGATTAGTCTCAGAGTTTAATGAACTAAATAATATGATTTATTGAACTCAGTAAGAATAGAGGATAAAGTGCCAAGTTAGGTTTCTACACTCTTCACTGTACTTGTTGACCTACAGTGTTGTATTTTCAATATTGACATGTGGTAATCAAATGAGAATTATTATTACTGTATTATGTGACTTCTCCCACACCACTACGCTCTCTGGTCCAGCCTTATTGTCAGCAACCATTGGGCCTCACTATAAATCACTCAAAAAGAGTCGATCAATGAAGAAAAAATTGATCTCCCCAGAGTCCAAAGAAATGATTATTATTGACAATCACATGTCCAATAGGAATGGTTCCAATGAATGATTCCCTTTAGGACAACAAAACAACATCTCACAAAGGTAAAAGAATTCTTAAAAATGTAAATCACAGTCATCCTTTCCCCTTCTGAGTGCTTCATGAGGTTCAATGAATCGAAAATAAATCCCCGAATTGTGCTTTTTTCAGCCCTTCCGCCGAGAAGTGGTAATTTTTCCATTACTTAAGCCTCAGTTTAGGCAGAACTTACACTTTATTTAAGAATTAACATCGAGAGTGTTTGATTATAATAGATTTATTTATAAACTTTAAAAAATTTAAAATGAATAAATTATCGAAAATTAATATAATCTAAAAAATATTGAAAAAATATTATCTATATTTTCAAATTATTAAATTATCGCACCTTTGTGGATGGACTACAAAAATCTACTCAGTTTGGCTGCTGAAAATGCTGATGAGAGTCAGGTAATTTGTAACTCAAACTTAGAAAAAAATCAAACAGATTGCCGAAAAGGAGAGGAAATCGAGGCCCTTGGTGAAATCGATAATTCCTGTTGGAATCTTCAATGGACCTTATAGGCCGCGGTTAGCCCCCCAAAAGACGACCCAAAAAGAGGCGGAAAAAGATCCCCGAACCTTCAATAAAAAATCTTGACTACGAATCCGTCCTAAACCTGGCCATGTCACAGGAGGATGAGAAAAATAATCCCCCAAAGACCAATAACGGTACCCCACGTGACTCTGATAAGAAAAAACTCCCAGTGAAGCCCAAAGCCCTTGAAAAACCAAAAACAGCAAAGCAGAATAAAAGTAGCTAACAAATTACACTTTCAGAGGGCAAACCCAAAAAACAAATCGTCTCTAGTGATAGTGGGGACAACATAAACTCATTTGAGACCATAATGAATGAGGAAAGGATAAGGTTGTCTTCAACATGACTTTAGTTGTGAAATTGGTAAGAAAATAGATGCACGTGAATTAATGAAACTAAGGAAAGATAAACGAAGGAAAAGAGATAAATAATTATTATTTTTAAATTTACTTTATTTCTCAATAATTAGTTGATTTACCAACCATTTGGGTATTATAAACGAATGCTAATCACGGATTTATGTTCTTCGATTACCTCACTAAATACTTCATTATAAGTCTGGTTAACCCACAAACGTTATAGAGAACCACGTGACCTTGTGAAATACAGAATATTTGATTGCTGTGCAAGAGACTAAACTGAGCTTCATTCGGAAACAGAAACAGTGACGTTAGTAACTAACGCCGCCAAGAGACTTCCAGAAAGGTTTGCAGGAAAAACGATTCCTCCACGAGAGACAATACTTGTAGTCCGCACAATCCAAGAAGTTTTGTTGATATGTGGAACCTTCACCAGGAATGGATAGCAGCGAGATCCGAACTCTAGACTAGACTTAATTCGGGACTTGTGACACTGCTAGAAATGTCATTCATAATAAGGTCAGTCCTTTTGGTAGTCATGTGGATTCATGAATAATTTCCAAGTAAACATCAGAATCTCAAGACCTTGTTGAAATCAGCTGAGATTAAAGTCGTTAGAAATCATAAAGTTATTAATCAGTCACGTGGCTATCATGTATAAATTTCTTCCCACATATCTTATTTATTGACTAAATGACCTACTAATGTTGCCATCACACGATATCACTTCCTGCTTACAGGCGGATAAGCCCAAACGTAATCACTGAATAATAAAATCTGTGTTTCTTTAGTAGGACATCCTATATTTATGTCCCCCTACGTGAGCACGGAGGAATATTTTAGTAACCACGGATATACCTAAAGAGGTTTTATCTAATGGGGTGTGTCCATATCCGCAATTGTGGACCCTTCCAGTGGGGTAGGGAAGAGGGGGACCTGAGGAAGGAGACAGATATTTGTAGAATTGAATTTGTAGTAATATGTTAGTGTAGTGAGTTTAGTCAGCAATAAACAGGTCCCAGAGGATCCCGACAATTCTTGTGGCGATGATGTCACTGGAATTGGAAGATAGGAGATTTATTAATAGAACTCCGTCATATTCGAGAAAGTTTAAAACAAAGAGCCTGATTTTGTCTTCTGGAATGTCGGAGTGTCCAAGCAACCTCAAATATTTATAAATGCGGGAAATTCTGTTCTTTTTCAAAAAATCCCACGACGTGAGAATAATCTCACCGACGTTGAATACTGCCAAAATCACAAACCAAAACCAAATGAAAGCGAATATTTTTTCATTAAATAGGTTCACTGGTAGAACACACTGAATTCTATATTGGTGGACAGTCCCCAACTTCCTAATGGGACAGTCACACATGACCATTGTAGGGAACATGTGATTCGACTTCAAATCCCTCTTTCTCAGTAGACTAATCAGTTTGATTCCGTATATTCTGTAATCATTCCCGAATAGTCTGTCCAGTAGTAATAGCTGAGTCACCAGATTGAGGAGGTACAACACTTTTACGGACAAATATAGTAGACTGAGAATTTCCTGAATTTAAGGTGTACTTTTTGAGCAGTCGATATTTTTTCTTATAAAGTATGAATTCTTCAATGGACTTGCCAAGGTGGAAGGGGGAGGCTATTTCGTCCGTTTCCATCATTTTCCGGTAGGCATTTGCTGAGAGGATGATGTCCTTGATTGAAATCCCTGACTTGTAGCTTAAACTATCCACACTATCGAAGGAAGGTAGAAGAAGAGGGCCTGAATGGCGAAAATAAACGGAATCCACTGATAGTAGGAGATTTCTAGTTTTTCCGTGTCCCTTGGAAGACTTTTGTCGATTTGGCGGTAATACGTATTTTTAATCCAACAAAATTGGTTGATGTAGCGCACGTGTCTTTTAGTCTCACAGCCTCCACACACAAACAAGAAATTGGTTCATTGACAAAGCTTTTGGTGGAGGAAATGATGCAGAATATTATCAGCATGATGGTTGTGTATTTGTGACTCATTCGGTCGAGGACTGAGTCTGTTTTGGGTTGCTTTGGCTTCAAGAGTCTGTGGATTATTTTGGTCGACACAGACACGTGATGGATGTGACTATTGGAAAATAAATTACAATTATTTTGAAAATGTAGACCAAAGTTAACATTTTCATCCTTTTTGGTAATAAAGCACTCTCACCTTACTAGGAATCAGTTTCTCCCGAGATCCGAGAATATTCGTCATTGATGGAAAGATACGAAAATGTTATTAAGAATGTCAATCAATTTCTAAGCATAATCTAATTATAATACATTTGTAGGACATTTAATATTAATTACACAACTGATTCATATGTTTTTTAGTTTACCCCCATCTCTTAGTTTTACTTAGTTCAAAGCACTACCCATAAGCATGTGAGAACTAGGGTTCCGATTTTGGTGTGCTTTTGCTATCAATTTTCCTCCTTCCAACTTTTGTAGTTCATAGAGGTCGTCTGCTGTCTTCATTTTTCCGTCAACATGGGCATCATTTTGATCCAGACAGAGGGGAACCGTAGTTCTTTGCCATCCATGAAAGTCCCCAGAAAATCCTCCGTAATGAGGTCACAGGGTCTCATCATCTCTATACGAAGAATGTGACCAAAAATCGCCAGCGAGATTTTATAATTCCCTCGCTTATTGAAGATCACCGATGTTTATTATTTGGTAATTTTTTTAAATCCACGAGAGTAATGCGTGAATGGAAAACTAATAAGGATAATTGCGTTTTGCTCAACAAAAACCAGGGAAAAACTAAACAAAATAATTGCGAATTAAATTGGATGCATGTTTTAAATATTTTAATGAGAAAAGAATTCAAATTCATAATTTTATTAAAATTATATGTTTTTTGCTTACCCGTCACTAATGCTCCCGTAGAAAGAATATTTTCAATTATGAATTCCACTTGGTCAACAGAAAGAGGCAGAATGAAAGGAGACACTCTCAAATCATTATTGAGTTTTTTTTGAAAAAAATCAAAAATAATCAAAAATTTCTAGATAAAGTTCATTTAATTCAAAATATAATCGACTTTTTTGGTTAATTTTAAATAAAGATATTTTCTTGTTTTCTGTGAAATTTTTTTGTCCCGCAAAGTCATTTTGATCATCAAAATCAACAAATGTCCCGGGTTTCTAGAATAATAAAGTGGCCTAAATAAATATAATCAGAAACCTTCGACATCCGATCTAGTCCACGCACATCAAGAGACCAAGATGAAAAGGAATCTATGTGTCTGTTGGAAATTTTCCAAAAGACCTGTTCAACAATTAAATTCTTTTTTCATAAAATTGAGTTTCAAAAAATATTAGGTGATTGTTTCGATATTTCTTTGAACTCCCAAAGTCAAAATAAAGTGAATTCCGATTCCCTCTTTAATTTTCCGATTTCTTAAACAATTATTCTGTGAATTTCAGTCCAAATCATGTCACTGCACATTGTTACGCATAAAAGGTCACCAAAATTCCCTTTATCGTAATCGACGGTAAATAACACGTGCAAATATTAACAGATGAATTTCGAACATTGAAATATCTCTATTCTGTTATTTAACATTACTCCAGATAGTGCGGTGACTATTGCTGATTGGTTGTGGGTTCTATTCTTTACGATTTACCTGGTCGGAGGATTCCTTTCTGTTCTCTGTCTTCTTCAATTCATAAGAGGCATCAGGTACCCGATCAAGGAGACGTCCAATGCCTGACCAGTATACAAATAGGATCTATCTCTTTCCTACTCCACTATAGGGGTTCTCACAATGGCAGCTATGAATGGACGTAATGCTTGAAGAGTATGCGTCTCACTCTGACCGAAGGAATTGGAATCACTTATTTGAGGACTCTAACCAGGTGGAGTCCTGTTGTATGAAAAAAGTTGGTTCCAATTATTGATCGTAGTACAGTCATTAATTTGAAAGAGGTCGTTTCACAGTCCTATTGAATCTATACCATTCTCTGAACTAGAAGGAAGTAAAACGTGGCTTTGGTCTCCCGAAAATTTGGTTAGACTTCTCGAGCACAGGGACTATAAATAATTGTTCTTAACTTCTTTTTTATCATTTGTTCATGGAATTCCGACTTGATTCCAGAAAGCGCTTTAAAATTTCTAAATTTATAGAACTCTCACTCCGTAGTTATTGTCCACTGCCTTAAGATAGATTAGCATAAAACACCAGTCTCACTTAAAATCCGTTTGTAGTCTTCATTGAAGCACTCAAATGTCAGAGTCGATAAAATCTGTTAGAAATAGTCCATTTGAGGAGGGATTGTATGGTGGTTGATTCATAATTCCACAGATTGCAATATTTTACACTTTAGGAGGAATGGAAGATTTACAAACTAAGAAATCCTAAACAACACTTTCAAGAATGTTTTTTTCGAGACATGCGATCAATCTACGTTGGTGGTCGACTTTAGCTGTAAAATAAAGTTAGTTAATATTTCACGTTTTCCAGAAACATTTGAATACATAGGGCTTCGCTTTTGTCGTACTCCTTGCTATCCTCCCCTCCAGTATCTTCCATCTAACTTTCTCGCTTGTTTTTGTATTTCACCAAGATCTTAGTTCCCCCAATTCGGACACAATCATGATCAAAATAAAACTAAGTGTAATTCTTGGGCGTCCTCGAATGCCCTCAACTCCACCTTGACTTAAAAGTCTCCTCATTGAACAACAAAGATCCTTACTTTTACTCGTTTGTATTCGTTCGAGTAAACCAATACAAAAGGAAGTCAACATCTGCAACACAGAACGGATTGAGAGCTATGTTTTGAAAACCATTGCGTCAATCTGGGTCACTC
This sequence comes from Dicyema japonicum, assembly GCA_011109175.1. Lineage (NCBI taxonomy): Eukaryota > Metazoa > Dicyemida > Rhombozoa > Dicyemidae > Dicyema > Dicyema japonicum. Next base: position 518,751 of record RDEW01000004.1, read on the forward strand.
CCCCATGTTACTCCAAGTCGGCCGATTGGTTCGACAAACTCCAAAGTCCATTCCAAATGTCAGCATTATTTAGTCTCAATTCAGATTGAAATGACCGCCTGTTTAGAATATTCACTGGAAATACAAACATCTCTATCACACATCATCAATAAACAAGGAAAGGAGTATTAGCGAGGAATTTAGATTAAAGATGGGGGACAAATGAAATAATGTGGGTTTTGTCTCGGTCTCTTCAATCAGGTAATCTTCTGTAAACCGATCATACGAGCGTCATTTACATGCAAGCATGTACACAAGACCATTATCCTTTATTCCACAGTCTCCATCCTTTCATTTAACTTTACATCGGCCCTCGTCCAGAGAGAAGCCTTATAGCAAATCTCTTTTCTCCGTCAGAAATACGATTTTTATTTCCTCTGAGAAAAATCTCCCTTCTCACTCATGTATAAGTAATGGTAGAATAATTCCCTTTAAAAAGAGAACATGTCCATCTGAATAGTAGTATGCCCAGATAACTTAGTAGGTGGACATTCTTCATCTTTTTAGTGAACGGAGGTATTTCTGAGTTCAGAAATATGAATGGCGTCCGCATTATCAACAGATAAGGACAACCCTTTCATCTTACACCGACCGTCGACAGACTGCCTTCTTTCAAAAAGTTAAGGCTTTTACATACCGAGGACTTGTGAGTTCTGATAGTTGGGTTGGGGAAGCCAGGCATAAACTATTATAAACAAGTGGGCTCAGCACGAACCCTGGGGACTACCCTTATCAGAACAATACTATCAGAAGAGGAACTTTATGTTTCACGAAGGACACTTGTTCGCCTATAGACAACCCTATCCCCAAAACTGTGGGCAAAGCAATAATTCGATTTAAACAATGAAATACCTTACTAGCCCTGCTAGCGTACCATGAGGACTAATTCAGCTGTGGTCGACTAGGAACACCTTACCGTTAAGCTTGGATGAAGACATCGGAGATGGGGAGGACCCCAGGACGTGATCTGCCACCGAACAGACAAAAGTGGGAAAATTAACTGAGGAACGAATAAAGGGTATTCACTCGAGAAAACTGTCCAAATTTGTTGCTAACAAACTAAACCTTTTTTCTTACCAAGCAACCACCAAATAGTAGGCTTGGTAGTGGATAAGGACCAATTAATTAGAATTCTCAATGATTGGATATCGGACGTTTTTAGCACATAAATTTCTTCTATTAAATGTCTCTCCAGTACGATAAGGAGGTCGAGGTACTATACTTTTCATGAGATGAGCACAATAAAGTTACTTCACCAGGTATAAGGACCAATTTCCAAATAAATTAAAGTTTAAACTAAGGTTGAGTCAATTTATCTTTTAAAAACTTCTGAGGTCACCCTTTAGTCCCAACACGATGGAGTTGGTTAAAACAAGAGCATGGTTCTTCCATAACACTAGTCATTGGCAATCTCTTCACGCTCCCCGATCCTTGGCTGTCTCGATAAGTCTACGCCACCTGCGGGCTTCAACTCATTTTCCAGTGTTTTCCAGGTCCTAAGACAAGTCATGATTATAAGACAATTCTCAATCGGTCGTGAGCCTACAAGTCATCCATTAACATTTATCGATAATAAACTAATTATTTATTCCGTAAAAAGTTTTTCTGTGAATATTCTGCAAAAATTCTAAATACACTTACGAATTCAAGAAGACACTGGAAAACGGTGGGCTCGCTGGCGGATCACTCGAGGAGAGTCCTGGAATTACTCAAAGCTGGGATCACTTGACAGCTTCATTTTGGTGTTCTCAGAGTTTCTTAAAATAGAACTCGGTAAACATGTCATTAGCAATGCACAAATAATATTATTAACCGCAAAACAACGTTAGTAAAGTTATCTCGCTTGTGCCACCCTCTCCTGGATGCGTTTTGTTAATCGCTTCCAGTTCCCTCTGTTCTTCGATAGGTCCCTCAGGTGCTCAAGATCATCTGCTTACGTCAACCCTTTCCCAATCGAAGCTAGGTCTTGATGTAGAAAATTAATTAATTTATTTATTAACCCCGGATACACCGAAAAAGAAGTTAAAGTAAACAACTAATGAAGTGTATCCAGTTTCCACTTCCACAGAGTCCGGAATCAACATAAAGGGTAAAAGACGTCCATACTTGCAGTTGTGGAAACCCCTCCAGTGGAGTGAGGGAGAGCAAATGATCCTTTTTCGTGCCGGCCTGACACTGGCGCCACCTAGACAGGTGGATCACATGACGACACTCTAATAGGAAAGAGAGGAGGAACAGATGAACAAACAGAAACTTCAACCAATTAGCCACGAAGCACCACATGGGTAATAAAAAACGAATTCCTGAAGTAAAGAGTAAAATTATTATTTAAATCTTGTCATTCTAGAAGGGGTCTCCTTTATAGATACGAGTTTACTGTTTAACCTTCACAAACTAGCTCGACGTTAGCAACATAACCACCACGACCATTAATAGTCAACAACTCCAATTAACCTAACATAAAAATACACTTCATAAATCAAATTATTCAAATATCAACAAATTCTATCCAATACAAGTTTTTTTAATTACTTTCGGCTTAAGAATTGACTCATGTTTTACCTTTCCCCCTTCATGGATAATCTTGGTATAAAACAGATAATACCCGCATCACGTGACAGGTCAGGGACTCGTACAAATTAACGCCAGTTTTGGCAGATGTCTCAAAGTAATCCTTTATGCCAAGTTCATCACACTTGCTAGTAAGTTCCCTCCTTCTTTTGCTCGTTATGCACAATTTATCCACCTTCCATTAAAAATCCTCAACTTTGGTGATCGCCAAGGTAAATATCCCACCATCGTTTTTTTCTCGGATGCTTTTGACCCACGCTTCTATCTCCTCCAGACTACCAGAGGACACGTCGTCAGTGCAGATTATATATCCGTCCATTTCATTGAAAAATCCGAAAGTGGGAAAATTGAGGGTGACTTGACCTCAAGTAAGGACTAAGACCCACCAGAATGTTCAAATATGTTTATTTTTATTCTGTCCATGGTTGGGAGTCGAATGCTGGTGGAGAGACATCCATTACTGTTCTGGTATCAAATACAATGGCTTACATAGTTTTCGATTTTTTTAGTGAAAGTTTTGTGAATCAATGAATTTACGAAACAGGTCTTCCCGCACCCTTTCCTCCCAATAAGCAATATTTTGGGAGTTCTCGTAAATTTATGAGAACTTTCTATAAATTGAGGACATGTCCGTACCCTCAGATACTAAATATTGGCAGGAAGCATTATGGTCTCCGATTTCAGGATGTTCCACGTGGTTTCTGTTATTTACACTATTTTTGATTTCACAACGCATTTTGGAATCCTTAAATTCGTGGATTCTCCACAAATTGCTCAAAGTCTTTGTAGTCCTCAAAGTCTCACCGGGGGGAGTGCGACTTTTCTTGTCATTTGTGAGTAACTTTGAATCATACTTTATCAAATTGAAGTCAAAATTTCTACTCATTTTGTCCCTCGTGTGACGATTTATAAGGACATCACCATCTTTGATCTTTGACTTTTCAATGACATCATTAAATCTTGGTTTCATATAAGGCTGAGCTCCCCCTTCAATGGCAGGATGCTCATTTTGGTGGACTATGGACGTTCTGTACTGCCCACTCGCCACGGTCTCCGATTTATTTAGAAACTTTGGTACATTGCCTTCAGTAACTCGCTCAGTTTCAATTACTGACGATTTCTTTGGAGGACCTTCTCTCCCATAAAAGGCAGTAGGGCCAATTATAGATATTTTGCATCCCCCAGTTTCTGGTTTACCCTCTAGTTTAGTATCTTCACAGTTAGAATCAACATTAAGCTTAATTATTGGCGACCCTATGTACGATAACTTTTTTTCGGAGACAGACAGTTCAGTTGGAACAATTATGGATGTTTTACACACTTCAGTTGCCTGTTTGTCCCGTAAACTTTGTTTGAAGTCATCACTACTGGAATCAATGTTGATTATTGAGGAATTCTTTAATGAAGTGCATAATTCGTTTCCATAAATAGAACATTCTTTCCTTCCAGTTTGATTCACTTTCTTATCTTTAAGGTTTACTTTGGCGTCTCCACAAAAGGTCTCTTCCACAATATTTAGCCCTGAATTATTGTAGAACTGAGGACAAATATCCTCCTCTGGCTTCCAATTCATTATCGAACTACTCCCAACCTCCTCTTGTAAGCTGAGTTTATAGTTCTCCCCTGGCTTCCAATTCATTGTCGAACTACTCCCAACCTCCTCTTGTAAGCTGAGTTTATAGTCCTCTTCTGGCTTCCAATTCATTGTCGAACTACTCCAACCTCCTCTTGTAAGCTGAGTTTATAGTCCTCCTCTGGTTTCCCATTCATTTTCATATTACTCCCAACCTCCTCTTGTAAGCTGAGTTTACAGTCCTCCCTGGTTTCCAATTCATTTTCATACTACTCCCAACCTCCTCTTGTAAGCTGAGTTTACAGTCCTCCCCAAAATCTGTGTTAGTATTTATGTTATTTAAGCAAATATCCCCACAAATCTGACCACTATTCTGCGTAATGTAATCTCCAGAATGAGCCGAATTTGACAAGTCGATTATTTTTTTGTATGCATCAAGAATTTGGTCAATTTCGCTTTCCATGCTGATCACGTGGGAGGAACAATACTGGTTGATTATCTCAAAACTTTCATCTTTGCTTAGATCTTCAAAATTTGACTTGAAATGTCTGCGCATGTGCTTCATCTTGGTGTACTTACTGTCAACCCTAACAGAGTTGAGTATTTTTTTTGGAAGCGAGTGTTTGGTTTGACGGTTTACGTTGAGTTGACGGAAAACCGAAAGACGGTGGTTTCGCATTTGTAATCAAATTATTTCTATGAAATTTTGATAAATTTTTGTCGATTTTTTCAATGATTTTATCGATGCTTTCTTCTGAGTGAATACTATCCAAGTTAACTTTCTCTTTTGGTAGTTTTCCGGGTTTCCCCCACCGAGGTCTAGTGGAGTCTTCCTGTATTTCGTGCCAGTTCAAGTCATCAGTTCCAGATAATCTAGAGTCATAAATCCATTGATAAGACTCGAAGCAAAGTTCTTTTTAAATGTCGACATTTTTAAAGATGCTTCAGATATTGGACTCTTTGATCCTCTTCGTGATCTTTTGTGCTCCCCCGAATTTAAGAGATCCTCCAAATCATTTATAGTAAAATCTTCAAAGTCACTGCATTTCCCAGAAGACTCAAAGACTGATTCGTTCAAGTGGCCTCTGCTCCGTTATACTATAATATACAAGTCAAACACATCCTTTGGCACCTCACTCTGATTTCCACGTGGGTTTATCTCAAAATTGTTCTGACATAAATAAAATCAATCAATAACTTCATTATTAGTATATTTTAAGGCATCAGTGTCTGAAGGACTGGTGTTCTCCCCACCTTCTGTCAGCATTACGTGATTATACTATTCTGTTTGGTAATTATTACGGCGATACTGTTTATCTAACCACGCTATTGCGGCACCACTTAACTATACTAATTTGACACATTTATACATTACTGGGAATTAGATTATATATTCCACTGGAATTCTAAATTATGTCCGCGACGGAGGACGTGTTATGGAAGAGGACGGACCTACTTCTCCACCTCTCTCAGAATCGGAACCTTTAATGTGCTATTGGAGGATGGAATTGGCCGGCACAAGCGGACGTTCTAAGTTATCAAAAATGGCACTATGACTCACTACTCCATGCTTTTCCATTGGGATTTGAACCCTTAACTTTATTGAATCCTATATGATTTCACCAAGAGGTCGAAGGTTGAGTTCTGTGAAGCAAAAAAGCCCATGTCTTCCTTCTCACAGACATGAACTGACTCGTGAGATATGCTATGTAAGAATGATGAGCATCACCACCATAAAGCGTTGGATAAACGTATTGTCCGGGTCAGAATCCGAACCAACCCATCATAACCAATTGATCAGTATTACGTAATATATGCCACAAAATCATTAAATTGAGTAATTTAAGAGTTTATAATGATATTCTTGACAGAACCATTTTGTATCAAATGTAGGCAATCTAACCATTAGTAGGCAAACAACCAAATATCCATCCACAGTACGTTCCGCCTTCAGCAGATCATTCGTAGACTCCCAAAGATATTTGCATAGACAGCTGAATCCAAATGAGGAAATTTTAATAATATCAGAATAAATGTCCAATTTCCTGATAATACAGCCAATAATTACATTTCTTCTGCATTGACGATTTTGTATAGGATCATCCGCTTTTCTTCAAAGAAATCAAGAACATCGAAATTCCTCCCATCAGTCATGTCAAACTGAGCCCTCAGAAACACAGAACTTGGCAAAAACAGCTAAATGATGACCAAGGACTACAAATACGGCCTTTCTTCCACTGTGTCGAATGAGGAGGCGAAAAGTGCTATTTGCGGAGCAGTGGGAGGCAATGCCGTTGAGAAGTCGATGACTCACCACCGAATGAAGACTGGATTCCTGACTGTATTGGATTAGAGAGATCAGTTCCTTAAATAGGATCACCTGGGAAGAGTCTACAATTTAAAAATGAGGATACATGGCCTCCCAATGACGAGGTCACATCGAGGACATCTTGCCTGCCTGTCCTCGTCTATAATAATCTCACTCTTGGAGTCAATATAGATGGAGAAATCATCCATCAAACACTTTGATGACTGATTGACCACAGAGCACGTGCAACAAAACTGAGATTCACAAAGTTCAACGTTGGATTTCATGAATATTCGTTCACTACAAAATGAGGAACACTACAAAACGCGTAAAACAGCCGAGTATGGCAAAATGAACAAAATAATGTCACATCAGAGAGAAAATCCGTGATTTCGGTTTTGACGGAGTTCACGGAACGGGGTTTTTGAGTGATGAACTTGAAACAACATCCATCGCGGAAAACCCGAAAATCGTGGCAGGAATTGGAAAATATATTTAAATTTTTAATTTTTTTAAATCCCCAAATGTTTTGATTATCAGTTCCTTGTCTGACCATTCAATGATGAAATTAGTAAATCTAGAGCAATTCACCTTGTATTGAAGGACCACGGTGAGTACTCCGATGTTAGGGGAATATACCAACGACACCTTCATTAAATAATTTAATTAATTTTAGGTTGTTTTTAATTTTAATAAAATCGAATATTTAATTATTTCATTGTCATGGTAACTTATTAGTAGTATGATGTACTAAGAAATATAACACGTGGGTCAATAATACATTTTTCAAATCCGCAGGTACAAGTACATACTTTAAAAATCCTTTTGTTTATGATCCATCTGTCTCGGGAGACGCCCAATGCTTGTCCGACATTTAAAAAAGATTTATCTCTTCTCTACTACTGGATGGGTTATGGATGGACGGGATGCGTTTCACTCTTACCGTTACTGGATATGCCTTAATTGGACGTTAACTTTTAAATGGTGGAGAACTTGATAAGCAAATCAACCATCGAAGGTTCAATTGGAAGAGATCAATGAAATACTCTCAATATGCCTTGCACCAGTCTTCCACAATTACCAGCTAAATACGACCTGACATTCTTAACAACTCAAAGAATATCAAGTCCAGGGTTCATACAAGATAATCTCCTTTTCTGACTGGTGGAACCAATGAGATGCGTTCATTGTTGACCACTGGTGAATGTCCATAACGAAGTAGTCCACCAATTCACTTTCTGCTTAGTTGTCTGATCATTGTCGTCTCGTGTAGTCTATTCCAGTTAACGGAGATAGACTCACTATGTGGAAGGAAAACCAGGGAGAGCAGTTGATTGCTAGGACCGTAGTTCACAGGTTCCCACCAAAAGTGTTAATGATTTATTCAAATTTTCATTGGAAGAAGCATGAGTCTTATTACCTGAGTCCTTGTGAAACTAAGAAAACTAAAATTGCTGAGTGGTGTTTCCTAGCATAGTCTGATGTTCTTAACTTAATCAAGCTACTCCTAAAAATTGTCATCGCTTTTAGGAAAATAATGTTAAAGAATCGACCCTACTCAAGGTACCTTTCACTCTCCCAAGAGTTTAAGCATTTAAAGTCAGTTAGTTACCCTGACAACAAGGAGACGGCTGCCATCATGAAGATGACAGTCGTGATTTAAAAAAACAAATTAAAAAATAATTAAATATTTTTTCAGTATTTAATTTAAAATAAAATTGTAAATACGGTTTAAATGAATATATTTTATTTAATAACGTAAAAATTAAAGAATTGTAATGCGAATAAGCAACATACAGCATATCATAACAACCAGCATCGTTGCAGCAGTTATTGGTTCTCTGGGGACTTTAATTTGGGAGTCAACCGACACTCCTCCTGGCACATTCGCCACGATTCCTTCATAAGGTTTGCCTCCCTACTCAAAATAGCAATGTATATTCCAAGAGACCGCAGAGCTCTTTCTTTTCTCTTTTTCTGAACTTTTCTGTTTTGAACGGTGAAATTAAAATATTAGTGCAGTTTCCTTGATTATGTTCATTCACTGGGCAAATAACAACAGAAAACTGAATCTCCAGGAAAGGTCAAATATAGTGAATAATGTAGCGTTTGTCTTCTTGATTGTAGCGACTTTGAGTTATTTTGTGGTTATTAACTTTCAGGTTTACAAAAAGCTTATTTTAGGTCAAACCTTTGATGTACGTTCACTTTATTAGCGCATTTCTCGGCTTTATTTCCTCCAGTTTAGCCCTTTTTTTAATCGCAATTGTCTCCCAAATTATAAATTCCCACGAAAAGTTACTCTGTGTCATTCGTTGGGCCTCTGCCGTCACTTCGACCGCTTCACTAATTATAAGTTTGCCGTAATGTTTGATTAAGTTTGCATTTTGTTGGCCTTTTCCAAAAAGACGGATTTAATTTTGAGCATTTCCGCGTTTTTTGAGTGGACTTTGGTATTTACGATATTCATCTACGTGGGGACCTTATACTTTGAATTCAAAAAAATTGACATTGAATTTCATTTTATTACTAATTAATAAACTCATTGTGGTGATTTTGCCAATATCAATGGTTATGTAACCATGACTACAATTGATTTTAGCATTATAGCATCCATTATCTGGGAATAGGATTTGTATTTCAACGATTATTAATCACGTGGAAATTTAAAAGAATAGGGTTTATGTTTTCGAATGTGCACTTTTTGAAGTAAAATCATCAACTTGGGGAATAGAGACAATTCGATGTTTTAATTCCCCCCACGCTTTTCGATTGTTAGCTAGTGATATGTCTAGGTCTGTGGATTTTAACTTTTCCATATTTCAAGTCATTTCCATAGACAACCGGCAGAGTTACTCATGTCCTTCCACAAAAGTGGCCCTCCTGGCAGCTTTCCATGGATGTATTTTCAGGAGGAATCACATTTTAGTATAAATTAATTAAATTATTTCAAAGACCAAGGGTAAACCAAAGTAGCTAATTCTTTGATCTGACACGTTACAGCAGAACCCTCACCCCTCCGGACCTGAGTTCGATTCCAGAACTGGTCGCCAGGAAGCCAAATTGTCTCCAGGTGAAATGAATAGATGGATCTGTTTGCAATGGACGTCTCCTGAGTAAGGTGATCCAATGACGTCACTAGAGGGAAAAAAGAGAAATCTATAATTTAAATATTAGGATTTTTAGAAAAATTACCCAATTTTTATTTAATTTAATAATAATTATTCAAATTTGTAATATCACGTGTAAAGTTTCTTGTTGTGTTGTTGATTTTTTAACTATTACTTATTTCATGGATATGATGATGCTTGATGTCAGAGTCGAGATCCTGAAAAGGAGAACCCACTCGATTCATGCTGATTAATATGTCTGATCCATGTATTAATAATGTAATATTATGCTGAGTCACATTAGCAATGCTGCATCAAAAGAAATGCTACAAGTCATTATGGAAATGACAGTTTTTTGAATCGACTGAATTCCTTTGCAGTCAGGTGATTGGGCTTCTCTAGAAAAACGACAGGATTCCTTAGGTTGTTGTAGAAATTAAAAATGTTGACCGGTTCGTTTTCTAGGCGATCTTTGAGACTTCTGCCATTATCAGTTAATCGGACGGTTTGTGGGGAAACGAAAGGGTGAACCTAGAATGACGCTTTTCCAGAACATTGGGCTCGCGACTATGAGAGGTAACTCTCATTGCGTGCAAATTTCTATCGACCTATACATCTCCAAAAACTGTGAGGATATAAAATCGACGGGCTCTAACATGGAAATACAATCTGTCAAAGACTGTCATGAGGATTCGTGGGGGAATCTTCTGAAAAGCCATATACAACATTTATTGAGTGACACTCAAGTCTCCAAACGATCAACTGTACCCCTTTATCTCTAGAGAAAACATTAAAGATTAGACAAGTTTTAAACGACCCGGTCATGCGGATGGAAGGGATGAATGCATTCGAGACATGCCACCGGTTGTCATAATAGGGATTTTTTGTTTATAATTATTTAACTTAGCTTTATTTAATCAGCAATAAAAAGCTAATAATCAACAACCTTCCTCGCCTGCCTGATTGCCAGCCAACAGGTTCGTTTCTGGTTGCTGAAACAACTCCGAGAGCGTCTTGTCCAATTGAGCCCTCTGTTCATATGGCATCTCCGGGCTCTTCCTCCTATACTCCACTGTCAGCCTCTCTAGGATCCGCTTTAATACAGTGGACTGTAGATAGGCCTGGAGCTTCTTATCCTCCCCAACTGTTAAAGATAACCCTTGTGCTACTTTGTTGCAATTCCTTCCATGTCATTACTATTGGAATAACGAGGACCTTGCAACCAAGCGTATGTCCCACCTCGTTTGCAAGCAAGTCACACTTCCTTTTTATCTCCACAGTCTGCAAGCGGTTTTGATACGTACTGACTTGGCCAGACTCCTATAATTATTTAATAATTAAATTTAATTATAATTTAAAAAAATAAATTTATTACCCAAGCAATAATAAACAAAAATATAGTGGTATTTGATAAAAATGTGGAATTATTTACTCATCCTTTTAAATTCACTGCAAGAATTTTTCAGCAGGCTTTTAAGGAAAAGTAAACATAATTTTAAGCTTTAAGTGAAGCCAAATTACCAAAAATTCAAAAAATTGTTTAAAAAAGTATCAACCAGCATGGAATATTCTAGCTTTACACAAAATTTTTGTTCAAATTCCGCGTTTTACAAAAAACTAGAAAAAATCGGACAAGGATCCTACTCAAACGTTTACAAAGCCAAGCTGAAATGTGGCCCAGACTTGGTTGCATTGAAGATCATCAAAATCAACTCATTCGAAGGAGTCCCGGCCACAGCAATCAATGAAAGTATTCATATTTTCACAAAAGTCGGGCTTTTGAAGAATCTGTCGCATTCGAACGTCGTTCCTTGCTGAATGTCATCAGTGACTTGAGTGAGGTCACCGTAGTCCTCGAATTCATGGTTCTGAGGATTTGTTACTCCAGGAGACCGATTTGAGAAAGTACCTCACCGTAAACGATTACATTGTCCACAAAGATAACGTGAAGGCAGTAAATTTAAAAAATTAAAGTTAATTTTATTCCAATGTCTGCGAGCTCTCGAGTTCTGCCACAGAAGAGGAATTGTCCACAGAGACATCAAACCAAGCAATTTGCTCATGTCGAACAGGGGGGAACTCAAATTGGCAGATTTTGGTATTCCAAAAACTAAGACCAGGTCTGGCACGACGACTGAACGTCCCAAAATCAGTCCTCTCCACGAATGTTGCTACTTTATGGTTTGTAGTTGTTTGATTCAGTTATCGACCCCCTGAACTGTTAATGAACTCAAAAACTTACTCCTATGCTGTGGACATTTGGTGTTGGGGGTTGTAATGCTTGCAGGGCTGTGGGTTGCATTCTTTTCGAGGCGACTACTGGATACATGCTATTTCAGCCTAAAAGTGTCCAGTCTCAGCTTTCGAACATTTGGTCAGTGCTTGGAATTGATCTTCCTGACTCGTCCCTTAGTCTAAAGTCCCTGTTTGCTCCGGCCTTGTCAGAACTGGGTCCAGAAGGGGTTGATTTTAATTTGAGGTCACTTTGGGGGCAAACCATTAGACTCATTAGCTACGACTGGAATGATAGACCGTCTGCTTACGAGGCAATGAGGGATCATTATTTTGGAACCTTAAATCCCGCAATCTATGACTTGAAAGACGAAGAATCTGTTTTTACAGTAAAGGGCGTTTGTCTGTGTTCAAATGAGCTGTAATTTGAATTTTTATAATTTAAAACATCTTGGTTTTGTGTGTCTCAAGTGTCCATTCCTGCAGAAACAAATGACTCGGATTGTGTTAGGAAGCAAGAAATTTGTCTTTGTGGCTGGCTGATGTCACGCGGAACTTGTTTCGTTGGGAGTTGGGTTGGTAATCTGCATTCTCCTTCTGCTATTATCGATGATGTTGCTTGTTTCTCAGAAGCTGAGTCCAATAGTCTGTGCACAAAGACTTGGAAGATTCTCAGATGGAGAAAGTAAAGGTTACCCAAAGGAATGGGAATGAACCACTTCCAAAAAGCAGAGTAGGTTGTAAAAAGAAATATAAGCAGATGGCCTATAATATTGAAAATCTAACCTTCCACTAATGTGACAGTGATTACTTACCAATATTGGGCGATACATCTATCCTTCACGAATACAAATAGAAGTCGCTATTCCAGACAGTCTCAGGAGAGTTGACTAGAATTGGATGTTACTGTAATAAAAAAGTATCTGTATTCCATAAGGATTATTGGTGCTTAGAACTTAATAGATTTTACAGGAGAATTGTTAATTTCGTCATGTCCATAGGTGGATTGGACATTACAGTAACAAGAGAAAATTGGATTTGTCGGGTCGTTAATAATTGCTTCCAAAAGTCATGAAAGTGGACTCACATGACTACGAACATAGTCCATCTCTGAGAAAAGGTTCGAGATCTATTTTTGTCCTTGATCATCAGAACTCGACATGAAAGTGAGGGGATCTCTGATAGCGACCTGTCTTAATGGTCCCCTGCTTCCCAAGTTTTAGCAAACTTGATAACATTTATGTAAAATTATATTATTAATAGCACTTTTTTAACTAACTTTCTCCATGCTCCACGGTTACTGCAATTATTCTGAGCGTATCCAGATCATCTCCTGTTTTCAGCTTTCGTCCTACATTGGCCTTGTGTAGAACCTCTGGCAAAGTTATGCGATGTAAAATTAGTGTTTTGGATAAATATTAATAATTGTTTTTTAAAGGTTATTCAAAGACATTTTAGACAAAAACGTTATCCACAATATTGCATTCTCAATAACTCTCTACCCCAACGAAGGGATCACACAATGGCGGAAATGACTGGGAGTGATGTCTGGACAACAGGTACTTAATAAATTTAAATAACGAAATTATATAATCAGAAATGTCAATCACCCACTATTGACGACATTATTCTTGATACTCTCAATAAAACCCTCAAGGGAGACATCATCCGTAAGAACAGTCCCATAGTCCTACAATAACAAACCACCAATACCATGTCTGACTCATTTCTATGTGTTCTAGACGGATTCACCTTATTTAAGAGAAATCGTTCCTTTCATTTAATATTAAGTAAACTGTGAGCCATCATGACGAGTCTGAATCAATCGAGAGACCGGGAACCGCCCACACAGGATTTTCTTAGCGTCCTCCAAGGGGACGTCAAAAAGTTGGGCCAAGTAAGAATATTGGTCCTGCTTGTGGAACTGCTGATCATAATAATAGGCAATAGCCTAGAACTATCAGTAACCAATCAACCCGGCCAAAGTAAATCAAAACACAGAAAAACGTATCCAACAGAAGGACACAGTCATCTCTAATGCTGCTGGCATCCAATGGAGCGTTCTAGAACATGATTATGTCTAACAAACCTGCACAACAAATTCAAGGGACCCTTCCACCTGCACGTAAGAATAAGACTTTAGCACAGGTTGAATCATTATCAGAGAATTCGTGACATTCTCATTAAGGAAGATATGACTGAATATAAAAAGTCAATTTACCGGTAATAAGAAGTTTCGTCTGGGCTGTTGTTGGATGTACGAGAAAACTGAGACCTTCTGAGATGGAAGACAAACTGAGGCATCATCGTAAAGCGAGGATGAAATCTGTAAGACTGTGGATTGTTGGACTGATATTGTCCATGTTGAATGCACTTTACTAAGAAAATAATCAAAACTGTTGTTATAAGCGTTTTGTCGAAATATCTAGATATTTTGTAGGTGTGGTCACACATCGCATTCCAAAGTCCCTTTCTAGTCATCAGAACAGTTCCAGCATGTTGATCAAAATAATGAGGGATGAGATGACTCTCATCAGGTCCGGCCCAACTAAGAATATAAGACATAATTTACTTTCTAGCGACAGTGGTGACTCTGATATGCCGTCGTCCACTAGGATGCTGATAGTTGGTGATGAATTGAAAGAAAGCCTGACTTTGGGGGTTACCGTGTTTCTAAATATCAGTTTATTATTTTTTAATTATATTAAAAATAATTTTAAAATAGTTGATAATATATTTATCGTTAAATTATAATAAAAATACTTTATTTTCGCTGTCAAAATAAAATGCCAAGGTGGACCTCGACGTGAGTCCGCAGACTTTCCACACAGTTGTATCTCCATTGCCGGTGACATTAGAAGAGACTGTATGATCCTTCTGATTATAGGACTTGGTATGTCCGATACATCCATTAATAACAATTTCTCGTCCAACCTAGGAATTTATAGATCAGCAAGACTTTCAAATTGACAGCAGCATTTAAGCCCATTTGCAGGTCGCCGTTCAAGTCGTGTTGGAAGAGAGCGCGCAAATTCTGCGAAAATAGTTCAGACTCAAATGAATCCGCCATGATTATTTCACCACTACAGTTAATAACCACTACAACCCAGTAGAATTAGTGCACTCAGACATTTCGTGTAATCCAGTTTCCTTGGGAGTACAAGAAAAAATATCTACGGCCTGTCCGTTTTGCGAGGCTCTGTCTGAGAGCGTCTTGTAGTGCTAAAATTTAGCTAAAAGCCCACCTTGATAGCTTTTTTAAGAAACTTGCAGTTATCGCTGGCAATGTCATGATGAGTTCGAATGGGGTTCTTCAGATCGTCTTCACAGACCTGTCCGGGACCAAAGGTGCAAGGCCCTCCAGTAAAGAGCATTATCCTTCCTCCAAAATTAGGGCATAATATCTCCAGTAGACTCACTGCCAGTGCTAGGGCTGCCCCAGTAGCTCGTAACGGGTGCTTCCCAGACTCCACAGTCCAAGAATCCTCGCAAATGTCCGTTATTAGGTCCCCAAAGCTAGAGTCACAGTTTTCCAGCTGCTGAATGAATCTACGATAACTGAATTGGTCTCCTACCTGTTTTCTGGAACAGCATTGTTCGTTCTGCTAGCGTCAACGCTGTCCATTCCAAGAAATGACTGCAGCTGTGACTTTAGGTAGTTTTTGCCACCACCGAAACAAAACGAACGAGAGACCAATTGGCTGCCGAGATCGTGCAAGTAAACTACACGGGAGAACGTAATCAATCCGACATAGGCATTCTGGGGGAGCAATCCAATAGTCATATGCAAATTTTCCTACAAATGAGCTTACTTATGAATTAAAAGTAAATATGAGATAAAATACCTTCAAGGCAGTCATCTCCACCTCATCAAGACACGTGTCCACTACAAAGAGAAAGACACTGGGACGGGTATGTGTCTTCTGTATATACTCGACACATGGAAGCACGAGTTCTGCACATCTGTTTTCAGGTGTCATTTGATGATAATGAGTGGGCATCTGCAAATTCGTTAAGAAAATACCATATTTCTGGCATGGCAGAGGCAGCACACCCACATGTGGGACTGAAAGTCGACTTGACTTGAAATTAAGAAATAGAGCACCAGTAGACGTTCATTATGGCGTTGCATTGGTAGTTGGAGCATTTCAGAGGCTCGTAAGGCAGTTGAATGACAGATCTAGTTTTAGAGAGTGGTGTGAAAAGACAGCCCATGGGAATTACTGTACGATTTGATTCGGCACGAGTGTAAGGGAGGAGATTCCATGAGAATCTCACTCCACATGTATTTTCACAATCTGAAATATATTTATCCAATGAATTGTAGTGATCATCCATATATTTGAGTCTGTAAAAATTTGTGTAATTCACTAAAAATACTTTTAAAGTAAAATCCCACGTAAAGAAAAACACGACAAAATTTTATTTAAATTTGAAAAAATTTAATTAAAAAATTAAATTAAATATTTATATAAAAATTAAATTGTCGAGCAGACTTTGATCAACAAGTGCCTTTCTGTGTCTCACGGAAACTCACTTTTGTCTATGTGGGTGGATGTGAAGAAGGCTTACGATTCAGTTGATCATTCATACTTTTTCGAGTGCCTACAAAGTTTGTGTATGCCTGTGTGGTTCATCAGCTAGTGGCTGTGATGAATAAGTGGAATATTCATCTGAACTATAATAGGCACCGGATAAAACTCAAGAGGGGATCCTTCAGGGGGATAGCATGTCTCCACTGCTCTTTGTTCTCTGTTTGGAGCCATTGAGTCGCCGCCTCAATTACAGGTTTGAGCAAATACCAGTTCATTGTGAGGGGTTTGTTTCAGTACAAATCACCTTCTCTTTATCGATGACCTGAAGATGTATGCTCGAACAGCCAAGGAGCTATACTCCATGGGGGTCTGTGCCAGGGAATTCTTTGAGAGTATAGGACTAGATTTGAATTATTCAAAGTCTGCGACTAACACGCAAGTATGTAGCGAGTTAGTAAGAGTCCTAGAGGAACACGAAGGATATAAGTATCTGGATGTTACCGAAACTCCAAAGTCCCCTATAATGTTTGAGACTTGTGTTTAGAAGGCGTTGATCGAATTACAATATAATAATTTGATGGAAAAGATCAACTTAAAAAGCCTTCATAAGGTCCTCTTCAGAGCATTGGACAACCCACATGTCGACCTTAAGTTGTCGACAATATGGCTAAAATACGGTGACAACTCACCTCGATCGGAGGCGCTGTGCACGTATATGCAAGACCGGAATATTTTTTGAGGTCGATCAACAAATACATGTCCCCACTGTAAGTCAAGGAGCATGTCGGTTGATCACTTAGCCACTCGATGTGGATCCATGCTCTGCCATGACTATGTGTGGAGGTAGTGACGTCAAAGGAATCGCAACAAAGTACCACAAGGGTTATCTTTAACAGTTGGGGAAATAGGAAGCTCCATGCCTATCTACAGTCCACTGTATTAAAGCGGATCCTAGAGAGCCTGACAGTGAAGTATAGGAGGAGGAGCCCGGAGATGCCATATGAACAGAGGGTTCAATTGAACAAGACGCTCTCGGAGTTGTTTCAGCAACCAGAAGCGAACCTGTTGGCTGGCAAACAGGCAGGCGAGGAAGGTTGTTATTAGTTGTTTATTGTTGGTTAAATAAAGTGGATTTTATATTTAAAAATTAATTGTCTATTATAAAATTCATTTTTGTAACAATTATAGAATACATTTTTATTATCACGACTTTCTACATGGGATACTGACTATGGGCTCCAAAGAGGATTACAAACTTTATCTGGTGTACTTCAAGTAGGTTTAATGTCCCCCTAGTTATCTGTGCTAGATTAGCTGACCAGGTTGTACTTGTAAAGTCTCCTAATTTTCCAACCTGGGCATCGGAGAACAATCTGGTAAAAAGATCAAGTTATTAACAGTACACGAAAAAAGTAAAAAAATGTGAAATGTTGTCACTAACAAAATTAAATTCTAATAACTTGTTAGAGGCTAAAAAGTACCTTACCGTGGTACAATTACTGTTAGATTATTGGATCGATAACAAGTTAGTTCAAAGAGTGAGGAAGAAGACAAGAAGACGATGTTTGTCAAAAAAGTGCTAGAAACTAAAAATTCGCATCAATCTGTGTGCTATGAAAGAATGTATCAGCCGAAGAATTTGCTTGAACTAGCTTTGAGATTGGATGAACCCAAACATGTTTCTCATCATGGTGGAGACATGCTTAGTGTGTTCCTTGTATCATTGCTACTGTAAACCTATGTGGAGAGACCAAGAACTATGTGGATATCAGTAGTGACCATATACCGCAGGAACTAGTCCTGAACCTAGTACCAGATGTCATCGAAGACGTCTTCATAAAATATGACATATCACATATCGACTGGGAACACTACCGGAACTATCTCACAAGGAACCTTTAAAGGTGGACGAAGGAACCTGAATCAACAAATGAAATTGAAAATATGAACTGGGATCTCACAAACATCATGGGGACATCAACTATGTGCTAAGAAGATATTCTCCAATTCAAATCGTAAGCACTGAGGAAGACGGGATTCTTGCCCCAGTGAAGCTAATACTGGAAAACAGGATTGGTGGATTCCTACGAAAGAACGCACATTAATTATGGAGATAGGGGACGTTCGAAGTGTCCATCCTGCAAAACCGGATTAATTAAACCCCCTATATCTAACTCCTAATCCGGTTTTGTAATAAAGTTTGTCGAGAATTTGCGAAAGACTGCTGTCTCTTTAAATCAGAAGAAATGTTACTGGAATTCAAGGAAAACCTGTAAGAAGGTTGTTGTCGCTAACAAATTCGAGGAAAACCCATATGGTCGATCATTTGGCAATCAGGTGTAACCGGATGCTGATTATATCCACGACCTAATGAAAGTGTTTGATGCACCGAATCTATGCGGAAGTTTGGCCTAAGGAGTCTGAAAATTGGTCAACACAAACAATTGTCTTGATGATGCCGATGTCATCTGAATATGTCCGTCTCCTCATGAATCTCACCCAATCACACTTGGAGGTTCTTTGTAGTTGAGTTTCAATCGTCATGGACCAAGTCTTCGTCTCCCAATTCCTTCACATGAATCTCGAGAAACAGCATACTTCAATAGCATGTCTCTCGTCGAACGTAACAATATGGGGGTTATCCAATGTGACCACACATATTTATGTTCTTCCCACATGGGTCTTCTTTATTACGAGGTTAGGGGGGTACTATACTCACTTTATCGTCATGATGTAATGGTAGTTCACTCACAGCGAATCGTAGCTTCTCCACTTCGACTTGCTAAAGGCCTGCTGTGAATTGGTCCCAACTTCGATCAGATGATCGTTTTCTCGCTTTACCAACACAAAGACGTCCAACTTATGTACCTCATCGTTGTATCTTTTAGAACCTCATTAGCGACTGTGGATTTACTAAATAAATTTCAACATCTTTGACTGTTTTATTCCTCATTGGCGACAAATAAGCAACTGTATGCACCTCACCAGTTCGCTATGTCCCCGTTGTGGTCATTCGATCGGACTTTGTTGCCAAATGGTCAACTCTTGTCTTGACGAAATTACAGTGATTGCTATTCTCCCCAATAATAAATTACAGGCTTGTGCAAGACACAACATTCCTTCAGATATTGGAGACTCCATGGGGTAACTGGGAGACAAAAATCTCTAAAAGACATAGATACTTCCTCTTCACTTTTAGACCTAAAAGGACATAGATTCTTCGGAGTATCGTGCTCGTACCATCCAAAATAGGATGTGTTTGAAGATGGCACGTGCGATGGTGTATCCTTTAAGCATCATCAGA
Source organism: Dicyema japonicum (assembly GCA_011109175.1). Taxonomy (NCBI): domain Eukaryota; kingdom Metazoa; phylum Dicyemida; class Rhombozoa; family Dicyemidae; genus Dicyema; species Dicyema japonicum. Next base: position 538,423 of record RDEW01000004.1, read on the forward strand.
ATGATTCCGACCTACTCGAAGGCTGATTGATTGGGATTTCCATTATTGTCCAGACACTCTGACGAGTATAACTGATAACCACAACCGTATGCAAGCACGTGACAAATTGTAATCAGTCAACATAATATTGCTTCCTTAAAATTCCTCCAAATTTGGCACTTTAAGTCTCTCTAAAACATCACGAAACGGTATAGTAATTCAGCTAACCCTCACAAGACAAGTGTATAACTACTGTTCCCAGGCCATATTGCTTTCAAATGGGTCATCTGCCCGTGGTGTAAACTGTATACAGCTGTTGTGCTAAATAAATTCAACCTTATCCCTCACCAAGGGATCACACTACCGTTTTCTTGGTAGTGGATAACGAACGAACGTTAGCTACAGTTCCAAGACCATACACAGGTATTCATCCAAAATTTTTGGATCTAATTTGCTTGAAATTATATTCCTCGTGATAATTCAATAATATTAGTTGAACAAATTTTATTTTTAAAATTGTAAAAATATTTAAATATTTAATAAAAATTTAATTGTTTCTGTGATCTGTGTGGTAATATGTTGTGTAACAATATAGTGTACATATGTCTTTTGTGAAAGTATGTGATGATGAATGTGATGACTTGATTGAAGTTCCTCTAGAAGAGGATGAGACTCTCTTGCTCTCTTCTCTCAACAGTCAATTTAGCTACGCAACTGGCCTAAAATACAAGTCGAAGACCGCCACACGGCTTGTGCGCTGTGTAAATCATGTTCTCTTCCCTCCATCCGGAGGCTGGGGCGACATAATCTATTTTCCCGTATACCCTAAAGTTCCTTCCAATAAAGAAGCAAAAAGGAGAGCAGAGATTCCCCTTGATGAGGGAAACACAAAGTCGTCGAGGTTAACTACCTGCTCTGACTTGATTATTCTGAGTCTTCCATGGAGTTGCACTACAGAACAGCTGAAGGCCCACTTCCAGCAGTTCGGAGAGGTCGCCATGGTCGAGGTATCGTTCTCTGACGTATTCTAAGATCAAGCGGGACTCTGAGACGATGAAACCCAAAGGTTACGGATTCGTCCGTTTCTTCGACTATGAGGCCCAGATAGCTTGTCTTTTGGGGAGCCACATGATTGACGGGAGGAAGTGTCGAGTGAGGGTGCCAAATTCGAAGCTGAAGGAGGCGGAACCAGACCTCAGCAAACGAATTTTCGTGGGTCGAGTGAGCCAGGATTTGACGAGGGAGATAATTGAGGACTTTTTTGAGTTATTCGGACACGTGACTGACGTTTTTATCCCGGATCCGTTCAGATCATTTGTTTTCGTGACGTTTTCAGATTCCCAAGTTGCGGCAAGCCTGATTGGTCAGGATCTGTTGATCGAGGACTGTTCCGTCCATATTTCCACGGCGGTTCCACGTGAGAAGAAGCGAGTTGTGGAGGCCCCCCAGGCGAAGCAACCAAATTTATACCAGCAGAGGGTGGACGAGACTCAGTTGGACTTTTCAGCTCTGAATATATGTGCTCCTGGGTATATGAGACCACCCTACCACCAGTTTGAGTACTACAGATACCCACAATATGGAAATTACAATATCCGATCATATATGCCTAATGACTACATTGAGTCGCCTTTCCCACGAATTGATAAGTGACTGTCTGTTATGTCTTGGTTTTGTTGGCTTTTAATAAATGTGTTTGATTGATTTTATGATTTGTGTTGTTAGGAATTGATTATAGTGAAAATTAGTTCATTAAATTGGAATGTATTCTACTCTGATGGTCCTCGGTGCAGCACTTCTTAAGAGCTAGTCTCATGGGGTCAGCCCTGACTTTCAGGTTTCGTATAAAACGCATGCGACATACCATTAGTCCAGGTTTGGTCTAGTGTTGGATGTGGGATTTTCCACAGTATTTTTGGAGGTCAATGAGAGTTCTTTCAGTGCGCTTGTAATTAGTAAATTCATGTAGTGGGTGAAATGATTGGGAGGTTGGAGTCAAGTGACAGTTTGGGATATTGGAATCTCCCTTTTTCAAAGTGATAATAGCGGATATAGACTCCCAGTATATGTGGTCAGCAGGAGATGATTTAAACAGTCCGTTATAGCTCTCAATCCTGAATTTTTCATCTGTTGTAGCTGTTGTAGGAAGTAGCGAGTTATACACGGGGACCTCCTATATTCTTATAAGATTTTTCGCCAAATTTAATTTTTTAACAAAATAAATATTTATTAAGCAATATAAACAAATCATGCATCAGCTGCTAAGAGACAGTGAGCATTGTCATGTACGATGCCAATTAAATTAACCTGAGAGATATGCAATTAGTAGCGATTATAATATATGCAATTGAAAGGTCACTATTGTTAGGATTTTGTAATAGTTGACTGATTTCATTCAATCAACTTGATAAATTATTGTCATTTGAGAATTTACAATTTTTTATAGGTTACTAAAATTATTTATTAAGAAACAATCAAGCCAAAGTCGCCGTGAGTCAATAAATTTCAATAATTCCCTCATGTCCGTCCATAATTTAAAACAATGGACCATACGACTCACAACATGTGGTACTGGTATATACCATACCAACCACCCGAGACAAAATATACAATTAATTTTATTTGCAAAAACGAAGACCTAAAAGACTGAAAGACTAGATGATAAAAAAAGAGTATAAAGCCTTATTAACGAGTAAAGTAAAAATTAGAATAAAACCACATTAATAAATATATAGAAAAATAATCACTAAATATTAGGAGGGGGTTGCATTAAATTCAAATCATCATCAACCGTACTTGATGTCAAATACCCAGCAACATTGCCTATAAATAACCAACTCCCATACTTGGCCCAGCAGTAATGTATCCAATGTTTGAACTATTTGTTATAAACAGATCATGTAGTTGATCCCTATAGTCCTTCCATGTCATACTACTTTCAAGGATCTTATTAATCTACAATAAGCTGATAAATAACCTCAGATCCATAAACAGGGGAAGCAGAAAACTGCTTCAATGTCTTTACAATCAACGCCTTTACTGCTTTCGAGTTCTCAGTAACCAACTCAGCCCCCAAAAACTCAAGCAGGGTATCAAATACGCGACAGCTCAGGGCTTGTGCTATAAACACTGAGGAGTCATAGAGAGCCAAATAGTAGAGAGTGTTGACAGTCACTTCCAGGGACTCCGCCGAGTATAAAAGAGCTCTTTTCAGTGGTTTGACACACTCATATGAAGTTAATGCGCTCAAACACCCCTAAGCCATGACTACTCTCAAAACCTGATTTCTGACGACTTGGTGGAGGATCTTCACTATGAGAAAGATTATGTCCCCTGTGGAGACTTCGATTGCTTGAAGGAACTTTGGAAGTACCCCGATCTGTATCAGCATGTCCATCATGGAAGGCTGAGAGTTGAACAGGAGAACAATCGTGTTCCCAATAAGCTCAAGATCCCCCTTCTAAAGTAAATAACGTAAAGACTTTTTTTTGAAGTGACCTGTCAGCGGATAAACGAAAGAACTCATTGATGATTTCCACAATGAATTCCCTAGGACGATGAGAATCCACCGAGGATTATTCAAGAAGAGCCTAATATAAACTCCCCCAATCATCAATTCATCAGTAATGTCGTCATGCAAGGCATCCATAGTGTCGGATATTTTAAACACAGCCTGTGGAGCACCACATTGGTTGTTGTAATGCCTAACAATATAATTTCAACAAACTTTCCCGCCAAATCAGCCACATAATTAGAGATTGTGTTCCTGATTCTCCCATTCCATATGAGTTCCGGATTCTCGCTGTTGTCTATATTGAAGCAATGGGGACTCACTGTCGAATAACTGTAAAGTGGTAGAGGAGGAATCTCTCATTGAGTCAATGAATAAGTGAGGCAAAAATTTGTTGATTTCTATGCGGATTCGAGGACCAAGTAGTTTGTCTCCCATCATTTTCGACAGCATTATGACTGAAGATGTCCTCAGCGCAGAATCGATGGAACTACAGAATATATCGAGAGAGTAGATAAGAAGTCCTAACCAATGCCTGACCCCTCAAACCTTTACTATGAGATTCTTTGATAATCTTATTGTGAGACAACATGGAAGTCAGTAGAACCAAAAATTGATACCTCACTGCAAGTAATACCAAGTAAATACAATTTGGATATGAATATAGCCCAAATATGACATATCCAGTCAATTCAATATCAGCAATATTGTTTATGCATTCCTGGTTGTCAGCAACCAGTATCATAAGCTTCAATAACAGTCATTCATACCTGAAGCAGCTTGGCCACAATGTCCTCATTTTTTGATATATAGAACAAAGACATCAAGGAATCCATGGTAGGAATACACAGCTTGTGTAAATCTACAGTGATTATGATAATTCTAACCACCATAAACGTTCAGCAGGTTGTGCAAGGCTTGAATGCAGTCCATCACATCTCTCACAACAAATGAGTGCTCTTTCGGCGCCAAATCTGAGCAGTCGTCAGTGGTAAAATACTAAAATTATTTAAATAATCACTTTTGTGTGATATTCAATAAAGTCGTATAAAGCAGTGGAGAAACCAGTAGGGTCCTAAGGATAACGAATCCAATAACCTCAATCGTATACAAAGGCTGCTCATTATACACTCGGATGTAGACTCCCTCAACATTGAGTTCAGTCTCATGTAGGGAATAGATAAATTCAGCCCCCAAAAAAGGGTCAACTTCACACTAAGAATGAGGCCTCAGACTAACCCTGTTATTTATGAGGTTGATCTGCTCATAACAGTAATCATTCAATTCCCTCCGACAAGAGATATCCCATAACATGTATGGGTTACGAGAATTACAATTAAGTACCTTCAGTGCCTAAAATAGTAAGGATTCAATTACCTCTTTGTAGGCATTATCATGCAGTAATGACAGTATATATGGGGTCAGAAAGTGAGAGACTGACTTCCTTACCAATCCATTAAACACAGGCTCCTTATCTGTCAACGTGGTATCAAATCCACATAGACAGGATATCGAACTGATGGAGACGATGGCAAGCTGATTGAGAAGGGCCTATACCTTAAAAAGACACATTACTTGCTGATTGGATTCTTCACTGGACTCAATTCCCCCTTCTTCTAAAGTGTAGTCGTAATTGAAGAGGAGAGGACAAAGGTAGCAGATGACAGATCGCTGGAAAAGCGACATTTGAAGGATCTTCACACAGGATAGTGACTTTATGCATAAAATTGCATCATGACACGTGCGTGGGAGATTCTATAATATAAGGAGCACTATAACATTTGTAAAACGAAGCATAAGAACAATATCGTCGATCAGTGTTGACATTTGCTGAATCAGAGTCTGAGACTCGTCAAACATGGATGCCACGGAAAAGCATTTAAGGACATTTGCACTGATCTACAGTAATTGAAGACAGAGGTCACCTTTGCTGGTCTGTCATCGTCAGAACTGCTCTTGGACAACATTTGTGAACAGCGACCAAAACAGGTTTGGAGAGCCTATTGGTAAGAACACTAAGCCACCTGAAGACCGTTCTCTCTTCTTAACTCTTCAGCGTTCAAATTCGAGCATTTAATAGTCCAGTAACACAACTCTGTGACTGAATCCAGAAGGCTGGTCTTCTTGTTAAAGAGATCAACATCATTGACCTCCTTTCTCAGAGCCACAAAAAGCATGGGATATCCTGCATATTTATATGGATTCAATTCTAGATCAAATCGTCTCATTACCTTCAAAGAAGCGGGAAAATATGATTGACTGAGCTTTCAAAAGCAGGATAATGTTATTATCATCGGGCCCTGACTTGTGAGCAGATTTGTCTGTTAGAAATCTGTAGGCGGAGTTCATCTTCTCGAACATTTCCTGAAATGTCAGCACATCTCAACCCTTCCTTCAATATTCTTGTCGGGATGGTACTTTTGTGCCATTTTGAAGTAAGAATGGCGGATTTTTGACTCGGAAATTCTAAATAATACTCAAATCCTCAAACTCATGCTCTTTTAGTCCCAGAATATTGCAGGCGGTGAAGGTGTTCATTTTATTTGGCTTCTTGTCGGTCTCCTCTTTCCACGAATTCAGTAGATCCCTGAGGAAAACAACCTAAGGTTAGTCCATCAATCAACAGGATCTCTGACGGGCCAGTCAGGGAATTTTTGCAAATCACAAAAATTTCTGAGGTAAAAGATATTGCAGAAAAGTTCATCCTCCAGCGGGGGTACACAATAAGAGGAATAGGACAGAACTGGTATAGAGCCCTCACATTGCTCATAAGTCGAACTGTGTAGTCAGAAATATGAACAGCTATTCTCTCAATCATGTGGTTTCTACAATAACCCAATTTCCCACTTCATTGAGCTGTTCCATATAACCTCAGGATTATCAAAGTCCCCCAAATATATTCTAGAAAATTCATCAGGGCTGTAGTTCACCAAATAGTTGATCATGGCATCAGGCAGTAGATTATTTAATATGCTATTCTTGATTACGTCAGAGACTCCCTCCTGTCATATTAAACACAGACAAACCCTCTCACAGTAAAAACTCTGCTTATCGTGGGTCATTTTGAGAAAGGAGGCGATGGGGTAAATGTTCGACCCTGTGTACATCATTATGAAGAAAAAGACTCCTGATTGGTACAGTTTTGGGAGTACGGGGTTATCCTCCACAATCTTGCATAACAGGAGGGCGACTCTCTCCACTATTGGGGGATAAAACGTCAATAGAAGCTTAAATAACAAAATCACAGACCTGCACGAGGTGGGAGAAGTTGCTCCCTGTAGAAAGGATGCGTTTTATTCTGGGGATTGGGTGAAAAATTGAGTTGTTTGAGTCTCTGCTTGGATAAAACTCGCAGACGGATATCATAGTATCGAGCAATAAAATGGCAATATCGGATTCCGTCAATACTGAGTTCTCGCTGGTTGTCAGCTGCCACTTCAGTTGGGGGACCAAGTTAATGGAAGCCCAATTGTCCATCCCATTGCACCAAACACGTGTCTTAAAATTAATCTTTTCTTCCTTTTGGAACTCAATGAGCTGTAATTGGTAACAAAATACTAACGTCTCCCAGCGAATACGGTCCCAGTGATTTGTTAGTCCCAGCAGCAATGTACCACTCTTTCGCGATGGACCTATTGTTCGTCATCGGGGAGGCCTCAATAACGTTGCTCTGAGTGGGCAGGATTGGTCTAGTCAAATGCAGGTGAGCCAAAGTCATCATCTCCAACAATTTCTTTACATTGGGGGGAGTCAACAATATTTTGCAATTTTCCTAGTATAAACATGGACAACAACCTTCAACAGCATTAACTTGGAAATAAATATAATAAGTCTGTCCCTCTCAAACCGTTGAGTGCACTATAATTGACAAATCAAGCAACGTTGTCGAGAAGTGTCATAAAGAAGAAGCAGTCAGATAAATGACCAATTTCAGTGTAGTACATGTCATAAATTGAGGTCATAGCATGCAGACAAGTCCAACGAAGAGTGGACGAGGATGTCAGAAACTTGCGGAAAAGGTCGTTGAACAAACGGTAACTAAATTTACTGGACAGAATACGGGTTCTTTATAAGACTTTTGCAGTTGTCCTCCAGCAGATAACGAATGTAGTATCCCCCTATTATAATCACCTCATTTGACCAAACCAATATTGAGGATTTCCCCGGTGGATTTGTAGGCGACTTCGAATTCCTGAAAGTTCCATGACATGTCCGCATTCCCAAACAGCTCCTTGTCCCTGTCAAGCCCCCGTATTTCATTTTCAAGAGCAATCCTCAGTTCCTCCCTCATCTAATAACTAAATAACCGACAAAACCTTAAAATTCCAAATAAGTTCAGCATAGGAGTGATCTTGATTGAACTTGTAGTAAAACAACTTCCAGTTTAACGTTGAAATAACTCTTCTACGAGGCCGTCTCAAAGTAACAATGACATCATTGGAAGGCTAGAGATCATTGCTCACACAATACCGGCTTGTTGTGGCGAAAGTTCAGACGCCAATGCTGCAGGAAATTGTCAATTTTCTCTTCGACCATTCTGAGTGCCGGATTTTTTCCAGTCGACAATTTTTGCTAGAAATATGGGAGGACAACCACCTGGGCGATGGCGACAGTATCCCTCACATACAATAAATCCTTCTCAGACACATCTACAGTTTCTGATGAGTATAAGAAAGAAACAAGTCCAGGAGGCTGTATTTCAAATACAATAGATTACCATGATTCTGGAGAAAAGTGAGAAAGTGACCTCATTATCACAAGTCCACAATTCGATAAGTCGTCGGCTGAGCTGTCTAGAAATATAAACTTCCAAGACTTATGGGCTAGCATCCTTGGTTCATTCGACGTGGTAAACAACGCAGTACAGAGGTGCCTTATAAGTGATCCTTCAGCCAGTGCAAATATTTGCATCTTTTCGGCATTCGCGGCGGTCCCTTCCTACAAATTATCACTCCCTAACCTCAATGAGTGCGTTCAGGAGTAAGCCAGCTCCCTTAACAATCGCAAGTGACGGATGCTGAAGTCATACATACAAATACCTCAAAAAGCTTAAAGAGGGGACGACCCAAGTCTGTAACAAGATCAAGGAGGATGTCAAACTTGTCAGCCGGAGTTGTCTCCGAGTATGGATAACACAGCGCATAAGTGAGTAAATCAAGAAAACTCGACACAACCAAGGCTCCAGTACGATTATTCTAGAAAATAATTCCACAACAAACAATATGTCCTAGAAAAGTGATCAAAATATCACTCAAAAACTGTTTTGAGGACAAAAGTGATGTCTTATTTAGCTGTTCCTGTTGGAGATCAGAGTCATAGTGCATTGGTTGCATGAGAGTGCATATGACCTCGATGGCGGCATGAGTCACAAAGTCATTTCCAAACTTTAATGACTTCACCACCATAACCCCCAATCGTTCCCTCATTCTTAAAATCACTAGAATGACTAACCCAAAGAGTCTCGTGAAGGAATTAAATCCGGCCTTTGAGGCGAATAATCGTCTGATCGCAAACAAATAGGAGGAGAACATGTTCTGGTCAAACTTGTCAATAGACACAGAAGTGACCCCAGTTAGTGCCTGGCATATCAGCTTCTCCTTATTATCGGCAAAAAGAGTCTAAACGTCAGGGAACGACTGACATCGGCTGTGACAGAGTGAACCAATCCTCTGTAGGCCACATTGGCGTTGAATCTGTCGACAACTTCAATCCCATTCTCAGCTACAATAATTTCACAAAGTACAATCAATTTGGTTCAACGCCTTCAAATGAATCCGCTCGATCTCCTCCCCTGCCTGAGCACAGAATGGGACTACTATTAGATAAAGCGACAACCGAGTCTGTATCCTCTGTTGGTGGGGTTAGCCTTTACGTGGACGTCGCTGTTACCGGAAGCACGGACGGCATCCAACAAGGAAGTCACGGCCATATCCCTACAGAATTATCGAAAAAAAACACCGTGAAGAGAAATGTAGCTTCGAATATCCTCATTTGTGAACTCAATGCTGAACAACTGAGGATCCTCGGAACTGCAAATTACAGAAAAAACCTAAAATCACTAAAACCATACATTGCAAAGCTTCCGGCACGTGGTTACGCTATAAGACAGAGGATCCCGCTCAACTAGACACAAGCTTGTTATGCAGAAAAGTCGCCGTATTTCCTGGGACCGGTAACGGGAAATTTTAATCACGGAAAACTCAACATAGGAGGTCAAGGCCTCGTCATATCTCGAAATAAGGGGACCAATACCCACAAGAGCCCAATCTGCTTTCCAAGAAAGCGTCAAACGAAATCACAGAGCGATTATATACCGTATCGATACCCAGATTGGAGGAAGCCGCGATAATAACCGACTGAACAAACTTTTCTCGCTGATCGACTGCAAAAAGATGCTAAAATTGATCCAAATTTGTAACATTTCGTCCAAATCCACCATATTTGATGGAAATGCCTCCAAAATTGTAGTCAACGTCAATGAGATTGTCGATATATCTGAAGTCATAGTCGGTGATGAGTTCATTCGCCATATCGGTGACTCTAATCCACGCTGAGTGGACATAGAGGAGCACGTCCATGGTTTGACTATTCCATAAATACTTGGTTCCTTTAAATTTCTGAAATTAATCAAAAATATTCAGATTAGCCAACTTGAATGTTCTTCCCGACGTAGTTCTGCTTTGCCATTTGTTTCTAAGAATAAAGACTAAGAAAACCATGGAATCCGTGATCAGGTCGGTTCGGTAGTCTGATGAGAACTTCATGTTCCCAATCTTCCCAGAGTCCTTCTTGGAGGTAATCAGGAACTCAGTGTTTGGTAATTTCCCAACAGGAGATATCGATATTATCGTATCATACGACCACTAAGAAATGTAGCATAATTAATGCTAATAAGACATAATTATCCAACACTGATAACACCGGGAATAGGTTAATGCAACCGGTTCGTAATATGTATGAACGCTTGACTAAGGGAGAATAACTATGAACGCTGCAATGGTACAGTCAATGGGAATTAGCAAGAACAGAAAAATGACCGCCACGTTTGTAGTTTTATAACAAATTGGGACATGACTGTCTCAATCTTGTAGGGAATTAGAGAAAGGAGGTAATAAAGAGATAGGTAATTAGACCACAAATACAATGAAGACAAAAGCCACACATTAAAACTGGGAAAACCTTATTGGTAGAATCTTTGGATATTGTGTGGGGATTGACTGTGTTGATGCAGGACTTACAAATGCTCCATACTCGTTTGTACCTAGTATGACTATAGTCCGTACTTTCCTCTCCACGAGTGTTTGACCACGAGATATGAAATCAGCGGGGTTTCCTGGGGTGGATTCTGTGATGACATCTGCGGATCAAAATAATTTCAAATGTTAAGATAACAAAATAAAACTAACATTATTATAGGAATTGAAACAAACCTAATTATTTTAATTAATTATTTTAAAAATTTTCAAATTTATTTTAATATTATAAAAATGTATCTATAGATATTTATTTATGGAACTTTCAGAAAAGTTTGATATAAACAGTTTCTTAACCAACTTGGGTCACTGAGTTAGTTCTTAGAATTTAGATTCCGAGGACATTCAGTCAATCCTCTTCAGTGATAAACTCGAATCTGTTTATCAGAATGAATATATTGGAAAATTCAACACCTCTGTAAAGAAGAGTATCTTTGAAAGCCAAGAAACTCTGCACGTGGTCATTGAAGGGGAATTCAACTATAACGGAATTTTTCAGAGTTTTACCGTTGAGGCTTTCGTTTCAATGTCTTTCCACACTGTCTTTCAGAGATATCAAGGAAAAGATCAAAGTATTTAATATTTCCGACTGAAAGGCAAAAAACAGTCATCCCAAACTTTCCAGCATCATCCTCACTAGGGACGGGGATATTTATTCCGTTCAAATCACGGAGACTTTAAACCAAGTGACGACCACCAAGAACGACAAAATCCAAGTTGACAGAGAAAAGGTTTATTTCTCCACAGGTTTTAAAATAACCCACAAAATACTGTTTCAGGCTCAAAATTGATAGTACTGAGAATGCTGGCTCAAAAGAACGTGACGGCTACGTTCGAGATTGATTTTATCACAAAGTTTGGAAGTCTCGGGAAGTGTCTTTACGTTGATTAAGCAAATATGATTTTAATAGAAGCCCCTATCAAATGGGACTATTTGGGCCAACAATGAGGAGAATCTTCTTTTGGGGTACCAAGAAAGCATTAACAAGAAGGAAGAACCATCTGCGGTCACTCAGTATATGCTGGCTATGGATGGGTAACTGTTTCTGTTTATAAAGTCATATTATATTCATGCAGAATGTTTCGTTTGACTTTACTTTAAAAGTTGTCAAATTTCCTGGGATGTTGAGTCTCCGACAGTCAAAAGCCAAATACATTCCAACGAGGGAATTGTTGAACTGGAGAAATGACTTGGAAATGCGCAGCAAATATTTGGATTACAAGGTAGTTTACATTTATAAGTTGTAGGAAAGAAAGAAAAACGACTACGAGTTCTATCTGGCAAACAATCCTCAGTTAGGTCGACTGTTGGCCGATTTAGTACAATCCGTTTTACTGAAAAAGCCTGAAAATATCCCTCAGTTTTTGGTGGATTATTTTAATCTTTATTAACCTTAATTATTTAACTAATAAATTAAATCAATATAAATGATAATATTAATAGGCTATTTTATTATTACAAAGGGCTCCTTGTGGTCCCATGTGGTCCCATGTGGTTATTGGATTGAAGATTTCTGGTTTTTGCTTTTTACTTTTTCTAAGAGTGGCGTCTCGTGATCCACCTGGTCAGGGTGGTGCGAAAAGTGTTATTTGCTACCTTCCAAATCCTTCTGTGAATTGCACTCGTCTCAGTGTCCCCCTTATTCTATAGATCGTGATACTTTGAAATTTAGTCAAGGGCTACACTATTCGTTAGGTAATTCGACATTCTTTCCCCACGATTTAAGGGCCTCATCAAGTCGTTTTCGGAACCTTCTTTGTTGCTGCTTTCCTCAACATATCCAGGAGTGTAGTCATCTTTCGCTAGTTTTTTGAAAAGCAACATCCCTCAAGTCCTTAAATGAAGGATGGAATCACTGTTAAGCGTAAATGAACAGAACCGTCTCCATGCCAACGGATGACTAAAGTAAATTCAATTACGTCATACCTGCTGCAGCTCATCCTCAAGATTCTATGGCCCAAATATCTTTTTTCTTACATGTCACTGGATTGTAGATAGCAAAGAGAAGATGGGTGGTTGATTGAGCTCATTGTCATACCAATCGTAAGAGGGATGCGTTCTTAATCGCTAGAGCTCATGACTAATTTACAATGCTTAAATTGCCTTGCAATTACGTTTTTATTCAGATGTAAAATTTACATTGAACTAAATCAATGCTGAATAGTATAAGGACTTCCAGAACAACACCACATTTACATAAGCCTCTAATATAAGATCCGGATTGACACTTTTAAGTGGATAGCAAAAAGAGATTCACTATATCTTATTTTAATCCTCGCATGTCTCATTTAGATCAATGTGTCTTTTTTTCGGGTAGAAAATTATTCAAAAGTTTAGTCAAGGCTATCCATACCTGTCTCAACGTGACGTTGAAAAACACACTTTTCTCTGCTGGTCAGCTCTCATCCGATACGATGGCAAACGCCCCAGTGGGATGACAACATTCCCTTTAGAAAATGGTCGGAACCTGGTTTGGGACGCTAAATGTGTTACATACTGTCCGAAAAATTTGGCAGGTTCAGTCTCAGATTAAGTCATGTTTCTAAGAAAGTCGAGGATTAGAAGAGAAGGAAGCATCTAAGCATTTCGGAGGATCACTTGTTTGTTTCATTTGCTGTTGAGACGTCAAGAATCCTTGGCCCACAAGCGGACGATCTAGTCCGTCTGATCGGCTCAATGATCCAAAGGGTCACCAAGGATCCACGTGGGATTGGATGGTATCAAGAGCGCATCTATTGTCAGAGGCCACTCAAACTCCCAAATTAAGTGTTCTTTTAACATTTTAGAATTACTTATATTTGTTCAATAATTTTTATTAGAAAAATTTTGGTTCATTTTATCACAAAAATCAAGAGAATTTAATAATTCTAACTATTGATCTGAAAATGAATGGTCATTCCATTGACATTCGTACCGCGTCGACTTCCCATGTTGACACAAGCGGAGACGTGAGGTCCCATGATGAGCACAGAATGAAAATGGCAAGGGTGATCAAGAGAACTGAGATCGCCTAATTAGTTGCTATTATCTTCTTTTTTGGTGTTTCCAGGGGATTTCTAAATAAAATAAATTGACTCCTCCAACATAATTAATGCACCGTCCCCTTCACGACAGATATCGACTGGATGAACCACTCTGTTTCACGTACGTCATGGCTTGTGAGTGTAGCCAGAAGTCCTAGTCTCTTGAGAAAGGATAGTGACTGCTAACAATAAGAATGCGTTTCCCTTTAGACTTCTTAGTCTTTTCTGCAGCTTACACTTACCACGCCATGATAATTTGTAGGAGAAAAAGAGTCAATGAACATGGTTTTTCCTCGAACGGAATAATCGTAATTTTTGTAGGCTTTTTTTGTTTCCCTTGTTCATGTCGGTAGGTTTAGCATATTGGGGGGTATAAAGAAGACTCCAATGCACGTTAATTAAATTACAATCTAGCTAACTTAATTATACTGCCAAAAGGGTTGATCTCAATATTGAAGAGGAGAACTCTAGAGTCCTCGTGTCTGTCGCTTGAAAGTCATCGATCGTTATGGACAGATTTGTACCCAATTTACCACAGTCATAGCTGATTATCGGTTGTATGTATTATAGAATTTTAACGATTAGTTGAAGCAGTTTTTGTAGTGTCCAGTTAGTTGTCGTCAGGACGAGGAGCTGTTAACGTGTTCACTGAAATTCATGAAGTACGTGATACCCAATAACTCGACAGTTTGTGGAGAGGTTTTAATCTCCGTTAGTCAGTGAATAATATGTTTTCAATTCAAAGGCCATTCTTCTCTTAAGCGTTATAAGTATAAGGTTGTGGTAAGTACTGACATCGTAAAGAACCGTCCAATTGGCTACTACGGCAATGTTCGGGGAAGCAAGGGTGAGGTCAGGAGAGAATTTCCTGTCGTTAGGTCTGTAAGGAGTTCTTGTATTGAATAGAGGGCTGTTTAAAATCACCAGGTTACCCAGATTCGATAATCTTGAATTTATCGAGTCTAAATAATAACAAAAAATCCTTATGACAGGAAACCTAAGACTGCAGTTTTAATAAAAAATAAATTCTTAAAAAATTGAATTAAAAAATAATTTCAAATTATTTAAAATTGCGTAACAAATCGTTTGATGGATGTGTGGAATATTAAGCCAATATTGAAACTCACTAATTTAAAGCAACTAAAGAACGAATGCCTAATTCTTTACAACGAATGCACGTGCCGCTGTTTACCCAACTCAGCCAAGTGGGCTGCCCAGCTGATTTACTCACTGAAGGATGTCAGAACCAACTCATCTCCGACCCAGTCCTATTCCATTGACGAAACCTATCTCCTCACCGCGGAATTCTTCCGATCCGGGGAATACAAACAGGCATACCTCGCCTCCCTCAGCCAAACAGCTCACGAGGCCGGCTTCATCGGGCGACTGGGACTCTACCTTCATTACCAAAAACAAGTCACGGACCGACAATTCCTTATCAGCGAGGACCTCGACTCTAACTCTTCAGAGGAAATGAGATCCCTTCTCGAAAACCTAGCAGGTTTTTATGAAGAAAATTACTCACAAATGGATGCTTTCGACCTCCTCATTTATGGAAGCATCCAGAGGACATTAAACAGGAAGAAGGAGGCTTTAAACGTGTTAAAAGACTCCTTAAAACTTTGTCCATTTTTATGGAACACGTGGCAGGAGATGATGTTGCTTGTCGAGGATCGGGCACACCTTTCGAGTCTCGAATTGCCTGACCATTTTTGCAAAATTCTCTTCCTCAGCGAAATGCTAATGAAACTTCACATCCCAGAGAAGCTGTTGCGGTTATCCAGGCGATTTTGAGTGATTTCCCAATCTTAAATTCATTCAGTCCCTTAAACGGACTCCTCGCACGTGGCTTTTATGGACTACGGGATGCAGAGTCAGCGGAATCACTATATGAGAAGATCTTTGAGACATATCCGTACAGTTTACCTGATCTAGCTGAATATTCCTGCGTGCTATTTGCAACTGTAAATTTTTTAATTATATTTTATAGGAGAACAAGCCAAAGTTGAAAGAAACGGCCAAAATTTGCTATGATTTGGATAAATACTGCGTGTCCACGTGCATAGCAATGGCGAATATGTGCAGTCTTAATGGACACCATTTGGCGGCTCTGAAACATCTTCGGAGGACCTTGAATATTGAGCCGAATAATTCCAGCGTCTGGACTCTCATTGGACACGAATGCATAGAACAACACGTCCCTCGATCAGCAATTAATGCCTACCTCAGAGCAATCGGTTTTTAAACATTTTATTTATTTAAATTTATTTTAAGTTATTTTTATATTTAAAATTACTTAAATTATTATTAATTTGTGTTATTTTATAGAAATTGATAGAAGAGATTTTAAGGCGTGGTTTGGATTGGGTCAGACGTATGAGGCTTTGCGACAGTCACAAATGTCGATTTACTACTATTTGAAGGCACATACATACAGACCGAATGATTCCAGGATTTTAGTCGCTTTAGGACGAATTTATGAGGCTTCTGATATGAACGAGGCTGCTGGGAAGTGCTACTGGAAGGCTCACTGTGTTGGAGATGCTGAGACTGTTGCCTTGGTGAAATTGGCTATGATGTATGAGCGAATGGGTAACGAGGAACAAGCAGCGGTGACTTTTCGAAGTTACTTGGAAGAGATCAGTAGGTCGGGGATATATGTAAATGCTGATTTCTACCACGCTTACATGGCTCTAGCGAGATATCATCAAAAACGAAAGAATTGGCAGCAGGTTGTTGTCGCCGCTAAAGTGTGTGTTGAGTACCCCACTACACGTACAGAAGCTCAGACAATGTTAGCCAACATTGATGCGGAGGAAGGAGTTTTATAGTTTTATTACTCTTATTTTTTGTAGTTATTGGATTTTAATTTATTTTAACAAATCATCGGGTGAATGCGCTTTCAATTCTGAGAGGGCTAATCATGACTAAAAAGAACTTGTAGTAGTCGTTGACTGCGTTTTGTAAAATTTAATGGGGAGTAAGCCCTTATAAAAATCTAATATGACCCAAAAAACATTACCGAAATGAAATTCTCCTATTCAGCAGTGTATTTCCTACTCCTCAAATGATGATCTTAATTTTCATAGGTTTGGACCTCAAATGTTTAGACTAAAAACAAATCCCTGGTTGAATTTTCAATTTTGAAAAACACACAAGGTTTCAATCAAAAACTTCATTTGGGTTACCAGAGAAATGGTTGCGACACGCTGTCATTGCAATAAAATTAACTTGGTGGTTAAACAATCGTTTGATGAGGACAGGCATATAAAAAGAATTTATCTTTTAATCTAACCATCTGTTTACTCTCAACTGGGGACCTGGTGATCCGAACAGGCATATACACTGTATTTGGTAGTAATAATAGGTTACACACTTTATTAGCTTACCTACAGTCAACTTTCCTTCTGTGTTATAGTGCAGCACAAAATCAGATGCTTCCTGGTTAGAATCTCACTATTCCGATAATGGTTCCATCCATAGAAGACGTTTACTGGTTTGACTAGTGACGCCATCAGTGATACTTCACTGCGGATTGTCCCCAGGGATTCACATGTGTCAAAAGAAAGAAGCTAAGAACATGCATAGGCCCTCTTTCAACGATTGAGTACCATAGCTGTTCCTTGCCCTTCAAATATTGCACACTATTAGTATTACGGCTCAACCATCCAGAGGACTTCAAGTCTGAGCATGCGGAGGCTGGGATCACCTGAATTTTATCATTTTGGCTATGACGGTGTTTTTCTGGTTCAATAAATTTAATCCAATCTTCTCAGTAATCATTGTAATAGGATTTCAATCAGGCTTTCCCTCTCCAATCCTGTCACAGAAATCATTGCTAACAGGAAATAATAAATTTATAGAACCAGTGTTAAGCCAAACTAACTAATCGGGAGATCCAAACTCGTTTACGTAACACTTTCATCCTGGCCCGGTGTTCATCACACAATCCCGTACTTATTCACATCATGTGGATGGCAGATCCTACGGACTTGCGAATCAGGAATCCAGAAGACTTAATGAGTGTCAATTCTTTCCAAAAATTAACCTCTGTGCACCCTTTATCATCTCTTTGAGATTTTGACATTTGTCCAAAAAATTGACGGTCCTCATGGAGCGTATGAGTAAGAAATTCATCAGCAAAGCCAATTTTAGTAGGAAAATATAAACTATCACAATATTCCTGTTAAAATTAATAAAAAATATTATTATTTTTTATTAATTAAATCAAGTTTGAGAGAATTTGCTAGACTTGGATAACTCAAGGAAGATACCAGCAAAGGCAATCACTTGTCCTGCAATACGGACATGCATCATTCTGTTAGATAATGTCTTGTTTCCTTTGACCATTGCTGGAATTCCGACACAAAAAGACATTCCTGCGGTGAAAACGCCTAATTATACAACTTTAAATGAGATACCAAACGTAATGACGGGATTTCTTAAGAAAATGGTGTTTAATATTGATGTATAGGACTTTGACTCGGTAACTACATCAGTATTGATCACATTCTCAGGAACACAGAAATCGGTATTTGCGGACATTTCAATATTTAAATTTAATTTAAAAATAATATTTAATTATTGAATTTAATCATAATATATTTTATTAATATCACTTGGCAGGGGAGAGGAGATGGTCCTGACTTGCCTCTCGTTTCCCTCTGTTTGGGATCAACTTTTTGGATCTCTGGGAACGTCCCTCATTGGTAGTTACGTTCTTGTTAACCACCGGTTTCCTTCAATTTAGGGACCGGGGATAAATAGATAAGTGTATATTTGTTTCTGCTATTGACCCCATTAATACCGTAGACTGAGTATTTTTTTTACCAATTTGATGGCATTGCTGACATCGTCCATACTGGACAACGAACATCCCAAACTCTCACATTTCACTCGGTCGAAGAGAGACTGGACAGTATGCATGGAAACAACCTGAACAGAAGTGAAATAAGAGGTTTGATAGCCAAACGAGGAATACATTTTTCCAATATGGAAATCAAACGTCAAAGAAGGGTGTGAATAGGAAATCACCTCCAAACAAGAATTGAACAAGTGGAGCTTGAAGAATTGTGCAACTTGCCAGTTAATTGGGATTAAACTAATTGTGCTATTGTGAGCAAATCCTACTGGCATCCACGTATCTCAAGTAAGGTCCCATACGAGCCTATATTATACAAAAGAACTCAGAGAGTGATTCTTCCGACGAATGTAAGAGTCTCCCATCTCGCCACTTACTTTAATGGAGTTGTTTTAGCAATATTCCAATCTCTCCTTGTTGCTCCTGTCTGGCAATATGGAACCCAATTCTGGCTATTTTAATGATCTTTCAGCTGAATGTCAACTGTATCCGATACAAAGTTCTTGGGATGAGAGTCTTGATTGTCGACCTCATAACATAGTAACTTTATTGGAAACTGAACTAGGAGTTAGCTAGAGGTTTTATTATATTTCTGCATTTATGGCCTGGACGCTTCTCACTCCCCCATCTCCTCAATTTCCAAGCGTTCTTTCGTGGAAGCCGAGAATCCTGTTTTCCACTATCCGTGTTATTGGGACAAGAATCTTATCCTCCTCTATGCCAAAGTCGTCATGTAGTTTCTTGCCCAAAGCTAACTTTATTGCTGATCTTCCTGACTTTTCTAATAATATTAGTCTCCTTTGTGGACGAGTACCACGCCTCACACCCGTGTAACAATTTGGGAAGAATAATCCTCATAAATATGAAGAACGTCTCAGTGATGACACCCAGTTTTCGTGTATAAGAAGTGCCTGTAGCGATTATTCCTTCTTTAGTTTAATATCCTCCAGAAATGAGCCTTCATGATCAATCGTAACACCCAGATATCGAAGTGAACGCACTCTTGGCAGTCCAAGCGCGTATGACTTCTGATACGGCTGATTCCTAAGGAGTTCGATTTTTACGTGGAGAGCTTCATTCCTCTTTGGTCATACCATCATGAGTGTATCTGTGGAACGCCTATCATGGAACGCCTATCATGAGTGAAATATCTTCAGATACGAATCCTCCAATACGGACTTGAGATGTCCGTCCGGTTAGGTTTGTTAAATCACGGTTCATGTTTTCTATTTCATTTCTTGTCGTACCTTCGTCCATCCTTGAAGGTTCTTCACGCGTAATATGTCATATTTGATGAAAACGTCTTCGATGATATCTAGGACTAGGTTCAAGGCGAGTTCTTGTCACTACCGATATCCCACATAGTTCTTGATCTCTCCACATGGGTGTACAGTTGCGGTGATACAAGGAACTTGAATTCGTCTCCGATTCTATTTAATTTGTTTCTACACGATATGTCAAAAATGAGGAATACCATACTTCTATCTTATACAGACGTTCCCATTATTGCATCCAGCGATAGTTCTCTCTTAGTGGCTGCCACGGTGGTCCGTCACACCTTAACCGGGTGTACGACCTGCCATGTTATGTGTATTGGCATCAAAACCTCAGTTCACTTTTTTACTACAGATAGGAGGTTCAAAGGTGGATCTGAGTTATTCCTTAAGATATCTGCATCCTATTTGCGAGATACCAATAGATCCTGGTATCACCTTCGACACTCTAGGGACATTTACTAGTCATGCTAAGAAGTCAGGACCATGGGACTTGGAAAGAGGATTGTTTTGGAGGTTGTTGCACAAAAGAATCCCCTCTCTACTGTTACCTGCACCAACGTGATTTATTGACTCGTTCTCAACCGGTCACAGTTATTAATACTGATAATAAATATTAATTAATTTTTATGATTTTAATGTGGTAAACCTAAATTAAATAATAAAAATAATAATATTAATTTCAAGATGATTATTATTTTCTTGTCCATTTTTAACGTTTATTCTAAAGGAATTGCATTTGACAAGTGCGGTATAAACCCTAATGTAACATTCAGGTGGGACAGTTGACGTTTCTAGCCTTTCAGTGACTCCGTGCACAAGAGAACCGTGTGTTATATCTGGGGGATCTCGAATGGGCGTTATAATTGATCTAAATTTCGGTGTGTCATTCCTGTGACCTTATAGTGAACAATATGAGCAGCCTGCAAGTGGAGGCAAATATTATATCGCCCTTCAAATACCCGATAATGAAAAAGACCGACGCCTGTCATTTTTTTAAAAGGGGGTTGTCCCCTCTCTCCTGGTAGTCCTAGAAAGTTTAATTTTTCGAAAAATATCCCGAGACTCATTCCACCTGTAAATTATTAGATTTGTCTTATTTTATTTTCAGGGTCTTAAATTGGAGATTCAATTCAAATTTTACAACGGTACCTCCATGGTTCGCTGTCTCAAGTTTCCCGTGAAGACTAAGAACTTTTTTAAGATGAAAAAGAGCCTGACCTTTGATTAATTATGTTCTCACTAATAATTCAATTTCGGTTTAATTTCTAAAAAATCTGGTTGTTGATTACAAGAATTATAGTGCCGGTTGTTTCAGAATGGCAACTTGTGAGCTTATTGGCACTGGAACAGTAATTGTTGGCAAAGTGGGGATTAAATGTTAGTAAAGGGATATTTAGGTCGAGTTGTCCCATTATCATAATCATTATTAATTAGTTTTTGATGTGATAATATAAACGAAAAATTGTATCATGTTGAAATTAGAGAGTCATCATCTTGGACTCGTGGAATCGGTTACCCGGCCTGCGAGCAATCTAGGAAATAAATGTACTCACTGAAACTAAATTTTGTCTGATTTTGGTTCCGTAATGTTTGTGGGGATAAATCACTGGTGGAGAGTTTTCGAATGGGAAAATACATACTTCTTTGTGGAGTTCGAAGGCAGCTGTTTCATTTGAATGAAAACTCATTTTGAGAGAGAAATGTTTTTTTTAATTATTTTTGGAACACCATGGAAACAAACTTTCTCATAATAAAATAGTAAAAATCGCGGATTAACAGATGAACTTTTGCAATCAATTGGATGGAGTGATTGAATCAGTGACCCAGGCTTTCTGTTCGTATATTGGGTGTTATGTGGGTCAGACTGTTATATTTAATTCATCTTTATAAGTACTTAGATTATATGTGTGATTAGCGGACACAGTCAAAAGATGTCCCCGAGTGTTAAAAGATAACAGCGAGTTGACAGCAAATCACCTTTTGAATGGCTGAACCAGTTTGCTGTTTTTCTACAATGCCAAATTGACCGATTTATGGGAGCGACCTACTTAATATCCGCTGATCTACTACAAGTTAGTCAGGAAGGGTTGCTTAACTAACTAGCGGAAAGATTAGAATTGAAAACGAATAAGCACGTGGCATGGGAGATGCTGAGTGTACAAAGGGGTATTCTGAACAAATAATAAAAAACCATACAAATGAAATTTTGATATCTCTGCATAGAGTATAACCAGATGAGGTTTTGAGAATTAACTACACCACTAGTTCTCAACCTTTTTCCCGCCTCCCATTTTGAAAAAACAAACTAATTATAAAACCAAACTAATTATCTTTTATTATTATTTAATTAAATAATAATTTTTAATATATTTTTTACTTTCCATACTTTCGTTCGTTTCATAAAAATTAAAAATCAATAATTAAAAATCCTACCGCCCAAATTTAGTTTATTAACCCCTGATACACCGAGAAAGAAGTTAACGTAAACAACAAATTAAGTGTATCCAGTTTCCACTTCTACAGAGTCCGGAATCAACATAAAGGGTAAAACACGTCCATACTTGCAGTTGTGGAAACCCCTCCAGTGGAGTGGGGGAAAGCAAATGATCCTTTTTCGTGCCGGCCTGGCACTGGGCGCCCAGGTGGATCATTTGACTTAATAATGGTCCTGGATACGATTCCATGGTTATTTGGTCAAAAAATTCTCTTACTTTCCTCTGTTCGCTATCTTCTCTTGTTCTAAAATAGTGGCGTTATGTGATACATCTGCATCGGGTGACGCCCAGTGCGATGATGTTGTGAATAAAAGGTTCATTTGCTCTCCCTTCATTTTATTGGTAGGTTCTCGAAGGATTTGATGTGTTCTTCAACTATGTTGGTTCTGGAGATTGGAAGCTTTCTCTGCTTTTGTGACCTGGAAAACTAAATCCATTTAAGTTTTTTAGAATGTGAACCAATTTATTAAGGAAAAAAGTGAGCAATGGTCATATAGCGGCCGCACTGACTGCGTGGCTATTCTTCTCAGGATGGCGAGCGAGATTCGCTCAAATAACCAGCAGCGCTCACAGGGGGTCTCCTGATCGTGCAGAAATCCGATTCCCTAGACGACTAAAGAATTCCAGCGTCGCAGGCACAAGCGAACCAGACGTCTCAACGGCGAGTGGGACAAACAAAAAATCCTTGGGTAGGACCGCGTACTTTTCTCGTTTCAACCTCTCGGCCTTCTCTGAAGCAGAACAGGCTCCAGAGGTACTCTGGAGTAAGTTGCAAGGGGCAAACGTATCGGTTCAGGAGATGTCCCCGACAAGAGGCTTTCCGGGTTCAAAGGTAAGATTGCCATCCCATCTGGTCGTTTTCTGTCACGCCTTCAAAGACCGACTGGTTCGAGCATGGAGGGGTGTCCGGCGGGGTCTAAAGCTCGCCTAACGACTTCGTTAAAGGCCACGTGTCTGGGAAATCTGTCTGCATGCTTCCTGCAGGAGAGAGGGTGTATGACAAAACAGTCAATCTGGTCTCCGCATCGGCACTGATGGGGCACACAGACTTTTAATCCCATTCGAAGAGATCCCAATACGGACGCATTCATCATCCAGAAAAAACCCAAAAAGGATGATGGTAGGCTGTATGACTGATTCACAAATTCAAAAATATTCAGACGCCTCCAGGATATTGTCTCTCCTTAGACTATTGAAAGCGTTCTTGATGTCTAGTTTGAGCAGGACATGCCTCCGGGAATCTTCTATATGTTGCGTTTAGGAATGTCTTTACTGAATGGACAGCGGCCTCGCATCCCAGGCGAACATCGAAGCGGGTTCAAGAATTGTGTGACAAGTGGAATAGAATGTCTGGAGCCAATCTTAGCAGCCAGTCTTCTGAAGACAAACCCGACCGCAACCGGTAATAATCAGCCGCCCTTCCTATCGAAGGCTATCAAATTAGCTGAGAACAGGACATGGCGGATAACTTCGCGAAGTACTCCAGACAGGATCCGATTCATAAGTGAAGTAATTGAATTCGTAAGACCAAGTCCCTGATCTCCACGGATAAAAAGGTTAGATCTTTCAGAAAGCCAGGTCTTATTCCGTCTAGCCCGTCACTGCTACTAGAGACAAAATTATGTATTGCAAGGAGAACTTCATCCTTTTGTGCAGTTAGGACTCAGTCCGGATGGAGGAGCGATTGGACGTAAGTTATGGGGTGGCAGAGGATGCTTGTTCAGTAAAATATTGTAGGCTTTGGGAGTCAGTTTTTGCGGTCCATTTGAGGAAAGCGGGCGTACAGCCTTCGATTAACTTCGGCCGAGCAGTTCTCTTGAGACGGAGCACTTCGACTTTTTTGTTCGTACCATGTGTCTCCCGCGTACGATTAGAAGCTATGGGGCAACTGGGGATGTGGGTTCCTTACATAAAGAACAAATTTTGGTCCTCATGGTGGTAGAGACTCCTTTCCGTGACCATCTCGATCAAGTCCCAGTGTGGAAAGTGCAAAACTGAATAGGCTTACCCAATTATATACTGCCTTAGTCCGGAGGGCATCTTTAACCGATTTGGAAAGGGTTTCCGCAGCCACAGGTCGTACGGCCCTGGGGATCCTCACGGGAATAGTCCATGAAAAACGTAACTCAGAGATGAGGCATAAGAATGTTTCGAATCATCAGAAAAGATCGGGGATATCGTGATCAAGTTTGTTTGGACAGGGCTTTTGAGTTCTAATCCTGATTAGACAGTCACGCCGCCATTCGTAGTACCCCACTACGGAGCCGTATTGTCTACAGGGACTCACATGCAACTTAAGAACATTCCTTTGCTCCTCTCAACGATTAGCTAGCATAACTGTTATTAACTCTAAAATGGAGTCCTGCCCATGCAGAACCATAAGTATTATGACTCTCGTGAAGGTGTTGATTTTATTTACTAACACAAACTGAGGATGGAAAATGGATTTGAGATGTGAACAGATTCACTATGCGGATTTTCTTGTTCAATCTCAGATACTGAAACTCCCATTCAAATGATAAATCAAAACCTTAAAATCTTATCCACAGTTGCTTAAAGTTCATGAATATCCAATTACAGTTAGTAAAATATAACCAACATTTGTTATTAGTAAAGAACAGTCAAAATTGTCACTAAAAATCACTAAAGACAGACGATAATGTCAGTCATTCCACTGCGGGTTCCTTTCCCTGTGTTGAGCAAGCGATTTACTGGAATACAGCAAAGTCACCGGCTCAACCTGGAGAACAATTACCAGTAAACTACCATAGGATGATTACACTTCAATAACATTTTAACAGAATTTACAAGCTTCATTTTTTCATACATAAAAAAGGCGCCAAAATAAACCGGCACACACTCACGGCAATGGTGTTCCCATATCCGTGGACTCCTTAGCCACAACGAGAAACGGCTCTTATCCCATGCGACAGACTAATATTATTTTGATGATAGGAAACAGTCATTAATATCGGTATAACTATTAATCAATTTTTATGATTTTTATGTGGTAAACCTAAATAAAATAATAAAATAATAATAATAAATTCAAAATGATTTCTATTTTCTTGTTGTCTTTTTTCAATGTTTACGCCAAAGAAATTCCATTTGAAAATTGCGGTATCAACATTAATTTAACATTCAGGCGGGACAGCTAGCGTCTCTAGCCTGTCAGTAACTCCATGCAGCGAAGTTCCGTGTGTTATATCAGGGGGATCTCTGATGACCGTGAAAATTGACCTTAATTTCAGTGAGTATTCTTTGTGACCCTATAGAGAACACTTTTAACGGTCTGCAAGTGCAAGCAAATATTATATCCCCTTTAACTTTCCGATAATAAAAAGACCGACGCCTGCCAGTATTTTAGTGGGGGTTGTCCACTCTCTCCTGGAAGTCCTAAAGAGTTTACTTACTCGCATGATATCCCGAAACTCATTCCACCTGTAATTTATCAAATTTGTCTCATTTTATTTTAGGGCCTTAAATTGGAACTTCAATTCGTATTTTATGACGGTCCTTCCAAGGTGGGATGTCTCCAGTTTCCCGTGAAGACTGGGAATTCTTTGGGGAGAAGAGCGAAGCTTCTGTTGGAAATTGAGGATTAACCATATTTCTCACTAATGCTTTAATTTTGGTTTAATTTCTAAAATGTGGTTTTGTTTTTTAATGGAAATGCTATTTATTTTGTGAAAACTCAAAAAACAATTAATTAATCAATTGACCCCTTTGCCTTCCTCGATGACGAAGATCAACTGGAAGAACCACTGGCTTCACGGACTCGTGGCTACTGGCTGCACCAAACGTCCTAGTCTATTAAGAAAAGACACTGAGTTATGCTTATTCCTCCATTGGTCTTAACCACAACAGCTCTGGGTTGAACCAGTACAGGAGTCCTTCGTGCTTCTTTTCCTTGGTCTTCTTCTAATGCCTTTGTTGCACTCAAACGATGTTTAAAGCACAAAGGGAGTTGATACAAGGACGAATATGCGAAAATAGCTTAATTTTCAAAGAAATTGGGACGTCAGGATGCACTCAAAGCAATGACGTCTAAGTAATTCAGTGGTTTCTCTATCTGACCCCTGCTGCCATTGTGAGAGCCAATGCTACGTCAATCATGTCGTCGGGGACCAATTGATTATTCTACTATCGCAAAAAGGCCATTTTTGGTTCTTAGAATTTTGTGGGCAATTTGAAAAATTTGAAAAAATAAATTCCAAAATTGGAGAATAGGATTTTTTCTTAGAAATTTTTCAAAATGTGGCCAATTTGCGAGTTTTGATTTTATTAGGCCCGATCTCTTCGAGCTAGGGAAACCTGTGGCTAACAAGAATGTCACAGCCAAGAGCGGACATTCCCAGATATCCATCTGGTGCTGTTCAGAATTTGGAGGCGGACTCAGACAAGAGAAGCGGTGACCCTCATTCCGATCTTAAAGAAGGCATGATGGCCAAAGCGGGGAGGACGATGTCTGTTCAAATAGGAACGTAAACCACAACGGAGACGTGCCAAGTAGACACGTACTTAAGTCAATAAATATTTGTTTCTATTTAAAAATTGATTTATTAATGACAGTTTAAAAAATTATGAAATATAATATTTCGTATAATTTAATAATCCCCTTTTGATGTAAAAATCTTGAAATATCATATTTGGATTAATTTAATAGTTTCCCCTTTAAAATATTTCTTTACTCCTAGGAAGAGACCAACTGCAAGATTACTATTTTCTTTCCAACACGAACCTGAAGATTTGTCTTTAAGCAACAGTCACTGGCGCCCTAAATAGGTTCTCCTATTCCCCATTAATACCCTTTTGAGGAACTTGTGAAGAGAACAGGAGCCCTACGGATACCTTCGAAATTCCCAAAAGTGTCTCGTACATACAAGTGCGTCAGTTCTCGGGGCGAACACCGAAAATATGAGATGGCTGCTTAGGGAAGCCTGAATCACCTGACGGCCACGCATGCGAAAAGAAGGTCCATATGGTAGGGAGACGCCAGGCTATCATCTGAGGCTGACGATAGCCCCCTTTTCAAATTGAATTTGCCCAACACCTTTAACTCAGTCAGAAGAGATGTCAACCTTAACGTTTGCTTGAAAACAACGCCGAAAATATACCCTTTCGCGTCCACTTATCATATTCGAGTTCTCCCTCCTCGTTTTTGAAAACGAAATCGTTTTTTCTGAGACAGGAGTACAGCAAGGTGACCCACTCGGTCCTCTTCTTTTTTCATTGGAGATCGATCACATCATGCAAGATGTTTCTACTCCCTTAAATTTATGGTACCTGGAGGATTGCATGCTTAGAGGAAGCCCTGAAATACGTCATTTCAAAAGTAACCTCGATTTCCGAGAATTGTCGCAACACAAAAAATGTGAAGTGGTTATCATAAAGATGAGTGTGGAATCATTTGCCTTCTTCAGAAAACGAATGGAAGTTGGTACGGACTTATGCTCTGGTTAAGGGAGTCGTTAAGCGACAAAAGATGCTCCCGTGCAAGTTTGCCAACAGATTGACCTTTATGAACAGGCATGTTGGAGTTTTTATGATCAAAAACTGTCTCCTACTTCCCAAAATGTTTTTTAACTTCCAAAGTTCCTCCTGTTATGATGAAGAGATCTCTATCTCTCCTTGAAGAGGAGAATAAGTCACGCATTGAAGTGATTCTAAATATACATTTGAATGACTATGGATGTCTGCAAGCAACTCTGCCTGTTGTTTTGGAGGATTGGGAATTACCGTACCCCATTAAGTGCAAGCTCTCGAAGAATTTGGTGGATACGGTCCTTAACTCTTACGGCTCGCTCATATACGTCACTCCGCACAACCCCGCAATCAAATCAGCACATGGTAAAATAGAGCCTCTCCTTATTCACAGCTTAGACATGGACTTGGTTCTCCTTTAGTAATGGTCTGATCTGAGATCAACGTCATTGTACTCACACGAAGACATTTAGTAACGTGAATCACTCAAAAATTATATATTTTCATTCAGAATTCCTAATTAGCAAGTAGCATTTTCTCTTGTCCTGGTTCGCATTCGAGTTCTATGCCACATCAGATACACCTAACGAAATTCTGTGAGTCCGTTTTTAGTAGTTACTTTCCTGTTAGTCACCGGTTTTCTTAACTTTAAAGGACCGGGGTAAATAAGTTTCAATTGTTGTTAATTTGTATAATTAACGATAATAATTATTTCAGTCACAAAATGCCAATAAAAAGTCAAGATACACGGGAGTACCCTTCATGATCGCGAGCCATTGTGTCCCTAATTAATAATTAATAATTACTTTGTTCTCTCCTCAAAGCTGACTCGTTCAATTTTGGTTAGACAGGATTTGAACCCAGATCCTCCCCTCTAATGCATCTAATGTCTCACGAGTCCATTAAAAGCAATTAATAGAGGCTACATCAATTTAGATGACTACAGAGTACTAAATCAGTCCTACTAATTAACCATAAGACCACCACTAATAAAATATCCAAAAATAAACAATTTATAATAGAAAAATATAAATTTAATCATTTCGCCGCGACTCCAAGTCGTCTTTAATCTTCTCAAAAATAGAGTTAATAGCCTCAGAAATACGTCTCAGAGGTCTCCAGAAGCATCCTCACTCCTTTGTCTCCAAATCTCATACATCGAATAGGCGCTCTAACCATAACCCCCAAGCTCACCGAAATAAACCCGGACACCCCCACAGCAATGTTGTTGCCCAACTCAGTGGACTCCTTCCTTAGCCCAACCGCCAAACTGCTTTTATCCACGTGCGACAGACTAACAAAACTCCCCACCCCCGACACTACATTCACTAAACACCCAACAGATCTGCTTTATCGAAGAAAGTGACCCAACCGACGATATTATGGTCCCCAGTTGATTTTCCCGAATATCTCCAATCCACTGGTTGACCATAGCCTCCACCACGTGTTTTATCCCACTTATCCTGACAATTACCCCCAAATACTACCCGTATTTGATGTTTACAGGTTTCAGAATAATCTGACTCTTATTTATGCTTGCAAAGGCAAATAGAAGCTTAAACACGGAGATCCTAAAGTTACTCACCGTCTCGTCGAAATTCAGTTCATTTATATTCCAGTTCGGTAAATAGCTGAAGGTCACCTCCACTTGGGGGAAAAACTTGACGTCTTTGAAAAAAATGCAGTTCTCAAGATCCTCAGTATCGTCGCCTAGGAATCACCAAATGAGAGACTCTCAATCTCCACCAACGAGGATAGGAATTTGTTGAGGAAGACGATGCTATTCTACCAATTAGCAACCAAAGTGCCTGGTCAACGGTGATATTTATGGCCGAGGAACTGATCCTCAGAAGATTGTCGCTGACAGTGTCATCGCCACCATTAACGTCCTTCAAACTGCTCATAGTCAACCACCTGACTACAAACTACAATCACGGAAAGACTCACAGATTCGTTCTGATTTGGGGGAACCCCCTTGTTGTAAAAGTATAGCAGTCTAGTAAAACTCATAGAATCCACTTTCCCCCGTATTCCAAAACCAAAGACACTCAGACCCACAAAAGAGCTGTATCTCATGCCTACAGGGGGTAACTCATACACAAGTCTGGCCAATTTCAGGGAGATCACAACACAGTTGTTAATTTCCCGTGTACTATGTGTCACAAAAAGAAAAAACCCAATCAGATCGGATCCCCCGAACAAAGTAACAGAGAAGTTCTCCATGGTCACCTCAATTCGGAGGTCAAAAAATGGGAAAAAAGTCGGTGGTTCGACCCTGTCCTTTCCTTTGGCGTCAATGAAATCCTCCACAACAAAATCCTCAACATTTGAAAACTCCAAGACATTTGGTTCATAGCACTTATGTTACACCAACAATACGTCAACATCTGTTAGTTCTATGAAGAACTCATCCTCTTTATCACTATCAAAGCTGATCACGGAGAACTCGCTCGACTGGTCCAATTGTCTCTTGGTATCTGTAATGGGACGACACGAGTGTTCAGAGGCGGTTAAACTGGCGGTGTCTGACTCGGCCTTGAGTGAGGGCTAGGATCAAAATGAAGGGTACAGCTTCCTGCATTTTTGTAAACAGGTTCACAAAAAGGATAAGCTTGCTGAGAGAATCACTACAGAGGAAAATATCTGTGTTGACTATTCTAATTTCACAGACAACGTGATTCTTAATGTTGACCATAATATAATTTATGGCCATCACACAATCTGAAGTAAAAATGGAAAATACTGTGGTATAGTGAAAGTTTTATGTTTTCTATGAAGATGAAATACTCCTGAGGGTACAGAGAGACGAATATATTCAAGGAAAGGTCAAAATCACTTAAATATAAGAGATAATTACTTAATAATGTTGTATTTAAGATCCTTCAAGCAGATGTGGGTTGAAGTAGGCATTTTTATACCCCCACCATGATAGGGAATGGCCTCTCTAAATTTTTCGACATTCTAAAATAAAAATATATTTACATCAAAATGACAAAAAAGAGCGCCAAATTTAAATTTTACCGTAAATAATAAATAAATAAATTAACAAATACAAATTAAAAATATTAAATAAATAAATTTAAAAATGAACCCTGTTAATCATTTTGATGAGGTCAGCATTAATAAATCTAGCATTCAGCTTTAGTCCCTGCAATTGTAAGACATAATTGACAATCTAATCTGACAACAATGAATACCCGAGTCTCAAAGAACGGGTCATTATCCCAGACAAAAAATATCCCCGAATCTCCACCATTCGACACAACCTCATTTTCTGCAATCAAAAGCCAAATCAACCATTTATGAGGATTTTTACATCACTTTGGACATATCCCTGAATGAGGGGACTCACCACCCCATCTTTTGGCAAATTGTGAGAAAATGCGTGCATCCTTGGTAATTTCACAGAAATTTTAATGGATTCCTCCTAAAATTGTTAAATTAGTCCAACCGGTTGTTCTGAGAAGGTGACAGAGAAGTCTTTAATATCAAAAACATAAATCGTGGTCTCTTCACCACCACCACTTTCACTACTCTGGCTGAGCTTGGGGAGCTCTACTTTCACAAGACTCATCAAGTCATCCATCGTCAAGTTAAATTCAACGGAAATAATTTTCACGTTAAGGTAAAAATTTACGCGGTTTTTCAGGTAATACTCAAAATCTTCGTATTCCCCACACGACAGGGTTTCCAAGAACATCTAATTTAACAGTGGCAGCTACAATCTGGTTGTCCGAGTCAAACTTTCCGTGGTACAACGCTGGTAGCTCACAGTCCTTCGGTGGTTCTGCAATGAGTAAGTACGAGAACCGGCCTGCCTCAGAAAGTGTCGTAGTCTGACTGTGGAAATACTCAGAATACTCTTTTTATTTAAAAATACTAAATTGACTAAAATAATTCAAAATACAGTCAAATTTCGGAACTCGATCAATGTGCTATCCTTACGCTTGTTGATGGACAAATTGTTGATAGATACGCTCAGATTACTAGCATTAGGAACAAGATTACTCGTAAAAGACCTGGAGAATCTCGACCGTGACGTCCATGAAAGTATCCTTCTATTAATGCATTAAGTACCTCTTGTGGTTGGATGGTCAATTCCTCTATTTGTCTATTAACCAAATCAATTAAAGGCGCCAAATTTTGGTGATTCAGGTGGACTTGGAGTGAGTTCAAAATACACGAGACTTTTCCATCAGATTTCTGGGATAATCCAATACATTACCCAGAATTCTACACTGGAGGTCGAAGGACAACGAATACTCAGCAATTTCTCAGATTTAAACATAATGTCCACACTCTTGGTAGAATCGACTGAGACTTTCCAGTCACCGACGTGGGAGAGGTTCACTTCAAGGCCAGGTATTGTGGTACTTTAAAATAACAACGATTTTACCTCAAATCCTCGCCTACGAGCTCCAAATTGAGGGTTTCTATCCCTAATGAACAGTCCCACTGTAATGTCGACTGAGAAGGCACACTATCATTATTTTGTGCTAAGATTGATAATATATTACTACCAGGTTGTAGGGACTCGAAGAGGCGGCCAAGATTTCCCAGGACGTTAACGTTCATTTCGGGTACGGTGTTCACAACGCTCAGCTAAAAGTTCAAATGCTTGTCTACTAAATTTGACTCGGTGACCACGCGTGTTTTTATGGTTGATGGAAAGTCAATGTCGATCCTGTCATCGTTACTCTGATATGAAAGCTTGAGTCCGCGTACAGTCTGTGTTTTCTCCGATAGGTCTCGACTTTCACCACTCGCTACGGTGATTCTGTTAAATTTTATTTATAAATTTAAAAATAAAATAATTTAAAAATATATACTCTTCTGTAGTTAGCGCAAATTGTCCGTGTTGGGTGTCATATTTAATGTCGACGTCTTTGATTTTAATCGTTACGCCATACATAACTTGGATAATTATTACGTAATACAGGCATAAAGAATATTAGCAATGGTCTCAAGGCTGATTTTACCGGTGAGATGTTCTGCTTCGTCTGTGAACGTCATCTCAGGAGGATCCTCTTCTTCAGGAAAAGATGACATACAACTGTAAAACATCTCCTCATCGCTGTTGTAATTAAATCTAATATACCCTCGTTCCTTGACCTTTAGAGATAGTCCAGATAGAGTGATTTCGAGGTAGGAGGTGAGTTGGATTCGGATATGCTTGAGAAAACCGGAAACTAACTCGACATTTATTCCGTTTGATTTTAGTTTATTGTTGACTTTCTGTGGTTATTATTGAATTGGTTTACTTGGCTGTTTATAGTTAGGTTTTCCAGTTCGACTCCAGCAGTGGATAGCGTTAAGCTGAGGGAGAAGTCCTCTTTAAGGATGAAGAATCCATTCAAGACTGAGGTTATGAATGAACGTTGGCTCTCTCTGATTTTGTTGGACAGAAATTCCATTTGAATCAAATATTGTGCAACATAAATCTAATCAAATTTGGTATGAAAATATTTAAGAAATTTAAATTATATTTTTTAAATTTTAATTAATTTAATTTAAATGTTCAAAAAATACGTTTATCCCTAATTTTGTACTTTTTTGGTAAAAATTGTTGTAAAATTGTAAATTGGACATTAATCAAAAATAATTGATTTGCATTTAATAATAATTAAATTTTATAAAGTAATTGATTCATTTTTATGAATTTTTTTTTTAATAAAATTTTCATATTACTTATTTCTGATGATCATTTTTTTACCCCATTTGCTGTTGAGAGGTCAGGAATCCATGATTCACAAGCGAACGACCTAGTCCGTTAGATCGGCTCAATGATCCAAGGGGTCTCCAAAGATCTACGTTTGACTTGATGGCTTCGAGAGCGTTTTTCCATGGCTATTGTCACAAGAAACAACTTTGCAATTCAAGCTCTTAGATTAAAATCATTTGTGTTGTTCAATAATTTTATGCGACGTCTGCTGCTGAACATTGTCGGAAGCCAAGTATCCTTACCACGGAAAGCTATATTCTTTGCGCTCTCCTTCCGTTATTTTTGTTTAGTCAATCGAGTAGACAAATAAAATCAGCATTTTCTATAGCTTTCTGACAATTGAGTTCAATGTGGAATTACGAGTTTTCGTTCTCTTTCATTTTCCCATCCCTCTAATGGTATTTTACTTGAGGTTGTTGAGAGAAGACTTTGATAGCCGTGAGTTGTGAGCACATGTATCCTCCTCCAAATCACAGATGTCTAGCACGTTGTTTGTTCTCCTTGACTTTACGTTGACAATATCTTGAAATTTCTATAATTGAACGAAGAATAATCTGATCAAATGAACCACGTGACTCCATGTACTTTGGACAAACCTTAGAGAGAATAGGTACGAGTCAATAGAACTTAGAGCAGAATCAACTGAATAGTCTTATCCATGCCAGTGGCTTAATGTTTACATTTTTTATTTAAGATTAAAGCTGGACACCTCCGGGTGTTCCTCCGAATACATAAAATCGAGACAAGAAAAATTATCAATCTCCTTGCTTTCTCTAGAGCGGTCTCTGGGAACGACCTGACTTGGTGGCGCGAACCAAATAGACGCAAGTTTCACTTATGTTGCGATAACTCATTATTTTAAAATTACTTATTTTTAAGAACAAAAATTTGGTTGGCGGCCTCGACTGCATGGCTATTCTCTTGGGACTACAAAGCAAATTCATTCGAAAACCAGCAGCATTCACGGGGTCTCTTATAGCGTCATATTTTCTAAGGATAAACACTCAAGATGTACATCTTCCATGGAGCTATGTATACATTTGGTGCATGGAACGTCACTACCACAATCTTCCCGTCAATAAACACCTGGCTAACTTGTCTGACACTTTAATTGAGAGTAAATCAATTATAATAGCAGATGACCATTATTCTGATTCGATTACTATCAATGTAGAAACCTACTTGCTGGAATATGGAGAGTGAACCTATAATGACGTAATGGCTCAGAATATTGGTAACTTACGATTCGTTTTGTGCCTACAATATTTAACGATCGCAGTACCAGAGAGACAAGTCTTTTTACACAAGTCAATCCAAAATAATAATTGTGGGAACCTCTACAAGAAACTATTCAGTGAAGTACTGGAGACCAAATGATCGTCCAGGCACTGGGGGCCGCCTAAGACAGGTGGATCGAATACAAAGCTGGGTGTTTCTCACCTAACCACAACCAATTATGGTACTGCCCATTGTCAATGACAATTTTTCCCACCAAAAGTTATCCAGAAAGCTGACTAATGTGTCAGGAACAACTCCTACTCAACGACAACGGAAATTTGTAAGGGTGGTCAACCTACCAAACAACTCTTTATATCTCCTTTATCAAATACCTCAAAAACCACCTGAGATACGAGAAGACTTCAAGTCTGTTGTAGAAAGCGATTCAAGATACCCCTCAGGTTAGACCTCCGATGACAAAAATTATTTACATAACTTTAATAAAGTCCAAATAAGGGACTTTAAAAGACTTAATTGATGCTTAAAAATCAATTCCGTGTTCATGAACCTTGTCATGGTATTTTACATTCTCAACATTCATTGAATAACATTGTTAGGCACACTTGAGATACAAGAAATCAATGTTTTGAGTAACTAACCTAACCCACGTGTTATTCACTTTGCAGATAAGATATCTTATGAGTTCATTATTTGTATGTAGTCGGGGGAGACAAAAGGTTGCATCCACATCACCACCTCATCAATTAACCTGACTAGAAACAACTCAGTAAATTAATTAATGTTCATTCGTATTACCGATTAATGTTCATAAACTTACAAAATGATATTGCAAGTATCCCCATGATTGAGTGCATTCCCTCTTACTCAATCCTCCATCTAGTAAACGCCAGTAAGGTTATCAAAATATAATCTGGTATACTCAGTAGACTATCGGCGGTTATCAAGTTTGAATAAAATGCTCTGTGTTAGGAACATTACTCAAAGATAGTGTAACACTTAACTACAAAGGTTTTATAATTATGCGGTAATAAAAGTTTAGAAAGTTTTATTAACAGAATTTGAGAATTAATAATAATCATTATGTGCTACCATAAAACAGACATATTCGCCATGATCTTCCAATGACCAAATTAACTTTAAACCAGATCACGACAAAAAGAATAAATTAAGTTTTGGTAATTTAAGTAGTTTTTAATAATAAATAAAAATTGATAATTTAACATCGATTTTAAATAAAATTTTAATAATCGAGTGCCATTCAAATGGAGTCATCCTGTGGTTAGTAACATTTTATTATAACCAGAAAATGAACGTCAAATAAACGAAGAATACAAGATATGGAAGAAGAACTCTCCATTCCTCTACGACCTCCTCATGACTCATTCTCTAGAATGGCCAAGTTTGACCTTCGAATGGTTACCCGGAACAACCCGGTACGATGTGCTTTTTATCTATCAGCCTAGGAGGAACCGACTCCCTGACAAATCGAATCCTCATCGGCACACACACGTGCAACGAACAGAACCAGCTGCTGATTGGCTCCGTACAGGTTCCCGACCCCTCTATGGAGACATTCGACGCCTCCGTCTACGACTCAGAACGAGAAGGTTGGATTTTCGTAACTCTAGAATATGGCGGATTCGGGTCTCATCATGGAAAGATTACAATTGACATCCAAATAAACCACGAGACCGAGGTCAACAGGGCCCGCTACATGCCTCAGAACGCCCACATCATCGCCACAAAGACAGCCTCGACCGATGTGCTCATCTTTGACTACACAAGGCATCCTTCCAAACCAGGTAGGTCAAGGGATATTCCAGTCAACAACGACTGTATTCCCGAGTTGAGACTTACCGGTCATCAGAGGGAAGGGTACGGACTTTCCTGGAACTACCATAAGGAAGGATATCTGATCAGTGCAGCTGACGATTCAGTAGATTTTGATGTTATTGGAAGACTATTTGTTTATGGGATATTTCTGCTACTACTGCTGATAGGAGAACTTTGGAGGCTATGAGTGTATTTATGGGACACTCTGCCATTGTCGAGGATGTGGCCTTTCATCCAATCCATCACTCTGTGTTCGGATCGGTTGGGGACGACATGAAACTTCTTTTGTTTGTATTTTTATTTATTTTTTTATTTACTATAATTTATTAAATTGTTAATTTAGCTGTTTAGCTAATATTATATTTAATTTGTTTTTTATTAAAGTTGGGATTTGCGTGGACCGAAGGTTCCTGTGAAGGAGGCTGTGGTTCACGAAAAGGAGGTGAACTGCCTTGCCTTTAACCCGATGAATGAGTATATCCTCGCCACTGGTTCGGCCGACTGTACTGTGGCCTTGTGGGATGTCAGAAACCTCAGTGATTCACTACATAGATTTGAAGGTCATTCTGATGAAATCTTCCAAGTTTGTGTTTTCTCTCAAGTTAGATCCAATGGTCTCCACATAATGAGACAATCCTAGCCTCCAGTGGAAGTGATCGTAGAGTCCTGATATGGGACATCAGGTTGGCTGTAGTATTTATTGTAGCAAAATTGGATATGAGCAGTCGTATGAGGACGCCAAGGATGGACCTCCGGAGTTGTTGGTTTGGATGAGCTTATTATGTAGTTTATCCACGCTGGACACACGGCTAAGGTCTCTGATTTTGGATGGAACTATAATGAGCAGTGGATTATGGGTTCTGTCTCAGAGGATAATATTATGCAGATATGGCAGATGGTTGTTCTGTTTGTTTAGCTTTATTAGACGGAAAATATACTTGTTGATGACTTTTTCGACTTTGAGTCCAGTTAGTGACTTTTTAATATTTCTGATCAATTTGGCTTAAAATTTCTTTTTCATTAATTTTCTCTTTTATATAACTTTTTGTTTTATAGACTAAATGGTAGATACCTTTACTCCTCCAGAAATTATCGATTTGGAAAACTCAGGAGAGGTAAAGGGCCCGGTTGATGATGTAGTCACTTGGAATATATCTAAAGCAATGATACGATTCGTGAATAAGTGAACATTGCTGTTGAAGAGAAATGCGCTTGTCTGGAAAACTCCTTTGAATTTGGATGCTTCTGTTGAAAAAACTCTACTGGCAAACTATCGCCCCCGGCTGTGGAGCATGTTCTGTTTTATGGAGACTCGCGTTATCAGAGACTACGCTCCACAGAATCAATTCAATATACCGGAAAACTATATTTATGATGGGCCCTCACTCTGGATCAGCGGTTAATCCCCCACTCACGGAAGCTGCGACCCGTAGTCGCGAACCAGATTCCTTCGGGTCTGTGAGGATGGAAACCGGCTTAGCTCATTCCTTTTCCATGGCAAAAGAAGGTCGATTGGTTATGTAGTTCCTCTCCCCAATCGAATTCCTCTGCAGGGATGAGAGAAAACTCTTTCACACGGTAGTGGGAACAATGGGAGACCACAGACGTTGGATAACTTGTTTGATTGAGGGAACTGGGATTACCTAACTGTCTGACGTTTTTTCTGTCTTTTTTTCTCGGTGATCCCAGGGTTCTAAATAAATCGCTGTTGAAAGGGTACAAATAAAAAGGAATCTTTGAATGTAAAGTCAGTCTCGTTCCTTAAGAATCAAATTTCCACGTTTATAGTTAATGGAGGTCTTTTTGCCTCCAATTCTACTGTTTTGGGGAGAGTAGCGCGTTCAAGTGCAAAAAAGAGATAAAGGTTTGGTGTGGAGATATTTCGACCAAAAAAGTACGGAGTATGTTTAAATGGAGAGTGGTAAAATAGGTCTTTTTGATGTTGACATGGATTTAAATGTGTAGATCCGCTTTGACGCACCTCATGGGAGATGATTAAAGTTGATAATTAGTAAAAAAATTAAAAACGATACACAACAAATAGAAAAGTCACTGACATATCATGCTATTTGACCTTACAACTCCTGCAAACTATAATAACGACAAAGATAAGTAATAACTGGAGACGATTTAATAGTATTGTCAGCAACTGACGATGGTTAGATAGTTTGATGCATGGAAACTTAATTAGCATCATTTACATTTTATTTCTATCACAGACATAATAATAACTAATATGCCCACGTGTCATGTCGTTAAGTAGCTCAAAATTTCTTTTATCGCACTATCTTGTGGCTTAGTAGTCATGTGGTTCACCAGAGCTTTAAATTTTGGTAGGGGTCAGAGAGCACCTAATGCACCCCGAGAATAACCATGGTTTCTACCCCACACTGAGTTCCCAATAATTCCGCAGAACGGCTTATCGAGCGCATTTCCCTTCAAATATTAAAAAGGGAATGCAATCTCAATAACGTGAGGTACCAATAAAAGTTAAAGTACATAAAAACAAATCATCATTCATGTCACTCATCGACACTATCACCAGAGAACAGTGAATCAAGCAAAGGGAGTAAGTCATGGAGTAGCTTAACAGTGGTGGGATCAATCTACCAATGAATCACCCATGAACCGTCATAAAGTCAAAGGCAATTCCATAAGTAGTGCTAAGCTGAGAAGGTAGCTCAAACATGGTCTTATAACGAGAGCTCAAATGAGTGAGGACGGTCCACTGGGCCTTCATCTTCTCCGACAACATCAGAGCCTCTTTCACAGTACTGTGCCGTTTGGTGATCGCATCTTTCTCCATGTTCGAGCCAAACGTAGCCTCGTGGATCAACAAGTCCGCATTCCTCCCGGCTACCGCCAACTCACTGCAAGGTCGAGTATCACCAGAATAAACAATTTTATATGAATCCTTCATTTCCAGTATAATAGCATGTGAGTCACGAATATGGGCCACGTGCTGAGTTCGTAACTGAGTGTAATATTAACTACAAACTGACTTCAACGACAGTTTCTTGCAAATAAACGACAAATCGGCAATTCCCTTAGCGATGTTGTAATTCTTAACAAATCTGAAATATAGAACAGAGGTACATAGCCCTATAGCCAACATTGAGACCGAATATGGA
The DNA here is from genome assembly GCA_011109175.1 of Dicyema japonicum. NCBI lineage: Eukaryota > Metazoa > Dicyemida > Rhombozoa > Dicyemidae > Dicyema > Dicyema japonicum. The sequence continues at coordinate 578,232 of RDEW01000004.1, forward strand.
ATTTACGGTGGAGAACGACCTCCTGTAATTATAGGGGGAGAGAATCACAATAGAAGGGATATTACTGTGAAATTCAAGCCTCTTGAGGACGACGGAATGAACTCCCTTGTATCAATTTGAACACAACCCCATGGTGGTCATAGTGCATGTGCGATATAAATATGGCAGACAAACATCTGAGGACCCGTTTGTAGTCATCCCCATACATCATACTCAATTGGATGAGAGTGGCGGGCCCACAGTCCAGCATAATGCAGTTTTCATTACTACACTTAGATATTCCACAAACTCAGTCCAAACTAATATCGAAGACAAGTTCCTTCTAAGAGTAGGCTGAGAAGACGAAGTCCCAAGAAATACAACCTTCGGATATTCGACACGTGAACAACTTTGGACTGGACTTACAATTCCCTACTAACCAGAAGACTGGAATTTATCATTAAACCGAGTGATCTGACCAGAGACCGACCGAATGTCGTATGATGCCGGGTTCCACGTGCTATGACTGAGTAATAACTATACCATGAATCCACAGCCAGTGTGTTAAGATTAATGCGAAGAGACGAGTCCAAATAGATATGGGAGTCATCACCGGTCTTCAGTTGGGGAGAAGCGGTTAACTGCTGAGTTGGGGGGAAGATGGTGGAATTGATAGAGGACAGCAGGCTATGGAAGTGAAGAGTACTCCGATTTGGGACGTCCGGGATCGATTTGTTTACAAAAATATGTTTGGAGGAAAAATCAAACCTAAATGACCACAAGACACAACTTTCTGGTCCAATCGAGGTACTCTTTAGTTGAGATGACATCATCGGGGGACAGGTGGATGACTGTGGCTGACTGCTTGTATAATCTCTCGCATTCTGAGACGTTTTGAAGCACATCCATGGACAAGATCTCGACTACTGGGAATAAGATGTCCAAATAACCAACAATGGGAGGTCTCAAATCAGGGGGAGTGAATATATCATCAATGTATACTGTACTCCCATCCTCCAGGTCGACGGAACCATTTTTTAACACAAGACCTATATATTTGCCACTAAAATACAAAATCACAAAGAAACCCGATATTCTTGCACTTTTCCATCATTAAATGTCTGATCCCCTCCTTCGGGGCCATGACTATCACAGTGGTGTCCAATATGTTTATAAATTCGATATTGAAGTTGCTGGAATCCACCAAATCCTCATTAAGGGAAACTACCTCACACAAAAATGACTACAAAATGGGAGTTTCTCCAACTCATAGCTTTGCAGTGTCCTCAAGTATTTGTCCTATAAATAATATGGAGGTTCTACAATGTCAATTTGGCATTTTATGGGTATATTAGAATCCACATTATCGAACGACAGGGACAGTCCTAGAGTGGAGTCGGAAATATACCTCCGAGTCCACTCATGTTAGTCCAGTTGCTGTTTGTGATGAATATCCCGTCAATTCTGGATTTTCTCATTCTGCATCACAATAACTCGATTACTTTGATTGCATTATGACCTTCTGGGTTCCCTCCCACAGTTAATCAGATACCTGTTGTATTTCCTAAACTACCTTGATTTGTCTGCCACAATCATACACGTTGTGGGAAAGTTGTTGTACCCCGTGCTTCCCACAATTAGCTCATAGTTGTTGAATCTTGGAGCAGTCTGGCGCATCAATGGTAAACTTAAAGGCTTTTAGCACGTTTGGCATTTTATTTTTTTTATAAATTATAAAACTTAATTTATTATTTATTTAATTTTAAATTTAGTATTTACGTTTAAATAATATTATGGTATGTCAACTCTCTGTATAACTAGTGACAGTACAACTTCACCAGACCTGACCCTTGCTTTTTTTAAGATCGCCTCATTTACTAGCTTGTCGGTGCATTACGACACAATCCTATCCTCATCCAGATGAAGGGCACGTTTGCTTCTGAAAAGAAGCAAAACACTTTTTCTGGAGTACAGAAACGTTAATTGGGAAAATTTGCACAATCTGTGGATAATAAATAAGCAGAATTTAATGCAGAACGCTTTGTTTCTCTTGATAATGATGTCATCCATTTTCTGCGCTCAACAAGCAAAATCCATTCAATGATGTGGAAGACTTTATCGAATTATACGCTCACAACAGTTATTCAAAAAAATACGAAGACCCCTCCCTCTCTTCGATAAGCCAAGAGGTTGCCATGACCTTATTATTCTCTCCTGAAGAGGTTGAAAATGCTACTAAAACTCAAAAGCAGACCTTCTCCAGGGGATCAGTTGGTATACCACTGTGCTCAAGAATTTGGACCCCGAACCCTCATAGCTTAAATGAAGATTTCTCTGATCGACGTTATCAACAACTCTTCATCGAACTTCTCGTAGAGCTTTCGTGTAAGACAATCTTGATCCCTGGTCTCCTCGATTTCTCAAGAAGCAAGATAAAAAGCTCCTTCTAAGTTTTAATCCTTGGAGACGCATCAGTCATATACACATTGAGTCTCCTTTTGAGATTTTTTTCAATAGTCAAAAATTCACATCTTTTTTAAAATTGTTTGAAACTTATAAAAATGTAGTTTTTAATAAAAATGCCGCTCATCTTCAACGGTCACTAGTTGATATAATTGAAGATGTGCAAGAAAATTGAACTTTGTAAATTCGAAAGATCGTCCAATTAAACGCTAGGTCCCTGTATACTCAATTTATCGAGCCAAACATCATTTATGGCTGTGCCGTTTGGGGAACAATCAAAGTTAATTTAATTGTACTCAGTCCAGAACTATCAAGACTATCCATAGACTCTGTTGGGTTATGACAAAGGTAACCTGTTTGAGGACTTTGTGTGGAAGTCATGTGTCAAATACTCACCTCTACTAATATTATGACAAATATAATACTACATCGGCCCCCTAGTCCAGCACCTCCCGATTCGGAAATGATCATGAATGTTTAAAGGCTTCCGAAGCTTTGATTTGCCTGCATTGACAAACCGTTACTTTTGGCGTCATTCAAAGTAGTATTTGAAGAAGCCACATACTATTGCAGAAAATCTTATTAAGCTGTGTGCATTGGAAATGGTGAAAACAGTTCTGGGTCTCGAAAACTGCAGCAGATTCCTTCAAATAATTGCACCCAGTTCGAAAACCGCGTGGCGCCATGTGCTGCGTGGTTAATTTTGAAGTTTTCTGCTAGCTTGTCTCTTCCTCTTCTCTCTTCCTATTAGAGTGGCGTCATGTGATCCACCTGTCTAGGTGACGCCCAGTGCCAGGCCGGCACGAAAAAGGATCATTTGCTCTCCCCCACTCCACTGGAGGGGTTCCCACAACTGCATGTAATGGACGTCTTACCTTTTATGCTGATTCCGGATTCTGTAAAAGTGGAAACTGGATACACTTAATTAGTTGTTTACTTTAACTTCTTTCTCGGTGAATCGGGGTTAATAAATAAAATTGCATCCAAGATCGAATTAATTGTCTCAGTGATGATATTCTTAAACAAGTTGTTTCGAATTCTTGCATCAGGATTTCAATCCAGTTGGATGAATCTATCCATGTTGGTAATTGTAGTCAACTAATTGGCTTTGTTCGTTATATACAAAAAAATTAATTGGGAAGATTTTCTTTTTGGCTAACCTCTCGAAGCGGAAGCCTCTGTTTTCCATATAATTGAGACTTTTTGAAGAACATGATATTCCATTGGAAATTATAGGGTCAATTTGCACGGACGGTGCTCCAGTTATGCTGGGAAACAGGTCGGAGTTTGCAGCCCTTGTGAGAAAACGTTCCAGATGTAACAGTTACTCACTGTATCCTTCGTATCGAAGTCTGCCGATTAAGTTAAAAGATGTCTTAAATTCGTGTGTCAAAATCGTGAATTTCATTCGAAGAAGGGTTTTGAATCATAGACTGTTCAAAGCATTTTTATTGATTATGATGAAGACGCATCGTACTCAAGAGGTCATGTTTCGACAAGATTTTTATTCTCAGACTTGAAATCGAACAATTTGAAAAAAAACTTCGAACTACGGCCTGTTTCAAATCTCCAAATTTTGTTATTTTGTGGCATATTGAAATATTCAATCATCTTGATCATTGAGTCTTTCAATTCAAGGGAGAAGATTAGCATTATTAATGCTTCTGACAATCTACGTGCCTGAGGAATAAACTGTCGTTGTGGACTCAACGTATTCAAGACAATAATTTTGCCGATTTTCCACCACTGGGGCTACTGAATCCAATGCGGCTTTTGATAAAATTATTAAAACAGAAATCAACAATCATCTTAAACCCTCATTTGATGGATATTTTTTAATTGGAAATATTAAAGATTCTGATACCTGCATTTTTAACCTACTTGCTTTCAAAATAGTGGTAGAGATGAGGATAGAGACAATTTGATTGAAATGCAACCATGCAAATCACTGAAAATGTTGTACGACTCGAATTCTTTGGAGGTGTTTTGGTGCGATCCGCAAGTTGGGTTTCCGACCTTTGCAAAAAAAATACTGCAAGTTCTGGTCCCATTTGCAGCAACTTGGCCATGTGAGCTGGGATTTTCATCTCTACTATATATAAAAAAACAGGTACCGAAACGCTCTCAGAATTGCACTACCAAACAAAAAACCACATTTCGAAGAATTGATTAAAACTAGAGGCAGGAAAAGTCTCGAGGAACTAAATATTTTTTTGAATAAAATTCGAATTCTGTTAAATTTAAAATCGGGTTTACGAAGTTGGTTTTTTAAATTTTTGGGGGTGCGAACTCAAACGAATCGGGAAGCTTCCCTAGTCCAATCGACGAATCAAAATCCTCTCTACCGAGGGATATCCGGGTAAATTTGGATTGTCTTCGCTGCGGACCACTGTACCAACATACGTATGTAAACTCATACAAAGTAAAAAATAAAAAAATGCCGTTTGGTCAGAGCAAAAAAACCGTTAACACTGAGGTTTTTCAGGTGATGTATGGCCACACTGTGTGAACCTCTCAATCCAGTTTTGTAATCATGAATTGTGGTCTGACGACGACTTCTGAGTATGTGGTCTCTTATAACAGAGGCCTTAGGTAAGAAAATGGATGATCTTGCATAGGGACACTTAAGTCTCGGAGGGATATCACAGATTTGTTATTAGAGACCAGTGAGGACGTCTGTCTTGAGTTAGTCTTTCAGAGGATTTTTCAGAAAAAACACGTGCCAGAATAGAAACTAAAAGTGAAGATAATGTTGTTCCATTTTTTTGTTTTAGCCAGAGACACATCGATTTGATTTTACAAACAGATCAATAATCTCAGGGGGATGAAGACCAAATGAAACCACGTGGAATAAGAATTACGCAATATGTGAAGGACTCAACAACGGGTTTTAAACATCGGAAGGATGTACAAGAAAGGTCCTCGAGTCCGTTGCTATACGAATCCAAAATTCCACGTTTTTATTTAATAAAAGTCCTGTGTTCCCCAACTTCATGGGCTGCTGATTTATGGTTATTCTAATCGGATTATGATATCAGGATGGTCACAGAGAACGTCCAAAGGAGCGTAGAGAGCCAGACTGGGAGAACAGAGATATAAAGGAGAACCAAGTAGGGAGTTGAAATCTCCCCATACAAGACCACCGTTAAACCGAAAAAACAAACTGATCCTTAAAAATCTAACCCAGACTCTCAGATTGGCTCCTCCCTTGATCTTACAAAAACTCGTTGGGGTCGTGGTGTATCCTGATCACGTTGGATCAGGTCTCCTGTATTCCTTCGGATTATAATCTCTAAGGATGTCTGCATCATATTCTCTTCGTCCATATTTTAAAAATAAAAAACAGTTATCGAAATTCTTGAGTTAATCCACAGACCCACATGCACCACGGTAGTGAGGTACAACTGGAAGCCGTAGATGCATGAAGCCCACAGCAATCTAATTTTGTCAAAATGAAACTGCCACACTAACATTGTAAATAAAACCTAATAAAGTAAAAAATACTAAAATAAATTAAAGAATCGAATATTAACTGAAATCGAGATTACATTTTAGAGATTAAATAAGATTCAGGTATTTTAAGTTTTCTCATTAAATCAATACACTTATTTAGCTGATTACGTGCAACCTCAATTGAAGGGATCTTCTGAGACCCAAAGGACTCTTGAATTCAAAAAACCCACAGATACCCAAAATAATCGAATTTATCGTAGAAAATATCTCAATCCTCCTAGAAGGAATCATCAAAAGGTCCCCATACGGAGATTTCCAAGGGTTCTCAAACTCGATGAGACTTACGGCTTTCTAAATATAAATTGAAAGACCAGACAAGGAGAAGTTCTTCATTGACTTCAAATTCAGAGCTATCCTCACTGAATAGCTCTTTGCACAACTCAAAGAGTCCTCTGGCATAGGTGATCAGACTCACTGCTGATTCCCTACTCAGATAGGTGAAGTAGAGTCAGTGGACTCGCTCATCTCAATATCCTCAACTCCGACAGAGAAGTTGGGATCCTCCCCCCGTCTTAAAAATGAGTATGGAGAGGTCAAACCGGTGAATATTGTAGTCAGAATCAGCAAATGCACTGAAACTGTCTGAAGGACAGAGCCTCCTGTGGTGAAACATAATCGTCTCCACAAAATGCTGGACTTTCATCCTAAAGTAGACTGTCTTGTGTTTCTCGAACATATCCGGGAACCTCTCCAAGCAGTTTTCAATGGCCTTTGCCACATTTCCATCGGTTATCAGTTCTTTGAGGTCTACAATGCAAGCAAACAGTGACCCTGACTGAACCGAAACAAACTGGCATCAAAAAATATCACCATATCCCGAAGGCCACAGCAGTCTTGTAATATCCGTGGTAGACGAGATATTCAACGACCATTCTGCACAGAACGTTGGTGTGTATCGTGGACGACTTCTTGATAGTCTTCATGAGGATCCCTTGTTCGTGCTGAATGGTAACAAATCAAATACGTTCATAAAGCTCTTCAGATCAAAGACAAACCGTTCTTGCCCAAAATTAACAGAGACAGACTCCCTCATAGACTGCATCCCCACAATAATGTGGAATGGGGACTAATAATGACAACAACAAACAAACGGGATCCTTGTTGAGGAATGTGTCCGGGAAAGTAACCATAAAACAGTCCATTTTGAGTGAAAAAGAAACGATTGGTGATGAAATTGACTCCACAGCCGACAACATCCCCACATTTATAACCAGAACCATATCGTTTGTGAGTGGAAATGAACACAAAGCCATCATCTGCGTGATATCCTATCGATTTAGAATCCCAACCTATAAATAGAAATAAACTGGACAACCAGGCAAAAGAGTGTTGTTTTCTTGTGATCCAAATCCCACAGCAATATGGCCGTCCACTCCGTCACAAAGTACAGTTGCTTCGTAGTAGTAAATTGCACAACATGTTGGGACCTGTCTATTAGAGAGACAGCAAAGGCTTCACTCTTGCCCGAAGATTTACCTATTTAAGATAAGTGAGCATACACGTGGCAACAGTGTTAGACTGACTGAGAATGATAGCATTATTGCATTCATTTGGGTTAAGACAAGTAGGGAAGAGATCCACATTGGAATTTGGGTAGTAGTACGTGAGATTATCCACTCTTGTCTTGTCGGATATTGTTTTTGGCTGAGAAGGCACAGAATGAGATATTTCTGTTATTGGTGGACTATTCATATCTGACGACGCACTTACATAAGAAGACTCCTCGCTACTCATTCCCTTATATGCTTAATTACATAAACACATTACTAACAATATCTTGTAATAGTTAAATAATTTCGTTAATTTAACATTATTTTTATTTTTTAATTAAAAATATTTTTAAGTTAATATAATTCCAATTATTGATCCCGACGACATAATTGCCTCATATTAGCGACGGAGATTAAAGTTAGGTCTTTTGAGAAAGGACAGTGACTCCTACCTATACCTCCAGTTATCTCAATAGGGCTGATCGTGAACCGGTACGGGACCGCTTCCTACACTTACCGTTGCCTCCCCTTCCTTTTCCGCACATATAATGTGCCTACTGGCATCCAATATCAACGGCTTCCCCTCAACAATACCGTCCCCCACCAATTTAATCAAATTTACTAATCATTGTTATCAACCCGAACAAATTAAAATATTAATAGTCATTAGCAAATTAGTTAACCACAGGAAAGTAAGCCTGTTTGGAGTCCGGCTGGTGGATACCAATGTATGGATAAAATTTAAAGTTTCTATGGACATTAACGTTGACGTCACGGGGGAAGTAATACATCAACATCTCATTGTTCATGTTCTCCAATTGAGGAAGAGACTCAACGGCTTTGACCTACTAAATCATATCAACCAGGACCGACTCATCCAAATGGTCTAATATCCCCGAGTACTGCTTCTTAAAGTCATCAATTTCAGCATTCTATTAGATTATGTCAACTCAATACGGCTTGCTTTTCCAGCATTTCTATTTCAGATGACTGACTGTCGGCATCCTTGGGGTATTTTAGAGTAACTTTCTCATACTAATGTAAGGTGGTCAGTCAACCTGTGATTTCCATAGTTTTATTTGACTGGAATCCGCCCCAATGAATGACTCGTAATAATTCCAGTCTATTTTAGGGAGGGAGGCTGAGCATTGGTTCATTCTGGGGATCATTTGTATAATACACCTTGTCTCATATTTGTTGGTGGTAGATCGCAATGCTTTGGCCAATTTCTTATATTTTGAAGGAATGTTATTAACAAAGCTATTCCAATCAATCTGTAGTGCTTTTATTGCTTGTCTATTCATTTATGCCTGAGGAATCTAATACACCAACAAAATAATTTAAATTTTATATTTTTTAAAATTAATTAATTTAAAATATCTTGTTTATTATAAAGAATGCATGGATCACATCTTAAAACATCTTCGCTTATCGTTTGGTGCCGTGTGGCTACTTTATTAAGATTTTTTGTTTGTTTCTTCTATTCCTCTTTTCCTCCACTTCCCTTTTTAATAGAGTGGTGTCATGTGATACAACTGTCTCAGGTGGCTCTGATAGACATTTAAAAGGATAATTTTCTTCTTCACTCCATTGGAAGGGTTCCCATAAGTTCAAAGAATGGACGTTTTCTACCTTTTATGCTGGTTCTGGATGGACTCTGTTTCTGTGACAGTGGGAACTGGATGCACTTAATTAGTTGCCAACTTCTTTCTCTGTGTATACAGCACAATTGAATTCCGTACTTTATATTGTCGGACAAAAAATTCATGTTGTCCACATAGGACGTTTGTTTAGGACCTATCTCCACGTCCTAAAATAGGCCACAATAAAACACCTTTTCTTTCACAGGACTCCGTTTTGATTCTGAAACTACTTATAAGCAAAATTACTAAAAGTTGACGACTTCAAATTTGGGAAGTTGGACAAATTACTCTGCAAACTAATAACTGGCTGTACCTGGCTGTCCTTGATTCTCACTTTCGATCCTCCCTGAGGTGCCAGCGTCCCTGTTAAGAATCACTGGTTTAGGTAACCCAATTCTTTCCGAATCTCCTTCAAAACAGATTCCAAATATACTGCAGATTAATGACGAAAGCGAGTTATCCCGAGAGAACTAAATCGAGAGTCGACAGCTTCCGATAAGTAACTTCCTTAAAGTACATCATTTTCTGTACTTTTGGCATATGGTCGATAGGTATCGAGAACTCCATCTATATAAGCGGTTGACCTTCCCGATCAAATCCATCAGCTAACATTACTTGATTATCCGGCTCAGCCTTATAAATAATTTTTTCCTCAGATACGTTACACCGTGGGCCTCAGATTCTCGAGTGAGTCGGTACTTTTTCAGGTTTCTGTAAATGCAGTAATATTCCCACTGAGATGTCTGGGGAGTGAAAATTGAATAATTCGTTGAACATAAAGGATATTTCCCGATTCGTTGAGCATATTTCATCAATTTCTTGATGTCATCCCTATCAAATTGCTCGTTAAACTGGTCTGCTATTAAGTTGGGAGCGTTTAGTGTCTGAATTCGTCCTGTATTCTTTAAATTGGGTTTAGCTGACATTTCACCAGTTTTTCGTCCAAAAAATTCAATAATGTACTTCTTGATCGTGTGTCGAATTTTATTTCTCAGTTCAGCTCTTCGTGAGGGTTACAGGTTTCAGTTTAGCATATATCCGGTTGATGGATAAATAATTCATTGACTGTTGGGTTATAAGCAGTTTTGTATTTTTCTTTCATATTGCTTTACAGCCGTATATTTGGCGACTGATGTTATAGCTCTAGTGATTCTTTCCTATATGACATGAGGTTGGTTATGGAGATATCAGATAGATATTTTTCTATTCTCATCAGATATCTGGGAGACTATTGTTATTTAGTTGTTTTTTCAAACTATTAGTATCAACGTGCTGACTGCAATCTTGTGATTTCTATCTGTTAATGTTCCTCCACGTGAACGAAAGTTCATTAGTAGCCTCTCAAGTGACTGTTTGGATAAAATATAGTCGATTGGGGTTAAATAATTTATTTCATTTATTTTTTATTCTTTCTATAGCCAATCCACGTGGTGTGTATCTGGCAACATGCTGACAGGTGGTGTTGCGCACGAAAAATCTTAAGTATAAGGAAGTTTAGCGATGAGTTTGGGCAACCCCTTCCGTGGTTTCGACGAGTTTGTAATAGTCGTAGTATACACCACCATTCATTTTTTATCCCAATTCCTGCAGACATGCCACACTAATTCTTGCATCTTTCCAAATCGAAGGATCCCATAGAATCCTATTATACTATGACGAAATAATCATTAATGAAGCAGAGAAATGGATTTTACAAAGTATGTCTCCCCAACTTTGTTTTGTATCTCGAACCGTTAATTATGTTGAAATTGTGAGAGTAGCCAGACGTCCAGTCTATTGAGAAATGACTTCCTGCTCATATCTCCCATCATCTCAACAGCAATTGAACGGTGAGTGAACAGGTCAAGGAGCCTATCGTATTTCTTTCCTTTAGACTTCTCCACCCATTTTGTAACTGATGATGGATTTACCGCACTCCCAATAATGTCGGTGGAAGATATAGAGTCGATACAAATGGCCTCATGTCACATTTTAAAGTACAATCGTTCAGTCAATATTATTGATTAAAAGTCATAAAATGAAAATTCCAAAGACCAAGTAATACCAAACTAACTAATCACGTGACCTAACCAAGCTCCTCATAATGGCCATGGTCCAATACTTCTCTGTCAATCCAAACAGGCACCTAGAACTAGACACTCATAGTTGAACGGGCATGCCCCTCTGTTCCTATGGATTAGAGATTTCAGAGGCGTTGGAAACAAGTACTTTCAGAAGTCAATGCTTCGTCACTTTGTACGCTCTTTTTGTGTAGCCGCGATATTAGCATAAAAATAATTTTTGAATAAAATTAGTTTAACTTCAAAAATTATGATAATTTTTCCAAAATTAAAAATATTATATTTAATTAATGTAAAATAATTATGGCAAACCAATAATAATAAATTGGTTTCATAGTAACTGAGTTACCTGTAGACTAATTGACAAGGAAATTCATGAATTGTGCCTTTTTAAACGGAGAGGGTGTCATTTATGAACTGGGGGAATGCATGACTATTGGGAAGAGGCAGTGCGGCTTAATAATAGGCGTAATTCATTATTATATGTAGTCCAATACTGTTGACGACAGACATGCGACAATACATTATTCTAAAAATGAAAATAGTTTCATTCTCCAAGACCTAAACTCACGACATGGAACATATGTCAATGGCTTCAAAGTACATACCGTCAGACTATCTCCCGGCGACAATATAAAATTCGGACTGGACCACGTGATTTACGAATTTGGCGTCGGGAAAATCGAATCAGTATTCATGTGTATAATACAAGCCCCCTACATGTCCTCCTATTCAGAGCTCAGTCGAAGTGGACTTTGATCCCAATCCCACTACCATATTTACAGAGCCAATCGGTGCACGTGCGTCAGTAAGACAGCCGATAGTAATTTTGTGATGAAATTTAAAGTATTGTCGTTCCAGGACCTGCCATGCTGATGGCTCCTCAGGTTTGTGTTCATATTAACAAGCACAGAGGGATCCTTCACGGAAATGGTGGAGCCATTAAATGATTTCTAGACGAACCAACAACTACGGGTGGAGCTGAGAAATATGAGGAATCTTCTATCAGAGAATGCAAAGAAGGACCAGGAGTTGAGACAGCAAAGAGAAATCATACTGGAACTCGAAAATAAGATTGATTCCCTTAGAAGTTCCAAGAATAGGATTTCACAGGAGTTTTCGTCTGCAAATGAATTGAGGCAAAGATTAGAGGAGGAAGTCAACCTTAAAGACTCTATCATCAATAATCTTAAGGAACGAGTTTATAGTCTCAATGATTTCAGACACGTGACGTGAAAGAAAATGTGGAAACTGATAAGAAACTCCCTCAAACTAGCTTACCAGTGGTGGAAACTTCAAAAATTAAAAGAGATAAGAAGATACTTGAAGATTTGGTGACTCAGCTGCAGAGAGACTCAATCTCAAAGGTAAAGACACATGTCTTGATTTATAGGATGAGATTATTTCACGACAGTCCGTTGAAATTGAGAACTTTACTGAAATTTTGAATTCAAAGTCATCCAAACAGGTTGGTTCTCGGTGACATTAAAGGAACAAACTGAGATGAATACCTTAAGGACAGTATTGTTTGTCTGGAATATTCCTAGAGTTTGAAGGATCAGGAAACCGAGACCAAAAGGATCACTGCTGAATTGGTGGAGATTAAGCGTGAAATGGCAAAGCAGAGGCAAAAAGCGTCCGAATATGAGCAACAATGTGAGATCCTCGAGGCCAAAATAAGGGACTATAAGACGGAAAATGCTGACCTGGAACGTTCCGGCAACACCACAAGGATAGAACTGCATAATTCTGTGCAGAAAGTAATATGAAACTAATGGAGTAGCACGAAAAATTCAAGGACAAGATTGTAAACTCAATAGCTGCCATTTTGAGTGACTGTGAGGAGATTAGTGATGAAGTGATAACAAGGGAGGTGGCTAGACTGTGCAAGGTCAAACAGGTATATGAAGAGAAGGTGGACTCTCTGAAGTGTGAAATTAATAAACTGAACAGTAACGAGGCAACCTTTCAATACAAATTGACAGAATTAAAGGAATCAATGACACGTGATTTGGTTTGTCTTAGTTGTGACCCCAGACTGACTACATTGAATACGGGACTCCCATTTCTTCCCACTTGGACACATTGATAACTAAATTGGAGTCAAGACATAGCTTGGATGATTCCTTGGTGTGGATCCGTGACTCCCTGCTGAGTGTTGTCAAATTCCAAAGCAAAATAATGCACGAAATCGAGGACTCGATAGAACGTGCAGATGTCGTACCCTTTAATTATGAAGAATGTACTATCGCGACTTATTCCTAGCCATTGCTGATAATATTCATACCCTCAGTAAAAGACTGGCGGAAACACGTGCCAGGCATGACGTGTCATTAAAGAACATTGAAAACCTGAGGGATAAGTACAATGAGGATATCCGACGGTTGAACGAGGAGGGAGAGAGACAGTTTAGACTACAAATTGAGGAAGCTGTAGACAAGACTATGACAATCGGTGATATTTATCATTCATTCGACAGAACAGGAGAAGAGGACTCAGGAAATTATTAGAATTAGGAAGGATGAGGCCGAGAAACTGAACAAGCATTCACTGGAGAAGGAAAATAGAATAAACGACCTAATATTGACGATTGATAAACTAAATTTGGTGAAAGATTGCTTATTGCAGAGGATACAATCAGACGAGGCAGAATTGGAGACTCAAAGACACAGATTTTCAAATCTGGACAAGTCTGTTACCATTTACAGGGAGAATGAGGTGACTGTCGTGTTATTTATAAGGAAAAACTGATCGCTGAGATTGATAAGCTAAAGTCATCTCTGGAAGACTTGAATGTTCAGAAAATGAGTGAACTAGCTGATTTACGAAACTACCACGACCACGAGGCTAAGAATTATCGAGAACAGATCAAACAGTATTCGGTTACAATCTGCAAACTGGAAGAGAATATAGAAAGGCTAAGACATAAGAAAAAAATGGCCAAAAATGAAGCCAAGTTCGTGAAAATGAGGTCAACTGGTAATTTGTGGCTTAATATCAGATGTGCCGAAAGAACCGGTTAATCAGCAATCTGTCCCTTCCCCTCCTCCACGTGTTATGCTTGAAACCCCATCAATTGATGTCATAGAGTTGAGGAATTCTATCTCAAGATTGAATGATGAGATTGTAGTACTAAAGTCAATGTGTGAAGAGAAGGACATGACAAATGCTGGACTTGAGAGGGAACTTCACATACTGAAGGCAGAGACCACAGACAGAACTGGTGACTATTTGACTCATCCAAGATGATAAACTGTGGGCTAAAGAATTAACTGAAGCCAGAAATCTCCTAAGAATGAAGGATGACGAGATTGTCCTTCTCCGTAGAAACAATCATGGAGTACAGTCCTCCAAAATTGAGATTGAAAAGCTGACTCAAAAGCTAAAGTTTGCATGCTCTAAGTGGTAGTAAGGAACGTGCTTCTCTGTCGAGTTTGGAGAACAAGTTGAATGAACGTTCGAGTCAAGTTGAACAGCTCCAGCAACAGTTGAGGTTCTCCCAGGATGAAAGGAACACAGCTATCGCACAATTGGAGAGATATCCCAAGTCAGACGAATTGGTAGCAGCGGGGTCTCTCTGCAGAGGAGAACGACATAAATCAATAATTGAGAGGCAGGCTGAGGCATTGTCCGAGTTGAGATGTCGTCTTAAAGAGTTTGAGACATTTAAAATGATTCGTATGTACTGTAATAAATGTAGCCTCCCCCGAATGTGGACTGAGACAACAGAATATAATGCTAAAGAGGGAACTGGCCGAGCTGAAGACACGTGAAGTATTGAACAACAATGCCCTCATTAAAAATTCTCAAATAAAAAGAAATGTTGTTTACCACCAACAGATAGATCAAGTTCCTCAGATTGATGACAAGTTCTCAGCCTCAGAGAATTTGGTGAGTTGTTTGTTGATTAAAGACTCTAAATTTTGTTGGAGAATTGGCTAGGGTTGTTTGTATGACTGGCAATGTGAGCCTCCACCCGGTTGTGCACATGCCCCCAGATCAGTCAGAGCAGCTGTTATCGGAGAGGAGACAGATATTCGACATGATTGTTAGTAAAGTCAATATCCTCAGTGACCGTTTGCAAAAGAAGTGTGAGTTGCTTTTGAAATATGAACACGATCTTTCTAGAATGAAGTTTGGGGGTCGTATAGCTTAGAGTGTTGGAGGAAATAAATATTAAGACAAAGAGGGATATTGAGGCACATTTGGTGTAAATAGTGATAACCCACTAGGAAACTATTCGCTGTAAAACTGATGAGATTGAGTACATGAAGGAAAGTCTGGTAAAGTACCGTGAAATTTTAAACGCTGAGAGACGACTGAATAGCGCTATAAAGAGCAAAAAGGTGTCGAGTTCATATATGGTAGACGTTTCACATGGAGAAAGAACTCGCTGATAGGAACTACAAGGTTCACCAATGTGACTTTGTCCCCAAGGTGTATTATTTCTTATTGTAGAATGATAGTAAATACAAGTCACTAACTGATGAAATCAAAATGAAGGACTTTATTATTGCCAAGCAGAAAGAGGAGTTATTGGAGAAGAACAAAAGTAAAATAAAGGTAGGTTATGCGTTATTCCCCAGAATGATGACGGATTTGATACCTATCCAACACTTAGTGATGACACTATGGAAGACTGTGAACCCACACCAAGCTAACAATGCATTTATTAATTATTAAATTTCTTTTAAATTTTAACATTATAACTAGTGATTCTCCAATTGACCCATACATTGGTATTGTCCACCAGGGACCACTTCGGTCTACAAATCCTTGACAAATATCCGGTCATGCCTTTGGAGTTCCACAAATAAGAGAAGGGTCATACCTAACTTTTGTATAAAGTTCGCATTCTTCAAACCATTTCCGACACTGACCCCACTCAGTTGCGTCTCTAGGCGATCCACGATTGGGTTTCTACAATCCTATCAAAAACCAAAAAAAATCCCTCTCTTTACTATTCAATGACTTTTTCTTTTCAAGATTCATGGGTTCTAAGTTTTTTACCACAATCTTTGTCATCTTCAAAACAAGCACCTATTCTCCCAAATTCACCCTCTCTTCTTTCGATACT
Organism: Dicyema japonicum; assembly: GCA_011109175.1. Classification (NCBI taxonomy): domain Eukaryota; kingdom Metazoa; phylum Dicyemida; class Rhombozoa; family Dicyemidae; genus Dicyema; species Dicyema japonicum. The sequence goes on from RDEW01000004.1 coordinate 594,457, forward strand.
GGCAGAGCATATCCCTTGCATCGTCGTCATATCTTTGATTTCCTTTCTGTTTGGTAAGCTCTGGTATTTGTTCGAGTTCTTTCTTCAGTCTAGTAAGTTGACTTCCATACACTGGTTCCATTCGTTCGTTTTTCGGTTACTTTGTGAGAGAACCTCACTGCCCACTATAGATAATATCGTTTATATTCGCACGTGGGAATAAGTTTATATAATTATTGGTTGGGGGTGATACAATTAAAACGTTTCTAAAGAGTTGGTACCGAACTTTGTAGGTTTTTTGACCATCGCGAGAGGTCACTTGATTAATTTGGGAGTAAAACTCATTAATATTTCCGTTACTAAAGACCATCCACCTAGAGGTAGTCTGAACTACTGGGAAAACTTCCTACACCCACTCAGCTTTGTCCTCCTTATTCACATGGTCCATAATCACCTGGAGAGATAATTAGATTAATCCGGTAGTACGGTTGAGAAACCGGATTGTCTTATAGGACAAGAAAAAGAAAAGTGTCAACCTCTCAACCACCAAGGCGTGAGCGGAGGAAAGTTACATGTAGAAAACTGGTAGAACGGATAGTAAAGAGGACGGTACAAGTGGAACCCTGAGAATTCATGTGCTTATTGGTAACGCAGAGTGCTCTTAACTAACATGTCTTCCAATATTTACTCGCTTTACTTTCCATGAAAAAGCTCTATTGTAGACCTTGGACGACTGGATATTCACTTGCCTGATTTCAGCTCAAGAATTAAAAAAGCGAATTTTACCGTTAATTAACCATCATTGTGTCCCACCAAACTTGAAGTAAATAAAATATTGTTCCTTCTAAAAATAGTGAGGGTTTACTCTAACCCATGTATATCGCCAATATTAAAACTTTAAGATTCATTTACTAGAAGCAGCTGCTTCACTTGGCAGACTTATTGGAAACTTAACATTTCGGTCTACAATTCTGAATTTTGACTTTGAAATAACTTGGAGAGACGTGTCCGATGAGAAAATTTTTCAGTTGTAAATAACTCAAACAACGAAAATCAGGAAATTGAAAATTAGTGATACAACAATCGGAAAACATAGGACCTGTGTACAAGAAAGAGATTAGATCAGAAGGTACTCGTATGTAGTGCTGAGAACAGGCATAAGTTTAGCTCATTTCTTCAATGAGAAAGTACAAAGCAGGTAAAATTAAAGAAAAACAAAAATTAAATTTCATTTTAATAGAATTTTAATAAAAATTAAATATTTTTTTTATTTTCACTATAATGGACAAGTGCGAGGATTCACCCTATTTGTTTATCGTCCACTTGAAGTTCATCCGCCTCCTAAAAACGATGAAGACGCCCATCTGAAATTTCACATCGCCCATTTGGGAAACCCTGGTCATAGAGACTCATATCAAAAGAAAAAAGTTAAAAACATGATTACTCGTAAATCTCGGGAAAGGAGAGAATAATAAATTTTAAAATTATTTATTAATTAATGTTAATAAATAAAATTATTTAAAATAAATGCGGCCCATGTTGGTTCTTTATAAACAACTTCTTAGAGAGTCAAGTAAAATGCAAAATTACAACTTTCGGTTGAATTAACTAATAATTTTAGAGAATATTCACTTCGTAGAATAAAAAATTACTTCAGAGATAATATGAATGTTACAAACCCCGCAGAAATAGATAGATTATACAAAAAAGGACAATCATCATTGGAAATGATTAAAAGACAGGTTGTAAACATTCCCTATTTCAGGTAATCATTGGGAATTTATACCATTGTGCCAAAAGTGTCCTTGAAAACTAAAAAAGTACAGGCTTTATTATTTTCTTCCTTTCTTTTAATTTAATTTTAAAATTAGAATTTATTATTAATTATTATCTAAACACGTGCTTGTTAATAGTCTCTGTGGCACGTCTATGTGCGTTAGCATGTCTGTGTTTGAGTGCAGAAATGGTAAAAATATCTCAAATTGAAAGGCGTTTAGCATTATTCTGACATGCATATTGAAGGAGGCGATAGCGCAAAGGATTTATTCTCAACGCTTAGGGTTAAGCACAGGACATATTTGTAGAACCAGGATTCCTAGATCGAATATTTGCGGGAGAGAAGTGCAGAATCAGCCACATCATAGCAGAGCCATACTATTCTTCAATGAGGCTTACGTTAAAAGTGCTTGAATCTGATTCCATCGTCGTTATTCACTTAAACATGTACTTTTAAGAAACCTCAATTTATGAATGTAACACCTGATGCGACCACCTGCGTAATTTATTATGTGCCACACCCTACATTACTCAATTTCTGAACCTAAATCGACTGTTCTCATATTCCGATATCACGTTTTCGAATCTTTCCGCAGACTGACCGACCGAATTACAGTTATACTGAAATTATAATGGCAGGTAACAAAGATTGACCACGAAAGTCTCACAAACGACATCAATTCGAGATTTTGGGTGTAAACTAGGACAACCAGAAAATTGCAACTTTAAAAATAAAAATTGCAGAACATGTTTTTAATTGTAAAAATTGCATTATGAAAAAATAAACAAAATCATTTATTGTAATACGAAATTAAATATTCCTGAACTTTTTAAGGTCTAAAGTTTCGATTTTTAGTATGAATTTTCTTCAAAAGAGATATCGTCGCCCTTAACTGAGGCTGAGCTTCCGCAACAATTTTGTTGTCGGGGGCGTCTTCTGAGAGCGGTGCTTGGCTCAACGCCATTCCAAATGGAGTTCTGGGTACCTTCCTGGATGATGAATGCGTCCGTATTTGGGATCTCATTGCGACTGGGATTAAAAGTCTGTTTTCCACATCCGTGCCGATGCGGAGACAAGATCGACTGTTTTGGCCTACACCCTCTCTCCTGCAGGAAGAGTGCAAGCAGATTTCCCAGACACATGGCCTTGAAAGAGCTTTGGACGCCGCCGGACACCCCTCCATGCTCGAACCTGTCGGGCTTTGCAGGCGGTACGGGAAACGACCAGATGGGATGAATCTTCTCTTTTGAAGCCGGGAAACCTCTTGTCTGGGACGTTACCTGCACTGACACATTTGCCTCTTGCAACCTACTCAAGAGTGCCTCTGGAGCCTGTTCTGCCGCTGAGAAAGCCGAGAATATGAAACAGGAAAAGTACGGATTTTTTGTTTGTTCCACTCGCTGTTGAGACGTCTGGTTCCCTTGCGCTTACGACGCTAGAATTCTTAGTCGTCTAGAGAATCTGATCGCTACACGAAAAAAAGACCCTCGTGAGCGCTGCTGGTTATTTGAGCGAATCTCGCTCGCTATCCTGAGAAGGAATAGCCAACCAGTCAGGGCAGTTTCTATATAACCGTTACTCTATTTTCTTCAATAAATTTTTTGATGGTATGAGTAAATTTCTGGCGAAATATTTTTATTTGAAAAAATCTAGAAAACTTAGTATCCCAAATTTCTGAAGCTTAGTTTGAGCTAATTTCGATTAAATTTGAAAACAACGTGGGAATATTAACTGATTCTTTGGCCTAAGATAATTAAAAATCGAAACATTTTGATTAAAACTCCTTCAAATTCAGAGACAATTTTAAAAATTTCTGGATGACTCTGGGAGTAATATTTGGCTGCTTTTAGCCCGCTTCCCCATCTAGTGACAACAACTTAGAGTGGTTTCCTATTTGTGAGAACATTTCAAAACGTCTTTTGTCTTCACAGTGGCAACCTTTAAAGAAGAAATCAGGCTATCAAAATCTGTGAAGTAAGATTTTATTCTTAGAGCACAATTGTGTCAGATGTGAAACAAAAGCGACGTGGAAAAAATTTGGATGTAAAAGATTTCTCATTGAGGTCCCAGCTAAAATTAGATTTATTCCTACCACTTGTCATATATCTTGCGGCATCTGTGACGAATAAGACGAACCTTTGATGTTCAATTGAAAATTTTTTCGTTATTTCATCAACTTTAACACAAATTGTTGAAGTGGGAGGCGAAGAATGTAGGTAGTTACACAATACGAGAAACAATTATAGCACGTTTTTTTAAACTTTTTATTCTTAATTAATTTTAAATTATTTTAATTATTTTTAAAATAATTTTTTATTTTTTTATTTTTTATTTTTTATTTTTTATTTTTTTTAAACAAAAATTTATTAACAATAAAATATTATTTATTAACTATGGGGGAGAGCGGCTGCTGACATCACGGAGTAAGCGTTTCCGCGGATAACTGCGATACCAATTCTTTGCCTCAGCCAGACCGCTTCCCGCACGTCTTTCTTGCGGTGGGCCAATTTTCCCCCGATTTCCTTTAGGAAAGAGGCTGTAATACTTCCAGCCGCACCAGACGTCTCGATTGCTACCGGTACAAAACGGTAGCGGTCTCCAATTTCGCCATATTTTTTAATCTTGATTTTTTCGGCCAGATCGGCTGCCGATCCAGCAGACTGCGCCGAGCTGAGCATCATCGAGTTCGAGAAAGAATCCACAACAGTGCAGTCCCATTTTTTTTAATTAAAATTTTTTTTTAACAATTAAACAAATATTAGTTGAGGAAGCCTGCTGCGTGGATTGCGAACGAGTTCCCTCGGAGTATGGCTATTCCAATCTTTTGTCTTAGCCATAGCCCTTCTCGTTGATCCCTTTTCTTTCTGGCAAGCAATCCTCCGAGTTCTTGCAAGAATTCAGCCGTCATTGGACCAACGGCTCCCGATGATTCGGTCGCAACAGGAGTAAATCGGTAGCGATCCCCGAGGCAAGAATATTTCTTGATTTTTAGGTATTTCTTGATTTTTCATTTTTTATTTGAAAAATAATTGCAAAAAGTTTCAACTGTTGACTAAAATTGCAAAAATTGCTACTTTAAAATGAAAATGAAAAAATATAACTAAAATTAATTATTATTCACTACTTTATTATTTATCTAGCTTTTATTAAACTATATATATTTTATTGCAATTTATTGTAATTAGTTGCCCTAGTGTAAACAAATACCGACCAACCTTTGCCCAACAGAAAATCCGCGTAAATACAGCCGAGAGTATCCCGGAGTGAAAATTCTTCTCCCAAAGGAAAACCTTAAAATTATTGCCACAGACAAGCTTGGGTTAGGCCACTAACCTTCATGAACGTCAAATATCAAGGTTTCTCTCAGAATTCCCCGCTTTCGAAAAATTACTAAGGCTTACGACTATCTCCCCAAAATATTTAGCATCTTACGGTGGAAGCACATGATTTAGGACCACAGAAACTGTCCAATCACATGCATTACTTCACTAAAGTCGTGAATTCAAAAAGTGCTAAAATACGCTTATTTGGGTTCAGTGTTTCTGAGGATGCTGTTAATACATATTTTGCCAAAAATTGGGGACGTTCAATAATATTGGAAAGATTGAATTCTTTCCAGATCCCTAAGAATTTTGTTCTAAAGTCGGCGTTTCCTCCAACTTTACTCGACTTTGAAGTATTCCCATGAAATTGAATTTGCCTATTTTGTCCCCAAAAACCACGAGTTGGCCAGAAAATAGGACAGAAGTCGTTTATTCGTCGTCCAGCCATAAAATCAGCAACTTGCAATTATTTTGTTTGTTCTTTCAGTCATCTTTATAGTGTTTTTCTTTGTAGGAAAAAGAGGATGCTACGACTGACTCTTAAGGATGATTACCACCAACATTAATATTAAAAATTGTTACCTTCAGTCAAGACTGGTAACTCCCAGAATTGAAACTCATCCACATCGAAAATTGCTGCATTCTACTTGAACGGTGAGAACCAAAGGGGATGACTCGGAGAATACTTTAGACAGAAAAACGAGGAGGAGCCTAGCACTATTACGTTCTGGACCTTCCTCATAAGAGACGAATCGGGTTCTTGGCTTTCTTCACCGGACCTACTATCATTGATTCTACAAGAAGCTTTCTCCTGTCCGGGACCTCCGGTGAACATCAGAGATCTGTGGAAGCGTTCAAAACTAGATGATGTATGCCTGAGACTACCGGACAAGGTAGCGGTCGGGGTTATTACTAACTAATAATAGACGTCCCAGAGATCCAGAAGGTTGATCCTGTGCACAGGCTGTTGGTTACAATTGTATGCAGTTTTCTCCACGAGCAGGTGATCCACATGAAAACCTCAATTATTGCACCAAATTGTGCATTATGCCGGGAAATTGTCATATTGACATTTCACGGTCAAAGTAGGGCGCATCCTGGGAACTCATCCACTGAACTCATCCACTCCCCATTATGGGAACTCATCCACTGGAGTAGAGAAAGACTCCTTTTGGATGCAGGCCAGGCATTGGGCGCCTCCAAGTTATGTGGATCAATGAGGCCTCTAGGAACTGAAGAATACAAGTAGGTAACTGTGTTGGAATCGAACCCCCAGCAACGCAAATGTTATAGTCCTTCATATACCAAAATATTGACTAAAACAAACTTAAGGCAATTGCAGAGGAAAGCGTTTGTTGATTAAAATATTTTACGAAATACCAAATGCTTGGCGATTTTTTCACGTTCTGGGCAATCGCGGTGGGGACAACTCGAGTATAACTGTCTTTTCTTAAAAGACAGGGACGTCTGCCAACACCCAAAAGTCCGTGTGCCCCACTGGCTCCTCCAGTTGATCTCTGGGGTCAGTAGTCAAACCATAACAAAATCTCTTATTTTTGCGAGTGCATGTGTTCAATAATTATCACAAAAATCTAAAAGGCGTTAAAACCGAAAAAGGCAATCAGTCAGAAATATAAGGCAAAATATTGACGATTATTTGATGAACTGCATATTTCCGAGGGACAAAACAATCGAGTATACGATTGCAATCATTGGGGACACTTCTGTGGGGAAAAGAAGCATTCTCAGTCACTTTCTGTTCGGACGGCACAATGTATCCGTAAGTTACCTGTTAATCCAAGTTAAACAAATCCGGTAAACACAACAAATTCATCAAAATGGACGGAATAAACATAAAACTGAAAATTCTGATAAACAACCCTGTCTCCCATAAACACCCCCTGAAGAATCCCGACGGAGTCATCTTTGTTTTCGACATTTCCAAGAATATTTCGTTTTGTCTGGCAGAGATGTGGATGTGCAAATTAGTCACTACCGTTCACTTTGAAAGTCCAGTGGTACTCCTAGTGGGAAACAAGGCGGACAAAATCGACAGAAAAGTTGATTTTCAGGTTGACTTTGATCTTATTATTCAAGAGAGCGAAACTACTTGCCCGCGCTCATTCCTTTGGTTACATTGAGACATCTGCGGTCACTGGATACCAAGTCGAAGACATTTTCGAGCATATCGGTAGTTTTTTGAATTACCCTAGTGATAATGCTATTTACTAAGAGACCAGGGGGCCTTAACTTGTGAGACGACCTTTAATAAATTCACAATTTTTTTTTTTGTGCCCCGTAGTTGTCAATCCGGATTCCTCCACCTTTGTGGGGGAGATGGAAACCCGTTTCGTCTGACCATATCAAGGTATAGGTGAAAAAGTTCAATCGGATTCTCTGCAAGAATGGGAGAAGGCGCTTTCGTTCGGTAGTAAGGACAATGGAGGAACACATGTCGCAGTTGTTTGCAGGAACTGGGGTCTCCTAACTGTTTGACGTTTTCTGTCTTTTTTACGTTGAATGGGGTTTAGTGGGGATAACAACAATGCCGTGGAATAAAGGAAAGTGTCGTCTCAAGTTCAAACATTCTAAGCCATCAATGTGCACAGGATAAAGAACTTGGGGTCCTGAAAGTTTATTAGCAACAGATATAAGCCTATCATCCTTAACTATCACAATATTTGACGAGTCCGTCGGACACACTGCAAGACCATTTTAGACAAAACTAACGAATTAACTAATGACTGAATATTCATCTTCAGTGTTTCACAACAGACGCACAGAACAGCACAAAACTTCTTCAAGCGTGATTTTTAAATTAAAGATTTTTAAATTATGATATTTTTACAATTAAATTTATTTTAAATAAATAGCTGCAAATTTTTGATGGGATCTGTTAAAAAATAAGAAAACTATTTATCTTTTGATTGATTTATTAGCCGCGTGGCTCTTGAAATATTATCAAGAGAAGAATCATGAAGCTTAATAATGAACACTCGAAGGATGTCTTCCTATCACATCTTAGAGAGCTGGAGCAACTAAAGGACAATGCACAAATGTTCGCTGCAGTCCGACTAATGCGAGGAAAGAAAAAAGCGACAGTACATGTTATGGATGGGAAGGGGAAACTTATCTTAAAACCAGACGAACAGATCGAATTGATTGCTGCCCATTTTGAAAAACTGTTCAATGCGAACGGCCAAGAACTGGCCCCTTTCATCGGAGAACCGCGGATGCTGGAAACAATTATCACATCTAAGGAAGTTCAGAGTGCGTGCAGTAAGCTAAAGAATCACAGGAGCGCTGGACCAGACAACATCCCTCCCGAACTGCTGAAATATGGACCTATGCGTCTATTCGAAACCATTGCGACATTGTTAAATGGAATGTTTACATCCAACTCTGTCCTACCACTGGGGAAAGGGACATTGATACCTATACAAAAGCCTAACAAACCAAAGGGACCACTAGAAAGCCTACGCCCAGTCATATTGTTAAACACATTACGAAAAGTTCTTGCATCTGTTGCTTTGGACCGCTTAAAACATCCTGCAGGAAATTACCTATCAGCATGCCATAGTGGATTTCGTGAAGGAAGGTCGACAGCGGACATTCTGTGGAGCCACAGGTGGCGGTGTGCAACGGCTCAAAGATACAAAAATGCCACGACCATCCTGGGGATCGATATGTCAAGAGCTTTCGACACCATTAGCCGACACAAGCTAATGGTTGTCCTTCATCAATTTGTGGACCAATCATTGCTACGGATAATCAGAGTACTTCTCTCAAGTACTGAACTGTCAGTCCGAATTGGGAGAACTCTATCCCGACCATTCAAAACTACAATCGGCACTCCTCAGGGAGACTCCCTCTCCCCCTTACTATTTGTGATATATCTCGAAGCTGCACTAAAGGATCTAAGAACTTGCTATGAAGGAAAAATAAACGAAGTCGTATACGCGGATGATGTGGATTTTATATCCGAGGATACAGAAGCTCTCACACATCTGCTGGAAAATGCACCGGACAAACTGGGGGAATGGTTCCTCATCGTTAACCGGGCCAAAACGGAAATCACGGAAATCAAAAGAATGGACAACATCCTTAATGAACGTTGGCGACATGTTAATAAGCTTGGATCCCTACTGGGGGACACAGAAGACATCATCAAAAGGAAAACACTTGCAGGAGTAGCAATGCGAAAACTCAAAAAGGGATGGCTGAAAGGACTAGATGTCAATCTGCGGATACGCATGTACAATGCATTTGTGAAACCGATACTGACATACAATGCTGGTACTTGGGCCTGTACAGGTGCGGAATCAATGGCTCTCGATGGGTTCCACAGAAAACAGCTTAGAGTATTATTTGGCATGCAGTGGCCAGCCAGAATCTCGAATACCGGTATTTACAAAAAATGCAAGAGTAGGCCTCTAAGCCTGGAAATCACTGACGCCCGGTGGAGACTGTTTGGTCACGTACTACGCATGGATCTTGCTGCCCCGGCTAATGTGGCGATGGAGGACCATTTCATGTTCGAGGGCAAATGCTTCCGTGGCAGACCAAGGATGACCCTACCTATCATGCTGCACAAAGACCTCCAAAGGATGAAGAAATGCCTAAAGACGGGAGACGATCTGGACATGCTGAGATCGACTGCGTGTAACCGTGGAGGATGGAAGAGGCTAACTAATAACATTGTTTCTTGTATTGCACATGCTTTGCTATAACTATTATGGCAAGGCGATAAGTGCTGTAATAATAGCCGCGTGGCGCCATGTGGTGCTTCGTGGCTAATTGGTTCAAGTTTCTGTTTGATCGTCTGTTACTCCTCTCTCTTCCTATTAGAGTGGCGTAATGTGATCTACCTGTCTAGGTGACGCCCAGTGCCAGGCCGGCACGAAAAGGATCATTTGCTCTCCCCCACTCCACTGGAATGGAACTACTCCTCCAATGTAAAACGCTTTCGTGGAAGACCGTTAACAACCCTCCCGGTCGTTCTACAAAACGATCTGAATGCTGTGAAGAAAACATTGGCATCTGGTGACGATCTGGACACACTAAGAATCCTAGCTAAGCACAGAAAAGCTGGATCAAGCTAACTAATTCTCTTATATTTTTGGTGCACATTCGGGGCTATAAATATTATGGCTCTCCCGAAAGTGCTAGTAATAATGTGGTGTAGAATTTTCTAACGAAGTGATGAAGCCATCTCGCTTATTGGAACACGTAAAACTCAAGCAACCTCAATCACTAAGGAAAAATGTCGAATATTTTTATAAATTAAAAACAAAACTGACAAAGGATAAAATAACTTCATTAACAATATTTACAAATCCGCAAACTATTCAGGATTTTTATATTCAAGTTTTAGAAATGATAGCCAATAATGGTATTAAGAACCATGGAAAATGTCGATTAATGTGTTTACTCAGTTATTCAAAGCATTATGGGTTTGGATATTCAAGTTTGAACACTTCTCCATTTCCTTCTTCTTCTTAGTTGGCCCTCATTTATTTTTAAGAGTTCTCACAGTGAAGTCATTTATCCTCTCCTCCACCATACACTTGATCGGTTTAAGCAGTTCATCTTCTTCCTCATCTACTCAGCACATAACCTCTTCCCCAACCCAACTAAATATCCACTCTCCTTGTTTTCTCAATAGAAATATTATTATATCCTTTTTTGATGAGAAAAACCACCCCCGCATTCATAGAGTGAGTTTGATAAAATTATTACCCGAAGATGAATAAAAACGTATCCTTATTAACGGGCGGAAAAAGACACATAGAAGAGCTTGGAGAAATCTTTTCTTCCTTACTCTGATATCTTCCATATATACACCTCCACTGTCAATTGCCACTCCCAGATATCATAGTGAATGTAGATTTTTTACTTGTAGAGTGTATTCCTGTTTAGCTGCTTCCCAAGGGGACTAATTCGGTTGACTATTCAGCAGGACTAATTTTTAAATAAAAATTTAACTAATTTCATTATATCATATTTTTAAGCATCAAAATAAATTTTACATAATCGGCGTGACATTTCTGTCTTTATTGTAACAAATCTTTAAGTAAATTCACATTTTTAAAACGTGGCGTCATGTGGTCTACCAGTTATGAAAGTCCTGGAGGCCCTCAGAGTGCACTTAATGCATCGTAGAAAAGACCATTAACTACCCTCCCATCCGAAGAAACAGACCCTCCACTTTCAATTCTGCAGATAAAAATCAACGGAATCAAAAGCAAAATTCTCGAACTACGGTCTTTCATTAAAAAACAGAACATTGACCTGATTTTACTTCAAGAAAGCAGACTTACTCCATCATCACCTAACCCGCATTTTCAAGGATACCACTGCATCCGCCTGGACCGTTCAAACCGTCGTGGTGGGGGTCTCCTCGTCATTATAAGAGATAACATTCGATTTGCGGACACCTCAGAGAAACTACAATCACTAATAAACGATGGGACCACGGAAATATCAGGGATATCAATTACAAGTGGATTCGACTCTCAACATTACAAACATCTACGTCCCCCCTCCATCTTATTGCCCAAAAGATTCCCTCTATATCTAACCAAGTTAAACAAGTTCGGACATGTACCTTCCTTTCCGGACAGAAAAATCAAACAAAAACTCTCAATGACGAAATAATCTAAAAGGATTAGAAAAACAGAAGCAAACAGATGGGACAAACTAGTATCTTCCCTTCCATTTCAGAAATCTGCTCAGAAGATATTGAGAGAAATTAAACAACTTGGATCAAAAGGAAATTTTAAAAGACAACAGACGGATCAGCACAGTCTTAACAAGCTCATGAAATATTACGCCAATGTAAGCCACAAACCTTTCAGGAAAATGGATGGGCCTTCTTTATCCTCAATAAGACCAAAGAGAACACAGCGATTAACTTTATCTTACATTCAAATGTCAGTGAGGGTTTGAAGAGGATGAATTCTGTTTCTCATGTGGGCCTGATTATATCCCTGGTATTTTACTAAAACACATTAGACCTATTGCGATTGATGCAATCACAGTGGTTTTCAACTATTCAATAAACATGAATACAATCCCAATCATCTGGAAACTGTCCTATATACGCCCTATCCTTAAGCTTGGGAAGCCTAAAAACAACAACCATGATTTGGGGGTATTTCTGCTCTTCGGGAGTAAAAGAACTATATTTTATTGATGGAAAATGAATTTTCCAAATATTGCCACAAATTATAAGAATGTTTGCTCAAATCTGCTGAGAAACTCATTTAAACGCAAATGAATGATTATTACAACAATGACCTAAAACATATTTCAAAAATGACCAGAAAATGGATTGAAGATCACAATGCAAATATTCTCAATTGTCCAAGTCAATCACCGCACCTCAATCCCACAAAAAGTATAAAAAAGGTAAAATACTAAATTGGAATACGAATCCAATAATTCCGATTTAAAATAATTTCAGAAAAGAACGGTATACTATATTTTAAAAATCTAATTATAAATTATAAAAATCGTTTAAAAGCAGTGATTCTTAAAAAGGTCATGCCACAAAATATTAATATGTTATTTTACCTAACATGACTTTTTTCCTGAATAAATTTCATTTAAAATTTTTAATGGTCAAAAAATAAATTCTTAAGTTTGAAATCTCACAACCAATGTTTAATCACTAAGTAAAATGGATTTTTTGATTTTGAATAATATTCGATTTTTAATGATTATTTTTTTGATTGGAATATGTATACATTAACTTCGGCCCGCCCACAATAGGGTTAGGGTTAGGAATTAGAGTCGGGTTAGGGTTGGAAGTTAGGTATAGGGATTGGAGTCATGTGAGAGTTAAGATAGTGATTAGAGTCAGGGTTATGGAATAGGGTATGGGACTAGGATTAGGGTTGGGGGTTATGGTTAGGGATCAGAGTTAGTGGTTTGAATTAGGGTTAAATTTATATTATCAGTGATTTGTGAATTTCTAGGAACAATATGTCAAATATACTAAATCCTTTCTGTGCACACGTGACTATCTTTTCCACTAGATTTTTCAAGAATTTTCAGTTTTCTATGTTTAATGAATTTCAAAATACTACTGTGATATTAAAACATCCAACGGCAAGCCAAGAATTTTAATTGAATCAAATTCCCAAAAGTCATATTACACGCTTCAAAAATAATTGCTGAATATTTTTCCTTATAAACAAATTTTTTAAACGATTTTTGCAATTTTGAGAAAATGAATTTTTTATTTTACACATTATTTTTTGCTTTCGCCGGTAATCTATTTGAAGCAATTTTAGACAACAAGCAATATACCAGAACATTAGAGGTGGCGACTGTTATCGATGACGGATTTGTTTTCATTTTATATTTTACGCATAGCAAAAAGGCTTCGACTATAATGAGGACCAAATGAGAGAGTATGTAAATAAGATGTTCAAATTGTCTCAAAAAGTGTAATTGATGATAATTCAGTATTTTAACGCGATAGAAATAGAATTAAAACTTAGAAGAATATACTTCACTAAAGGAACTATTTCAAGTGATCCTATAAATGCGTATATACACGCAATGTTTATCGGCTATTTTCGCGGGGTAGACGCAGTTGTATTCTTTAAGTAATTATTCGAACTAATACCCAGAGATACTAAGTCAGATCTAGAGTACGTGGGAATCGCATTGAAAAAAACTGTTTGCTCAAATCGAGCAGTGGCGCTGGTTTTGAAAAGATACAACGATGAAATGACAGCAGGAATTATGTCTCATGAGTTACTCCATGTTCTTGGGTTTGATCACGTCAAGCCGACTGACAGCGGTTGCAATTATAGTTGTTTGATGACTCCTATTAGTCATGCCTATGAGTATAAATTTTCTAATTTTGAGATACGTGTCAGATCAAACAATTGCCGCTGTGCCTGCACTAGAAAACAAATGGGGGTGCCTTAGTACTACTGCTAATAATGAGTCAAATGCAGCTAAATTCCTGGATTTACACCTTTCTTCTTTTCCTGGTACAACATATTAATTATTATTGAGGGTCTAGGTTAGATTACCTGTGTAACGATTACTAATCAAAATTACTAATTATCTAATAATAATTTTTTTGGTTATTTCACATAATTTAATGTCACGGTCCAATGGTGTACCAATGCCATGATGATCCTCGATCGACTTTTTTTAAATTTTTAAAATACCAATCAGTCTTAATTAATAAATATAACCGTTTTTAAAATCTTCATCCACTTTGTGTTTTTAATATCCCCAAAAGACATCTTCAGAATATAAGTTAACAGACAACTGGAGAATAGGTAGGCCACCCTTCTGAAGGTAGTTGAAGGGTAGGGAAAGTCGAACGGTTCTCTTCCATGCAGAACTTGCACTGAGCGCCACCATAACAACAGGTGAACCGCATGACAACTCGCTAGGAAGATTATACGGATATGCAATCAACACCATATCCATCCCCAGTCTCCTTTCAGAGATGCGCGACGGTGAGAAATGGCCAGGTTAGCTACGTATGTGCAAAGAGCTAGTAAACCCATTCAGAGAGAAGGCTGTTCGTGCGGAGGAATTCAATCAGCATTAAAAAAGTGCACTCCGATAGAATTCCTCTGCAGAAATAAAAGAAGACACTTTAGGAACGCTGTTGGTTCACTAGCGGAGCATTCGAAGAGAACTCGAGAGATGTTGGAACATGGGATCACTTAATTTTTCGAGTTAATACTATCTTTCTTGGTGGTCTTGGGGTTAAATATTGTTTTTTAATACTAAAGACCATGGTAACACCAAATTAATTAATCACGTGATCCCAGCAAGCTCTAGAAGAAACCTCAACTTTTCCCGAAGCTCCTCTTTCGAGCCCACAAAAGCACGTATCGCCGAAAAACTGTATCTTCGTAGTCAATTTGACCGTGACATATTATTTGACATGCAACCTACTTCAGAGTGAGTATAGAGCCAGCTCGGCCGCTATAAAAAAACGAATTGTCGAATAGGATAATGTACACTGATTTACCCAATGGAATGCAATTTATTCCACTCGCTGAGGTGACATCCGGAACCATGGGACCCCCGAAAGTGGAATTTCCGAATTGTCCGGTCAAATTTTAGCCCGTTCTGACAATCTTCGGAACATATAGTATAATTAAAAAAATCGAAGATCTCAACCCAGCTTTAACTGCATAAAAAATTTTGAGAAATATTCATTAAACTTTCGACCTATTAAACTACAGGTTAATTAGCAACAGGGTAGTGAGTCAAACCGCACATGGAATTCAAATTTTCTTGTTTTATCAATGTATGCCATGCCACGTGGCGTCATGTGGTTCTATGTGGCTAGTTAGTCATAAATGATTTTTCTTCTTTCCGATGGCGTCATTGGATCCACCTTCTGAGGAGACGCCCAATGCCTGACCTGCATCAATAGGATCTAGAGACAAGTCCTGGAATGCTGGAACTAGTCAGGATCGAGGAGTTTGTTAGTTTGGTTACCTTGCTTTGGAATTATTTAATTTAATTTAACGTAGAATCATATAAACCTCAAACTATTCAGAGCTATGTATTCATATAAGATTGCAGACAGCCAGTCTTCCGAATTACTAGAAATAGAATTGCCGAGATGTCTGAAGATCTCCAAAAAGTTTTTGCTATTACGGATAAAACGTTGCTGTGATGATTGGATCGTTAAATTCTCCTGAAACAACAAATCTGATATCTTTTAAGGCCGATAGAATCTGCTCCTAACAAGAACATCAATACTCTGATAGTCGAAAGAATTTGGTTCAAAGGGAAAATTTCCTTTTGTTAATTTCGGATGCTGCAAATTTTATGAAATCAGGTAAAATTTTATGTTTTAGCAAAATACTAAAAAATCTTTACCCCAAGCTATTCCATGTCACATGTGCCATCTATTACACAATTGTTGTGAGAAAATAAGAGACTCTTATCCAGAAATTGATTTGATTATAGCTACTGCACAAGCAGCAATTAAAAAGAGCAATAGAAGAAAACTAATTTTCAGAGACAGAAACATCGCCATTCACCTCGTGTGCATTTGACAAGATGAGGAACCTGGATTAAGACCGCTACATACTATTCAGAAAATCTGATCGGAGTTCAAATAATTTCGAATCAATCGCGGATGATGGATATCTAGTTCGCATCTGATGGTTTATAATCGCTGGAATTTGGAAATGACAACAAATTTATTAAAGAATACATAAATAAAGGTTTCAAAAAATGATATTTCAAACATAATTAAAATGACTAATTCACACATATCTCCTGCCGAGTATTCATTACTCCTGAATTGTCAGCCAACTTTGTGCTCGGTTGAACGATGTGTCTCTGAGATAAAAATTTTTCAAAGATTCAACGGAAATTTTCTACCAGAAAATTTAGAAATTTATGTAATTGTATGTGTAACAAAAAGTTTTAGTGTTTTTATTGTTTAGTTATAAAATTAAATTTTTGGGACATTTCTCCATTTCCTTCTTCTTCTTAGTTGGTCCTTATTTATTTTTAAGACTTCTTACAGTGAAGTCATTTATCCTCTCCTCCACCATACACTAGATCGGTTTAAGCAGTTCATCTTCTTCCTCATCTACTCAGCGCATAACCTCTTCCCAACCCAACTAAATATCTGTTCCACAAATCAGGATTCCAGAGTTAAAGCTTGTCGGTCTTGGAAAACTCGTCTCGGAGAAATAAATAAAATTTGGAATATCCAGGCATGCAGATTCAACTGCCTTGGCTATCTATGATGTTCACAATCTACGAAACAATTCGCACACGACCTCCTCGGACGAAAACCTGAGATTCTCTCCTTATTCATGCGTCTCATGGGAGACTCCGATCTATGGAGTAATGCTTAGAAAATCGTGGCTACATAAAAAAGGGCTTTTGAGGAGACAGAAAGGGACAAAAAGAACATGATGCCGACATCCTTGGAGATCCTAATCAAAAGGAATAACGGAGACCCGATCCAACGTGATCAGGAGACAACACGACTTCAACGAGCTTGTGTAAGATCAAGGGAGGAGCATCGATTCATGCTGATTAAATTTGTCGGGATTTGGTTTTAACGGTTGTCTTGGAATAAAAAAATTAATATTAAAAAAGTGGGGGTCCTAAGGAACAGGCAACAATTAACCGAGGATACAGAATGGGAATACTTGTCCACGTGGATGGATGTACAGAGAGCTTTAGACTCGAAAATAGAAAAGGAATAAAGTCAATATTTGACAGAGTTAAGAGAGGATCGATAATCTGGCAAAAACAAAATGATCTCGGTGACTTATTCAAAGTCATCAATGAACTTATTACTACAACGGACTTAGGACTAAAGAGCTTGAACTTATTGACAAAAACGTACCCAGGATCCTTGTAATCATTCGGATTCACAGGAAACCGGAAATAAGGAAAGACTTTGCCCGCCAAGAGTCCAGTTTGTAAGGTGATTGCCATCCACTACATGTTAGTCAACTGATCTCCAATTCCTCTGAGATCTCGAGAAGAAATCGAATTATTGTTTAAGAAAAGCAGGGATTCCTAGCATGAGATTCTTTTTAACAAATTCGATATTGCTAAGGTTGAGATGATGTCCCCTGAAGAAAGCCAGAGGACTCTCATCTCAAATATATCTATTGAAAAGAGTGTCTAGAAAACTGCCCTCTCCGCCCGGGAATTCATATAAAGCAGGAGAGAACAAGGAATTGAGAAAGGACAGCCTAGAATGACAAGATAGCTCTTCCAGAACATTGGGCTCGCGATCATGAGGGGTAACTCCCTTCAGGCCATAATATAATAATAATAAAGCCTTTTCACGAGAGCCATAGTATTTATAGCTCCGAAAATAATCTTATGAAATATTATCTCATTTTTGTAAATCTTGTCTTTGGAATCTACAATATTGTTATATTTCATCCATTTAGATGTAAACACAGGAATAATCCGAATCATCAAGAAATATTCTTGCCTCGGGGATCGCTACCGATTTACTCCTGTTGCGACCGAATCATCGGGAGCCGTTGGTCCAATGACGGCTGAATTCTTGCAAGAACTCGGAGGATTGCTTGGCAGAAAGAAAAGGGATCAACGAGAAGGGCTATGGCTAAGACAAAAGATTGGAATAGCCATACTCCGAGGGAACTCGTTCGCAATCCACTCAGCAGGCTTCCTCAACTGACATTTGTTTAATTGTTAAAAAAATTTAATTATATAAAAAAAAAATAAAAAAATAATCTTATGAAATATTATCTCATTTTTGTAAATCTTGCCTTTGGAATCTACAATATTGTTATATTTCTTCCATTCAGATGTAGGCACAGGAATAATCCGAATCAAGAAAACCCTGTAGATTCCAAAAAAACATGAGGACAGTCAGGAGAATCAAGAAAACCCTGTATCTGACCAAAATATTACTGATAACTAGGGCAACATAAGTCAATAAAGTCACTTTCAATTCAGAGTTGGGCTTTAGTCAAAAATAATGATTAATTTTTAAAAAATGTCAAAAAAATTCTATAAAAAGTTTTTAGGTAAATTAGGTCAACTTTTTAGATTTTTAGGTCAATTTTTTTAATTAGGTCAATTTAAATAAAAATTCAACTAAATCATTATTATCATAATTTTAAGCATCAAAATAATTTTACATATTCGGCGTGACATTTCTGTCTTATTGTAACAAATCTTTAAGTAAATTCACATTTTAAAACGTGGCGTAATGTGGTCTACCAGTTATGAAAGTTCTGGAGGCGCTCAGGGTCCACTTAATGCACCGTGGAAAAGGACCATTAACTACCTCCCATCCGAAGAAGGACTCTTTGGACGACTGCAAACGACCTATGCATGGAACAAGCTTAATTAGCGACAACAGAGAGCATGGTGGCCATACTGCCAACTTAACAAACCAAACTTACCGAATCCGATATGAAGGGGGATTTATGAATATATCAAAGCAAGAAGGCCTTCAGACACTAATTACTCTGTGAAAGTTTGAGAGACTTCCCTTTTATGCAAGCAATAATTTTATTAATGACAGAATTTAAGAGTTTATCAGAAATTATAGTATATTAGTCCTACCACGTGGCTTGAACACTTCTCCATTTATAAAAATTCAACTAAAAACATTAGACCTATTGCGATTGATGCAATCACAGTGATTTTCAACTATTCAATAAACATGAATACAATCCAATATCTGGAAACTGACTTATACGCCCAATCCTTAAACCTGGAAGCCTAAAAACAATCCTACATCATTTCAACCATCTCTTTACTATACACCTTATCAAAGTTATTGGAAAAATTGATTCTTAACTTATAACTCCGTCCTTCTTTTTCGTTTCACAACATGGATTTAGAAGGGGTCATTCAACTTCTACCCACCTAACTTCCCTTAACCAATTTATCATTGAAGGCTTTAACACAAATCCTCGTCACCTCAAAACAGTCGTTTGCTCGATCGATTTACAAAAGTCTGTCTCAAGGAAAATCCTAACCGGAAATTGTTTGTTCTCCCCGTCAACCTCAATATAAAACTTTGGCTTGCTAACTTCATCAATGGAAGAAGGGCCCGGGTATACATGGATGGGACCAAATCAATTTCAAGATTACTACCCAATGGTGTCCCACAAGGTTCCCTCTATCACCCGCCTTATTTAACTTATACATGTCCGATTTACCACAACCCGATAATAAAGACGACTTCATCCTATCATATGCTGATGACTTATTTCTCCCGCGATCACCCAAAGGCATCAGAAAAACTACAAGAATACCTTCACAAAATTCAAATTTGGCTAAATTATAACCGGATTGATATATCTACTAAAATAGATTCTTCGTCTTTATTTACATCAGACAAACGACTTGAAAAAATGACAGTGGATAAATTTATCTACTAGACAAAAAAACCATTCATGAAGAAACTGAAAATCTTTGGGACCACCTTCGATACACACATGTTCTTTTCATCTCACGTCGACGATATCTCTGGAAGCTCCTTAAGAAAGCTAAGGATAATCAAAACTATTTTCGGTGGCATTAAAACTTCTTTCCCAGCGTTGAAAATGTTATACAAACAATTCATTGAGCCATCTGTCAGCTATGCCTGTACGTAATAGGGAATCAATCTGTCCTGGACGAACAAACAAAGAATCCGCGACATTCAGGCCTTAACAGCCACTACTATTAGTAATCTCGGAAACTAGAAAAACTAATACCCTCATCACTTGAAAACCTCATCCGACAAAATGGAAAGGGATTTGCTACCCTGTGCAGTCAGTCCAACTCCCAACATTACACAACCACAACGTGTCTTATGAGAAGGGTATAGATTACCCCTCTCCAATTTCTATTCCCAAAACCACCACCCACAGAGAAGTTGCGTTGGATCCCAGAAGGCGCACGAGGAGAAAATGAGAATTCTGATTAAGGCCTTCGAGATCACTTAATTTAGTAATTAAATTAACTATTGGTGTTCTTGGTTAATAATAATGAATTATACAGACATTTGCCTAAAAATAAGCCTTCCGATATTAAAAAAAGCCAAAAAAATTTGTGACAAATATCCCAAAGAGTTTTCAATTACACTGAATGGAATGCTTTTGTGTAAATTATGTGAGTTACCCGTAACCTGCAAGAAACAATTTTTTGTGAACAAACACAGGGAAACACTTTTCACGAATAAATATATCCACAAATAAAAAACAATTGAATATTGTTCCGAATGATTTCTTCAGAAATTTTGCAACAGACGGAAGCACTTGCATCCGCAAACATTCCACTTTATAAATTGAGGAATCGAGCAATTATCAACTTATTTGAAAGTAATGGGCATCCATTTCCTTCATTATTTATTATTTATCAACCCCGGATACACCGAGAAAAAAATTAAAGTAAACAACTAATTAAGTGTATCCAGTTTCCACTTCTACAGAGTCCATCCGGAATCAACATAAATGGTAAGACGTCCATACTTGCAGTTGTGGAAACCCCTCCAGTGGAGTGGGGAGAGCAAATGATCCTTTTTCGTGCCGGCCTGGCACTGAGCGTCACCTAGACAGGAGGATCACATGACGCCACTCTAATAGGAAGAGAGAGGAGGAACAGACAAGCAAGCAGAAACGTGGTCTTATCACCACATTGCTTCACGCGGTTTTTTTCCCATTTCCTTAAGAGTTTACTTGCAGCAATATAGTAGAAATTTTAGCTCAACAAATTATATCCAAAATAATTAATTTGATTTCAAATAAAAAAGTTATGGACGAAACTGATGTTGGGGGAAACAAATTTATTAATTGTCTAGTTGGAATGTTGGCAAATCCGCAAAGCTCTTACCTAATAGATTGTATAAAAATTGATTGCTCTCCGAATTCGTCTATCATCAATCAAATTATTGATGACACTATTTGGAAAATTAATGTTGAAAGAAACAATTTTTCTTTTTATTACCTATGCTGCTCCATATATGGTTTCTGCAGGAAATACTCTCAAGTTACTATATTCTAGTCTATATCATATCACATGTTTTGCTCATTTAGTGCATAAGTGTGCACTTAAAATAAAAGTATATTATGTCGCGAGCGCTACTTGCAACTATGCGCTACCTGCAATATCGATTTTTTGAATTTTTGGAATTTGAATTGTTATGTCACGCTTGTTTGTTAAGACATCTGTTGAATATGATAATCTCAAAATTATTCTGGAAGGAGGCTCACCTACTGATGTGCCTGCATATGCTATGTGCAGGATCCGAAAAAAGTCCAAGAGCTTCGTTCTTAAAAGAGGAAGAATGTATCTAAAAAACCCATAAATTGGTTATTGTTTCGGACAACGTTGAGGAAATGAAGTTTGTCGCTACTCAAATTCATGATTTAACACATTGTGGCCAAAACATCCTAGAAGCAGATTGTAAAGAACGATATTTTTTTGTGAAAAGAGATGTTATTCGCGATGTTGTTTCCCATTGTGAGACATGTCTTTTTGCCAGAAGTCTTAAGGAATATGATGAAGAAAATCAATAATAGCAACTCGGCCCAATGAGAGATTTCAAATAGATTTAATCGATCTTAAAAGGTACCAATTTTTTATATTCTGTAGGTTTAGCGAGCATAATGATGGTGTGGCTTTTAACGGCTACTGATATTTATTCAAAATATGCTGTTACAAAAAGCTTAAAGAAAAAAAGTGGTTCGGAAGTTGCTGACAACCTTGAGGATATATTCATGGATTATGGACCATGTTTATATTTACAGTCGGACAATGGCTCCGAGTTTAAAAACTCACATATCACTGCAATTTGCAAGAAATATAACATTATTCAAATTCATTCACGTCCAAACAACCCACGTTGTCTAGGTATACAATTGAATTATTTTTATTTTAGGAATTTTTTTTTTAACAATTAAACAAATATCAGTTGAGGAAGCCTGCTGCGTGGATTGCGAACGAGTTCCCTCGGAGTATGGCTATTCCAATCTTTTGTCTTAGCCATAGCCCTTCTCGTTGATCCCATCAGACTTTGTCGAAGATGTTATCGGATGATTCAAATAAATGTTGGAAAAAACAGATTAAAAAAGCTGTCCAATTTTATAATCTTAGTTATCATAGTTTAACAGGTTGCATGACCTTATATATAATTAGGTGACAATCCGTTTCGTCGTTACAGAGGCATCAAAGGATTTAATCCAATTCTCCCTTATGTAGGCTACATTGAAAAAAATGATGAAGCAGTTGTGAATGGTTTGAGAGTTAAGCGAAAATTTAGAAACTCAAATTGAAACAGAGAGATTCGTTAAATCAAGTGGAGAGGCAGGTTATCAATTTTTTTATTATTTCATAGAATTTGGCTTTATACATTGTCCATTAGATTTGAATTCCCCTTATTTCAAAAGAATGAACAGAAAAATGTGTGTTCATTGCTCAAAATACTCATTCGAGAAAGGAGATGAGGTTAGTTAATTATGTCGCGAGCGCTACTTGCAACTATGCGCTACTTGCAATATCGATTTTTTTTCTTCGAAATTAAACGAATAGTCTTATGACACTCACAAGTCGAAATCGGCAAGACAAGATAAGACAAATTTTATTTTCTAACAAACCCCAAAACTAATTACTGTAAAGAAACCAAACCTGAACCAAAACTAATTAGTCGAAATCGGCAAAAGAAACCAGTTTACTCAAAAAACATGAAACTAAAATTACATATAGATTTATGTTATGCCTTAAAAATTATAAAATTGAAATATTTTTTAAATTATTAAATTATCTTACTATTAATAATACTGATAAGCATTCTAAATAATTAAAAAATTAATTTCAACAATAAAACTCTTCATTTTCAATATTTTAAACTATTAAAATTCCAGGTTAGACGATTGTATTCATTTAAGTTTCAATTAAGACAAAAAATTCAAAAAAAAATTTTATTTATAAGAAAAGGTAAGTCACTTCTTTTTAAGCTTTTTAACGCGACTCATGTGGACGATCTCGGTATGTCCCTCATTTGATTGAAGTGTCATTCGCTTGTTAGACAATATATCTACGACTTTCACTTTTCCTCATCTCCTTTCTCGAATGAGTATTTTGAGCAATGAACACCAATAAGGGGAATTCAAATCTAATGGACAATGCATAAAGTCAAATTCTATGAAATAATAAAAAAATTGATAACCTGCCTCTCCATTTGATTTAACGAATCTCTGTTTCAATTTGAGTTTCTAAATTTTCCCTTAACTCTCAAACCATTCACAACTGCTTCATCATTTTTTTCAATGTAGCCTACATAAGGGAGAATTGGATTAAATCCTTTGATGCCTCTGTAACGACGAAACGGATTGTCACCTAATTTATATAAAAGGTCATACAACCTGTTGAAATAAGATAAATAAAATTATAAAATTGGACAGCTTTTTTAATCTGTTTTTTCCAACATTTATTTGGATAATCCGATAACATCTTCGACAAAGTTCAAGTGATTGTCTGATTGAATCCTTCTACAATTCCTATAAAAAAATAATTCAATTGTATACCTTGATTATGTGGTTTGTTTGGACGTGAATGAATTTGAATAATGTTATGTTCCTTGAAAATTGCAGTGACATGTGAGTCTTTTAACTCGGAGCCATTGTCCGACTGTAAATATAAACATGGTCCATAATCCATGAATATATCCTCAAGGTTGTCAGCAACTTCCAAACTACTTTTTTTCTTTAAGCTTTTTGCAACAGCATATTTTGAATAAATACCAATAGCCGTTGAAAGCCACGAATAACCATCATTATGCTCGCTAAACTAGAAAATATAAAAAAATTGATACCTTTTAAGATCGATTAAATCTATTTGAAATCTCTCATTGGGCCGAGTTGCTATTATATGATTTTCTTCATCATATTCCTTAAGACTTCTGGCAAAAAGACATGTCTCACAATTGGAAACAACATCGCGAATAACATCTCTTTTCACAAAAAAATATCGTTCTTTACAATATGTTTCTAGGATGTTTTGGCCACAATGTGTTAAATCATGAATTTGAGTAGCGACAAACTTCATTTCCTCAACGTTGTCCGAAACAATAACCAATTTATCGCCTTCTGGGTCTTTTAGATACATTCTTCCTCCTTTAAGAACGAAGCTCTTGGACTTTTTTCGGATCCTGCACATAGCATATGCAGGCACATCAGAAGGTAAGCCTCCTTCCAGAATAATTTTGAGATTATCATATTCAACAGATGTCTTAACAAACAAGCGTGACATAACAATTCAAATTAGTATTAATAGTTTATATTAATTTTATACAATAAAATTAATATTTTATATTACTAAAAATTAGAATTTTAATCCAAAAGAACAATTTTTATAGATTCAAAAAAATTCAAAAAATTCAAAAAATCGATATTGCAAGTAGCGCATAGTTGCAAGTAGCGCTCGCGACATATTACATTGACAATATAGGTTTTCGTAAAAAAGACCATGGGACAAATCCCTCGCTAAAGTTAGGAAAATTTGAATTTCCCTACAGTGAAAAAGTGAAAGTCGTAGATATGTCAACTCTAATTTCGACATTTTGAATATTGATTGAACCAAATGTCCTTTCAATTTCCTGCTTTTTGATTTCATAAATTCGACAAAGATGAAGATGGATGCACTTTATCACTTCATTATGTCTTCGGAGATAATCACTATTTTGCATTTTACCACACTGAGTGGCCAAATGATCAACAATTTTTTTGCTTTCTTTACAATGGTTGCATAATGACCACGTGTGTGCAAAAATCAAATTCCTATCTTACAGAAAACAGTACAATGCTTCTCTCCGTGGGCCGTTATTTCCCTTGTATAACCATTCCGAGGAAGTATATAGGTCGACATTTGTTTCATCAATACATCTGAACAAAATAGAATGTAAGGTTCTGCAATAAATTTTTATTTAATAAATATTTCCTCTGAGTGTCCTTGAGAGACTTAATATCCATGCTTTCCTTCGGCAATTGCATATTTAGAGGCAAGAAATCCTGTGATTGTAGCCAAGTGCCATTTTTTGTCATTATTACTCGCAGAATCCCCGACCTTTGCAAACAAACAGTCGACTGTTTTTCCAAAATTTAAAAGAACTGGAGAAGTATTAATTCGCTCTTAAACTAAATCGAGGTAAGTCCTCTTCCAAAAGTCTTCCTGTCCAAATACAGCCTCTTTTTATTTGCAGGTTTGAGGTGCAACTTGAGTAAGCTAGGAAAATTGCGTACTCATTTATTGCGCGAAATAAGTTCACAGAATTTAACTTTGTTTTTGAAAACATGGTTATTCTCTTTTAACATTTTCAAGTATGGACTCCATAACTTTGCTTTTAAGAACATTACTTCCCTCATCTTCAAAACACCCAAATATCGATATCCACTGAATCCTTCCAGTTCAGTTTGTATCTACTAAATTGAACAGGGAGTATTTGAGGTACTTGGAAGTTTATAGAAAAATCCAAGCATATTTTTAAGAGGAAACTTAAGAACGTATCCTTTGGCGCACTTAGTGCAAATTTTCTTGTGCATAGTGCAAGAAGATAATAGTAAACAGCTGGACAAAATCATCCCTAGAAGGGGAGAAAAGACACATTAAAAAGTTAGTCTGGATCAGTGGTTCTCAACTGCGGGCCAAATCAATAATTAACAATTGGTTCGCTGGCCGCAAAATTTTTTAAGAAAATTAAACTTTATTAACTAAAATTAATGTGAGAATTGAATTTGCTTTCCTTTTACTATTCTTTCAAAACAGGAACTCAGTTTTGATGACGACGTAGAAGAGTGCAGTGTGACGATTGCCGGGCTAGAGGCCTGAAGGTCGCTCGTTCGAATCCCGATACTGCTTTGGTTAAAGTTTCATGCGCAATACAATATGCTTTGGCTTGAATAGTAAACTTTACCGTCATAGGAACAAAATGTCAAATATACTAAAGTCCTCTCATGTGCTGCACATGTGACTATCTTTTCCACTAGGTTATTCAAGATATTCAGTTTTCTTGTTTAATGAATTTCAAAAATACTAATGTGATATTAAAACATCCGAAAGACAAACATAACAATAGAATTAACCTAGAATTTTAATGGAATCAAATTTCCCAAAGTCATATTACACGCTTCAAAAATAATTCTTAATATTTTTCCTTATGAACGAATTTTTAACCAATTTTTGAAATTTGAGAAAATGAATTTTTTATTTTACACATTATTTTTTGCTTTCGCCGGTAATCTATTTGAAGCAATTTTAGACAACAAGCAATATACCAGAACATTAGAGGTGGCGACTGTTATCGATGACGGATTTGTTTTCATTTTATATTTTACGCATAGCAAAAAGGCTTCGACTATAATGAGGACCAAATGAGAGAGTATGTAAATAAGATGTTCAAATTGTCTCAAAAAGTATAATTGATGATAATTCAGTATTTTAACGCGATAGAAATAGAATTAAAACTTAGAAGAATATACTTCACTAAAGGAACTATTTCAAGTGATCCTATAAATGCGTATATACACGCAATGTTTATCGGCTATTTTCGCGGGGTAGACGCAGTTGTATTCTTTAAGTAATTATTCGAACTAATACCCAGAGATACTAAGTCAGATCTAGAGTACGTGGGAATCGCATTGAAAAAAACTGTTTGCTCAAATCGAGCAGTGGCGCTGGTTTTGAAAAGATACAAACGATGAAATGACAGCAGGAATTATGTCTCATGAGTTACTCCATGTCTTGGTTTGATCACGTCAGCCGACTGACAGCGGTTGCAATTATAGTTGTTTAATGACTCCTAGTAGTCATGGCCATGAGTATAAATTTTCTAATTTTGAGACACGTGTCAGATCAAACAATTGCCGCTGTGCCTGCACTAGAAAACAAATGGGGGTGCCTTAGTACTACTGCTAATAATGAGTCAAATGGAGCTAAATTCTGGATTTACACCTTTCTTCTTTTCCTGGTACAACATATTAATTATTATTGAGGGTCTTGGTTAGATTACCTCTGTAACGATTACTAATCAAAATTACTAATTATCTAATAATAATTTTTGGTTAATTTCACATAATTTTATGTCACGGTCCAATGGTGTACCTATGCCATGATGATCCTTGATCGACTTTTTTTAAATTTTTAAAATACCAATCAGTCTTAATTAATAAATATAACCGTTTTTAAAAATCTTCATCCACTTTATGTGTTTTTAATATCCCCAAAAGACATCTTCAGAATATAAGTTAACAGAAAACGGGAGAATTGGTAGGCCACCCTTCTGAAGGTAGTAGAAGGGTAGGGAAAGTCGATCGGTTCTCTTCCATGCAGAACTTGCACTGAGCGCCACCATAACAACAGGTGAACCCCATAACGCCACGCTCGGAAGATCATGCGGATATGCAATCAACACCATATCCATCCCCAGTCTCCTTTCAGAGACGGCGACGGTGAGAAATGGCCAGGGTTAGCTACGTATGTGCAAAGAGCTAGTAAACCCATTCAGAGAGAAGGCTGTTCATGCGGAGGAATTCAGATCAGCATTAAAAAAGTGCACTCCGATAGAATTCCTCTGCATTCCACCTCGTGTGCATTTGACAAGATGGGGGACCTGGATTAAGACCGCTACATACTATTCAGAAAATCTGATCAGAGTTCAAAATAATTTCGAATCAATCGCGGATGATGGATATCTAGTTCGCATCTGATGGTTTATAATCGCTGGAATTTGGAAATGACAACAAATTTATTAAAAAATGCATAAATAAAGGTTTCAAAAAAATGATATTTCAAACATAATTAAAATGACTAATTCACACATATCTCCTGCCGAGTATTCATTACTCCTGAATTGTCAGCCAACTTTGTGCTCGGTTGAACGATGTGTCTCAGATAAAAATTTTTCAAAGATCCAACGGAAATTTTCTACCAGAAAATTTAGAAATTTATGTAATTGTATGTGTAACAAAAAGTTTTAGTGTTTTTATTGTTTTGTTATAAAATTAAATTTTTGGGTTAATTTTTTTAGTTTTTTGGTTAATAAAGTTAGGAGTTCTATCCTAAACAAATGGGTGTTAGTATCCAGAACGGGTGTGAGGCTGCGGTTCATGCAGCAAGGCGTTTCTTCACACAGAAAATTATTTCAAATGAATGCATTGGAATCAAGTTGGACATAACGAATGCCTTTAATTCTCTCAGAAGAGACGAAATTATGAAAACGTGTTGGAAGAGGGCTCCAAAGCTTTTCCCTCTTGTCAATTTATCCTATGGGAAGATACGTCTTTGGTTTTTGAAAATGAAATTATTAAATCAAAAACGGGTGTCCAACAAAGAGATCAGCTCGGACCTCTCTTATTTGCCTGACCATTGATGAGGTTCAATTGATGCTCAGCTAAATCTCTGGTACCTCGATGATGCCACAATTGGAGGATCGTAAACATTAGGCTTGGACATCAATGTTAACAAATCAGAGCTAATAAATGTCTCATATCCATACACCGACTTCCTCTCTATCAAGGAGTCTTTTACGAACTGCTTCCTGGGATCCCGACTGTGCCAGTTGATAAATTATATTTCCTCGGATGCCCACTCAGCGAAAGAATTTAAGAACCATCTACTTTCCAAAAATGAAGAATTAACACGCCTTGCGAACAGATTGTCATGTCTCGACTCTCACACATCTTCTTCCTATGAGAAACAACATCGGACTACCCAAGCATATCTACTCCGATGTTACCCTGCTACGAACAATACGACAGTCTACTTTCAATAGACAAATCTCTCAAGCAAACTGTTGAGTCATTAATTAACGTCCGCTTCGACGAACTTGATTGGAAACAATGTAAGCTTCCCTCTGGATTTGGGGTGTCGGTCTAAGATCGGCGCTGGAGGTTGCGTACCCGGCATATCTATCTTCTCTCAAGCTGCAGCCATTTGACACGGCAAGTCTTCATAACACTATTGGACTTCGGTGGAATGAGTCATTTGACGAAGCTTGTCGGAAATGGAACGGGTCCGGACTAAAAATCCCAGAAGACACAACAAAGCAAATAATTGGGATAATAATTTTGGAAGACCTTAAAAAAAAGCAAATCAACATCTCTGGCTTGTTTGGTGTCAGCTTCAAGTAGAGGGAGTGGAGCATGGCTTGGTGCAATACCTTGCCCAAACCTCGGGACCTTTTTGGACGACGATTCTTTGAGGACTGGAATCGGACAAAGGCTGGGACTAGACGTTTGCCAGGAGCACCATGCCGATGCGGGAAAGCAGTCGATGCAAAGGATTGCACCCGCTGTCCTGCAGAAGAAGCGCCGGAAGGACCACGTCATGCTGCTCTGAACGATGTGATCGTCAGACCTCTGAAGGCTACAGGCTTCCCAGCACAGCTTGAACCAGTGGGTCTTGATCGAGGAGATGGAAAGACCTGACGGGATGACCCTTTTCCCCTTCACGTCTGGAAGATCTTTGGTCTGGGACGCAACTTGTGTACACACGTTCTCAATCAGAATATTTTTAAATCGGTTCAGACACTGGAGCAGCTGCTTCGACTGCGGAGAAACCTAAAAATCAAGAAATATTCTTGCCTCGGAGATCGCTACCGATTTACTCCTGTTGCGACCGAATCATCGGTAGCCGTTGGTCCATGACGGCTGAGTTCTTGCGAGAACTCGGAGGATTGCTTGCCAGAAAGAAAAGATCAACGAGAAGGGTTATGGCTATTCCAATCTTTTGTCTTAGCCATACTCCGAGGGAACTTATTCGCAATCCACGCAGCAAGCTTCCTCAAATGACATTTGTTTAATTATTAAAAAAAACTTATATTAATAAAAAAAATAAAGTTAATTTTTAAGTTAAATTTTTTATTTTTTAGGTTAAAAAAATCGCCCTAATAAACGAGGTCATACTCTAATATTATTATTTAAGCCAAAGAAACACCGTCTTAACCAATAACTGATATTCAGGTGATCCCGGCATCTCTCAATAATCGGACTATCTTTTCTCGATGCTCCGACCGTGATCCCACACATTTTCTATACGGACGGGGTCTTTTTTCCCTCCTCTGTGTAATTACCTCCAGTTACCTCTATGATAGACTCGAGTGTTCAGGGGGAAATTTCTTTATCTATATTTTTCCAGTAATTTTATCGTATTTGACAAGATCTCTGAATTTTATACTCTAATAAGGAAAGTGAATAAAATTAATATTATTAGATGATTAGTAATCGTTAGAGAAGCAATCTAAGTAAGAGCCTAAAATATAATTAGCACATTGTACCAGGAAAATAAGAAAGGAGTAAATCCATAGATTGGCTGCATTTGACTCATAATTGGTCCCAGCATCGTCGGGGACATTATTATTAACATTGACTAAAATTAAAACAACTCATTACTCGATTCTAGGCAATACCACATGTAATCCAATGAAGGCACAGCGTCGATTGTTTTTCTAGACACATGTCTAAAAATTAAGAATTTTCATACTCATATTTATGGCTGTAAGGATTCATTAAACAATTTTTATTGCAATTACTCTCAGTTTCTTGGACGTGCTCAAAACCAAGCAAGTGGAATAACTCATGAGACAAAATCGCTGCAGTCTTTTCATCGTAGGATTGTTTATAAATAATTCCCACTGATTTAGATGTGCAGATTTTTCCGATAAATGCTATTCCCACTTTATGTATTCCTGATTTCACTTTTATATCAGCATTTCTGAGAATTAGTCAGAATAATTACTCAAAAAACAAAACCGCGTCTACACCAATTAAATATTTTTTCTTAGTTGCGTACAAAGTAGCAATTTGAGGATCAGTCGATATAACGTCGTCAGTAAAGTGTATTTTTGAAAGATTTAATTCAATTTTGATTGTTCCAAAATACTGGTTATGATAAAATATACTTTTTGAGCCAGATCGAACAATTTTTTAATGTGCTGTCTCATTTGGTTTTTATCAAAGCCGTAATATTTTTGCTATATGTAAAATATTAAATCTAAACAAAATCTCTATCCAGAACAGTGGATACATCGAATCTTTTGTTAAGGTGTCTGTTGTCTAAAATTGTTAAAAAATAAATTACCAACGAAAGCACAGAATAACGTGTAAAAGAGAAAATTCATTTGCTTAAAATTGCAAAAATCGTTTAAAAATTGCTTTTATAGCTGAAATTATTAAGCAATTATTTTTGAAGCGTGTAATGTGGTGACTTTGGTTTTATTTGTTTTATTTTTAAATTTGTTATTAATTCTTAAGTTTTGTTTGCTTAAGATGTTTTTATACCACGTTACTAGTAAAACTATCCCGACTAGCCAATTTTTCATCCTTCTTGCACTTTAGGTTCAGAAAAGGCTTCGTAAGTGACTCTGTCCTCTTGAGCTTAAAATATCCACTTCCAGCTTCTTCAAATACCACTGTGAATTTAGTAGTGATACAAAATTAATTGTCAATCTGTTTCTATTAAATGATTGAAAATGGAGAGTTGGAATAATTTTGTCTTTATTAAAAAAATGCTGAATATTTAAGAAATAGAGTCGATTTCACAGTTTTATTGCTGCTGTTATTGATCGATTAGTCCTTTGAATGACTATTTCATAAATTATTTAAATCAAAAATTATTTTGAAGGAAGTTAATTAAATATGGGTGACTGGTAATTGTTGAATAATTTTCAGCTAAATTTAATAATTTTTAAAGCTATTATTTTTTGCTAGAAACAAGTTGCCTAACATATCACAAATCACCGTGAGACGATTTTTTTTAATTTTGTCTAAAAAAGTGATTGGAGTTGCAAGTTACAAAATGGGAGATCTTGACATTGATCCCCCTTTTCAGATAAAAAATAAAATTTGCAATTTAATCTAAAAATAGTTATATTAATCTTAGTTCTAGCTGTAATTTACTAGACATGTAGAGGAATGAGGCTTATTAATGGATCTTTCATTAAAAAAGTGTGTGAAATGTAAAAATCAATGATTTTGAAGAACAAGAGCAAATAACTGCCTTAAATGAACAAAAAATGTATTTAAGTTTTATTAAAATAAAATGTACTTAACCCATAGAAAGTACGAGGGTCCCCTTTGTCACTGATGAAACCAAGATGTGGTGTTCAAATATCGTTTTTCACCAGTGGATGTTGAAAATGCAATTAAATCTCAAAAACTAACCTACTCAAGCGGACCAGATAAAATTCCATGATTGTAGTGCATCGTTTGACTTTATCGACCCCGGTCGTTTTCCAATCAGGGAGATGTCTCACTACTACCTCAAATTTCTTGCGGAAATCGAAAATTCCGCAAGATTCCGCCAAGGAAAGGAGCGGCGCTGTACGGGACACTCCACGCATTTCCTCTGCGTGGTTTAGCCTCCCATATACTACCCCATGTGGAAAGCATTTCCGCGTCCTGCTGGGAACATACACTATGGCCATTTTCGTGTAGGCGACGGTAAAACAATCTTCGATTAAACAGATTATTTTCTCTCCTTCTCTTACACCGACTTTCATGTGTATAGAGTTTCCTCTTATACATCATTATTGCCCCCTCTAACTCCACCTTTGCCTTCTCAACTCTTTTGAGGTCCCATTAGGGAACACGGAGTTTACTAATTAGCCCCTTTACTATAGGCGGTGCTTTTCCTCTAACCCCTCTCGCCACATTACTTATGTGCCCCTCCAGTGCATCCAGCTCAGTCTGTCTCCAAGCAATTTGGCACAGATCTGCTCCTCCATTTACTGGGTGGTCTGGGCTTGTCCGTCAATTCCTCATAGGTGATCTGTGCAGCATACAGCACTAGGGATGTCACCCAGTTGCCTATTTTTGCTTAGCCCCCCCCGCAAAACCCACAGCTTTTTTGATACAGGTTAACACTACCGGTTAACCTTACAATGAGGAATCTTGCGGGTAAATCTACGGTCCTCAAGTTGGACATCTGCCGCTGCAGCGAGATTCCGCGCAAAGACCTCATAAACATGCTTGAGCTGCAACGTATCACAGCTCTAGTGCTCGTGCTCTCTTTGAGATACCCACTCAGCTTCAGAAACACAGTGGACCTCTTCGATAATGGCAGATAGTGAATGCAAGTTGGTTTTTGGCAACAATATTCCCAACGATGTTGATATTAGTTCTTGTGTCATCCAGCCTACAGACGACGGTCCTGCTTCTACTATACTATCTTTATTTGAATTTGCAGGAAGACCCATAGGATTCGATTTCTCGGTATGATTAGAAACGGACATGTACAACACCACAGCATATTTAGAATATAAAGATACGATTAAGGTCATATTATTTTATCAGAAAAGTTAATAACCACCATAAAATAATTTATGGTCAATAAAACAGAGGGAAAGAATAATGTCACTTCTTGAAAAATAGAGGAGATCAGCAGTAAAGTTAGCTTTGGGCAGAAGACTGCGTGACGTCCTACAGAAGAAGACAGGATTCTTGCCACGGTGAAGCACATTGTGGAGAAGAGGATTCGAGGGATCCGACGCTAGAACGAGACTAAATGGAGATGGGGTGCATCGGAAGTGTCCAAGCCGCGTAGACGGACTAGCTAAAACCCTTAACCTAACTCCTAATCGGTTTGAGAATAAATTTGTTTCGTTTTCGTTATGATCAATAATGCGAGACGTCCTGAGTACAGAAGTTTAAGGTCAATAATGCCTACTGCTACCTTTTAGATAATTTTTTACTCTCAATGTATCAGCATTTTTTCTCT
This sequence comes from Dicyema japonicum, assembly GCA_011109175.1. NCBI lineage: Eukaryota > Metazoa > Dicyemida > Rhombozoa > Dicyemidae > Dicyema > Dicyema japonicum. The sequence continues at coordinate 628,750 of RDEW01000004.1, forward strand.
GACGATATTCGTGTAGTTTACATAAAAGTCGATAAAATTGTTTAAACATTGATTGTGGGATAGTTAATTTATAGACTTTAGCTGGACATGATGGCACGGCCGAACATGATGGCTGCGACAAAAAGCAATTTGCTTGATATATCGTTTTATTTTACATAAACAACTTTTTTAATTTATGGGAAAGATTATTTTATTGTAGAAAGACTAATCACATTTACTTGGGGTTGCCATGACTTTTCCCCACTATGTATCTGTCGCGGGGAGAAATTGAAGGTGTATCAACACAAGAGAATAGGTCTTCTAAGAAGTCAGTAAGAGTACAGATGTGTAGTCAAATGTCCGATTCTGTTGGCGCCAACTTGTTTTAGGGGATCCTGGGAGGTTATTCCAACTTCAAGTAATCTCATTCTTTAACTTGTCGTGTACGAAAATATCTGATTTATTGACTTGAATTTTGTTATCGAATTTCAACGTTTTGGGGGATATTATAGACTGCATTGAATATTACTTTACTCTCTTCGACTTCCTGATTCCACACTTCCCACAGGGATGCGAATGGATCCATCAAATCTAGTGGCCGAAAGGTCACGTTTTTTTATTTTCTAGCAGTGATCGCACATGGATCTTCTACGCGAGAAAGACAAATTCACCCTGTACGTGACCGAAGTATTCCTGAGAACACTCAAAAGATTCGAGAGAGCTCAATCATGAGCAGAAGACAAGTTTATGGAACTCCCACCGTTTGTGTGACATCAGCATCATCTCGGTGGTTATCACACGATAACAATTCTCCAAGGTCTGAAGGGCTGTTATTTCTTGCGTCGACCACTTGGCGACAAAGTCGTATGCTAAACAGCGACATCTGCAAGGCATAATGAGACTCCCATTGTGTTGTCAGCATACAAAAAAGATCCCTTTCATCCCTAGTCCACTAGAGAGATATGCATGAACACAATAATCGTAAATGATGTCAAACTCGACTATGGGAAATGGGATCACTTATTAGGCAAGGACTCATATTGGGGACAACAGACATCACTAAAGCGTAGTCTCCCCATATATCCACCTACCACCAAATAAATAGTCTCAATCAGAATTTTAATAAGACAAATTAAAGTGAAAATATAATTAGACAAATTCGATCAGCCAATAACTCAAAACTTCCTATCACGTGGCCTACTAGCATCATAATACCTCCGTTCAGTCCTACTCCGTCTCTGTCATTACAACGACCATAACCTTCACTGTCCTTTCCGGTTGACTATTTCTGTCCTCATTCTCGGGTTTCTTCATTACCTTGATATTCGGCCTTTCAGGAGACTCATTAGGAACCGGTCTCCGATTATTCTAGTTTGAACAAACAACCACAACGTAGATGATCTTCCTCTCCTTCTTTTGGGCTATAAAGTCGATCAGTCGAGTAGAGGATTTCAACACATCTGAAATTAAAAGTCCCCGAACCTTGTCTCTTCCGCTCTTTGGAGTCGATCTCCTCAATTATGGCCTCAATTGACGGAGGCTGAATCCGTTTGTCCACGTGGGTTGAAAAGAGCTTGAAATCGTCATCTACAATAGAATAAGGAGACAGACCATCCTCAATTTTGTCTTCAGGTGGGATTGTATTCTTTAGTGGGATACGTTGGGAAGTGGAGAACTCGATGATGCAGGGGAATTCGAATCCTTAAAATATAGAAGGGAAATCACCATTTTCGTCCAAAATGACTTTCCCGTCCAAATCTGGAATTCATAGACATCGTGATAGTCATGAACCCAATATAGGCCGTTTTGTAGCTGTATTTCCCGCTAAATATGGGAGGGGAAAGGTAAAAGTATCTGTGAGCAGAAAGTGGACCAAAGTGAGTCATAAACTCTTGTTGAGTGATTTTGGGAGGCAATTTTCGGACAGAAATCTGTTATTAAGCAATTTTATACTTTCAAAAAATGCACATCATCAGTCTTCATTTTTATTTATTTATATTTAAAAAATACATTATTAATAAATATATATTTTAAATAAGATATTTTGTCAATGGGTAATGATACAATTTTGCTGGAAATTTTGAGAGAATTAATCACCTTGTTAGTTCATCTCGTAAATTTGGTTCAACTGTGATGTAAATGATATTGACTAACAGTGTTAATTATACACTATGACTCTGAAAATGGTTTTCCAAGAAGGCACTTAGTATTCCACTTGTATTCTTCTCAAACAGTCAGGTCAGAAGTAAATATCCACAATCCTTTCATTTAATTGGTCATAACTATGGGAATCATTATTTGGTCATTACTATTCAAAATTTTTAAAATTTGACTTTTTGAAGGTTAGCAAATAAAAAAATTAGTATAAAAAACCAATCAAAATTTTTATCAAAATACAAAAAATCGAATTTAATATTCGACGAAACAAACAAAAAATCCCGTTAAGAGACAGTGAGCATTGCCGTGAAAGATGCCAAGTTTATGGAACCATTGCCGCTCTCGAGGATTTCCTAGCATGGAAGGAATTAGGTTTCCATAAAAATTTACAAAGCAACAGACATATCCTTTCCAATGACCTTTTCGATTAAAATAATAATAACAACCCATTCACAAGAGCCATAATACTTGTAGCTCCCATAGGCAGGATTCGTACTTTATTAGAGTAAAGGACATTTATACAGTACTGGTAGAAAAAATTGGTTTTACAGTTACAAATTTTTTTGGCGTATAACTTAAATTTTTCAACGCAAATCAAATTTTGGTTTTTTATTTATCATAAAAGATTTTTAATATCATCGAAAATTTTTAATATTTATTTTTTTATAAAACACAAAAAACAACCGAAATAGATGATACAATTATAATTATTAAAAAGCACTCCCGAGAAAACATAAAATTAGTTAAGTTTCCCCTGTGCCGAATCATCCTCTCTGTCAGCTTCGACCATGATATTCTGTTGCGCGCTAGATCTCTTAGGTAGTCAGGTCGTCCGCCATTTCCATTATTGTCAGGTGCTGTCCACACTTTTGTAACACAGTGAATGAGTTCCTAGTGGAATGCAAATCCGAGACCATAGAGGATTCAACCACCTCACCAAAAAGATCACACAATAAACAAACTTTTTATTCACACGCTATTTATTTATTGACCACGGATACACCGAGAAAGAAGTTAAAGTAAACAACTAATTAAGTGTATCCAGTTTCCACTTCTACAGAGTCATCCGGAATCAGCATAAAGGGTAAGACGTCCATTACATGCAGTTGTGGAAACCCTTCCAGTGGAGTGGGGAAGAGCAAATGATCCTTTTTCGTGCCGGCCAGGCACTAGGCGCTACCTGGACAGGTGGATCACATGACACCACTCTAATAAGAAGAGAGAGGAGAAACAGACAAACAAAAAACTTGAACCAATTAGCCACGCAGCACCACATGGCGTTATGCGGCGTAATTTTTCACACGCTAAGATTGAAATTTTTAAAAATTTTAGACGATTAATGATTTTTTAAAAATTAAAAAATTATACATCTAGTAAATTCCAAACATTTTAATTCAGTTGGAAAATTAAAATCTATACGCCAAAAAAGTTTGTAACTGTAAAAACCGGGTTTTTCTACCCGCACTGTACTTGAAAAAGATGACACAAGGAATGTTCTTTGACTTTTTTTTGTAAAGAACCAGAGAAATTTTTATTTTTCCAATTAAGTCGTTATTGAGCTGGTTATTCGAGCGAATCTCGCTCGCCATCCTGAGAGGGAATAGACACGCAGTCAGAGCAGCCGCTATATAACCATTTGTTCTCTTTTCTTTCCTAAATAAAATAAACCGTATTAAGTCGTTGTAGCAACTGAAAAAAACATGTAATGTGAAAAATTTTATTATTTTCATTTTTCAGTATCTCGCCAGTTTTCCCCAAGGAGCGGCATCGCTAATAACTAATATAAAATTTGAATTTTTCGATAAGAATTTATCAAAAACACATTTAATTGTTGGAATTACATCATTCGAACTCGAATGCACTGAATTTACAGCTGATTTCATAATCTATAAAGTCGTTGGATTACAAATTGTCCAGAAAATTACATATTTTCAGGTTAATGTTACTTTCATCAATAATTAAAAATAATTTTTTTGTTTAATTAATAGATGTCTTTATTCATTAAGATGTTGATCGATGTAGTATAGTTCAGATGAGTTTACTGTCCTTGAGCATTTTTGGCAAAATAAATCTCCTTAGGTGTTCTTGTAAATATAGTTCTTGTAATTTGCTTTTGAAATTCGTTCCTTACTTATCCTCTGAGTTCTAATAGTTTTAATAATTGAGAAAATACAAACCTGTCATTAATTGAAGACTGCTAATACACAACAAAAAACAATTTATAACGTGTAATTTAAAAAGAAATGAAAAAGTACTAACAAAATTAAAAAAATAATAAAAATAATTATGTCCTATTTTAAGAAAATTTTATCTTTGCCGCGTGGCGCCATGTGGTGCTGCGTGGTTAATTGGTTTAATTTTTCTGCTTGCTTGTCTGTTCCTCCTCTCTCTTCCTAATAGAGTGGCGTCATGTGATCCACCTGTCTAGGTGACGTCCAGTGACAGGCCGGCATGAAAAAGGATCATTTGCTCTTCCCCCACTCCACTGGAGGGGTTTCCACAACTGCATGTAATGGACGTCTTACCATTTATGCTGATGGACTCTGTTTCTGTAGAAGTGGAAACTGGATACACTTAATTAGTTGTTTACTTTAACTTCTTTCTCGTTGTATCCGGGGTTAATAAATAAATAAAAATCTTTGAAATAGGACAATGTCATATTTTTTGTCCTAAATAGCACAGTAGCGAAGGAAGAAACAAAAACGGAGGAGTACTGACGCAAGTGCAAAAAGCTTGGCTCCCTCGTAGGAGACCATGAAGAAATTACAAGATGGAGAACTCTAGCACAAACGGCCCTCTCCAGATTAAAGAACACCTGGCTCCACAAAAAGGGCGTGACATTATAACAAAAACTCGATTATACAACTCCCTAGTGAAACCCATACTACGGTATAACGCTGGTACCTGGCCCTGCTCAAGAAATGAACTGAAGAGGCTTAATGCGTTTTATAAAGACCAACTACGGCATATGATGTTCGAAAGAAGTGATACAAGCATGTCATCTTTTTTATAAAAGGACGAAGACCTCAGAAATTTCTAATGAGATTCTGGATACACGATGGATGCTTTTTGGCCATATTCTGCGACTGGACCTAGATGCCCCCGCGAACGTAGCCATTGAGGATTACTTTATGTTGGAGGCCCCCTGTTTCCGTGGTTGCCCAAAGACGACACTAGCAGTCGTTCTCGACGAGGACCTCAAAGAAATGGGACGGCATCTTGGAAGTGGAGAAGATCTTGATTGGTTGCGCACTGCGGCTTTGAATAGGAGGAAGTGGAGAGGATCTTGATTGGTTGCGCACTGCGGCTTTGAATAGGAGGAAGTGGATGAAACTAACCAGTGATTTGCTAACTCGTGTTGCACATGCTTTGTCAAGTCCTATGACATAGTGATAAGTGCTTATAATAATGGCACAATTTCCGCCCTAACAGCCTTTTTACGGTTTTTTTCAGCAATAGTGACAGCATCTCCGTAGGGATGCTCAACCTTTGCAGACGTAGTGAAGGATTTGTCCCATAGTCCTTCTGATACGAACCTTTTAAGTAATTATAATTTGAATACACTATCTCCAATGTTAAATTCATATTTCGATCGATGCACTCCATTTTTTTATTCATCCTTTTATAATAAGGAGAATTCAAGCCTATCCGAGGAAATCAAATTTTTAATCTCCTTTGAATAATTATAGACAAAAAACCTTTACTATATGTTTCGGGGCTGTCTTTACTGTCTGGCTCTGTTAATTCAGCAATGTTACCCACACTTTCCAGGTTGTCTTCACCGTCTGTCTCCGTCACAGTATTTTTAAAATGTTGTTGTAGCCTGGAATCTTCGAAATCTCTGAAACTGACTAACACCTACAAAAATAAAATCAAAAAAACAGCCTTTGAATGTGCTTTTTCCACTCTTTCTTGTCATTAAACACCATCATTTTTCGATAAACTCCGTGAGATCGTCTGGTTGAATCTTTCAACGATCCCTTGACTCTGGGGATTGTTAGGTATTCCATTATGTTATATTATCCAGTCAAGTCGTGTCCCACCCTTGGAGATCTCATGAACAAGTTTCCTCCACTCTCCCCTATCCGTCGCAATTTGGAGTAGCCTTGATATAAGCATTCCCGTGACGTATTCCACCGAAGCTAACCACCGAGTCCTCGGTCGACAGGTCTTCTCTTCCCAGTAATATTGCTCAGCATGATGGTTCTTTCCAGGGAATCAGAGCGGACAACATGCCCAAAGAACGCCAATCTGTGTTTTTCGATTCTTCCTTCTAGCGAAATGTCCGTCTCCACCGTTTGAGTACATCGGGTGTTTGTTACTTTGGAAATCCAAGGGATTCTTAGTAACCTCCTCCAGCACCACAGTTCAAAAGCTTCAATTTTTCGTCTATCCGCCTTTTTCAGTATCCAAAGTCTTCCGTGGATTTGAGTAATTCTGTAATCCTCACACAATTTTCTGATATGACAGTTCTTGAACTCTGTGCGTTGTCGGCTTGTAGAAACCTACAAGGGCATAATCCATGGATTGTCTAGAAAGGACCCACAACAAAAAAAGAAAAAAAGAAGTGAAGATCTTGGTTCTGCGATTAGTTAAAATTAACTGTTCTTTAATTAAATAAAGTGTGTGTCCTGCCTATGCGGAGATATTATGGCTCTCGTGAAAAGGCTATTATTATCGTTGGCCACCTCAATTCCACTTTTATTTTCCAGGTTCCTTGTAAATTCATATTTTGAATAGACGTCTATAACTGCAACAACGAAGAAAATGATCATTTTGATTCTCAAATCTACAGTAATAACTATAAACTTTAGACCTTTTAAGATCAGTCAAATCAGTTTGAAATCTCTCGTTAGGCAAATCAGCAATGACTAGAATCGTCATATTGTTTGAGAGGCACTGCAAACTTGCAAACATTGCAGTCTTTTACAACTTGACGAATAACAGTTCTTTTGATAGCGCAAAATCTCCTACGACAAAGCGCATCCAGAGCGTTATGTCCACAATCTGGTGAATCTCCTGAGCAATAGTCCTCATTTCTTTTTTACTAGTTAAGGGTATTTCAAGTTTGTGAAGTCCGTTAACAGCTTTCAAATAAAGCTTTTCGTCAATAACAATAAAATTTTCAGCTTTCTTTTTTAGTCGGTACCTCATTTGTTTCGCAATATTCACATCTTCATTAAGGATGGATTTAAAAGTTGGTACTCTTCATTGTCTTTGACAACAGTCTTGGTACCAGGAATCAGGTCAAAGTGACTAAAGCGTGGATTATTATTTTATATTCAATAAATAGTTAACCAGACTAAAATTGGAATAAATTAATTCCAAAGACCACTGTTGAACCGAAAAACTAAACCAAGTGATCCCGACGAATTGGATCAAGGCTCTCATCTTTTCTCGGTGTTGATCCAATCTTTATATCGGAATATAATAATTTATAAAAAAAAAATAAAAAAATAATTTATAAAAATATAAAATTATAGTATTGATTTTTAATTAAAATGACAGTTATGACAGTAGATGACAGCTTTCAAAGGCAACGTCTGTGGGTCGGTAACTGCTGTGGCTCGCGACAAAAATGATCAAAGCCACATTGAGTATGACATCTGACATCTGGCCTAACAGTCATTGACATGTGACATATAACCAGCATGGACGCGTTGCCACCAGGGGACGCGACATTATTAATTAACTCAAGATTGTCTATACCATTTCAGGTTTAAAGTGGGTCTACCAAAAGCAAAGTGGTACTTACCAAAAGCAAAGTGGGTCTTACCAAAAGCAAAGTGGGTCTTACCAAAAGCAAAGTGGTACTTACCAAAAGCAAAGTGGTACTTACCAAAAGCAAAGTGGAACTTACCAAAAGCAAAGTGGAACTTACCAAAAGCAAAGTGGAACTTACCAAAATCAAAGTGGAACAAAAATTATTTTTTGTTATAGGATGAGATTAATTTCAATTGCAAAAGTGACTAAGCAAAAACCTATATATTTGCATGTCTGCGCAAATATTTCATTTTTTTATTCATATGCCTGCTCAAATAAAAAAGTCTGAAGCTGAAATTAAGAAAAATCTTATTATCGGGCTTATGAGGGAGATGGTGACTGGAGGGAACTTGCAAAATCTCTCGATGTTCCGAAAACTACTACTTATCGTTGGTTGAAAAACAAAAACAAACCTGATCAGCGAGGGGGATCAAAAGCAAAAAAATTTCTTGATAAACATATAGATTATTGTGTTGAACAGCTCGAAATTAACCCTAGGATTACTCTTGAGACCTTGAGAATTCTTTTAAATTCTAATTTCAGCTTAAATGTTTCAAAAGAAACCATTCGAGTCCACTTGGACGGTGCCTGTTATTCTTTGAAAGATATCAGGTATGAACCAGAGAAAGGCAATAGTGAATTAAATAAAGAAAAAGAAAAAAATTTATAACTTCATTATTGGAATATCAATCGGAGGAAATTCCAATATTATTTATGGATGAAACAAATATAAACATGCACATATCCCGTAAAAAGGGTCGATCAAAAAAAGGAACAAGGGCTAATGTCGTTGCAACAAGTTCGCGAGGTGCCAATGTACATTTCATTGGTTGCATCGGGTCCCTTGGATTGTTGCATTATGAATTCAAACGTGATCCTTTAATAAAAAATCCGCCCATGAATGGGTGAAAATTTGTCTACGAAAAGCCAGTGAAGCTTACAATTCCCCAGTAGTGCCAGTAGTAGACAATGCTCCATGCCATTCAAGAATTGAAGAAATTGTCAGAGATAATGAATTCATCGGAAATAAAATTTTAAGATTGGGTCCCTATAGCCCTATGCTCAACCCAATTGAGAATATTTTGTCAGTTTTCAAAGCTGATGTAAAAAGACACATCGCTACAGACATTGAAAATATTTTTGATTGTGTGAGACAAGAAGATTTGTCAACTACGGAGTTTCGACTTCAAAAATTAAAAGAAAGTATGATTAACTCATTATGTATAATCACTCCATCTCTATGCAACACCGTAATTGCTAGAATTCAGAGGTTGGCCCCAACGGTGTTAAATAATGATGAAATGGTTTATTAAATAATTTTTGTCTCACTTTGCTTTTGGTAAGTACCACTTTTCTTTTGTTAAGACCCACTTTGATTTTGGTAAGACCCACTTTGATTTTGGTAAGTCCCACTTTGCATTTGGTAAGACCCAATTTGCTATTGGTAAGACCCACTTTGCTTTTGGTAAGACCCACTTTAACCTGAAATGGTATAGTTTCAGTAATTAATCGTGTTGATTGATATGATTTTGGCATATGACATTGATTGACACATGATTTGTTGCGCGTTGCGCATGGCTGCTCACAGTGCGCGCGACCAGAGCGTTATGGTTGTTCGATTTGGGACATCTTTATTATTTCAGCAGTCCACGCTTATTGATGACTGGAACCATCACGTTTTTTTAATATTTTTTTGTTTTCGATCAATTTATTCGAAAAAAACATTGAATGTCAACGAAAGGCAGTGGCAATTTTTGTGAAAACCATTTCCGCTCGTCGGAGTTTCGAGTCGCGAGTCAAACGTAATTCAGATTTCATTGATAATTGCTCAAACCACTCCCATAGTTTCGTAGGCGATCGAGACGATACAGAAATGATCTCCGAGATCTGAGTACTTCTCCAGCTTCCTTCATTCGGCAGAGTCAGCGTTGGACAGTTACAATAGGCAGAATAAAGTGCAAAAAGCAATGATCGAGTTTACCGGTGCTGGTTGTAGCCCTTCCCCTCTATGAAACAAGAATTGCTAAAATCTTGTCCCACGATTTAAATACAGTTTTATTTATTTTTTATTTTAATAACCCCGGGAACACCGAGAAAGAAAGACAAAAGAGTCAAACAGTTAGGTGATCCCAGTCCTCGCAATCAACTGTGCCATTCGACGTCTGTGATCTCCCGTTAAATACAGTTTATCCCTAGCAATGTCAAACTGAATTCCCATGCGTAATATCTCAACCGTTAATAAATTAATTTACTCATAAATTCTAAATTAGTTTATCAATTAAATAAATCAATTTTAGAAAAATAATCAGTTAATTTATCCCCAGTAAATCATATTTAAAACTGCCATCCATCCAAAGTGGACCCCGCCGACATTATCGACGTTGCGTTGCCTCTCACGATTGCAACAGAGATCAACTGGAGTAGCCACCGGGTATCACGTGCGTCGTGGCTTTTTAGTGTAGCTAAGCGTCCAAGTTTCTTTAGGAAGCGAAGCGATTTTCCACTTATTCCTCCAGTTGTCTCGACCACTATCGGATAAAACGCGAATCGGTCGTTTATCAATTAAATTTAATTACCAATTAGTCAAATGATCCCTTAATTGACGGCAACGGAGATCAACTCATGAAACCATGTATGGTTTTTGAGTGTTGACAGACGTCCCAGATTCTGAGAAAATGAAGCGATTTACTGTTTATTCCTTCAGTTGTCTCAGTCAAACAGCCCGTAACATGAACCATCCAGACACTCTTCGTATTTCTTTCCCTTGTCTTTCTCAGTTAGTTAAATGCACTTTCGCGTTAACCATAAGCACATGAATACTTAGTTTCTGCTTGTGCCATCACTATTCCGTTCCACCAGTTTTCCCCATGTGGATTTCCTCCTCGCACGTCTCCGCAGTTCATCGAGGTCGTCCAGGGGGTAGAATACACTGACTGATAGTTCGATAAAGACATTTTTAGATGTGACAACCACTTGGCTTTCTCAGCCTTTTTATTAATAAAATAGCAACAATTTCTGGAAAAGTGAGATTACAGTTATTTTCCAATTATTTCTCGGAAATAGCGAATTACTTAAAATTTTAGGAAATATTACAAATATTCGAATTCACATTAATAGATTTGCAATGAAGACCAATGGGTTTCCTAGGTAGACACGGTCTTACTTGTTCTCTTCAGAAGGCTGTTTCTGTAACTTAAATTTGTGCATGATATTTAAAGTAAACCGATTATTAACAGAAAACAGGATTTTCTGGGTCGTCTAGGGAATCTGATTTTTGCACAAAGTAGATCCCCGTGAGTTAGATGACTGCTATCCCCCTCTGTATTAAAAAGAGAATCAAAGTCATCCGGAAGAAAGATCATGGTTTTCAAGACAAGCTGTATCGAACCTTACCTGCCAGGATTCTCAAGAGCAGTGATTGGCAGATGAATTGCTTATCGACTAAATTGGCCAAGTCTAATGATTATCGATAGCGTAATGGCAATTGTTAGTGTCAGTGAACAACACCACAAAATCAGTAAGGGACAGTGCAATTTCATGTGCGTTGTTTTTCGATCAATTAATATTATTTATAGGAATTAGCACGCAAACCAAGCGAATTAGATGCGAAAGATAGATTCTATTAGTGAGGAATTGGGGAAGCATTTGAGTTTCTTCCGGCAGCCGACCATTAATGCTGAGGACAGATACCCAGAAAAGTATTCTCTGGAGATATGAGTAGAATTTACGTGAATACAAACATCAGATTGGACAAGTTGAAATATTATGGATTCGATATGGACTACACTTTGGCCAGTTTGGGGGTAAATAAGTTTAGTGTACAAATCTCCGGAAATGGAGACTTTGATATTTGACTTGATTAAGGAAAGACTAGTGAAGGTGGGCTATCCATCGGAATTTTGGGATTTCAAATATGACAATTCCTTTGCTGTCCGGTTATCATGTATGTTATTTTGAACAGTGGGGTCTTCTATGATACCATTTATGGAAATTTTCTTAAAGTCGACACATACGGACACATTCTCGTGGCCACTCACGGGACAAGACTGCTGGAACAGTATTTCACAGTACTGATACCCTAGGAAAGAGGTCGATAGCTACTACCAAAATCGTCATGTCGAGGTAAACAGCAAAGATATCGCCATTCTAAGCACAGTTTACTGTCAAAGCGGTTATTCGACTACTTTATTGCAGTGATTTCACTCGTTTCCCAAATAGTCGATTACTATAGTGGATTTGGGACTCAGACGCTGTAGGCCCCTCTTGCCAATTTTAGTGATAAAAAGGGAATTTATGTCGACGGGGACGATTACATAATATTCTATTCAGACATTTACGAAGAAGTCAACGAGAATGTCAAATATGTTCACAGAAACGTAAATATGTGAAATAATCTCAAGTCCCTCAAAAAAGCCACCATGGCGGATCTGCCAAAATACCTCGAAAGAGACCCGATGATTGGAAAAATGCTTGACAAGTGAATCTTGAGATTATCATAGACTGAGAAATTGCGGAAATAAAACCTTTCTCCTGACCAACAGCGAATACTACTACGTGGAAGTTTGCTTATTCGTAATTTGAGAAAATAATGAGCTATCTACTCGACGACGAGAGACGCAGCTGGGTGGATTACTTTGACTACATAATAATTGACGCCAAAAAACCGGGATTTTTCAGTTCTAAAGATCATCACTTCAGAGTGGTGAACAAAGTAGTGATTTGTTGTAAACAGACGACAACACACAGAAGCCTAAAATGTGAGATAAAACAGTTGAAACAGAGACAAATATACTCTGAAGGTATTCCCGAAATGATGTCTTAGGGTCCGCGAAGGAGTTTTGTCGACTCACTGGCGCCAAACCTAGGTCAGTCATTTACGTGGGGGACTCGATATATGGGGACATTCTCAAGTCAAAAAAGAGTTTTTGGAAGACTCTGCTCATAATCCCGGGACTCAAGAAAGAAATACACCATTGGTGGTCGAATTACAAGTCCTATCAAATGCTCGATGGAATCGACCAGATTCAGAAAAATGAATTGTAATGTGAATTTTATAATTTCAGATATTTGTCGACCAAGGGGGAAGATATTGTCCGATGGGCTTCCTCGGCCTACAAGGTCCCTTTCTTGTTTAGTTCCCTAGTGTCTCAGCAAAATGATCGACGCCAGATACGGCATTCTTGGGAGTGCATTTAGATCAGGTTTCTTGGTGGTGGACGAATAGGGTCTCAACACACTTACTTTTTCCACCAAGTCCAAAGATTCGCCGATTTGTACAGCCATTCTGCGTCAACTCTTATTTACTACCTTCCTTCGTATTTTTTTAATTGTCCCCAAACTCTGGTACTTTTCAAAAATGACTCCCAGCTGGGACATGAAAAATTTGTGAAATACTCAGACAAGCAGAGGAACTTGAAGGATGAGATCATCTCTCCGGATTGTGGCATACAACTAGATTTCGTTGAAATGGCACATGAACTGATCGAAACTTACATAAAAAGTGCCACTTCCAAAGTTAGGGGTCTCTTATTTTTTACAGAATATCGCCATTCGACAGAAAACCATAGACGAGTTTAACTTTGTGGATCTAAGTGACGATGAGAATTAATAAATTACTAATCCACTAACAAGTTTATTATTGAGTTAAGTCTCCAAATACTCTTCATATAAGGTGGTGGTAACAAGTCGTCGGTGTTGTCCTTCTGGTTCGATCCCTATTTATACCTAAAAGTTCTGTTCTACTCTGTGCTTTCTTGCACACTTCCATTTTAGGAGATGACTGGTGGCTGGATGGCTTCCAAAAGGTGTCTCCTACTCTACTGGAATGGTTCTCACAATGGCGGATGCGTCCCACTCCGACCGTGGGAACAGGGTGTATCATTATGCGTGAAGTAGTCTTCCAGATCCCTGTTGGCGGGAGTTTCCCCATCTAGACTCAACAATATCGAGGCCCACACCATTGCTACTTTTTTTCGGCCATGGTACCTCATGAATTTTCTTTAGTTGTTTTCACGGCCGAGTGTTGATTTTGGAGTCCGATGGATGTTATTACGTCTCATGCACTGTTTTGTTTCAGTACTTTTCGTAGTGCGACTTTTCACAGTCGTGCAGTAAAGAGCCAAATTTTGGGCGTCGCCAGAATTTGTGTATTGAATTATCAGATTTTCCGATTGTTAGTTTATAAGAGGAGCTACCTTTGCCCCCAGGATCCACCGAGTGAAGTGTCTTAAAGATGCTAGTCTCAAGGATTTCATAGTGTTTTTGTCATATGATGTTCTAGGTACTATCACTAGATAGACACGAAAAGCAATGAGCATTGCGAATCGTCATGAGATGTTCCCACATTCCTTTGAATTCCCATGAGGCCACGTTACATAACGTGCTGTTACCAAGTGTCAGTAATAGTACGCGTGTCATACGTATTGAATCTTAGTCATGAAATGTAATCAGGTTGCTACAAGGAACAATGCCAATAGCTCGTTCCACATGTCAATTATCGTTGTAGTACACTAAAATCTTTTACATCTATTTTAATTCAATTGTAAAGCCACGTGGCATCATGTTGTGCTATGTAGCTAATTGGTTGATAATTGGACTCCGTCAAAAAAAGGAAGCTTAAAAAATACTCAACCTTCGGAGATCGTTTCCGTTTCTTCCCAATTGCCGTCCTAACCTCTGGTGCGGTTGAAAGAATTGGTATGAGTCTTCGATGAAATTGAGACGCGTTCAAAGACCCCTCACAGCGCCTTAGAATCGCCATCGTCCGCGGCATTTTCGACTGTCTCTTGGCAGCTCGAGTCTGATTTGGTCCACTGTTTTTGTTAAAGTAAATTTTACCTTCTGCTGAGTCGACATTCAGATGAGTGGGCGTAGATTCTCAAGTGGGCTTGCCCTTAGGTTTCGAATATGAATTAAGAACCCTGTTCCCGGAGGCTAATGAAGAATTTGTAGTGAACACGTCATTAACTATGTTCGTAATTGTAGTAGAGACTGAACAGATACCATGGATCCTGCAGGACTGTTGATCTCGATTTTTCTGTTGTAGTCCTCACTTTGTCTAAAGTGATTTTGTTACTGAAGAGTTAGTTTCCACAGAGAATGGTTTGAAGTGGTCAATCTCAATATTGACTCAGAAAGCGGTCAACATTTGTTTCTGTAAGCAGAAGGGACCTTTTGTTTCTCTATTACATGTAGCATCCCCCATAGCATTTGTAAAAAAATCAAAGAACATCACTTGTATTATTTTGCATATGTATGTTGGACAGTGGAATGGTGCCCACACGGAAGACTATCCAAATTTACTCGGATGTCCCTTGGTAGAGAGGATTTTGATTCATCGAATGGACTAGGGGGACGATGTAGTATTATTTTCGAGATAATATAATTGGAGGTGAGTCTAAAAATCAGCATGATATTAACTAATTTTGGGGGAAGGCCATCAAGTGATCTCAGTCTCTCTTAGTATCCACTTTTCAATGTGTTTCTCTCGGTGCCCTGTAAGCCAGTTTTATGGGCGATTTTTATCGTTGGAAGAATGTGCCACACGACTTCCTCACGAGGTCCTCAAAAGGGGTTGCCTTTGTAATAACCCCTGAAAGTCGATGGATGGTCTTGATAACTGGACCTATTCTGAAAGTTTGAACAACGACAAAAAGAACTAACGCATTCCAAAAGAAATCCTCTGCCCACCACATGAAGTCGACAGCTGTGCTTCAATCAGACACTAATAGACAATTCTGCATTAAGGAGAAACAAGGGAATTGGATTACTAGTTGTCTAATTTTCTAAATAATAAAGCACTACGTCGGATTGAAAGTTATTTATTTTAAAACCCAAAGACCACCAAGAAAATATTAACTCGCTAATTTAAGTGATTTCATCCTCAACATCTCTCTAATTCTCTTCGAATGCTATCGGGGTGCACTTTTTTAAGCCGATCTGAATTCCTCTGCATGGGCCGCTCTCTGAATGGGTTTCCTAGCTCCTTACACATACGTAGGAAGCCCTGGCCATTTCTAACCGTCGCCGCATCTGAAAGGAGACAAAGAATGGACATTGTGTTTGATTTCATATGCCGTATGATCTTCCGTCTGAAAGTTACCTCCTCATTTGATATTCAAATTATTTTAATAAGAATTAAAATTTTATTAAAGTTGAAAATAATTAATTTAAATTTAGTTTGTTGTGGTTCAACATATGGCAAGGAGTAATAAACGTGACTCAAGTCAGTCCAGGCGAAGTTCATCAAATGATTCTTCCATCAGCTCATCTTCTATGTCATCCAGCAGAAGTAGTTCTCCAGCCGCCAAAGCAGCAATTAACGCAGCAAGGGATACTAATGATAAACATGAAAAAAAACCCCGAAACGATAAACGAAGATCCCCTTCTCCCAGAAGATCTCCCTCACCTCGAAAAAGGGAACGAAGTTTGTCTCCACCAATGAGGCCTCTCCGTGTATATGTCACTGGCTTAACTCAAAACGTCAACAAGGGCCACGTGAGTGAAATTTTTGGCACTGCCGGACATATAGTGAACGTTTCAGTCCCAGTAGATCCGAATCACCCTGAATTTGCACGTGGCTATGCTTATATTACATTTGAGACGCCCGAGGGAGCTGAAAAGGCAGTCAAGTTGATGAATAATGGACAAATTGATGGACAGCTTATTTCAGCTTCTTTAATGCAGATTAACAGACCTGTGAATTCAAGACGGTCCCCAGTTTATCGGAGAAGAGGATATTCTCCACCCAGAAGATATCGGTCTCCCCCAAGACGTCGATATTCTCCAAGAAGGCCTCATAGAGTTAGAGGGAGAGTTAATCGTTCCTCATCGTGATTTATTACTTGTCTTCTTTCCTTAGTGTGTTTGTGTTCTTACTACTAATTTTGCTTACTTGGTAGAAGGATTGTGTTATGCTCAAAGAGGGGTCACTTGATCCACTTACTTGACTGACCGGCATCCAAATGGGTTCACACAATTGCCTATATGGATGGATCCCTTAGGAGTTTTCCTTCAAACAGAAGTTCTTCAAGAGGCATGAACTCAAATTAGGTTTGTTGGTGAATGCTTGAATGGTAGGTAACTTGTGCAGAGATGAAAGTTTTCATCATTCTGCGAGATTCCACGACCCAACAGGAATAATATTTATTCAGCCAACGTGAAGCTGTACAATTTATTTCTTCACTGTTTTGAATAACCCAGGATATACAAGATTTCCATGGTTGCATCCTTTTCAAGTATCACTTCCATCCATATTAGCCGTTGATGGAGTAGGGAGAAGGATCCTTTTGGATGCCACCAAGGCACTGGACGTCTTCTGAGTTTGATGGATCTCATAAAGGCAAGTAGAAGGTAATCCTTCGCTGAACCCTACCATTGATGCATAGATGCTTATTCATTAAAAACCCTTCTGAAGTCTCGTACGCCAAATATGGGGGAGAGGTTATACTCACTTTGAGGGGATATACTGTACTATAGTAATGCCTTAGTCACCACCTTAACTATTTACCAAGTAACAACTAAAATAATGGATTTATGTTTCACGTGAGAGATCTCATTCTACGGATTAGAGAGGAATCCCATCGGTAATCCTGACCGTACTAGCTTTAGAAGACCTGTCCTCAAAAGACCTGCAGCTAGAACTGGACGCTTCCAAAAGTCTTTAATAGTCAACGGAAGGACTGGTAAGGAGAAAGTTTCGCATAAAATCATCGAAAGGTAATCCGGAGAAAGCAGTCAGGAGCTCGATTCGTCATGAGAAGTGCCCCGAAGAGAGTTGAGATAGGAGCTAATGACTTTCTGTTGAACGTGCAATCCGAGACATCCACAATCGGGGGAGGGCTATCTAGCAGCTCGTTCCAATTCAGCCTTCGGATAGCCTTTGTTGATTTGTCGTGTATCGCTTTTGTCTTTGAGTTTCCGTGAGATGATTGGGGATCCTCGCCAGTCTACGATACAAATAGTGGGAACGATTTTTCTTATATTTTTGAGTCAGAGTAGCAAGGGTGACCTGGATCCGTGGTTTTATTTAAAAATTGTTCCTTGTGGATAGATGGTCTTCCATTGGGTGAATGGTGGGTTCCCAGTGGAGTTAGTGTGCATGTTGCAGCCGATGATTGTTCATCGAGCTCCACTTTGAGCCATTTAGAGTTTTGGAGGTAGCAATGGAAGTCGCTCAGAAAGTTCAAGGTGGTCCTGATTAATAATTGAAGACTTCTTTGGCTGAAGAGGGTTCAAATTCCCTTTTGCTTTTGAGACCACGTGATTCACATGGGAGTAAAATTTCAGGCATTGGTCGTAAATGGCAACCTGATTTGCGGACTTTTCACAAGATTTAGGGTACATAGAGAAGCTGGAAGGAGTTCTCATAAGAGTTTAACCTCCGGTTTAAAATTCAGTTGACACCGGTCGGAGGTGAAATCGTGAAAGGGGAGATGGTTAGCTAATAACTATGACTCAAGGAAATCCAAGCGTTTAGAGTCGAATTAATACATAAGAGAAGATCCTATTCCGATTGGCCAAATAATCTGCATAGGAGAGAACAAGGGTATCTTCCGTTTCGAGTATGTTGCTCAAATGAAAATTGAATAGATCAAACGATAGGGGTCTGTGACACTCAGTTCGTAGGGTTATGGGCAGGTTGTCTTCAGAGATCCATAAGCTAGTGATGGATGCTTACACAAGTCTTCGATGTTCACCTGAGGTCCTCTTAGTATCATTGATAATTGGTCAAGTGATAGAAGCCAAGAGCTCGACTTGTCTCTAAGGAGTAAGTGCCCAGAACGTAATTGTGTCAGGGTCCTCCTTGTTTCTTTGTCGAGGATAGTCTCCAGTCATCCAGCAGAGCGTTCCAGATCAGTCTTGGATGGCCCTGGTAGAGGTGTGGTCATGTATTGTCTTGACTTGATTTTATTGGAAGGGTTGAGGGATTTTAACCAACTCATGCGACAGATGGTCGAAATTACCCTTCTGCAGTTCTTCGTGTGAGTCAGGAGGTAGCAAGGTGGTATGCTTCTGTGGTTTCTTTTAAGGATTAATAGTTCCTCATAAAGGTGATGCTCCATTGGGAGAATAATGGAGTTGGATCCTGTAATTGTTCGAAGATCTCCAATTTGAAGTTTTTGGATGTTGCAGGCTAAGAGATGAAGCCCTGGAGGATCCGGTAGTTAATGTGGTCCTGATGTTATTATTATCAATAAGCCAAAAATCACCAAGTTAACACTAATCGCATGAAAAGATCATCAGGTGGTCCTGGCTCTCTCTGTAACGATGGACTCTCGGGAACCGACACTCTTTCAATAACACCGTTCTTCTCACGGTTTTCCATTTTGGGGTAATATGCTGCCCGACCTCCTCATAAGGACCTCAAATGGGGATGTCCTTATTGGTAGTCCTGTAACTCGATAGATTGTTTTGGTCTTACAAAATTTACCAGAGTTGATCTTTTCCATGTTTGTTCTGGCAAGTTTTGTCCCCCAAGCTGCACATCCATAACTTATAGTTGACTCGATGACTTGAGTGTTCAACGTGGATAGTGACCGGTTTCAGGATCCTTTAAATGTTGAGACGAGCACCTAAGTTAAGCTTTCGTGCCGAAGCATGATTACGTTTGACACATGTTGTCTGAAGGTCATGAGGGTGTCGAATGTTAATCCCTGAATCTTGTTCTTTGTGTGGGATTAGTTCACCATTCAAAGATAGTTCGGCGGAATAACTTGATAGTCTTCTATTCGACGCAAAAGAGAAGTCGAGGACTTTTCCGTTGACATTGAATTTCTATTCATGAAGTCTGTCCAGAGTAGTTTGCATTGTGTTCGTAGCTGTCGTAACACGTGTATCCTCGCAAGCATAAATTATGCAAGAATAAGTTTAAAAAAAGACGGTGCCCTGTGGCACCCCGTTCGAAAGAAAGGAATTTTTACGACTTTCCTTTTCGGCCAGTGAAAAACTTCCGAGACATCTTTTGAAAATCCGAGCAGTAGATCTCCTCGTTAAGATTTTTTGGGTACCGAGTCGAATTCCCTGCGGATGTCAACCGAGCACAATAAAGTTTTGAAGTGCCTATGCTTTGACTCATGTCCCCCCATAATAAAGTTTGTGAGGGTTTGAAGTGCGTATTTTATCTGGTCCGCTTGAGTAGGTTAGCTTTTGGGATTTAATGGCATTTTCGACTTACACTCGTGAGAATGATATGTTACCATGACGACATTTTTGTTTTATAAAAGACAAGGGAGGACCCTCGTACCTTTTTATGAGGTAAGTAGCTGTTCTAAGCGTAGATCTATCGAGTTCCTTTTGCTGTGATCAGGAATGTTTCTCTTCTCAGGGTTTTTGATATTTGAGAGAGTGTTCCACAAATTGACGGGGACCTCTGCTTGTTAAACGTGGAAGTGAATTTCCTCCAATCTTCGACTTCCTTTTTATTTCGATATCCAGCACTCGGAACGTATTGGATCGCAACCTCAAAGTTTATGTCCACATAAAACGCAAATTTTTTCCGATTCGACCAAGTAGTGTGCGGAGTTTATAATAATTTATAATAAATTATATTTTTAATAATAAAAAATATAATAAAAATAAATTAATTATTCATATTAAATTAGGGCAACCAATATGATTATTTTCAATAATGATCTTCAATCGGGCAGGAAAACCTCGTCTTAGCAAATTCTACAAAAATTACGTATTTCTTTAAACTTGAATCAAAGACTGAGAAAGAAAAGCAGCAAATCATGCATGAAGCGCACTTATTAATATCTTCCAGATCTGAAACCGACAGTTCATTCGTGGAGGTGACAAAGTAGGTGGAAGTACAAATTGTAGGGAATCTGATTCTGTAATGGTTTACAGGACTTATGTTACCCTCCACTTTGTCGTCTACGTTGACTGTATGGAAAACTATTTGTCAATCCTTCACTTTATCCAGGTCAGTTCAAATTATAAAGCGAGGTTTTCGTGGAGACGTTGGACCGTATTTTCGTTAAAGTCTGCGAATTGGACTTAATTTACCACGTGGACAAGGTATCGTTGATTTGTGCCACTTCAAGGTCCATCAAATCCTCAATGAGTTTGTCATGGGAGGACTTATTTTGGACATTTCCAAGACTAGTGTGGTCAATAGAATGATTCAAATCTATAAGGTGGAGATTGGTGAGGTTTGCCTAATCTCCCCCATTTTAGGGAGGCATCATTGAGAAAGTCAGAAGTAACATTTTAGAAAAAGTCTTACCTAATATTCGTTAATTGGCCTCATTTTGCTATAAGGAATTTTTATTATCACTGTTCCCAGGGTTAGAAAGGATCAATTATTTGGGGGTCGAGTTTCGGTGGGGGTGATCACTCAGTAAATGTACTTGAATTTACATCAATGTTAGTATAACGGTAATACTGATTGGCTAGTGGTTAATTGGTCGGGGGTGAGATGGTCAAGTGCTTCTATTTCACTAAATGTCGATTAGCTCTATGGCGGATGAATTCTCTCGTATTTTTTTATTGAGCCTTGGTTGCTTTTTAAGAAATGGAAGATTTTTGTAGCCGTAAGATAGAATCTTCGGTCCAAGGAAATTAAGCACCCGGATACTCGGCGTCAACTACTCCTCCTGTTTTGCTTACTTCCGCCTAGTCTTAGTTTTCCGTATTGCCTCCAACGTGTAATCTGTATCTCATAAAAATGCTGGAAGGTTCCATGAACGCTGGACTACTGAATCACAATCTTTGGGCACTCTCACGGAAAATCTGTGTTGGACTCACATTTATCTTTCTCTCAAGAATCGTCTGCAGCTCCGTCAGCAGCACAAGGAGAGTCAAGTTTTGGAGAGCAATTTTGTTTCGTACTTAGACTAAGAAATCAGCATAAGAAA
This sequence comes from Dicyema japonicum, assembly GCA_011109175.1. NCBI lineage: Eukaryota > Metazoa > Dicyemida > Rhombozoa > Dicyemidae > Dicyema > Dicyema japonicum. Next base: position 650,508 of record RDEW01000004.1, read on the forward strand.
CGCTGCAATTAGATTCCCCCGGGTTCTCCCAGTATCCCCATCATCTTACTTTGGTATCTTTCTTTAAATCCCAAAGGTTCTTATGTGACGAGTTACATGGCAGTCTTCCAAAATAGGCTCTTAATGGGATCTGAACGATCAATTGATGACTCGTTATCATGTGGGTATTACCCTCATATGATCCCCTCAAGACAGTTAAGGCTAAGAAGTGTCACAAGTTTGCTTTTCTTGCATGAGATCTCCCACTCCTTAAGTTGTCTCAACGTGGTTCAATGTTGTACATGATGAAGTAGATTCTAGGACTATATGAATCCCCCAAACCTCACATGACCCTCTGTGTATTGCTGAATCAGTCAAATATCTTGAAAATCGAATTCAAGAGGATCTCATGCGGAAGGTGGTATCTTATTTTGGATCTCTTCATTGCTTATTTTTTACTCAAAAATATATGAAGTCTGTCTGCCCAGGACACATAATTTTGAATTATGCAGATGGACTATTTCCTCAAAGGAATTGTCGAAAGGCCGTATAAACTGAAAAATCTCCTTTTAATGCAGTTATGTAGAGGAGCTAGACAAATTGGAATCACTGAAGGAAGAAGTCGTCGAATACGATGTACTTTCTGGAAAGCTTATTTATGAGGTTTCACTGAAAGTTACCCTGATGTATCGACATTGAACATTGTGATCCTTAAATGCTACAAAAATATATGGAGGCGTAATTGATGATAGGGAGATAAATCTAGCCTGTGATGCCTAAGGAGACACTAGAGTACATGCTTGTCGAACACACGCATGGAGAAAAAACTTGGAGGAAAATTCGTTTCTGTATTCAATTGGCGTGACACACCCCTTTGAAGCATAACGTCGTCCCGAAAACCGACGCATTCCATATAGGATGTGCAGATACGCCAATCTTAATTAAACTAATTTTAAAATATTTTTTTAATTAATTTAATTTAAAAATATTATTATTGTTAACCATGTCGGAACCAGTTGATCTTGAATTAAAAAATGCGTTTTCTGAACTAAAGCAGAAAATGATATATACTAAACAACAACTCCAACTAGCTGAAGCCCAAATAGATTCAATGCGTAAACAGGGCTACCACGTGAACTTAGTAAGGAATCAAATACAGAATTTACAGCCAAATACAACAATCTATGAAGCTATGGGCAGAGCGTATGTCTGCTTAATTCATTATAGATTTATTCATACGTCCGTCAAAAACTTCATTAACTCCCTGGACGACAAAGAAGAGCTTCTACAAGCGAAGATAGGAAAATTCAGGGTAATCTGTGAATTTATTCAAGAATATGGAAAATAATTTGAAATGTTCATATAACAGCAATGAACAGAGTTTGAGGGAGTTGGTTGCTTCGAAAAGACGGGATCAAAATTAACCGTTACTTTGGCTTTTATTGATATGTTTAATCTTACTATAGGCGCTTTCAAGAGACCCATAATTCTGTAGCCAGACGTAATTTCTTAGGAAAACTGGAACAGTCACTCTTGGCCTCTCTATAGTGAAGTAGAGGTGGTGAAGTGGCAGGTCGGGAGTCTGAGGATTTTTATAAGAGGCATTATTCAGTAACGTATTTTTTTCAAAACATAATGTCCTTTCCAAGTATCCGGAATTGTGGAGACTCACTAATTAGAGTGGGAAGGGGATCTTAATAAGTCTAGGCCGTTTGGGGAATTCTGTTTGTTTTAGTGTTTTCTGGTGATTCCTAGAACAACTGGGAAATTACTCTTGCCTTCACGAAAGCGACCCTCCCGGCGACATAATAACTTTCCATAGGTCCATCCGCAGATTCCGTTACTAGGATATATCAGAACAGTCTCTATCAAGATTTCGTTACTAATGTTCCCCAGAGACAGAAGAGAGACACGTGGTAAAGTAGTCAGTGCTCGATAATAAGTTGGTCTTTATAAAAGAAATGGAAGGAATAAATCAAAAACAGTAAATGAAGCAGTTATTATTCTCCACGTGTAGTATGGACACTATTAATGTGACTTTTGAGCAACTCAAAATTCTGAAATCTAAGTCCACATGCCTTATATGTGCAGATATAACACCTGTCTTCGGTATGCCACCTGAGATGTGCTTTGAGATGTCCAGGCTTTACGTATATTTTGTCGCATCCCCTGAAATGACAATTGTGCTGGTTATTCAAGTAATCGTCGACTCCACTCTGTCTCAGGTATTGGCAGTTGGGGCAGAGGCATTTAATCTTCCGTTTTTTGTCTTGTCTGTCATTTTCTAAAGTAAAAATTGACTAAACTCTGTCTGGTGTGATTCATGTCTTTGTCGTAGTTCACTTGTTCCATCAAATGGTGGATTTGTCGTGTGAATATGTAAATGTACACCTAATTGGCTAAATCAATTAATTTGGGGACATTATACATCGTACTTTGCAGTAAAGCGGAAGTGGACAATTATATATTTGAATGAGTCAATTAATATTCACAAAATAAGCTATAATTATATAAAATACATAACAGTTGGAATTTACATTAATCCGGTACCCACGTGGTCGAAGGATTCTTTTCAGATCTTGGCGGATATGGATGGGCGTGTTGGTTGAAAATGATGGGTCCAACTCCGAGGGAACTGGATAAAACCTGTTTTAGGCATATCCGGAGGTTATTAAAAACCAGGTAGCATGAGTTTTTGGTCGTGGTGACGTCCCCCACTTGTCATCTCTGAGACTCACTTGGAAAATAAGAACTTTCCTCTTATGGCATTCAATTTCAGGGGTTATGCTCAACTGTCAGATAGTCTCAGCTATCCCATGACGGGGTTAATTAATTAATAAATTCTGTTTTTGGTTCTTCAATTATGTCTATAAATAAGAAAATGAGTAAAAAGCAGATAGAAAACGTCTTTTTCAACCTCAATGGATTGAGACTTTTGCCATCATATCAGATCACCTTCCGAGATGTCTCTTTTGCCACGAAACATTCAACCAAAATAAAAAGTCAAGTGAAGGTAATGCAGGGTCAATTATCTCTTTAATTAGACTAAATAGAATTTTTTATGTATTACTATTTTAAAAAGTGGCTCTTCAATTTTTTTTATTTGCAAAAAAAACCCAAAAATTAGCTCTTTGGTTTAAAAGGTTTCCGACCCCTGACCTAGGAAATACAGGCCATCGGTTATTACCCCCAACAGACAAAAACGAACACCTCGGAGTTATGACAAACAGAGTCAAGTCCCATGTCTTTGACTTGGCCGCTCACAAGGGAAAATACCCAAAACACTAACAAAAAAGAAGAAAGGGGAAAACATTTGAAGAGCACCAAAGATGTTACGGAAACTGTATAAACCCACTTTGAGGCGCTATTCCGAAGATTTTTGAATTTACGGAGAACCTGAGCTCTCTATTATGGTCCAGGAAATACAAGAAGCCACAAAAAAAACTAAATAACAACAGAAGCCTGAGAAAGACGGAAAAATAAGGAATTGTCAAAATATGCCTCTTCCTTAGTGGCGGAAATCATTAAAACGTGTTGAATAGAATGTTGGAGACGTCTATGCGTGGGGGATAATTAATCTGCGCAGAAACCAGGCACTTCATGCGGAATATCTACGGTAATACTTTGAGCTCATTAAGAAAATATTATCAATTTTTATCACAAAAATCAGGTTAGCTGAAGAAATTGGCTATCTGAGTCAATCTGGTCTCAGAATGGGAGATCGACCTGGGGTCATCGTCGAATTTTAGATCAAGGCTTGGACAACTAGGTACAACTGAACTGATATATGCCCACCATTTGATAAATGGCAACTTTTACTGAATATGGAGAAGACAGACCTTGTAACAGTGAAAAGAGACTCAACAAAATGATAAAAGCTGACGGAAGTCAAAAAGTTAGATCACTAAAATGAAAATCCAGGAACGATGGGAGAAACTACAATCAACATGGTTCACCACTTATCAACACAACTAGACCTCTAAAGTGATTTGTTATCCCTAAATTGTTGTACAATTGGGGGACGAGTGGAGTACACCACCTACGTTTGATGTTAAGATAAGGGAGATCGCCAAAAATAGCCTATATTGAGTACGCATATCCTACCGCTAGAAGATACAATATGGGGGAGAGGAAAGATGGATCTAACGATGTAGTGGAAGCATGTTTCGAGTCACTCGCGGATAGTGAAGACGACAGAGATACGCACTAACCACGGCGATCAAACAAGATCTAAAAATTCAAAAATGAAGCAGGGGACTAAATGCTCTGGAAGCATCAAAGATAATTCAGGAAGATAAGCGGAAACTATTTTGGATATTTTCGCTTAAACATCACCACCCCCGGCAACTACGCGATGAAAATTTACTTCACGCCAACCATTACAGAAAATCTCCGTAATTAAGCGCGCAGCGGAGGATTGATAGGTCGCATTTAGGACAAGGGGACACAAGAGGAATATTCGATGATCTCCTCGATTTTACATAGCGTTGGGGGTAATATTCATAACTAACCTTAAAATACGCAAATATCTCAAAATATGCTGACTTCAAGTGCCGAAACTCTTAATTAAGGAAAATTAATTCGTGGTCACTGATGAGTTCTCAGTCCGGTGAATCTTCAGTCAACTGGTCACTGAAAGTCGAAAATGTAATCAAGATTGGAAGCTTACAGCGGGAAAATCCTTGTATTCTGATTTTATTAGTGAAAGAGAAAAATAGATCCTCAATGACTATCTTAAGTGCAACATCAATCGGGATCTAACAGTTCCCTGGTCAATACGGGCACCGTGCCAAACCGAGACCACTACTGACTCGCGTCAGGATCAGTTACTTTTGATTTAACAGTGATTTTGGTTTATTAACAACGGTAAAGGGGGAATGCACATGTTCACATTTGTGGGAGAGGGCAAGCAGATTTCTAGAGCTAAGTGTTTCAGTAGATCGTTCAAGGGAGAGGTCTGATGTGTTATCCGGATATTGCTGATATGATTCCTGACTCAACCCCATAATATTCTCTGTCACATCGGAAACGGAGTATCCAAAGAAAGTGGGGGTTGGATGCACTTGAGTCTCTTGTAAAAGAACTATATCCACGGAATTGAGAAAACATCGTAGTTCGGTAATTTTTGTCAGAATTTCATTAATTTTGATTTGGACTAAAGTAAGGTCTGATCAAGGATTTTGCTCGGCTTGGACTGGTCAAGGAAGGGGAGAAAGAATCGAGTTATTAGGTAGTTCTACCTAGTAAAAACGAGGTGGTGAAGTGTCTCTATTACACATTTGTCTAAAAAAAGTTTGAGACTTCAAAAAAAACTGACCCTTCTTCGACACTAGAGGAATTAAAGATGTTCGGACATTAAGATCGATTTTCTGTCTATAGAAAACAAAAATGACAACCAAAGGCCACAGAAACTTTGTTGATGCTGCTTCAATTTGCTATAAAGACATTGTCCTTGTTGGCACAGATACTGGAAAGTTGACGACAGACTCGAGCCCACGCAAGTATGCATCGGCCTTATAACTGGTTCTTCGTAGTCGCAACGGCACGTTCCGAGGCTTGGAAACTGGGACTTTCCAGAAGTCCATTCTTTCGTAATTTTGGAAGACCTTTTTGGTTAGCTACGATTTTCACGGAATTCGTCAGGAGATAAACGGATCGTCGTTGTAATAATTCCGGAGATCTCGTAGTGCAGATTCAAGGTAACAGCGAACAATACCAGAGAGTGAGTCTCCTTGAGGTGTGCCCACTATTTTCACGATTTCTCGAGAATTACATTTCCCAGTACGCACTCGCAACTCTGTTTTTGATAGGAGTATCCGTATTAAGGTGACTGCGCCTTGATCCAGGAAACTTTCAAGCACTTCAATGAGTATTCCTGATCCTTGAACTTTGGAATCTTTGCTGAATAGCAAATTCCACCTATGGGACCATACTGCATCACCTCCCAGTCCTGTTCTTGGATCTGATTGTTTAACAATTCTGAGGATATGTCGTCTGGTCCCGGAGATCGACCAAATTTGAGCTTTATTGCTCTGGAGGCCTCCTCCAGTAAGATGATCCGTTCGAGTTTAGTGTCTTTAGCAGTCGATCCTGATCTCTCTCCTTTCACAAAAGACAGCTGTTCAAACTGGAATGCGACGAACTCTGTCTGTTGGCTGCAAAAGAACCTTCCCTGATTGGTTCTTCCTCCTCATTAGTCGCCAGATGTGTTGCAGAGTTGTTTTTAAGGTGTTCGACCTCTTTAATCTTGTTTTCCAAAAGGTTGGTGTTATGTTGCTTGTAGATTTTTTCCGATTTGCCTTCGTTCTTGTTTCAGTTTGAGGATCCACAGTATTTTCGGATCTGATCCTTTAATCCTTCTGCAGGTTCGATAGGGCTGGCACGTCTGGTTGACGCTGACTGCTGTGGAGTTTAGGTTTCCCAATGTTTTTGTCAGCCGCGGAAAAGATCTCCCCCACAGTTTCATATCATGCCATCCCTATACTTCTGATTGACTCTTATACACACTCTTATATTCAGTTTGCAGAGTTGCTGACGAACCAAAGAGTTCATTCATACACCTCCTTCTTGATCCCGTGGAATACCCACCACATTGTGTTTGGATGAAGCAATCTCATAGCCACCCTCCGCAGTTAGACCAGATTTTAGGTTGAATTTTGAAGACACAATTCTGTGGTCACTGTCAAAAGTGAGTCCTCCCTAAGATCTCATGTCGTAAGAGAAATTTGTCTTTTATTCGACAGACTATATAATCGAATATAAGACTTTTCGGATTTCTGATGTTCGAAAATCGGGAGCCTACTCACGTTGTTTTGTGGCGCACAGAATGTTGGAATTGGGTGTTCACAGGAACAAGTCAAAGGCATCGCAGAAATATGCTAGAAAGTTCCTGATCCCCCTTCCTTGTTGTCCGATGAAACGTTCGTATCCTTTTCGTACCCCAACTTGAGCATTCCAGACCCCAGCAATAAAGAGGAATGAGGAAGACCTCAGGTGAGACACAATCTTGTCAAGTTATTCGTAGAAAGCGTCCAAATAATCTGGGTTTTTAGAAACGTGTCCACAATGTGGGCCGTACACATTCACGATGGAGATTAGCTGTCTAGATTTCCCTCCGAGTCCAATAAGTAATTGAACCATTAGTCAACAACCATCCCTACGAGTTCCCCTGGACGGAACTTCCTTCAAGTCAGAGCATGCGAAGAATGCTGAAGGAGGCCTGGATCACCTGAATTTTTCCATTCTGGCTATGACGGTGTGTTTTGGTTCAAATTAAATTAAATTATTAACCCCGGCTTCGCCAGCAAGTGGGAAGCCGGCGACCATCAAAGAGCGTGCAGTCCGGACAGGCCGCTCCCAGAGATCCTCGACTTTTGCATCCGGTGGTCCAGGGCAGGGAAAAAGGTCTCGAACTACTCTGCCAGCCAGAAAAGGGTGGTGTCCACACCGTAGGCGAGCCAGTCCGATTCTGATCTTCCTCGGGAGCGATTGTTCCGTTGGACTGATATCCGGGGGGAAGCGCTCCAAGACTTTGTTATATTGAAGTGTCCTAATGGCCCGTGTTGAGATAAAATCATGGATTCGGCGGGTCCAAGTTGAGTCTTCTTGAGGGGGGGTGATCTTCGACAAGGCTCTTTTGTAGGTCAAAGAGGGTCCTGCGTATGTATCTGCGGTTATTGTTACTTAGCAAAGCGTGACTGGTGTGATTCGGGTCGAACGACTGCCGTAGGAATTGTAAATTACGCATTTCCAGGTGGTCATAGAGCGGGAGGATTTTCGACTCCCAATGTAAATGGTCGGTGGGGTTGACTTTAAACAGCCAGTTATTATTCTGAGCGCCGAGTTTTGCACTTTCTGCAGTTCTTGAGAAAGGACAAGTTTTGGTTCAATAAGTTTTAAATTAAGAAAATAAATTTAAATAAAAATAAATTAATATAAATTTGGTTTAATTTTACTTAAAATTAATAAGTTAATAAATTAATGGTTCTGTCAGTTCGAATATTAATGAAAGATAATCATTTCGGTTATAAATCTGATTGATATATTTTCGCCTATTCTCATCCTCCATTGGATGCTCAATGAATGAGTTGTACTGAATATTGTTGTAGTCCTGGTTTACCAGTATTTTCTTCAAGTAATCGACATGATCTCTTGGTCTCTCAACCATCAACACACAAGCAATCGACTTGATTATATTTGCTATCTAAAGTCAATAATAATCTACATTCTTGGATTTTAAGTATCATTGAGTTCCTCACAATTTGGAATCAAATTTTGGTCGTAGACCGAGAGTTGCGGAAAGTCAAGGACCGGCCTCCAAGTAAACAGTGGGGGCGAATCTATCAAATACAGGTTGTGTGGGGATCGTATCGTCCATCAATATTAATCACTATGATACTTTATTATATTATTTTTAATAAATATTTTTTTAAATAACTTTATAAAATAAATTAATTTATTTTAGTTGATACCTTCCAACACTGGAGTATAGGAGGCAGAGCCCTGAGATGCCATATGGGCAGAGGGTTCAATTAGACAAGGCGCTCTCGGAGTTGTTTCAGCAACCAGAATCGAACCTGCCTGAGGAGGCTGGCGAACAGGCAGGCGAGGAAGGTTGTTGATTAAATATATTAACTTTTTTATTGTTTGTTTTAAATAAAGTGGGGTGTAGTTGATACCTTCCAATATTATAAAAATCTAATTAATTTAATCGCTTCTGTCAAATGAAAGAAACACGCGGCTAAAGGAAAGTATTAGCCGGATGTAGGCTTTCCCAGAGGTCACTTAATTGGATCTGGTGAGGCAAAGTCCATTTCTCAGCAACAGTCATGTCCCACATCCTACGACGACAACCCACCAGGCCTTTCTTCTTTGAAGAAATAATCTTCTGTGGTTACTTCAATACAAGACACCCACTCGTATAACCTCACAGTCCTCTGAAAATCGATGAGAACTCACCACAAGTACTCTCGATGACATTTTTTTAATTGACTACAAAGTTCGCACAAGAACCCTCATTAGGGGGACTTACTACATGGAAAGTAAATTATGTTTTTTCCCCAATTACAACCCTTTCATGCGAGGCGATTCAAGAACTACAGAAAGATGGACAGGTCTACAACTTACCAGTGGACTCTCTTCCTGGTCATAAAGAACAGAACCGGAGATGGAAGCACTTAGTCATCTCAATAAGTAGTCATTTCTGGAAATATAAAACAGATCATAGTGAAGAATGGACAGAGTACATGTGTTACACCCTAACTTTAGAACTTCTGAAAGAATTCACTTATCTTTCCAATATTGAAGTCCGGAAAGCAAAAAAGTAGATCCTTCCCTATTCCGGCTCTCCTCACAAGCCTGCGAAACTCGTACTTTTCACGATTACTTTTTCTCTCCCATAACCTGGATTCCAACACGGTTTCCCTTCCTGAAGATCGACAACTCTACATTATTATTGACTTCTTTAACGGAGACCAACTTCATTTGCGAACTCGGTCTTCTCTATTGATGTTAACAAAGACTTCGGCACAGTACAAGGGGAACACACCATTGGGAAAATTTGTGCATCAAACATTCATCCGATCTTGAAGTTGTGGATGCCCAACATCGTCTACATAAGGGGTTCTCAACCTTTTATTATCACAGATATAGCTGAAGGAGGTTGATCCAGTTCTCACAGTCGAAGGGGACTCATACTTTCCAAGCATCACGTGCATCCGTTATGAGAACCCCTCCACTAATAAGGGGATCTTTTTAGGTGTGGTAAAGCAATTTATATTCGACAAATCCCATGACGCCTCTTAGGAATCGAAGAAGGAAAAGAGCATATGGTTAATGCGGTCACTCGTGTCGAGATTAGCTGTGGATGTGTTTCCCACACGGCTACCTAAAATTTCCTCCCCCTAATATCTCAGACAAAGCATTGTAATAAATTTATTGCACATTACAGTCCAATTTATCACATATTTGTTTAGCTGTAACTAAACTAGCCTTCTGCTTAATCTGATTAATCTCCCCCTCCAGTTTTTGTAGCTCCTCACCCCTTAAGGCGGGATCCTCCATTTCTGTCACCTCCTCTCCTATATTCCCTTCATCGGTATTTTCATCATTTTTCTCGTTTTTGTAAAGAAATTTTGAGTAAAAGGCCACACTTGTCTTTAGTTGCTGAAAACACGTGTCAATTCTTCTAATTGTTTCCCGGTCTTCTTCGTGAATTCTTCGAGTCGCAGATATCTGGAACTTTCTGAGTTGTTCCGTGAGAAAACAGTTTTCGTCCATCAAGTCCGCCTGCTTAGCCGCCATCTACCATAAAGAAGGAACAAACCTCCTTCACCGTCCTTTTGAGTGACTCACCCTCATCGGTGAGCTCACAAAGACTATTCTTCAATCCCTCGGCGACATCATCCCCAGCTTTAAGTCTACTTTGGAGTTCTACCATTTTGACGTTGTTCTCATTCTCTTTTGACTTTATACTCCCTCGTAGACGTTCGACTTGCTGAAATGATAATTTAAGGTACTTTTCTCAGCTTTTCATTTTCCGACTTTAAACGAGCGGATTCCTGCTGTGCCTGATAATTGACGTCTTTGCTCGGTTTGTTCTGCGCCTCCCTCAGACTTGCGCGCAAATTTTCATTTGATTTAACCAAATCTTTGATTTCCGTGGTCATCTTTGAATTGTCTCTCGAGAGGTCCTCGACTTTCACATTGAGACTCACGATGGTGGAACACTGGGATGTGCAAAAGTCTCTCAATCCGCTAATCTAAGTTGAGTGATTGGCTTACTTCTCTTAACGTCTCTCTATATTCCTCCCCCGTTGGAAGAGTCTGCAAGTACTTCTCCAACCTTTCAATACGCGGATCCTGGGATTTACTAACCTCAGAGTCCACAGACTCTGTTTCAGCTTTCTTTTTCAATTTTAGCTGATTTTTTACTAATTTTTCAAATTCAATCATTTTATTGTCATTACTTAAATAATCTAACTGTCCACTCATTACGTCGCTTAGATACTACTTTTCTTATTTTCATAAATTATTGTCTTTTTTGTTAAATTTTTCATTTTTGACAATTTTTTATTGAATTTCCAGTCACTCCAAGTTAAAGGATCTGGGTAACTACAGTGGTTCGATTCGGCACAGAAACTATCATTTTTCTTGGAATTTCTGCTTTTGGTGGAGTCTGGCACATCCGCGTTCAAACTCTTTAAAGTCCTCGGGATTGTTCCACTTTCAGTGCTTTTTGAAGGCTTCTGTCCAATTCTGGTTCCTACTAGCGACAGCCACTAAAATCCACGTCAGATTTTACTTTATATTTAAATTTCATATCCCTGAATCTAAGATTATCTAAAATAAATATTTATTTAACTATTTTTGACTGCACTGTTTTTCATTAAGGGTAAGCTCAGGTCATTGCAATATCTAATCTTCAGTTCAAGGGTCGTTAACCTTTCCCTGACGTCGTTTTTTTGGTGGCCAATAAAGTACAGCGAATTTTTTCCAAACATGATACTTGCTGGTTGTTTGAAGGTGCTTTGAGGTAAATTTGGTTTATTTGTTAATTTATTGCAAATAAACACGTAGACTTTGTAATAATCGATATTTAATTAACCGCAAATGGGATGCCACGCGTATCGACTTTTTTCTCCTACAACGTCGTGGAGTGAGGTATACACGTTATACTGGACGGAAGGGTGAGTAGGCTAAAGGGATAAGTTCCTGGACCAGTTCAAGGAAAGTTACAAAGGTGTCCGAATCGATTTGATGAAACGCGGAAATAGATCTCTCCTGGACTCTAAAAAGCCTTATCACGTGAAGAAAATACCATGTTACCGATGGATTTGATAAAGACACGTGGATATCCTCAGTTGAAACTTAGACGACCGGTTCTACCACAACTAGAGATACTACTCCGGAAGAGACCCCTCAGGAATAGGACCTTGAATGCTGCAAACTAATTTTAGATTAAGCAACCCCGGATATACTGGAAAGAGGTTGAGTTAATTTATAATTAAGGTATACCCAGTCTTCTTTTCGTATCTTGGACAGTCTTCCACATGTAATCTCACTTCCAACCCAAGGAAATGTTCAGGAGACTTTACCGAAAGTCTCCTGGCGTTCAGTGAAATGATCCATGATAGAGGCGACGCTTAGCGTTTTCCGTCGAAGCGAGGTGGGAGTTTTTCGAGAACTTCGTAAGAATCTAATCACCTCCAATTTGGTCATACTCGGTAACGGGGGAAGAATGCATTGAATTACTAAAATTATTTGAACTCTAGCAGAATCATATAAGCGATAATTCCAGTCGTGCCACAATATTAGTCTCTCCCACCCTCCACTGTTCGATGCCACTACTGAGGTCTTTCACCGTCCCTTAGTGTTCTGTTCACTGGTTTCAGGTCACCACTCAAGACTTCGGGAAGCGCTGTACGTGGACGACCTCGGAACCCAGGTGTTTCCAAGGTCCAGACAAAGTTGGTACCTTTTCGATCAGCCAGAGAAGCCCCTAATGCTGAAGGTAAGAGTAGGGAAGAATCATTCAAAAACATATAACATGAGTGCAAGAAATGGAAATTACCACCTCAACCAAAAATTTGAATTTAATATTTAAAAATAAAAATTAATTATTTTCAGCCCACAACCGATAACTAAAATTAAGACAAAAATACATCAAAATGAGGGCAACGAGGATGGAAAGGACCGATAAGACAATAAATATTAAACCAGGAAAACAATTCAAAGAAACTTGGTAAATCCAAAGTCCAACAGAATTTCCTAAAACCCCCGACAAACTTTGAAGCAACAAAATTATTGCCAAAAGTCTCCCTAAAATATGCCACTTAAGTACCCTTTTCCCCCGATTCCACGTGCTTTACTAAAATCGATTTCAAAATTGCCGAGGGAATTGTCTGGAAGGAAAGAAACGAAACAGCTACAAGTAACCAGTACTCCTCACAAATAAAGACCATGGCCTTATTCCTTGCGAGTCCGAGTACAATGAGTCCGATGGAATTCGACAAACAAGAGATAACTCCAAAAGTAGGGTCCTTGAGACGAAGGTTGAATTTGTTTTCCTTGAGAAAAAACTGAGAGCTGAATATCCCAAGAATAAGTCCTCCCCCGCTAGATATTGATATGACAACAGCATATCACGTATTTGTCATTAAAAAGGGGACGGAAACCAAATATAGTTAAGTAACAAAAGAGTAAGGTAGTCGATTAAACCACAGATTACAGGTGTATGTCAAATATGAAGTAAAAAAGCAGAAAAGGTAGAGTATAACCAGTTTGCGAGAATCCCCCCTTTTGAGAATGAGTCCAAACAGTAAACTGAGTGTAGTCTTTTGGGGGAATTGAGACTTTTCGTTTGAGTCGGTGATGAGAGTCAGTCCATAATAAGCGGAGACGATGTACAGTATCATACAAATCATAAAGGAGAGGTCAAACTGCTTGATATCGGCCAAGTATCCCCCCACGTTGTTTGTAATAAGAACAGCGGTTATAATGACTACTTCGGCAATGACAAAACGACTTGATAATTGGTCGGAATTAGTGGTAGCAGTTATGTAACTGAAGCTCGTCTGTGAGAGGACCACCACACTTTCAAAACAGAAGGAGACAACGGTAGACAAATATATCGCCCAAAAATCAAGATCGAAACGAACAATAAACATCAAAAACAGACAGCCCGAGGATGCCCCCACGATTGGGAGACATATCGATAGTTTGTAGTTTCCTTTGTCAATTTCAACTCCAAAAATGAGAGTAACCACGACTGCGACCAAAACCATAAGGGCACTGTTGATGGTTAAAACATTGACGGAAAATTTTTGTATTTGAGAACGTTTGAACTTATCAATTTCATTATTGTCATCGGAGGAATGCAAAAAGGAGCAGTTTTTATATAAATTTTTGCATGACTTTTTGTAAATTAGGGTCTGTCTTGAAAATCCCTGTAAATTTGCCGCTAAAATTATCAGAAACAGAATTGGTTCTATGAAGGATATACTCTTCAATATTTTGGTCATTAATATTTTATTAAATATTTTGAAATATTTTCTTCAATATTTTGGTAATTAAAATTAATATTTAATTAAATATTTTCAATTATTGTGGTGACTCGGAAATCATTGAATATATAGTCAATATATTAATTTTTACATGTGTTACGGCTTACGTAGTGAGACTTACGAACGGCTTAGCGTCAGAACGATAGAACGGGAGGGATTTCCTGAAGGGAAGGTCTTTAGTCGTATAAAAAGTAGCATCCAACGAGGAAGTTACCGCATCGATTACCATAATGACTCTATGGGACTTGTGGATCGCTCAACACTCGTCGCTGAAAGCTTGATGGTAGCCTACCTCCACGTTAGTAAGAATGGGGTAACTGACCTTAATCGCAGTTATTAAATTTTATTGACAATTCAAACAACGGTTATTGTCCGGCTGACGCAGTGTTAAGTGCTGGTGAGCATTCAGATGTTTCCGGTTCGAATCTGCTGCTATCCACTCAGGCTAGAAGTTCCATACATTTAAAACGCTTCTTGGTTGACAGTGACACCGACGAATCAACATGGAACTGGATCGTTCCTGGGACTCACATGCAGTCAAAAAATAAATATTCCCGATGCCTTGGGTCCCCCTTAATTAATTAACTGTTTTATCTTCCAAAAATAAAAGTTTGTCCCCCATGTGGAAGTTGGCAGTCTTTACTACACCTCCACGAAAGGGGCTTTATTTTATATTATTATCAAAGGCAACTATTATAGAAACATAATTGTTATATTAACACACGTGCAATTATTCGGATCAATCTCGTCCATCCTCCCCTGTTACACGCCAAACTTCTCATAGCACCCAGATCCTTCCAACTTACGAGTTTCCGGTTTATTGCCTTGAAATCCTCATCCAGCACCTCCGGTAGCGTAGTACTCGGGCGCCCTCGATATTTCTTTCTACTTGCAGCGAAATATTCCTCCATTACCAAATTTGCAGGTGATGTGGGGTTCATCCTTAGGACGTGTCCAAACAGTCTCCATCGGGCCTCCACTACATCCGTGTCGGCCATTGCACCCCACACAGTTTTCGTAATTGCCTTCGGTGGAAGGAATTAAGATTTTTGTTTTCTGAGACCGAGATCCCCCAGCAGGAAGAGCTACATAGCAAGACCGGCTTCACCAAAGCATTATAGTGGCGCATACGAAGCGCAATCGTTACCGGTCTGTTAGCCAACCATTCCGTCTTCATCCTGTTCAGTGCGACCGTCGATAGTAGTTTACTCCGAATTATGTCCTCACTGTCTCCGAGGAGGGAGCCGAGCTTTCTGGAACGTCTCCATCTCTCATCCAATCTTGATTCCATGCTTTCGATTTTCACAATTTCAGTTTTAGTTGTATTAACCGTAAGAAACCATTTCCCTAGCTCTGCAGGGGCAACTTCAAGTAACCGCCTCAAGACTGCTTTATTTTCCGATACGAAATCCACATCATCAGCGTACATAATTTTGATGATTTGGCTATTATAAAAATCTTCGAAGACCACGCAGTGTTCCTTCCAGGTATACCACAAACAGCAAAGGGGAAAGGGAGTCCCCCCGTGGGGGGTACCCACAGTCGTCGAAAAAATTTCTGGACGACGTATTCCCAACTCGTACCGTCAGTTCTGTGTTCGACAATAAAACTTCTATCATCCTGACAGAAGCCCTATTAAGGAATCCCCGCAAAACATCAATAAGCTTTCCTCGGCGAATTGTGTCGAAAGCTGTCGTCTCCCAAAATTGTAGTCGCACTCTCAAATCTTTGGTTAGTGGCACAACGCTCCCAGACCACATCAGCGGTAGATCTGCTTGTCTGAATCCACTGTGGCTCGATGACAGGATTTCATTCACAGGCTCTTGCACACGATCCAGCACCACCAGAGCAAGGACCTTTCTTAGCGTATTGAGTAGGATGACTGGGCGCAGATTTCATTTTATACTAAACTTACTTGGATGTTAAAATTTGCCAATAATCGATTTCTTACACGCATTTAATTCAATTTTTTAAGAAAATAATTTATTAACAAAAAATAAAGCTATAAAATGCTGAGTGCATAACAAAAATCAGTTTCGACTTCTTCTAAAGGCTTTTTAAGTTGATCTTTTCCATCAAATTATTATATTGTAATTCGATCAACGTCTTCACATTTACTAGCCCACCATCATCAACACCATACTTAGCAGACAAAAAAGGTCTGATAGTGCCTAGGTGGGTTGCCCGTGTTTTCTCGGTCGTTATTATGGCGTGCTTCCTAGCAGACACACTTGACCCAGCTATCAGGGTGTCGTGCATTCGCATTAGGATACGCTCACTTAGTTGGACTACTCCACACAGTCCACGGCCGAATTTATCACGAGGTAAATATAGCCTCTCCTCATTGGCTGCCAGCACATGGAATATTATTAATTTGAAACATGCAACGTGCGTTCGATTCGGTGGTAAAAAATGTTGAAGGAAAAAAGAAGGATCACTTGAGTTACCAGATGGTATGAATATAACTCTTGCCATATCCGAGAGCGTTGTGGCAGCTGAAAAGAATTTATTCACGATTTATTATATATATATCTTTACAAAAAAAAAATATTTCTGATAAGCTTTTCGTGCCTCCCTTTACACGAGTCCGCGCCCTCCCATTTTGGAAACCTCTGCCTTAGTTGTGTTACCCATAAGCATATAAATACTTAGGGTTCTGTTTATGGCCTACTCTTTGCTATTCTTTCTCCTAGTTTTTTTACAGTAACTTTCCTCCTCGCTCGTTTCCGATGTTCACTGACGACAGCGTCACCCGACAAGCCAAAGCATCGTAGATGCGTGGAATCTTTAACCAAAATTTACAACAGCGGGATTAGGAGGTCATCAAGCCTCTTCCCGGCACTAGTAACACTAAGCCACTCCACCTCATTGTGACGTCGTACATAATCACTATTCAGAATTCTATTGCATCTTGTTGCAGATGATCGACTGTTTTCTCTGAAGATTTACAATGGCTACAGTTCGATTCCTTATCTTCAAAAAACAGATTTCAATCTTGTAGGAGACAGGTCTCGTGGTTTCCTTTTGATAGACATTTCGAAGATGACACAATTTCAACAATTTTTTAGGCATTTGAATAATGCTGAATGATTTTTTATCAATTTTTTAAGAAACAACCAGATTGAACTTTGTTTGATTTTTGAACACTCAATTCGAGAGAATTATTCGGCTTATGCTTTTGAGTCAGGAATCCTGCGATCGTTTCCACATGTGTCTCCTTAAATTGGCCCACAGGGTACCCACTTCCTTGGACATACAGTAGATTTTCTCTAGAAATCAGGGAGGAATTGAAATACATTCACCCTTGAACATAACTGATTCTAAACCTCTCCCAAATTTATCTCTCAGAAAATCTCATATAGAACCGTACCTCAGAAAATACAACGAACCTCGACATCCCCAAACTCATATGGTTCAATGTTGATCAGTCCAATATAGTGATTGTAGACTGAGAGTGCGTATTCACTTATTAAATATATTCTCTGCATCTTATGTGCCTCCGATTCTTTTTCTAATTTCTATGACAATTGCTTTAGTGTTACAACACTCCGAGATATTGATATCCCTCTGTTCCACCCTAATACTTGGCTGTCTTTGATAAGCATTCCAGATTGTTTTCTAAAGTCCAGCTGATTCAAAAATATTTCAATGTCATCATCCTAATAATTGTTATCTTGAGCAAATATTTTCAAATCATCCATAACAGCAGATGATTCGTGACACAAGTTATCATTGATGTGGATGATTGACTAATATACACTTTAGGGTATTTTCCACTCAACAGAGGATTCATCATAAGCACAAAATGCTGGGAGACCCCTTGATATCCTTACTGTTCCAATTTTGTGTTTATTAAAATTCTATTTAAATTGCCACTTGGTTACTAGACTTCTGATAAAATTAATAATCCAACGAGCAAGTCCACAACATTCCAATATTTGTAATAAAAATTCATGATCTACCGAGTCGAACGCTTTTTTCATACCAATCACAGTTGAATATTAGCAATTTCCAAATTCCCGATGAATAGATTGATAAGCGCCTGTTCCTTAGCACTGGCACATCCTTCTCGTTCCAGTTGACTGTCCGAAATAAGTTTGTATATTTCAACGAAATCACTAAATCTTTTGGTAACACAACGACCGTGTTGGGAATAGATCTCTCCGGAGCTTTCGACTCAATAAAGAGACAGAAACGATGAATGTGCTTGAGCAAATATTGGATGAATCGTCGGTTAGGATAACCAGACTACTACTTGCGAACACAAGACTATCTGTGAGGACAGAAGGAGCAACTTCCCGCAGTTTCAAAACAACGATTGGGACACCCCAGGGTGATTCCCTCTCCCCTTTACTATTCACCATATACCTTGAATCTGCACTCCGCGACTTCCGTAAATGCTATATAGGAGACATAGAAGAGAGATCTTATGCGGATGATCTGGATTTCGTATCACGGGACGTGACCGCACGGTTTCTCAGCGTAAATGTAAACAAAACTGAAATTATGGAAATCAAAAGAGAAGACGATATTACTCATGAAAGATGGAGACGTACTAATAAGCTCGGCTCTCTACTAGGAGACGCTGAAGATGTACTAAGAAGGAAAACACTGGCAAATGCGGCAATGGCTAAACTGAAGAAAGGATGGCTAAGAGCCAAAGGACTTGGAATTGACATCAGATGCAGGCTTTACAACGCGTTTGTGAAACCGATCCTACTGTATAACGCTGGACATGGGGAAGTTCCTTCAACGAACTATTGAAACTGCATTCGTTCCATAGAAGGCAACTAAGAAGCTTACTCGGAATGGAGTGGCCACGTAGAATATCAACCACTGGTATCTACAACAAGTGTATGTGTTCTTGCATCAGCAAGGATGTGATAGATGCCCGGTGGAGGCTACTTGGGCATGTACTAAGAATTAATTCGGACGCACCCGCTAACAAAGCGATGGAAGATTATTTTGACAGTTGCGACAAACCCTTCCACGGAGGGCCTAGATCGACACTTCCGACTGCCTTAAACAAAGACCTTAATTGTGTGAGAAAAAATCTAAAGACGGGTTACGACCTGGACGAATTGAGATCACTCGCATTCTACAAAGGAAAATGGAAAAGACTAACTATAAATATTGTTTCTTTGAGTGTTGCATATGCGGGGCTATAATCATTATGGCTTTCGTGAAAGTGCCATAATAATAATATTTCGTTGTGAATATATACAAGTGATCTTATTTTAAAATAATATTTTATAGTAAAAGAAATAAGTTAATATCGATAGGTCAGAATAGGAAATAATCTCCTATACCAGGGATGTCTATTATAACTCACACGACAGTTCGGATTATATTGAACTTCTAATTGGGGGAGACTTCCTTGTAGAATCCTCACACCATTAGGGGATATCCCTGGGTTGTCAAAGCACACGAGTCTTCTCAAATTCTTGCAATTGAGCAGATATAGCAAACACCCATCAGTGAGTGCATAACAGTTATCAATAACAAGCACTTTCAGTGATTCTCTCCCACAATAACTTGCCGCCAAAGCTTCAATCCCCGCGTTGGTGATTTCACGGCATCCAGAAAGGGACTAAATAGACAAACTGTGACAACCAGAAAAGCCAGTTGATCGTCCTTCTCAGCCATTTCAGAGAGAACTCTATCAGTAACCTAGAATATGACCATAAACTACAGAATTGAAGCAATTGTCAAAATCAAGAAATCGGAGTTGAGTACATTTATTTACCAAGTTAACGATGCACTCCTCAGTGAGGTTGGGACAGTCACAAATGGACAGATGACATAATAAAACAACAAAATACAGAATATTGGGACAATTGGAGGCAATGTGGTTCACTGTGTTTGAACTGAGACTGTAGCATCTCCCAATGTCCAGTTTCTGCAAGTTTGGGGAGTAGTGGACGACAGAATATAGTGAAACGTCTGAGATTAGCTTACAATTAAGGAGGATGAGGTTGTTGAGGTTGGGGTTTGACTGCCCAATGAAGACGAGGTTGTTATTAGTCAACTGAGTTGTTAGTAAAT
Organism: Dicyema japonicum; assembly: GCA_011109175.1. Lineage (NCBI taxonomy): Eukaryota > Metazoa > Dicyemida > Rhombozoa > Dicyemidae > Dicyema > Dicyema japonicum. The sequence continues at coordinate 670,595 of RDEW01000004.1, forward strand.
GATGGACAAACTGTGTGACTTTTGGTGATTATGAGACTTCTTAGAGTCGTCACGTTCTTTCCAATCTCTGCAAACCCAATATTTGTGAGTAGATTACAGCAGCTTACGTCCAACAGAGTCATTTTGGAGCACTTTATGCTTAAAGTCATATAATTATTGACACCAGAGGGAAGATAACCCAGAATCTCTTATTTCCGTACGAGCAACCCTGATTTCCTTCAAATTCAAACACGTGCTTGCAAGTGAGCAGATTGAGCTAAAATATGAGGGAAAAGTACAGATCAGTCACATATTTGCATGAAGAAATATTGATGGACTCAATTTGCTGGCAATGCTGACTCAAAAACCTGAATAATATAGCAAATTTACAGAATTTGTTTATCAGTAATATCTGTCCCACTAACGTCAAGTGAATTCAAATATTTTCCCGCTCTCAAAACAAGAACCTTTAAATTATTTTAAAGAAACATTAAATGAGTCAGGAGTTTGTCTCAAGTCTAGTTCTCTGTAGTTGCTTCCACTGTAAGCCAAACGGTGCCATAACATAATAACAGATAAGAGTACTTTGCAGACACGTGCGCATACTGATAAATGTTGATGATTCAGAAATGAGAAAATTCTAGCTTTACATATATTTTAAACTTTAAAATAATTATCGGGGAGGTAGTCGTTGATATCAGCTGTATTTCTATTAGTTTTGTGTTCCATTGTGAGGGTAAACAATTTGGTGGGTTTTAAACTAATATTTGTTATTAAAATACCTTCCCAACATTAAACAGTTATTTATTTTATTTATTTATTTATTAAATTGGACAGTTAATTTTTAATTTATTATAAATGTCATTATTTTTAAAAATGTAATGGATTAATTATTAAAAAGACACGGATGATGTTAGAATTATTTCCTTGCTCCTAGAAGATACTCACCTGGCTGTCAAAATCGGAAATACCGCTTCCAATTTTTTTAAAACCACTCGGGGAGTTCCACATGGGGATTCGTTGTCTCCTATTCTATTTATTATTTATCTTGAGGCTGCACTGAGGGATTTCAGATTATCCATTAAAGGACAATATTATGAGTTGATTTACGCAGACGATCTGGACTTTTTATCGGATGATTCTGAATTTCTCAAGTACATAAACGAACATCTTCCTAACATTTTCCAAAAATGGTTCTTGAAGATAAACACTGACAAAACGGAATTCACATCATTCAGCCATGCAGGGAGGATATCCGACGAGACGTGGAGAAGACATAAGAAGGTCGGATCGCTCTTGGGGGACGAGGAAGATGTAGCTCGACGGAAAATCCTTGCATCTGGTGCTTTCAGAAGCCTATCTAAAATATGGAGTTCGGGAAGAAGACTTTGTGGAAAAATAAAGCTTATGATATACAAATACTTTGTTGTGCCCATCCTAATATATAACTGTGGGACATGGGGTTTGTATAAACGGGCAATGGAGTCTATTGACAGTTTCGACCGCAGTATGCTTCGGAAGGTACTTAATATTCGGTCACATTCTGAGGATGGACCTGGATGTCCCGTCAAATCACGTAATAGATGAATATTTCATGGAAAAAACAAAATCATTCCGAGGAAGGCCTAGAACAACCTTACCTATCACGCTAAATGAGGACCTAAAAGCCATAGGCAGGGAGTTGAAAACAATGGATGACCTCGATGAACTATAGATCTTGCGAAACGGAGAGGCCTTTGGATGCGATTGGTGCAAAGGGTGGCCGGCGCGGCACAAGGGAACCTTAATTGACTTTTGTTTTTTTATGTGTTCTCGCAGTGCTGATAATAATAATTATTAAATTGTTGGCACTGAGGTTCACATCTATCCGTATCCGCTATTATGGGAACCTCCTCAATGGAGTAAGAGATGGATCCTTTTTTGGATGCCGGTCAGGTACTGGGCGTCTTTAGAGTCTATGGATCTCATGATGCTGGCTTCGCTAACATGTAGGAAGTGTTTTTCGACCAGGTAGGTAGCGGCATGAGAATCGACGCACAGCTATCGCAATTAGAGCAACAGCACTAACCAGAATGCTACCTGGTACTCTACTGGAGGGATTCTCCCATATAGGAAGCCATTTACTTATCCACAAGACCTTCAAGTGATGGAAACAGGTGGATAACTTGAAAGTAACTTCCAAAAGAAACTCCACTCTCATGTTGATCTTGGTGATTAAGGATAAGCAAAAAAATCTCGAACTACTCTTCCAATCCAAGATGTGAGATTCCCATTCTGACGGTTTTCAGGAACAGCGACCTCAGGAGGTCTGCCCTCCCTATTTTGCCATCTTTAACGATTCTTATGGCTCAAGTGTACACCAAGTCGTGTATTCTTTCAGTCCATTTTAATTTTTTGGCGGAGGGGGATTTTCTAGAGTGTTCTTTGTAGATCAGTGAGAATTCTGTGGATGTGCCTGGGGTTAGTAAATATGAGTAGTGGAAAGGTTTGGGGGTTAGGGTTCAGTGATTGTTGGAAGTATTGCAAGCTATGTATTTTAAACTGATCACCAATGGAAGAATCCTCGTTTCTCAGTGTACCATTTACTGATAACCGCATGGAGGTGTTCCCGCAAAGGATTAATACTATTAACTTATTTCTCGGTGTACCCAGTGTTGATAAATTCCAATTGAAATGACATTAATGTTAGTAAGATTTGTGAAATCGATACTTTTCATGCAAAATATCGATATTTGCCGTATTATTTCACCAATCATTAAAATTACACTCAAATGTTCACCAGTCATTCTCATTCGGTGATAGTTTTTGCAAAAGTTGTCGATGAGGTGATTATTTTATTTTTGCAGTCATTATCAGTTCCTTGGCATAGTGGTTAGGTGTCGGCTTAAGTGGTTTAGGCTACGGGTTCGAATCTCGCTGCTGTTCACCTGGTGGAAGGTTTTACGCATCTACGATGCAGAAAGGGTTTGACGAGTGACGCCGTCATCAGTGGATACTCACTGCGGAACTGGATTGTCTAGAAAGGACACTCGCAAGAAAAAGAAAAAAAAAGTGAAGATCATTCCTTGGTTCTACGATTAGTTAAAATTAACTGTTCTTTACTTAAATAAAGTGTGTGTCCTGCCTATGCGGAGCTATAAATACTATGGCTCTCGTGAAAAGGCTTTAAAAAAAATTATCAGTTCCTTACACGTGTTTCTGGTCATAAAATCATTTTCTATTAATATGGACAAATTCTTTGAATATTCGAAATCGAATGTCTCAAACTATGATAGTCTTCCTGAAATGTGTCTTCCATGTTTATGTGCTAATGTGGTAAAACATACCTCCATACAGAGTGAGTCTGTGATGAATCACCGATAACGGACTCATGTGTGGAACCTTTACTGGGAATGGATAGCAGCTAGATTTGAACCTGGAACCGTGGTCAGGCTTTTTTGTTTCGGCCAAAAAATAGCCTTCGATAATATAAATTGTTGATTTATTAATTAATATTTAATTATTAAAAAACAATAAAAGTATTTAAAATTTACCGCACTTCAATATTGTTCTCGTTGCAAATGGAAGAGTTTCTCAAAATTAAGAAAGTCGACCTATTAAATCGCATATTTAATGCCATGGGGTCTAATATGACACCGATATTTGGAGATATTAGGGAAATAAGCAGCGCGTTTCCTTCATTAGACACGGAGAGCTACCAACTGGTATACAAAGACTTTCTGAAAAATCATAAAGTTTGATTTGGCTAATATTAGAATCGTATATCCACCAGATTTGAAGAGTTGGATATATTCACCAAATTAGATAAGTTAGACCAATTAATTGATGAATCACCGAAAGATCACGTGGTTTGGCGTCCAACGGGAATAGCAGAAGAGGATATTAAAGGGCATATTTACTATGCTACGAAGGCTCACATTGAGAGACTGAGGTCCTCCATCTCAGATGTTAGCCAAATGAACGAGCAGAGAAAGCTCAAAATCGACATATTGCTCTCCGATTGAGTCAATTGAAGTCTAAATTGGTGGATAAAGTAAAATCTTATGGACCGGAAGAAAAGATTCGTATAAATACTGATTTTCTGTATGCCAGATTCGACAAAGAAGTTGATATCGTTGATATTATTGAGAATCAGTGATTTTTTTATTTCACGTGTTTTTGTAAATTTTAATGAGTGAATTGCACGGTCTTAGACTTTCCCTTCCCTTTTGTCTAGTCATTTCTCAGACAGCCGTTTTTTCTTCCTTCAAGGTCTCCCTCACAGAATGACTCCTCGGAAGACGGAGAAACGCATTTCACCGAATTATGTGATTTGCTGGGACAACATCGTTTGAAAGGCTTTCCTTTTCCTGGCTTCACTGTAATCGCCTTAGCGCCAAAATAAGAGATCTACTCCATCAACGGGTGGTATCCCTTGTGAGCTCTTTGCCATCTGACGTCTGTGGTCCTCACTGAGGAGGTGTCAAGTCCGATAATGAATAAAAAAAGGCATCGACTTCCCACGAATAGTCACCTGTGGTGGTTCCCTAAATTCCACAGCGGTGCTACGGTCTGTCAGTAATTTTTAGGTTTTAATCTACTAAAAATCAAAAAATATAAGCACGATTGTTCCGATAAAAGCCCATTCTTTCTGGATTTTTATCATTTTCGACAATTGTTAATTTACCATTGATGTACTAAGCTTGAGTATCACGTGGAAGCGCAAATTCTCAATTAAATCCATACTGATTGGAAGGACGAATAATTTTCGGATTCCCTTGATCATGAAAATATCTTGAGTGGTACAATTGAACCGGGGGTAACCAAGAATACGTCTTGTCGAAAATGCCATAACCCTCGGGGTGCATAAAAGTTACTTCCACGTGGATATACCGGATTATAAAATTACCTTATAGTACTGTCTTAGGGATTTAACACATTTTTAGTTCCGTGGATAGGTCCCCGAGTATTCTCGACTATGGAATATTGAGGAAACTTCCCAATTCCATAAGTTGCATGGTTAAATCTCTGATGTGTTTGCAAGCAAGGCCGATGTGGTCTTGTGGAGTAAATTACCGCAGGTACTTGTGGTTGGTGCATACTATTAGGTTTTTTGATCTTCTCTCCGTTGTCTGGTGTATCACATGTACTATGGAATTCGGATTTGTTTATTGGATTTTAGTGATCTTGGCCCACATTGAGGATTCTAGGATCCAAATCGCTTTCCAGAAAACAGTGGTCTCAGCATACCCACCCAGTCGTCCTAAGATCGGGAGAAAGTTTGAAGTACAAATTCCCGCAAAATGAAGTGTTCCCCCAGTTCAGTATCGAAGGCTTTATTAATATCGGTCGAGAAGACCGCAGTTCGGAAATGAAGTGAGTTTCCATTAATTACAGGTAATCCAGGTTGCGGAAGGGAAGGGGTAATCGTTGAGAGCATAAGGTTTCAAGTACTTTAGCACAGTACAGGTTGGGGAGATAGGCCGGAATAAGACAAAATCTCCTTTCTGTTTTCCAAGATCAGTATTGGCGAATTCTTGTATTTTACAGAACAATTAATGATCTGTATGAGGTGGGGGATTCTATGGGGCTCAAGCCCCCACTTCTTCATCCGGAATAACTTATTTGTCGTACGTACCTCTCAATGGAAATTCACTTTGATCTCCGTGTGCTTCGATAAAGTCTTGAAATTGATCGAATCGCAGTGTTTCGTGAATAGGTTAGGATGTAAATGGCGCATGTACTCTGAAGAGATCCGTCCTGTCGCACAGGACACACTTTATTAGAGTAATAACAGCTAAATCGTAGGAGACCAAGAACTGTTCCCTTCTTTTTGTTGCGTAGACGATCCAGTTCACAAGTGTAGTATCATTCACGGCGTAACTCGTCAATCTAAAGTATCGTAGATGCGTGGAACCTTCAGTCAACTGTACAGCAGCGAGATTACCCTCGCACTGCACGATTACCACGAAAATAAATAAAAAATAAAATTTTAATACCAACTAAATTGTTTAGTGTATTTATTTTTTTTAATTTTAAAATATCATTTTGTAGTTGACGGACTTTGGTGGAGAGGAGGTCTCTCATTATCTTTGCCTCATTAATATCCTAAATATTACACATAAAGTAGACATGGACAAGGGAGATGTTCTGAAACAACTTTTCCTGCGTGTTTTTATCCATCAAATTAATAAATTTCTACTACCACCAAGACCTGATACCTGAGTCCTCAAATCTTCAATATTTTCATTGATTTGAGCGTATCTTCGGTCTATGCTGTCTCCAATTCCCTGTCTAAGCAGCTCGAGCTGGTTCAACCACCTCTAACGTAATGACACGTGCAAACCTGATTTTCTAACTCTGTTTCAGCAAGTTTGTCTTCCAGGTCTGATATGAGCTTCGACTGACTGATGAACTCCGACTTGGTGGGCACAATAATTTACCTTTTGCTGCAAAATTGTGCATAATTTTTCATTTTCGAATATTTCCCGCTCCATAACCTTGATCTCATCTTCCAGATCGTTCAGTTCCTTTGACTTTTCTTTGTCCAGCACGACTCCCTTTCCTCGCAGATCCTCAATCTCAGCATTCGCTTTGGCGATTCGTTCGCTTTCTCCATTCCACGTGACTATTAAAGTTTACCTCGAAGGTCTTCATCTCAGATATGGCCTTGTGGGCCTCGATGTAAGAGTTATACTCCAAACGTCCGATTTCACCGAAGAGCCGTTCGTTTTGAGATTTCCTTGATAAAAATAGTAACAACATTTTGTTTTCAAAGTCGGTGAGGTCATTCAAGCGTCTATCTTTGAGCCTCTTTTTTTCCTGAAATAATATTTTTAGGGTTTACCATTAAAGTTGGTAGGGTTAGCTGCTTGAATTTTAGCTTCTCTTTTTGCTCAAAATATGCAAGTTTTTTGTCAAAATTTGTGATCGGTTTTTTGTCCCCCATGTAGACATACTCCACCCTCACTACAGTCCCGATAGCGCTTACCGTTATTTTGGGCCAAATTAGATACTCCCGTCAAGTCCTTGTTTATCAATCCTAATAACTAACAAACTACAAAAACCATATCCCATCTTTCTGAATTTCCGGGGACAATTGCATACCCCCACTCCAAACTTACTAAAAAAGTCAATTAGTTAATACCATTTATGGTAGGTCATTAAGTCAAATTGATATGGGAACAATTACGTATTTTATTTTTTATTTTAAATTTAAATAAATAATAGGTTTTGAAATTTAAAATTATTTGTTTGGTCACATGGAAAGAAGGGCCCGTGTATACATGGATGGGACCAAATCAGTTTCAAAACTACTACCCAATGGTGTCCCACAAGGTTCCCCTTAATCACCCGCCTTATTTAAGTTATGTCAGATTTACCACAGCCCGATAATAAAGACGATTTCCTCCTATCACATGCTGATGACCTATTAGTCGGATCCTGTGATCTTTTGGCTAAATTATAACCGGCTTGATATATCTACTGAAAAATCATCTTCGTCCTTACCCCAGACAAACGACTTGGACAAATGACCGTGGATTTTTTTATCAACCAGACAAAAATACCTTTAACGAAGAAACTGAAAATCTTGGGGATCACCTTCGACATACACATGTCCTTTACATCTCATCTCATCGGTATCTCCAGAAGCTGCTCAAGAAAGCTTGGGATAATCAAAACTATTTTCGGTGGCATTAAAACCCCATTTTCAGCATTGAAATTATTATGCAAACAATTCATCGAGCCATCTGTCAGCTATGCCTGTACGTCATGGGGAATCAATCTGTCCTCGACGAACAAACAAAAAATCAACGACATTCAGTACATGACATCCACTACTATTAGTAATCTCAGGAAAATATAAAAACTAATTCCCTCATCACTTGAAGACCTTATCTATAAAATGGAAAGGGATTTTCTTCCCTGTGCATCCAGTGCAACTTCAAACAGTACACAGCCAGGACGTGTCTTATGAAAAAAGAATACATCACCCCTCTCCAATTTCTACTCCCCAAACCACCCCGCCCAAAGAGAAGTTGCATTGAATCCCAGATGTCGCACGAGCAGAAGATGAGAAATCTGATTGAGACCTTCGAGATTTATTTTTATTTATTCGAGATCACTCAATTAATTTTGTAATTAAATTAACTATTGGTGTTCTTGGGTTAATAATAATAATCTTGTCGTGGGTTCTGATTAAAAACCCGGGTGGCATAATGGTCAGTTCTGTCGCTAGTGTGGGCGTGATGCTTGGAGGAATACGTTTCACTTCTACCGGGAGGACTGGATAGAACATGTTTCAGGTATATCCTGAGTTATTTAAAAAATTAAAAAAACGTCGTTGGTGATTGATATCTGGCATCGTTGGTTGCAGTCTATATACGTCAGAATGTCTGAGATTGATCTTCCTAGTCGAACGGTTATCGAGTGGGTGCAGTATCAAGAATTCAGTAATCCAAGACTGGACTAGATTAGACAACGATTACTGAAATTTATGGAAAGCAGGGTAAGCCAGTATTGAAAAATAAAAATCTCTTGTGTTTTCCTGAATGGAGGGATTATTTGACCATGGAAAATCCTTGAGAAGACTGCGAGAGGATTAATAGGTGGTGTGTTAAATTTGCGGCCCACAAAAAGTATTGATACAGTCGACGTCATTTGGGGGATATCTTAGTCATATTTTTGAATCAATGTTATAAACCTTCTTGAAAAATAGAAATTGACTAATCTTGAATTTTAGAACATAAGAATTCATGCAAATAAAATTTTAAATTACACTACTTGTGTCGACTCACTTTGTCCGTCCAACATTGTCGAGAGCGCGGTTGACACACTGTATGCCGCGGAAAAACGATGAGGGCAAAGGAAAAGAAATACGAAGCGCTATTCGCTTTCTAAAAGCTCCACTTAAATAGAAGTAGTCGACAAATGAATTTCAGAAAACAAGGTTTCAATGACTTTTTTGGGATCAAATTCGGTCTTAATCTTCGAAAAGAAGTGTCTTATTCCTACCACGTGAACTATATATACTTATATTAGTAGGGCAACATTTTTATTGACTTTAAAAAAATAAAAATTGCCTTAAAAAGTCAATTTAATTGATCTTAAAATTTTAAAAATTGACCTAAAAATTCTAGCTACAGCTTTATTTTCCAATGAAAACTACGCTTATGAAAATTTAGAGTAATTTTATTCATCGTTTATCGAGTTATTCACAATTAAGTAATATTTTACATTGTAAGCTTTAAAATTCCTATCCTTGGATAAGACTTTGTTAAGAATCGAAAATGATCGTTGATGAAAATGATCGTCCACGATGAGCCTGACATGCAATCAACAAAGAATAATCTAAAGGTAAAATGGAATTTATTATTTTTGTGATATCATTAGAATTCATCCTTTTGTTAATATAATTTTTTATTCCACATACGTCTTTTTAAAATCCATTTTTTCAAATAATTGTATGCTTTATTTATAGTAGAATTGGTGGATTCTAAATTTTTATACAATCTATTAGGTAAGAGCTTTGCGGATTTGCCAACGTTCCAACTAGACAAATAACAAATTTGTTTCCCCCAACATCAGTTTCGTCCACAATCAAAAAAACATTAACAATTAATTATTCAAACTAACTTTCTTATTTGAAACTAAATTAATTATTTTGGATATCATTTGTTGAGCAAAATTTCTACTATATTGGGGCAGTAAACTCTGAAGGAAGCGGATGCCCAATACTTTCGAATAAGTTGATAATTGCTCGATTCTTCAATTTATAGAGTGGAATGTTTGAGGATACAAGTGCTTCCGTCTGTTGCAAAATTTCTGAAAAAATCATTTGGAACAATATTCGTGAAGAGTGCTTCTGTGTTTCCCTGTGTTTGTTCACAAAAAATTGTTTCTTGCAAGTTACGGGTGACTCACATAATCCACATAAAAGCATTCCATTCAGTGTAATTGAAAACTCTGGGATATTTGTCACAAATATTTGTAGCTTTTTTAAAATCGGAAGGCTTATTTTTATGCTATTTTTATAATTTAGTTAAAGATTTGTTACAAAGACAGAAATGTCACACTGATTATTTTTAAATTTATTTTGATACTTAAAATTATGATATAATTATATTAGTTATTTTTTATTTAAAATTGACCTAATCAAAAAATTGACCTAATTGACCTAAAAATCTTTTTTATAGAAACCTTTTTTTGACATTTTTTTTAAATTAATCATTATTTTTAGAGTAAAGTCTAACTCTAAATTGAAATTGACTTTATTGACTTATGTTGCCCTACTAATTAGACATTAACTAACTCTAAACCTTTTTTCGGTTTATACTGAGTTATCGAATAAATAAACAATTTTTCAAAAAAGACAGAGCTATCACTCTTCCTCAGTCCTACATTCCCTGGCCGCACAGCCATCAAGAGGTCGATTTGCCAACTCCTATTTTCAACGATTAGTTAATATAAATGTTCTTTACTCTAATAAAGGTCGTATCCTGCTCTATTACGGTTCTCGTGAAAGGGCTGTTATTATTTCATTAACACTAGGAAACTGCCGCTAGTCAAAGAACATCCCACTAAAACAGAGCGTTCACAGGAATCTACCACTTCCGCGTCTGGCTCTGTTAGACGCTATCATCATTTAGTATGTTATAGGGTTAGAGATTGGTTTGATAGTCAAACATAAATTTTTAAGGTGATATGAAGTCGTTTCATTTCCTTGTCATTCCTTCGTTGATTATATAAGTAATATTTTAGGGACTGTTTTCTTGTGCTTCAATAGTTCCACTGCTTTATCAAGCAAATGTGAAGTTTGGTTGATAATTTAGTAGTGATCATGCTGGAATGTAGAGTTTGAAGCTTAATACAATTATAAACAGGGAGTTTTTGTCAATTTCTTCCCAAATCAGATTAGAATTAAAACAGCATACATTCACTTTTTTGTGTGAGGTCATACCCCTTGTTTAGTTCCGTTAATATACATTCTTTCCCTCTTCGCATGTGTTATGTCATTAGAGATAGTAATGAAAGGTTTGGTTTGATAAACCCTCGTTGTACTTATTATTGTCCAAGGATCATCGGGTTAAAAGAATAAAGTTCTTAACTAAGTGATCCCAGACCGACAACTTGGGACCTTGGTCGGCCGGGAACCCTCGTTGTATTTGTGGTAGCTATTATTTAAAAGTAATTTATGAGACAAAAATATTATCAATAATAAGCCAAATAAATTTTAATAAAAATTAAGTGATTTTTCCCTTTCAACTTATTCTCCTCCTCTTTGCCCCGGATGCATTTGTTTTGACAGGCACCACCGAGTGACGTCCTCATTTTCCACTATCAGCTTGGGCTCAAAGTGTTTATTAAGATTCGCGGGCTGTGCTTGGCCTTGGCACGATGATGCTGCTTCATTGATTCCCCATAGGCTGTGAGTTTTCTGAGAATCGTCCAAGAAAGTCATTCCATATTAGTACTCTGACGGTTGATTGAATATATGCTCTAGTTGGCTCCTCAACTTTCAAAAAATGTGATGATTTTAGAATTTGCTCACAATCCCATCACATGTTAGGTAACTTTTCAACCTCAACTTGTTCAAACGCCTTTTGAGAAATGATTCCCACTTTGATAAGCGTAATTAAATTCCTCCTTTTGTCTCGTAGAAAGATTTGTTGTTTTGTACTTTCGTGTCTGTTCTTATTGCTGTATCCACTCGAATCTCGACTGATTCATTCATAACTACTGATTGCGCTGAATGTGCTTTCAGTTTCATGAATTTTTTATTCCGTATTGTCGGCATAGCTGCAATTGTAAGCATCTGACAACTTCCTTATGACGTCGGAGTTAGTCACTATTCAGCAATCGATCACATCTTGTAATAAGCCACATTAACATCAGCTTGTGTAATACGAGGATGATGATTTACTCTTTCACTTTCATTTGCTAACTGTTTAAGAACTCCCAAGTCTAATACATAATGGGTAATACTTTAATCTTTTCTCTATTGCTTTATATGTATTTGGCTCAACTTGTCTCCATCCTCTCTCATTTAGTTTCTTCATTACTGCCTCTCCGTTATTTAAAGTAATACAATTATTACTACAACACTGACATTATTATCATCACTTTACATTCCTCACTACAAACAAAACCATCATTTAAATTATTAATATTTTATTAATTTATTTTATAAATTTAAAATAAAACAACAGTAATGCATCTTTCGTGATAGAAAACTGGATCAAAGGCGATCTAAATTCTACACCTACCCCCTTGGAAGACCTAATAATAAAAAAAGGAGGTCAAACTCAACGATACCAGAGGATCACTCGTCCACTGCGTGCTTGTGTTGGATCGAGGGAAGACCACCGGGCCAAGCTGAGAGCCCTATTGGAATTCGCCGGGATCACATTATTTCTTGTTTTTGTCTTTAAATGTGGTCTTTGGAAATGTTTTCTATTTCAAGCTGGGTTCAATGCATATATTCTGGATTTTTGGTACCAATGGAATCTTTAATGAAGAGAGATATTTATGCGAGTAGTTCATGAGTCGAAGTATGTTTGCAGTTAGAAATATTCTGGGAGACTCTGTGAAAGAAACTGCGCGATTTCATTCCAAGAGTGGCTTATGACGACTTGAATAACATTTTATAAAATGTTGAATTACACTGAAGTCAAATATTAAAAAATTGAGAATCAGACAATTTATCATTTGTTAGAATAATATAAAAAATATTTTATGTAAAGTTATCACTTGGGTTAAATTCTTTCCGGTATTGCATTACACAGCCAGTCGTGTTAAAAGTGTTTAAAATTTTTGAAAAAATTTACATTTTTTTCAATTTAACGTGGCATTTGCTTAATAGATAAAACTACTGCACGTCTGAAGATCAGCAAACAATTATACATTGGAACATTTAGAAAATATTGATATTAAAATTAATCATCAAACTCCCAAATACAACAATGGGACTGCAAAGGGAGATGTAATATTCTCATGGAAGGCCAAATCCAATACTTTTGTTGTTAATAAATTTCATTGCTGGGGACTAAATTCAACAAACTGCAGTCGATATTGAAATTGATAAAAATTGGAATATTGAAGATACATCTAATTTTGTTGTTTCAAGGTTTTCATTGTACTCAGTATCAAACCGAGTTTTTGACGATGAAAAGAAAAAAGCATAAATATTACCGTAAAATTCCAAAATAATACATATCTGACCAACACAATTAATATTCTACATGCAAATGATCGATGTTTACAAATCATACCTGTGGATATTATTTAATGTTTGATTCCGAGGAAAACTCCAAGTCAAATATAGAATACACGATTTGAATATTATTGACTGTCCTTCAAAGAATAACACTGATAATTTATTCAAAATAGATTCAGAAACAGGAATAGTTTATACAAATAATTTGATGGTCATCAGATACCAACGGATATATTTTATTAATAATATTAACTCCACATGCAACAAGAAAGAAGCCAATAGTTTTGACAATTAAGTGTTACATGGTTGTAGTCACAAATATACAAGTCCTTCAGGAGCCACATTTGACTGAACCCTGTGGAAGAGAAAAAATGATCTCTTTCGATCCTGAGGTCCCAAGTGCTTCTTGAGAAGGGTGGAATCATGACAAAACGCTAATGAAGTGAAGGAACTGAAAATAGGACAAGAAGTTTACGATCAAAGTGAATTAGAGAAATTATCATATGAATGGCAAACTCACAAGCTCTTCTTTCATAAAGTATATTTGTCAAAGTTCCTCCAATTTTTGTACCTGATAAAATTCGACGCTTAGATTCCGTCATTTCTACAATCCAAACGAGAAATGGGGTCCAAGAAGATTTAGTTATCTAGAGGAGATCACTTAAGAGACATAAGAATCTGTCAAAAAGCTGAAAATCACTCCAATTTATAAATTCGTTTGAAGAATATAATTTCTATTTTTATAAGGTAATTCAAATCTATGTACTTTCTATGACAAATTTGTAGAATAACGCTTGAACCATTAGAATAACCCATGAACTTGATTTTTGAGAAAAGCAATTTATTAAGTTAAGGAGCAATAAATCCAGGGTCATACAGTAGCCCTGACTGCTAGCTATTTCCTCTCAGGATTACGAACGAGATTTGCTCAAATAGCCATCAAGTTTTAAATAATATAAATAATTATTTTTTAAATCGTCTTTTGACGGTGAGCAATGGAAACCTTCGAACACACTGCGCCTTGACCCTATAACTCCAGTGAATTTTTTGATGTAAGTGTATTTGAGGGAGGAATCCCCGAAATTCTGAGGAAGGCCAAGACTAACCCCTTCGGCTGTTCTCAACGTCGACCTACCAAAAATCAATAATGAACTCCTTACACAAGAAGGTAAACAGCTAATTAAGTGTATTTCGAATTAATTAGTTAAAAGACCAGTATTCTCAAACACATTCCATTCAGAATCACAGTTGCAGGAATCACTTCACTGAATTTTCTAGTGAAGTGGAAAGAGTTTTTGATGCCTCCACGACTGGAAAAACATAGAATCATATTAACTATCATCATATACATCATATTAACTATTATGTCAGATGATCCCCATGTTTTTAGAATTTCATTGGAGACTCGAACTCTGATCTTATTTTCATCCTACACTTTAATTGTTGAGAAATACGGGTTAGTGATTTCTCCTGAGTTTGCCAACTCGTTTAGGCTCATGAAAAAAATAGAAGGGTTTTTCTCAATTATAAAGGTATGTAGACATTTTTCTCGATAGAGGTACATAACCAATTTAACCACGTGGCTAATAACATCCTGAATTCATAGAGGTTTAGAACTTACTAACGAGTAGTGCCGGCTGCTATCAAGCGTTCAGTGAGAGTATTGGTATTGGACGTCTATTGAAATCGGTGGATCAAGTAACTTCTCTATGAATTGAAGAAGGCTAAGAGCAGAGAGGAATTCTTTCGACCAGTAGGTATCTATTGTTGTTCCCTCGCGATGTGGGAAAAGAACTCACTGCAATATGAGACGCAAGAGACAGCACTAACAACTAAAACATCTGCTACAGATTTTCTTGTTCCCAGAATTTCCAAATCAGCAGGTACTACAGATAATTGTACATGAACATCTGAAAAAATTCAGCGGTTTCAGAAATCGTTAATGATTCAATCGATTATGCCCAACAACAATGAAACATATTAAAAAGCATTGTCAACCTTCATAGAAAATCAATGAACCATAAAAATTTTGCAGTAACTGACAAAACAAAAATCATAATAAGCGATATGTGTTTATTATAATAAAAACTATCACCATTTTAATAAACAAATAAAATTATTCCAAAAACCAGGGTAAAACCAAAATGACAACTCATTGATCCTCGATCTCAGAACTTGCCTCCAGGTAACGAAATTGTTTCCGGTGGAAAGAATTGCTAGTTTTTTTTCAATGCTGGTCAGGCACTAAACGTCTCCTTCGTAAGGTGGGAACATGGCGACACGTGGCTTTATGTTTTCCAATGACATGCGTATTAAAAGTGATTCAATAATAAAATATTGAGTGAACCTACTTTTGCCCTTAGTCTTATGGCTAATTTTTATTTTTTAAAATTTAATATTAGTTTATTTTTAAAAATTATTTTATTTTATGGCAAACCTATTATCATAATAAAGATTTTTGCTGCCACATTGTAACACATTCTAGTGGTCTCAATTTCTTCCCGTATTGTTTTTTATTGTCTGCAGATGTTTTTCATATATTAATTTATTTTCAAATGTATTTAAGTCAGCCTATAGTGTGGTGAGCTGTTGTCAAGATGTTGGAAATATTTTGGTGACCACAAATAAGATTTTTCTTTTCTGCACTATTGACTGATTTGATTTATTTCCTTATTGGAAGAGAAAACTATTTCTTGAGGCATTTACTCACTGTAGATAAAGCCTGTTGATACATCCGGCTGAATATTGAATATTTTTATTTTGCACTTGTATTTTCTAGTACCTTGTTGGAATCCTTGTTTGATGGAGATACGGAGTAACGACCAATTTACAATTTTTCATAGCGTACATGTTATGGAAATAGTATATATGAAGAGGCCCTCACTTCTGTTTTCCAGCCTTCAGTATTGGTTTAATATGCGAGTTGCAAATGCATAATCAAAATGATGGACAACTATTTTTTCCATTTCACTATCTTCCAATCATTGAGATAATCAGTTTTTCTCGAGCCTTTTTCTTAGCTTGATTTTTGCGAATGACATGAACGACGTCTTTGATATTCCGACAATCTCTTATCCACCTATATATTAATTATTGACAAACGTCCTCAATTCTTGTAATCGATTTTTTCGCCATTTCCTCTATCCAATCCTGGGACCCCTACTCTTGTGGACCTTCACGTCCAGGTGGTTCTCTCTGGAATTACTACCATGTTTACTATATTTTAACCTAACCAGCCTCGAAGTCTCCTCAAGATACCTAGGATATATAACACAAACAACCTTTTTGAATCATTTATTGTCGAGTTATGCTACGATTCAGTCGATATTGAATCTTATATTTGAATTTATCCTCAAGATATGGAGATAGGATGTTCAGATGATAATTTATCCAGTTGTCCATTCATGATTCAATGCCAGTATTTTGGGGTATTTGAAAAGAGTCTAATTCATCGACAAATATCCAAATTATCGCATTTTTCTGAATTATTGGTTTCCTCGTCTACTGTTTCAGATTATCCACAATATCCCATGGAGTTTACACAAGGTTATAAAGGTCTCTGTGTACTGGAAATCCGGCTCTATAATGTCGACAATCAGAATCCAAATTAATTATATAATAATCATAAATATTTGATAATTTTCGTTACGTAATAAATACCCCTTTATAATTTGAGTCAAAGTTTATTGAACTAAAGTAGCATATTTAAGTAAATAAATATAATTTTAAATAAACATGAGATTGGAATAGCCATACTCCGAGGGAACTCGTTCGCAATCCACGCAGTAGGCTTCCTCAACTGACATTTGTTTAATTGTTAAAAAAAATTTTTGTTTAAAAAAAATAAAATAAACATTAAATTTTAATAAAAAAATATTGAAACGTATTGTCATTAAATGACGAGGAGGATAGCTCAAGCGAAACCCTTTAATGGCTACGCTAAGGAGCTATTAAACTACGTGTCCATTCAAAATGGCCTCCAATTAATTTTTTTTTCAATAAACATCACGAGATTTTAGCGAAACGACATCTTTAGGTAAAAAAGTCATCTTTTTTAAATCTTATAAAAATTGATTTTGCCAAGGTCCTCGACATCTTTAGGTAAAAAAGTCATCTTTTTAAATCTTATAAAAATTGATTTTGCCAAGGTCCTCGACATCTTTAGGTAAAAAAGTCATCTTTTTTAAATCTTATAAAAATTGATTTTGCCAAGGTCCTCGACATCTTTAGGTAAAAAAGTCATCTTTTTTAAATCTTATAAAAATTGATTTTGCCAAGGTCCTCGACATCTTTAGGTAAAAAGTCATCTTTTTTAAATCTAATAAAAAATTGATTTTGCCAAGGTCCTCGACATCTTTAGGTAAAAAAGTCATCTTTTTTAAATCTTATAAAAATTGATTTTAACGGGTCCTATGGGTAAGTGGAACATTTTACCAATGTCCATATCTCAATTGGAGGCTGGCACAACGTTTTTAGAAGTACATTTGGACACTAAACTAGATTCCAAGAAATTTTGTGAAGAAATTGATAAAGAAGAAAGCATAATGATAAAATTCTTAAGATTACGAAATGGAGAAAAATTCTTAGAAGAACTAAATATATCGCTTTATCTGAGAATACATTAAGATTTGTTTAAGAACAAATGTTACTTAACTTGGATCCGATAGAATATATATTCAATTTAGTTGAATATACATTCTATTACATTTATACTTATTTTCTATTTTGCCTTTTGAAAATAAATCTTTCATTTTAAATTTAAATATAAATATTAAAAAAATAAATGTTTACCTAAAGATGTCGAGGACCATTGTAAATTGTTCCACTTACCCATAGGACCTGTTAAAATCAATTTTTATAAGATTTAAAAAAGATGACTCTTTTACCTAAAGATGTCGAGGACCTTGGTAAAATATCTCGTGATGTCTATTGATGAACTTATCCAAAACCTGAGAAATTTAATTGGAGCCCATTTTGAAGGAGGCCATTTTGAATGGGAACCATTAAACTATTGTCACCAAAATGAAAACCTCACAATGTGAACAAGCATGAGAGATGTGAATACACAACCATATATTACGGGATGTCCTCAGTCTGTCTATTCACTTTGATTACAGTTGTAACTTTCAACGTCAGAGGACTAGCTTCGAACACTAAACGAGTGATCTTATGCATGGATTCCTCGTGAACTACGGAGGCGTGCGATGAGGGAAGTTACATAGAGAAAACTGGTATAGCGGATAATGAAGAACCATAATATTCATTACTCGGGTAACGCGGAAGTGCATTTAACTATCTAATTGATAATGTAGATCCCGATTATTCGGCTTGACAAATGTTTAAAGTTTCGTATACATTTTTTTCACAACTGCTGTCTAAAAATAATGAGACTATTATATTAATATCATATTTAAAAAATAGCGTCCGCATCTAGCATAGGATATTATTCTTTTTTGATTTACTATCACCCAATTCGCTAGTTCCTTTGGGCTCCCCGTCCGAGATAACTGATCGATTATGGCTCTGTGGTTAACACTGTCAAATGCTTTTGATTTGTCGAGACATATGACATTCAGGAGACATTTGGATTCTCTGACTTTGCATAACTCGAAGTTAAGATGAAATAAGCAATCACCGCATGACCGTCCTGGGCTAAAACCAAATTGATCATTTCTGAAGTAATCTTCTTTTTCCAGCTGATTCGTAATCCTCCAGAAGACAATTTTTCCATGAATTTTGAGATCGACCGAATCAGGCTGATCGGACGGTAGCTATCAGGATTATTCTTCGGTCTTCCTGTCTTCGCTGGTCTCCTTGTATTCCTGTGGAACATGGCCAATTTTTATGCATGCGTTTAAACATATCTTTTAGGACTTCGAATAAAATTTCCAGGCCTTCTTTGAACATCCTAGCTTTGATGAAATCACTGCCCGGAGCATTATTCCTGACAGCTCTTATTGCTATCTTCAGCTCTTCTAGAGAGATTTCTATAAATGCTGTTTTCTCTGAAATGGTTCGTAACAAGTCTTCTATGCGATGACATCATCGTCTACATCAAATATCTTTTTAAGCTGTGTCTCAAAAACTAGAGGTATTTCTTCTTCTGCATGGTAGGTGCATCCGGTTCTTGAGCACAATCTTGTTTTTGATTGACTCTGGGTTCCTCACTCTTCGGTATACCTTCTAGAAAAAGAGGATTGAGTTTGTTTAGCTTCCGTAGTTGAGAGTTCCACTTATTCTCATTCCAACTTTTGAATTTTTCCGACAACTGCTTTTGTAGTTCGCCACTTTTGTGAGACAAGGCTAAGCGGTCCTGTGGGTCTACGCATTTCCTCAGTTTAGTTATTAGATTATTTCTTTTCAACACAATCTTCTTGATGTGCGATGGAATAGGGACAACATCATCGTTTCGTGAGTATATTTTCTAGCAAAGTTATCCAGATAGTATACTATCAGATCCGTTACTCGTTTACTTGTTTTATCAATTTCCAGACGAGTCTCGGACTCGGTATACCCTAACATCAATTCCTTTGCAATATTGATTTTTTCGTAAGGGCTAAAAGCTACCTGTACCAAAAATAAGTTAAGAGAAAATTTCATTTAAATTAAATATACGGGAGGTGTTGACGTTGGTTAAGGGTTATGGTCGATGTCACCATACCTGATTTAAGAAATCAGAAATCGAAAACCTTTGAATAATCGATATTTAAGTTATTTGTAATTTTTATCACAGTTTTTTTTTACAAAAAATTTTTTTTAACAATTAAACAAATGTCAGTTAAGGAAGCCTGCTGCGTGGATTGCGAACGAGTTCCCTCGGAGTATGGCTATTCCAATCTTTTTTCCGATTCCAATCCTCAAAGAATCGTCGTCCAAAAAGGTCCCGAGGTTTGGGCAAGGTATTGCACCAAGCCATGCTCCACTCCCTCTACTTGAAGCTGACACCAAACAAGCCAGACGATGTTGATTTGCTTCTTTTTTAAGGTCTACCAAAATTTTGGAGCAGACAATGTTATCCCAATTACTTTGCTTTGATGTGTCTTCGGGGATTTTGAGTCCGGACCCGTTCCATTTCCGACAAGCTTCGTCAAATGACTCATTCCAGCAAAGTCCAATTGTGTTATGAAGGAAATGCCGTGTCAAATGGCTGCAGCTTGAGAGATACGATAGATATGCCGGGTACGCAACCTCCAGCGCCGATCTTATTCCGACACCCCAAATCCAGAGGGAAGCTTACATTGTTTCCAACCAAATTCGTCGAAGCGGACGTTAATTAGTGACTCGACTGTTTGCTTGAGAGACTTGTCTATTGAAAGTAGAATGTCATATTGTTCGTAGCAGGGTGAACATCGGAGTAGATATAAAAGCTTGGGTAGTCCGATGTTGTTTCTCATCAGAAAAATGTGTGAGAGTCGAGACATTACAATCTTTTCGCAAGGCGTGTTAATTCTTCATTTTTGGAAAGTAGATGGTTCTTGAGTTCTTCTTCGCTGAGTGGGCATCCGAGGAAATATAATTTATCAACTGGCACAGTCGGGATCCCAGGAAGCAGTTCGTCAAAAGACTCCTTGATAGAGAGGAAGTCGGTGTATGGATATGAGACATTTATTAGCTCTGATTTGTTAACATTGATGTCCAAGCCCAAATGTTTTAAAGCGGGTAACGCTTTACGTAATGAATTGTATGTTTCTTTGAACGATCCTCCAATTGTGGCATCATCGAGGTACCAGAGATTTAGCTGAGCATCAATTGAACTCACAACCTCATCAATGGTCAAGGCAAATAATAGAGGTCCGAGCGGATCTCCTTGTTGTACACCCGTTTTTGATTTAATAATTTCATTTTCAAAAACCAAAGACGTATCTTCCCCATAGGATAGATTGACAAGAGGGAAAAGCTTTGGAGCCCTCTTCCAACACGTTTTCATAATTTCGTCTCTTCTGAGAGAATTAAAGGCATTCGTTATGTCCAACTTGATTCCAATGCATTCATTTGAAATATTTTTCTGTGTGAAGAAACGCCTTGCTGCATGAACCGCAACCTCACATCCGTTCTGGATACTAACACCCATTTGTTTAGGAAAGAACTCCTCTCCGAGTTGTCGGCTCACCATGGTCGATGCTACTTTTGCTGCAAGTCTTCTAAAATAGTTCCCGACCGCAATGGGCGGATTACTCCATTGTGTTTTTTGAAAGAAAGTAACATTGCAGAGAAGAGCAATTCTCTTGCATATTTTGGGATGTCGCCGTTAACCATTTTTCTGATTAGGTCCGTAATTGATTTGACAAGACAGCGTCCAGCTTCCGAGGTGTAAGTGGACGTAAGGTCCTTAATATGGCCAGGACGTAACCCTTCCAAGCCTCCACCGCTGCTAGCGCGAAGGAAGTTATTCCGTGGCGCACTTCGGATTCAGTAATGATTATCTCCTGGGTTCCTTCAGGATTCAAAAACTTTTCATAGTCAGTCGGTGCATCTGGATGCTTTAGTATTAAGGTATTTAGGACCTCGGGGTACAAGACAATACTGTGTCATCGGATGTGATAACTCGTAAGGCTGCCCGCAAGTCGTCTTCCAGAAGTTTCCGGTTTACTCTCTCCTTTAGTTAGTTGGGGGCATCTTTGATGAATGCTCCTCTGGTTTCGACCTCATTAACATTAAGTGGATGTTCAAGTATTGCGTGTATGTTGTGACAGCTAAAATTCATTATGTTTCGTTTCAGTTTCCCGGATAAGTTGAGTCGGGAGTTTGTTTCTTTATTATTGTCCTCAGATTCCTTTGTAGGTATTCCAAGTGCGACAGGTGCAAAGCATATAAGTTTTAGCCAGGATTCCCATCTGTCAGAAGATAGTGAGTGCGTGATCAATGGCATCTGAAAGACACGTTGCTGCGGCAATTCGGACTCCTTTAGGGATTTTTACTGGGATCTTCATGGCTTTCCTGAGGTTCGAGATCTTCAAAAGAGTATGGTCTGTATGTGGCAGTGTAAAGTTTGGCTGAGCTATTTTTTCCCGTCTGGGGGCTCCCATTCCAATACAAGAAAGGCACAGCCAACTCGACAGCGTCTCGGCTGAAGCTTTACTCATTTTTATGCAGCCCAAATGGGAGAATGATTCACATTGTGTGCAGTTAATCCCATATTTCCTGATGTTCAATTGTACACATAAAAAACATACCTGATTTGTCCGTACTGGATTTGTTCCTCGTACTTTGTCTTCACATAGTTTAATACATTTTTTTATATTTTAAATTTTATTATTAATTTGAATTACTTAATTCAACCTTATCAGTTTAATGTTATAAGATATAAATATCTCAATAATATGGCAGTACCTAAATATTTTCCGACTACACTTTTACTAAAATATTAAATGGTTGTTAGAGGAAAAATATCAAATTCGAAAGCCCCAAAGATGAGAACCAACAGCTCTTCTCGTCCCCCAGGATGTGCTACGGCTGGGTCGTTCACTTTGGAGCCCTCTAAACTTGAGAACAACCCTACGACACACAACCAAACTGTAAAGTCCAAACCTATAAAAGAACTAAAAATAGAAAATTCTAAAGATAACAAGACACTATTGATCACAGTTCACTGTACTATGAGTCCGATAAAAATTGCGAATATTTTACATTTTTACGATCAATATGGATCTTTGAGGATGAGCCACAAAGGACCGGGCTCCTTCCGATTAGATTTCCGCGACAATAACCACATGGTCGAATATATGAAGGCCATTAATGAGACCTGTCCCTTTGGATCTGACAACCACCACTTCAGAACGCTCATATCAAAACCTTGTGAGATTGTTCTCAGGAACCTTCCTTTCTGGGTGAGTAAAACGACCTCCCTGCCTACCTTCAGGAGATGGCACCCTCAACTTCGATGGTAACCCGAATGTCAAGAGGATCACAGCCTATGCCTATAGCAAAGGCCTCAGTTAGTAGTAATGTGGAGGCCACGTCGTTGATACGTTGTGGATTTTACATTGGATCAGACAAGATCTAGTGTGAGTGGATGAAGAGGCCCCCTCCCATCTGCTACAACTGTGAAAGCATCGACCACATCGCGGCACAGTGTAAGGAAAAGAAGAGATGCATCAAGTGTGGAGGGGAGCACGATCTTCTTATGTGTGAATATCCATCGATCGTAGAGACCAAGTGTATCAATTGTGGAGGAGCAGGACATAATGCCCGCTATAGCGGATGTCCGGCAATTTGAGAAGCATCGAAGAAAATAATCTCCAGACAAACAGTGTCTAGAAAAGAAGGAATCAAGCCAATTCAAGAAATGAAGTGGACCAATACTTCACATACTCCTGATTGGCCGGTGGAGAGGAGCGCTAAAAGGAAAAATTTGCAGAGAAAGTCAGAAGTCTCGTTTCTTTTCCTTGGGGGTTTAACATCTCTACTTTACTCCGGGATTTTGCTTTTCTATTTTTCTTGGGGATTTAACTTCTTTCCATTTTGTTTCTCTTGACACAAAACTGTTTTCAAATGATAAATTTGTCCTTTTAACCCGGACAGTATCAACGCCCCGGGTTCTTATGACATACGACAATTATTATTAAAAAACCAAAAATCACTCACAAATTAAATAACATAGCCGTCAGGTGATTCCGGCCGCCTCTAATAGCCATCTAATTCTTGCTCGGTGTTCCTCCTGGGTTCCAACGCATTTCCGGATTGGGCGTGGGTTTCTGACTTTTTTGAGTGGTAGTAAGGCTCGGTTTTCTTCACTAATTCCTCAAATGGTGTAGGGTTTAGTGGTGTCTGAGAAAACCTTTGCAGAGCCTTACAGGCCATTTTTGGAATGTATTAATTTTTTCCATATTCGCGTTTGATATTTTGGTTCCCCATGCAGCATACCCGTAAGTTAGAAAACTGTGCCAAGGAAATGGCGTTGTCGATGTGTTTGCTGAAGGTCAAGAGTGGGTCATATGTTACGCCCAGTATCTTGACCGATTTGGTCGTGGGAATTGAGTTTCCATTTATGGTCACACATGGAGCGGAGTTTGTCAATCTTCTGTTTGTTATGAAATTTGTTGTATGACAATCCCACGTTATTACAAATAATGGTAAAGACATGGTACCTATGAATTATCCTTAATACGTTTGTCAGAAGCTCTTACTTATGGTTCTTATTGACCTCTTCCGGTTTTTTAATTTTTGAAAAAAATCAGAGGAATCGGGAAACATTATTGTGCTTATTTACTCCCGGTCTTTTAGAGTGAAAAATACTGGTGGCTAACAGGAAGGTTACAGACAAAAGCGGCC
Source organism: Dicyema japonicum (assembly GCA_011109175.1). NCBI lineage: Eukaryota > Metazoa > Dicyemida > Rhombozoa > Dicyemidae > Dicyema > Dicyema japonicum. The sequence goes on from RDEW01000004.1 coordinate 695,040, forward strand.
GATCCCCTAGATCCGACAGGTATAATTGGTTCTGTGCTAAACTCGTAGGTGGAACCGGACAAAGAAGAGGTGACTCGTCTCCTGATGGTCGAGAAAGCATGATGGGCATAATGGAAAGGATGATTGTCCATGTCACAGTCTCATACACATAAGCATATTAACTAGCAGTTCCTTTCAGATGATCCTGGAGTTATTTCAGTTTGGCCTGAATGAGTTCCTGACCAAGATCTTACATTACATGCTCCCTTTGATAAGAACTTTGAGTTTCGAAGTCCGCTGTATCCGTCTCTATTCTATGCTTACGAGAACAAAGACAAGGGATTAATCCATGTGAACTCAAATAGAGATTATGTACAATATAAGATAAGTGGTAAAGGGTTGAGGTCGTGACATTTTTGGATTTACATGCAAAGATAATAAAAATATCCAAAGTCTAACACCTTGAAGTAGGTTCGTATAATTCTGGAGTGAGTGCTTAAAAATTGTTACCACGGACTGAGTCTTATTATTATTAGCACTTTCACGAGAGCCATAATATTTATAGCTCTGCATGTGCAGCAAAAAGACAAGAGAAAGAGTTAGCTTGTTCCAGGTTTTTCTATTCTTAGCCAGATCCCTCAGTGGGTCCAGGTCGTCAGTAGATGCCAATGTTTTTTTTGTGTCTTTAGCAGAGTGATCCTCTGGCATCGTTGAGTTTGGCTTCCTTTTCTTTTAAAAAGTGTTAATTCAAAGGAATAAAAGACAGACAAAGATTTATGACTTTATTAAATAAAACAATTTTTTGATTTCAAATATTTTAGTACATTTTTAATTTTATTCTTTTAGCTAAAAGGCCAGGATTGTGTACGTGTTCCCACTGATCACCTCCATGTCGAGCCTCTGCCTTAACAAAAGTCCTTTGTGATGTTCGAATATCTTCGAAGTAAGCCTTCGTCCAATATAGTCGAAACCTTTTTGCCACATGTAAAATATAAAATGAAAACAAATCCGTCATCAATAGCAGTTGCGACCTCTAATGTTCTGGTAATTGCCTGTTGTCTAAAATTGTTTCAAATAGATTACCGACGAAATCATAAATAATTTGTAACTAAAGTTCAAGAAATACGCATGTTTTGAAGAATAGTTCATTTTTGTAAAATCATAAAAAACAAGTCACCGGTCCTGCTAAACAGAATCAGATCGCTCATTCTGAGGAAATGTAAAAAATCATAGGAAACAAGTCACCGGTCCTGCTAAGCAGAATCGGATCGCTCATTGTAACGTAAAAAATCATAGGAAACAAGTCACCGGTCCTGCTAAACAGAATCGGATCGCTCATTGTAACGTAAAAAATCATAGAAACAAGTCACCGGTCCTGCTAAACAGAATCGGATCGCTCATTGTAACGTAAAAAATCATAGGAAACAAATCACCGGTCCTGCTAAACAGAATCGGATCGCTCATTGTAACGTAAAAAATCATAGGAAACAAGTCACCGGTCCTGCTAAACAGAATCGGATCGCTCATTGTAACGTAAAAAATCATAGGAAACAAGTCACCGGTCCTGCTAAACAGAATCGGATCGCTCATTGTAACGTAAAAAATCATAGGAAACAAGTCACCGGTCCTGCTAAACAGAATCGGATCGCTCATTGTAACGTAAAAAATCATAGGAAACAAGTCACCGGTCCTGCTAAACAGAATCGGATCGCTCATTGTAACGTAAAAAATCATAGGAAACAAGTCACCGGTCCAGCTAAACAGAATCGGATCGCTCATTGTAACGTAAAAAATCATAGGAAACATGTCACCGGTCCTGCTAAACAGAATCGGATCGCTCATTGTGAGGAAACAAAATGATGAAAAGATATCCTGCACAAGAGGATTCGTACGAGGTTCGTCAATAGATATGTCTTAGGTGTTCACTAAAACACAGTTGTTCAGATATATGCTTGAATTTTTCTATCCACGTCCAAGTGCCTCAAATGCTTTTTGTGTAATTTTGTAAAGATACAATTTATAGTCAGCACGTAAAGAATAATATGGACTTTGCATCGATGCAATATCTCATACATCCATGGGTTGTAGCTTCCGTATATAAGGAATCAATTAATGGTGCAGTTTGAGGGTTCAGTATGCGAATAGTTGTTCAGTAAAAGAATCTGCGGAACTTAGTCTATAATGGATTTTATTTTTAACAATAAAGTTAATTACTCAAAAAATTAATTTGAAAAATCATTTAATGATTATTAATCATCCGTATTTAATGGTGTTCCTTAAAAATCATTTTTAGGATTCGGGTGGCTTGCAGGACTGCGGATTGGAAAGTCTAGAATGACACGATGGCTCTTTCAGAACATAAGGCTAAGGAATGATGGATGGTAAAAAATGTTCCCTTGGACCACTGAGCATCTGATCACAAAGACGGGCTGAAACTGTTTGATCACATTCTAAGATAGAAGCTAGAATACCAGCAAACATTATCATGAAATAATTCTCCGAAACATCTGGGGAAAAGATTCTATCCACGTTCCCTCCCCAAAGTCCTTAATGGTGATTTGAGATCAGTGAACAGGTCTCTATGAAAAGACTTCAGCAGTCTGCAGAGTTTAGCATCGAACAGGAAAGGGTGGAGAGACTAATATCGAGGACGCGGAATAAATAGAATTATAGCTTATATCAGTGATTCTCAGCCCTTTTTCGTATCGCCCACTGATGCTTCCTGATTCCACATAAATCTTCCCCGAAATGCAATTTCTGAATGTGTTTAACAGCGTCTTCACGATCTATCGCAAAATTCATAGAACATCTTCAAGTATCTGGCAAATAATCGAAGAGTTCGCCACAGATGACAATGACGACAAAATATTAAAAATATTTTTTGGGATCAAAATTTTTTCCAATAAGTGTATTTACATATTTCTGTCCTCTGTTATCAGTTTCGTCAATCAAAACAAAAATTTCTATAATCAATAAAAATAAAACTTCAGAAATAACTTAATTCAGTCAAACTGCTTCTGGCATAATTTTTTCACTTTTTTCAGCAAGCGTAAGTAGAAGGAAGATTATGTCAAATACTCTCAAACATCCCGTAAGCTTTTACTGTCAAGTAAATATCGGACTTGACAAAAGCCTTAGTGACTTTATCGACCCATGTGTCGGCAGGTGGGACGTAAAAATCAATGTGTTTTATAGTATTGACGCCTGTAAAACAATAATAAAAATACTAACCCTGCTTATTATGCTTCTTAGACAATCTATGTGATTCAATAAAAAATGCTTTTTGCAGATACAAATGTTCCACATAAATTCCAAAAAAGATTTCCTTGTGAGGCTTGAAAATTCTTTTGAGGATAGAAAATTTTCTAACAACAGACAAAATCTTTTTAATGTCATTCTTGATTCAACGCGGCATCACAGTGAATGATGATAATTGATCCCACGCTAGTATTTTTATTTAAAAACTCAAAAAATTAAAAACTAAAAATCAATAAATATTCTATTTCTAGTAATTCGGAAGACTGGCTGTCTGCAATCTTATATAAATACATACGCTCTGAATAGTTTGAGGTCTTGTAAGTATTTATTAATGAAGTTAGCTTCATCCTTTTGTTATAGCATTGCTTTCTAAAAAAAGTCAATGTCTTATCCTAGTGATTGAGGATGCTTGCGTTTCGAGTGTTCTAATAAGGGAGATGGGTTCATCGATTCGATAGTAAAATCCGCACCACGTGGTAAACACAAGGGTTAAGTGGATCCTTTGGTTAAAAGTTCTTTATATATTCTCCTATTTTTAACAGCTTCCACCAAACAGTTGCACGCTTTGTTATTTAAATTATTTAAAATAAATTTGTGTAAATACAGTAAAGTCCCTTAATTTGGCCCAAAAATGTTCCTGAATTATTTTTGGCCAATTTGGGAATTTTTTTTATAAAGAATAATCAGTTTATAATTAAGCCCTGTCTCGTCCATGTTGTAAATTTCGTCTTCTTTATAATGTTTGGAAATTTCTTAAAAGTGATCTCAAATTCTTCTAGGTCAGGTTATTTTGTCACATGGGCCAAGCGATACCTATGGGCTGCCTGTTACATTAACCTTGAACCAAGATTAACTTCAATTAATTTTATGAATGATTTATTAACCACAAAAAATTAAATATAAGTAACTTTTTTTTCTAATTTATTAAGCCACTTTTTTTTACTTTATCCAGCATTTTTTACAACTTCCTCGTGATCGTCTGATTAATTCTTTCGACAATTCTTTATGCTCGTGGATTGTTAGGCCTTCCGTGAATTTGCTTAATGTTAAAATTTTCGCAAAGTTTTGTTATTTCTTGATTTTTAAATTCAGAACCATTGTCCGACTGAGGAAATTTACATGGCCCATTCAGGCGGAACAAAGATCTTGAGTTTTCACATACTTCTCTACCAGACTTATTATAGAGTGGTCGTACGAAGTGGTCGTACGTTCGACTTTCCTATAGTCACGTGGGATATTAAAAACACATAAAGTAAATAAAGATCTTGGCGAATTTTAAAAATTTAAAAAAAGTCGATCGAGGATCATCATGGCATAGGTACACCATTGGACCGTGACATAAAATTATGTGAAATTAACCAAAAATTATTATTAGATGATTAGTAATTTTGATTAGTAATCGTTACAGAGGTAGTCTAACCAAGACCCTCAATAATAATTAATATGTTGTACCAGGAAAAGAAGAAAGGTGTAAATCCAGAATTTAGCTGCATTTGACTCATTATTAGTAGTAGTACTAAGGCACCCCCATTTGTTTTCTAGTGCAGGCACAGCGGCAATTGTTTGATCTGACACGTGTCTCAAAATTAGAAAATTTATACTCATAGGCATGACTACTAGGAGTCATCAAACAATTATTATTGCAACCGCTGTCAGTCGGTTTGACGTGATTAAATCCAAGAACATGGAATAACTCATGAGACATGATTGCTGCTGTCCTTTCATCGTTGTATCTTTTCAAAACCAGCGCCACTGCTCGATTTGAGCAAACAGTATTCCTCAATGCGATTCCCACGTTGCTTACATTCGACTTAGTATCTCTGGGTATTAGTTCGGATAATTACTTAAAGAATAAACTGCGTCTTACCCCGCGAAAATAGCCGATAAACATTGCGTGTATATGCGCACTCATAGGATTACTTGATGTAGTTTCTCTAGTGAAGTATATTCTTCTAAGTTTTAATTCTATTTCTATCGCGTTAAAATACTAAATTGTCATCAATTATACTCTTTGAGACAATTTGAACATCTTATTTACATACTCTCTCATTTGGTCCTCATTATAGTCGAAGCCTTTTTGCTATGCGTAAAATATAAAATGAAAACAAATCCGTCATCGATAACAGTCGCCACCTCTAATTTTCTTAAATATTCCCAGTTATCTAAAATTGCTTCAAATAGATTACCGACGAAAACAAAAAATAATGTGTAAAATAGAAGATTCATTTCCTCAAAATTGCAAAAATCGTTGAAAAAATTAGTTTATAAGGAAAAATATTTAGCAATTATTTTTGAAGCGTGTAATATGACTTTGGGGAATTTGATTCAATTATAATTCTTGGTTAATGCTACTGTTATGCTTGACTTTGGATGTTTTAATATCACAGTAGTATTTTGAAATTCATTAAACATAGAAAACTGAAAATTCTTGAAAAACCTAGTGGAAAAGATAGTCACGTGTGCTTAATTAGTATATTTAACATTTTGTTCCTATGACGGTGTTAATAATAATATTCGCACTATCCGAGGAGCCATATCAGTTATCGCTCCCCACAGGCAGAACACACACTTTATTTTAAGCAAAGAACAGTTATAATAGCTAATCGAGGGAAGATCAAGGAATGCTCTTTACCTTTTTGTTTTCCTTTATAGACGATTCGGTTCCACAGTTAAGTTTACTGATGACAGCGTCACTCGTCAAGCCAAAGCATATTGATGCGTGGAACCTTCAACCGAAATTTGCAGTATCGGGATTCGAACGAGCTACCTTCAGGCCTCTTACCCGTCAACCATCACACTGCACTCTTGCTTACGTCGTCATCAAAACTGAGTTCCTGTTTGAAAGAATAGTATGTCACATGGGCGGCGCGTTTGAGTCTTAGTATTATCCAGTTGCAGAAATAATTAATATTTTATCGAATAGTCGCGTAGAGGTAGTTTTAAATAGTTTAATTTGATAGATAAAAAATTCGAAAGGAGAAATATCGACTGTATTAATGAGTAGACTAAAAAAACTTAAAATTAATTTTTCTGTGGTTAATAAATCATTTATAAAATTAATTGAAGTTAATCTTGGTTCAAGGTTAATGTAACAGGCAACCCATAGGTATCGCTTGGCCCATGTGACATAGTAAAAGGAAAGCAAATTCAATTCTCACATTAATTTTAGTTAATAAAGTTTAATTTTCTTTAAAAAATTTTGCGTCCAGCGAACCAATTGTTAATTATTGATTTGGCCCGCAGTTGAGATAAAATTGAGTATGAATGTCGACCAAGATACTTCACTGTAAAGAATGAGATTATCAGAAAAATCATTCGAAAATGTGAAGTCTGCAAATTTTCGCGTCCTTTAAAAGTTCGTGATTTTTTAGACGATCACGAGGAAGTTGTCAAAAATATGGATAACAGTGAAAAAAATGGCTTGATAAATTAGATAGTGTTGTCTACAGTTATAACATATCGGTCCATTCATTTTCTAACGAAAGTCCGATTCTAGAACAAATTGACGATTTGGTTAATTGTTCGACTCCAGAATCTATTGAAAATTCACGTAGTTTGATTTAAAAAATTTATATCTAGATAATTCCCAGTCAGATAATTTGTGTCCGAATACGAAGGGATTCAATTTCGAAATTAAATCGATTGAAAGAAAATCGAATTATTACAAAGCTATGAACAGGAAAATGAATGTTCATAATAGTAAATATACTTTTAACATGGGAGATAAAGTATGAATTAAAGACATTAATAAATAGGTTCGGGCTAAAAAGGACTTTGGAACAAATCCCTCATTGCGACTGGATAAGTTTGAGTCTTTGTATTATCCAGTTGCAGAAATAATTAATATTTTATCGAATAATCGCGTGGAGGTAGTTTTAAATAGTTTAATTTGATAGATAAAAAATTCGAAAGGAGAAATATCGACTGTATTAATGAGTAGACTAAAAAAAACTTAAAATTAATTTTTTTGTGGTTAATAAATCATTCATAAAATTAATTTAAAGTTAATCTTGGTTCAAGGTTAATGTAACAGGCAACCCATAGGTATCGCTTGGCCCATGTGACATAAAGTTTAATTTTCTTAAAAAAATTTTGCGGCCAGCGAACCAATTGTTAATTATTGATTTGGCCCGCAGTTGAGAACCACTGATCCAGACTAACTTTTTCAATGTGTCTTTTCTTCCCCTTCTAGGGATGATTTTGTCCAGCTGTTTACTATTATCCTCTTGCACTATGCACAAGAGTATTTGCATCAAGTGCGCCAAAAAACACGTTCTTACATTTTTTATAAAAAATATGCTTGGATTTTTCTATAAACTTCCAAGTACCTCAAATACATTCCTAAGAAGTTATAGTGTCCATTCTAAGCATGTGCCCAAACAGTCTCCATCTTGATTCGATAATGTCGATGCTTACTGGCCTCGATTGTGCCACAGAGTATAATTTCTTTTTTTGAAATCTTCTTGGGCCCACCTAGACCCATTAAATTGCGTAATTTTTTTCGATGAAATCCATTTTCTTGAGCTCTAGCTCTATGACCCCCATGTACCCGAGTTGTACATAAGCACCGGCTTTATATATGCGTTTTATAGTCTTATTCTTAGATTTTTTTATTAGTTTTCGTCGAATCCATATCTTCTGCATTTTCTTATATATGGCAGTGGCTAGAACTCTTCTATACATCATTTCCTCACTATCACCAAGTAAGGATCCCAATTTCCTTTTTTCCTGGTTTATGCAGAGGAATCAAAATTCCATCACCAAGTTTCAAAGGGGAATGCGTCTCAAATACATTATTGAAAATCTTTGTAATGAGAGTTGTCAGTTCGCCTGGTGCATACTTGATCATTTTTCCATGTATGTTGTCTGGTCCCCCTGTTGTTGTTTAATTTACACATAATCATAATTTTTTACAATAAAACGGTCCAGATAAGCTCTCTTCTTTCTTGCTCCATTTATTCCGAAATATCTTTTCATTCTGAAACGTGCAACCAGCAGTTTATGATCACTATAAGTGATGATGCCTCCATAGCTGCGGGAGTCTGTTAGTAAAGCACAAAGAGATCTTTTACATATAACATAATCAATCTGGTTGTACATCCGGACATAGTTACCATTTCCATCTTTTCTGAGTCCAGTCCATGTAGTCTTTTGCCTCGCATTGTGGTCGAATGCAGAATTACAAATGAAGTAGTCAAACATGTTACAAAATTGCACGAGCGATTCTCCTGACATATTCCTCCTCCCCCTGGATGTCTACCCATACAGGGTTCTCTCCATAGACAGTGTCCCACTTTAGCATTCCAATCTTCACACAAAAAGGTCATAAACGAGCCTTTGAGATCAGAGATGGTATCCGTTAGTGACATATAAAACAGATCATGTTCCCTCGCCATTGTGGGCGCGTAGACATTAATTATGGATATAAAGGAATTATCAGTCCTCCCACGCTTAATCTGAAGTACTGCTATTCTGTTATTCACCCTCCACACTCTGTGGATTCTCCATCAAGACATTGATGTTAGCAAAGCCAAGTCCGTAGTGGTTGCATTCGGAGTCTAGTAGTATAAGTCTAAATTCTCTGTAATTCTCCTCAAATGCATCCTTCACTTTAGTCTCCTGTATACTGCATATAGTGACTTTATATGATGTTAAGTCACTTATTAAATTCTCCCTTTTTTGTTTTTTTCAATCCTCGGACGTTCAATGACGCCAGTGTGAAGAGATCATTCGTCATGTGTGAAATAGGCATAATAATTCAAGAACCACGTCACGAGTTCAACCAAAGTAGATCAATGAGTGCTAGATTTAATATTTTATTAGCTCTACTAAATTTTTTTGAATGCTAGAAACAACTAGCCTTAGTTATCACTCTAAATCACCGTGAGACGTTGCAAGGGACAAATATGGGAGACCTTGACATCAATCCCCCTTTGGGGGAATACGAAATTTTTAATTTTTTTCTCAAAACAAGGTTGAGAAAAACTGTCTAATTATTTAATTATTTGTTTGGCTTAATGATAATTGATTTTATATTTACAAGGGATTGTCCTCTAACGAGGGATTGTTTTCTATTTTTTTATTTATTAACCTCTGGCCTACAACCCTTGGTAAGTCCAGCACAAACAGTCATAACTAATTAATCCAAGGAAGGCACCTAAGGGAGAACGTTTACCTTTGCTGACTGTCCTCTAACGTAGATTTACACCGCTAACTTTCATCTCCAATAAATTTTATCATTAACTCAATAAATCTTAACAAAAAATATAATTTTATTATAAATGAAGAATGCCGGTCCAAAATAAAACCGGTGACATTTATTAACCCCCAGAGCTTTCAAGTGAAGGAACCGGTGGCTAACAGGAGGATAAGTACCGAAAGCGAACGCTCCAAGACTTGGGCCCAGCGTTAAATTCAGCATCAACACATATGGGAGAGGTAGTTTGGCACTTGTTATGTGGCATACTATTTGGTAGTTGCTTCTTAAAGGAAAGAGGTTGGGACTATTCGCTACAAATGTAGTTTTTTTCAATTATCAGGTAACCCACGTGAGTTTACATACGTCGGTAAAGAGGAGTGGTGCCCACATCGTAGACGAGCCAGGTTTCCCGGATGTCCCTCATAAGAGAGGATTCTATTGGTCTTTTATTTATTTACCCCCGGTTTCTTCGAGTGAAAGAAACCGTTGGCTAACAAAAACTTTACACTCAAGAGCGGATACACCCCTTACACAACAACTATTAGTTGCTTGGTAGTGGCTACGGGACGAACGCCTAGCTACAGTTCGCAGATTGGTCCCTTGTATTCTACTAACGGGATTATCAACAAATTTATTATCATTTTATAAATACAATTTTTTAATATAAAAATAATTTTTATTAATTATTTTATTGCTGAAAATTTCTAATAAATAAATTGTTGAAAATGTATTCGAGTTCAGATGGTTCCATAGTTAACAATTCTCATTTTTTGAACGATGGAGTCGCAAGCGAAAATACATCAGATTTTCGAACAAGATCAATAGCTACTATGAGCTCATTCAGGTCCAGGGTAACCGGTAGATTAACGTAGATGAATCAACTGGATTGCCCAATTCACTTCAATCAAAAATATTTAGCCTTTTCATTGGTTTCTAAATGTATAATGCTGCCCTTCGAGAAAACCATACCTTTCAACTTTACAATGTTCCCCCATGTGCCTACCTTAGATATTATAAAAAACTCACAATCCAAGAGTTGAGCATAATAAAGGGGGAATGTAAGAAAATAATCCGCGACTCCTCGGAGATGAGTTATTTATCGACTTTGTCAAGGATTTCCACAGAAGGATCTTGAAGCCAAATTATATTAGGATTATGGTGGAATCGGGGATCTGCTCCTACTTTGACTTTGACGAGCTTATAAAGATCATTTTTCATAAAAACAGCGGAAATTGGAATTTTGTTGAAAAATTGATAAAGATGATATCCCTGAACCCAGAGAACGTAAAAGGTATCGTCGAGGAAGCCGAAAGGGGGGAGATTTACGATGAGTTCAACAAGTTGTTGGATCTCTCGACATACGAGAGCAAGAGCATGTACAACATCCTCAAGGTAATTTAAAAATCAATTTTTACTTATTAAAGCTTGACAATATCGATGAGCAAATTGAGGAATTCCAGAGGGAAATCGAATGCAGGATTCTAAATTTAGAAAATATATCTCAGGTCAACCAAATTAGCTTTTTTAGTCAAAAAACTATGACAAGTTTATCATGCAGAAGGAAATGGAGCCGATCTTTGAGGAAAATGAGAGGGCTAACATTGACTTTCTGTGCAAACACCTGGAGATTATACTGAGTGATAATAAGACAAATCTCAGGTACTCCACTGAGTTACTTCAGGAAAAAGAAGATTGAGTTTTCGGGGGATATAGCCCCGACTGTGCTCAAAAATTCATACATTGTTACAGTAAGCGGTAACCTGATGCTTTGGTGTTTGTCATGAATGCTAAGGATATCCCTGAGCCATCCACCAAACAGGTCTACTGCGAGGTGTTCCTGAAGAATACAAAGAAGATGAAGACCCACAAGGTGGACCCATCCAACCCAAAGTTAGTTTGGTGGATTACGAAAGGTGGAACTCTTACTGTGAGTTTAACACAACTAAAGCAGTTTCCTTGCTTAACGTGAAGTTGTGCCAGGCGAACGTGTTCAACATGAATAATGGTGTCATTGGAAAGGTCTTGGGGGTTGATATTCCAGGTTAAAGTGAAAATAACGCCTTTTCATAAGAGTGGGGCCAAATGGTACAGTTTGGTGGACAATAATCAGGTCAGTCTTCGCCTCATCGTCAACGTGTACCGACCAAGTAACATTCAGTTTGGGGGTTGGCCATTCGCTGAGTTTAGTTTCCTTGTAAAGTACGTGAAAAAGAAACCCCCAAAGAAATACTATTTTCTTATAATCCGCGCGGAAACTGACTCGTACATACTTTCAGGGTACGAAGAGAACAGGTCATCTCCCTCTGAACACTTCAATTTGGATGGGTACATCGTGGACTACTGTCTCAATAATCCCGGTTGTCCTACGGCTTACTTAGATGAGTTTGTTTTCAAGAATGAATTCTGTTTTTACATTTTGAAAGAAGGCAGCAGCATATTCTTCTCTGCTGAGAATGAGGAAGATCTCAAAAACTGGGTCACTTTGATTTCCAAGGCTACTGGACAAAATTATGTCCCCAATATGTCCATCGAACGGAAAACATCCACCGCCCTCCGTTCTCCGTTATTGGTAAATCCAGTAAACAACATTGTAATCTACTCTGAAAGCAAAAAACAGCTCCAAATCGCCGTTGATGCCTGTGACCGCAATTACTTCTTCAAAAAACTCCATCGACTTATTCTGGCGAAGCGATTGAACGAGGATATTGTGACCCTGGTTACCTTGGCTGTAATATTTCAAGGGGCGACTCAGTCCCATCCACAATTTTATACTCTACAACTACTGCCTGAGGTACTGCATCGAGGGGTCTTCCAAGAATCTGGCTTACCTAGAGAATTACATAGCCTTGATGGAACAGGGGATGACGATTGACATTTCCCTGGTCTTCAATGTTTATGCGGAACTGGTCGACTACTTTGTAGCTGACAAGTGCTGTGTTTGTTATTGGCAGTAATTTCCTCATCTCCCACGCCATTTTGGTGAGTGATCGTGATTTATTCATTCAACTGCAGTCCCGTCTCACCTTTTTGCTGGAACATCAGCTTACAAACTTCAGGTCTCTTTGGGTAACATAAAAGATGTGTCTTCCCATTTGGGAGACCAGAGGGGGGAATGGCCAAAACATTGAAATTTTACACAACTCTCTGTTCTGAAGGAGTAGTTTCGAATGTAACGGTAGTTCGAAGTACCTTCAAAGGATGAGACCCAAGTCTACGCGATGGTGACTGATATTCTCAAAAATACGTCCACGTTGACTTACAATTTGATTAAAAACAGGATCAAAGTAGAAGGTACCGTGTAAACGTGAAATTTGTAGAGACCGACTTTGGTAGGAGTAGTAAGCTAAGTTTATAGTTCAGATTGCCTTCACGAACACAAACTGGTCAAAGTGGTTCGGCGGAGTAATCAAAATAAGCCAAGAATGCGTGAACTTGTATGAGGACATTATCGACTTTTACCTGAATGTGGGGGATATCGCTTAATTGTAGCAATCACATGAATGCGACAAATTTGTTATTGACTACGCCAATCGTGTGTGGGGGTTTTTACTCTCTGACCTCAAAATCTGTCTTAGTAACCGTCCCCCAGACGACTGGAGTTGTTGGGACTACTTTATAAAGATTAATGAGTATTTTTATTCCAACGGTTGTGACTGGCATTACCACAGATGTTATTTTCCTTCTTTCCACCCACAGGGAGTTTGCGAACTGTTTTGTCAGCTTATTCGACAAATACCTGGAAAATACGATCGCCAAGCTCGAATCGATGCAACTGAACATACTCAAGGACCACAAGCTCATGAACAGAGAGTATTGCTAGTTGAGAATTTTCAAGGACCGGCTGTATCATTGTCGATGTCACCGTGGAAGAAATAAAGGGTTTGTTGAAATTTTTAGAGACCCTAAAATGGCCGGATAAAATTTTTGTGGAGGAAGAAACTTGGAAAATCAAGAAAAAATCAACGCTAATCATCAAAAAATTATCCGAAAAGTGAGGTTTGTCCGCATTTAGACTTTATGACTACCTGTCGCTTACTTTGAGGGAGTCATCCTCCCACTGTGTGCTGTCGGACTTGATTATTACAATTCTAAATTCGATAGTTTTCATAAAAAACGAGGTAAATTGTAAAATTGACATGAGAATCAATTACATCTCCTCGATGACGACTTCTTTGATTCGATCATTAGTAACGGGGGGAAGTTGGTGATTGATATGAAGGTGCGGTTGTACTGAGTATAGTTGATTTGTGTCCTGAATGATGTGCTGTCAAAGCTGGGGAAGTACAGTTCGGTGATTAGTCCTCTCCTGGGAATCCTGGTTTACTGTGGAATTAGGATTAGAAAATTGAAAGTAATTTGGGGGAGGAATATGTCCAGTTTGTTGAGGAAAATTGTGACAAGCTAAAACTGGAAATAAGGGATGACCTCGCATGCATTGACATTTTGAAAGTTGAAGTTTGTATAACAAAGATGTGGATGGAGAAAAGTTTGAAGACGATAAATGACTGGTTTGAAGAAAGGAAGGAGGTCACGTGTCACCCAGAACAGCTTCGTAATATAGGAATTATTTGCAAGAAAACGAGGAAAGTGTTTGAAATGAGGGGAGTGAAGCACGTGAGTTCTATTATTTATGAGGAAATATGGAAGAGAATACACGTAGAATAATAATTATTTATTAGATCGACCAAATGAAGTCTATTATTAAAAATGGAGACAAAAATAAAAACAAAGTTATTAAAGTTATTAATAAGTTAAAAAACAGAAAAATTGGAGAATAATTTTTCTTTTTTGTGTTGGGTGCTTGCTCTGTTGCTATGAGTCTAAGGATTTCCTTTTTGCCTTCTTCGATTCCTAGGGGAGTCATTGGATTAGTCAAGCACAGGAGACGGCCAATGAGTGGCCGGGTCCCATTTCCTTAGAAGATTAGGTAACGTAGTGGTTGTGCTGACGCTGTGACTTCGATTCAAAGGATTTCCTTTCCACGTTCCTCGATTCCTAGAGGAGTCATTGGATCAGCCGAACTCAGGAGTTGGCCAAGTCGTTCCCATAAGGGGATACTTTGAAAAGATACGTACCACTCCGGGGGAACTGGCTAAAACCCATTTCGGGTATATCCGGGTTATTAAAAACGCATAATCGTAAATTTATATTAGAAAAAATATTACTGGCAGGATCCACCTGTTTTCTCAAAAAACACATCATTAGAGAATTCCTGAAAAAGTAAAAGTGCAAACCTTAAAAATACTTGCCACATAATCAGAAATACGTCTGATTTGTTTATATTAACGGGCAACCTTATATCACCTATTTGCAGCTGCACATCCTTCAGCCGCGTCAAAGTACTCTTCAATGCCGAATTCTTTGATCCGAGCTACGCTTCACATAGAAAATTACATTATTCTTTATTAGCTCATTTTCCATTTCTAGGAATTCCACCAAATCATTAGGACACGTGTCTGACTGTTCTGATTTGCTTTTGTAATCACCGACCAATTTGAGTAGACGTGCATTTTCCCTACGAAGTTCGAAATTTTCTGCTTCCAATTTGTCCCTTATTCCTGAGTGAACACTCAACTGCCTCTCAGACTGTAATTTCATCCGCATCCTGTCCTTTTCCAATTTCTCTAATCTGCTAATTAGATTGTTATCGTGGTTTGTTATCAACGAAATATTACTTGGTTCGGATATGTGGGAGTTTGTCGATATTGTTGAGTCTGCAGTCCCGCAATTCTTCAATTTTACGGAATAAGGTCTATTTTGTGGTTACACGTCTTACTGATTCCCGTTCTCTCGCCTTCTCCAGTTTGTACTCCAAATCTTGATTCCTTTGTAATAGAGACTTTGATTTGTAAAATTAAGTACTTCAATTTTACTTTGTTGGGTACTGTCGTGGCACTCTTCTAGGTTTGTGCAGGACATACTGCAAACATTATGTAAGCCATTGATATAATTCGCTTAGATAATCTTACATTACGCTGTAGATTGCTTGACTACGATTTAATATCGTTTATTTAATTATTTTGTAATAATTTTAATTTTTAAAAATATTATTTTAACTATTAATTTATTTATAGACAAAAATTTTAGAACATTCTGGAATCTAAGGCACTTGTGGGAACGCCCAGAATTCCCGCTTGATGGCGACTGACCTCCCACAGTGAGGTTAGGGTAACTGATGGGAGATTGCCTCAAAAAAACATATTGATGAAAAACAGGAGAAATGGAAGTGACTGACCATAGTTTCTTGTGTTGCACGTGGCCTGTGAAAGTGCTTATAATAATGTAAACTTATTCCTCCCCACTTACACTTATCTTTGAGAAACATTCATCAAGAGTTTTTACCCAGTTCCCCCAGTCAGAAAGGTACTTATTTTTTTCAGCACAAACAGCCATAACTAATTAATCCAAGGAAAAAACCCAAGAGAGAACATCTGCTTGTACTGACCAAATCCATCTTAATATTCCATTACAGACTTCCGCTTTAGGAGAGAGGTGGAGAAGTAAGTCAACCCTCTTCCATTTTGTCGCACGTACTACTTTCACGGATATCACTTCATTCTTGAGCGAAAGAGTTTTCATAATGTAATCTTCACCAGAGGATTTTGTCAGGGAGAATAGTAGAAAGATCTTTTTCAACTACTTGTCGTGCCAGAAGGACTCGTCGCCTCTTGGGTGGGATCTGTTTGACAAGAATTGACCTTCGCTGAAAACTCTATCTTTCGGATTCGAACCCACAACCTTCAGATCCGATGTCATCAGACGCTACATTCAGCCAGAAGACGGCAAATTGGCAGAAAGGAATCCTTGACTACTGGTAGCGGGAAAATTACATGTAAAATTTTATTAAATAATTTAATTTTTAAATAAATATGCGGTAATAAAAATAATTGAATATATTTTTGAAAACGCGCGTTATGTCTCGAAAGTTGGTATTTTGAGTAAATCCACAGCAGAAAACTCTGTCTAGATGACTTTCACATTGGAAAGAAGTTGGGGTCCGGGAGACTTGCTGAGGTATTTTTAGTTCAGGAAAAGAAGACGAAGGAAGTCTACGCTATAAAAGTAAATAAATGACCAAAACTAGGCGATCGAATTTACAAAACTTCCCGAAAACGGAATCGTGGATGTGTACAGGGAAATCGAGTTTCACTACCATCTAAAGTTGAGTTTTCTGTTTATTAGTCACCCTTACATCCTGACACTGTTCGACTACTTCTATGACGAGGATATGGTTTACTTGGTGATGGAACACGCTATAAACGGATCCCTTGAAGACAAACTGTATAGATGTAAGAAACTGAGCGAAAGGGAATCATCCAGAGTGAAAGGTCTCTATTAATTGAGTAGATCGTTTGGGAACTCATGAAAGCCCTCGACCACTGTCATTCCTTGGGGGTCATTCACAGAGATGTCAAACCGGCCAATATTTTGTTCGCCTTGCATGATATTGTCCGTCTGTCTGATTTTGGTATTTCCGTCCACCCGGAAGCTTCACGTTGTATAACGATGGGGGGCACTGTCGAGTATATGGCCCCAGAGGTCGTGAGAGGTCAGAAATATGACCACAATGTTGATGTTTGGGCTGTGGGGATTGTCTCCTTCGAACTCATCGTTGGAAGAACTCCATTTTGTGATAATCCGGAAATGGGGGAGGCTGAAATAATGAGAAGAATTGATTCTATGGTCTTTGAAATCCCCTCAGTTATCTCTAACGAAGCAAGGGACTTTATTCTAAGGATTCTGCGGGAGGACCCGAACGAGAGGATGCCTTTGAGTGAGGCTGTCGATCATGAATGGATATCCAAGTTTGACCACGTGCACTATTATGATAATTAATGATATTCCTGTTTCCCCCTCATTTTAAATCGATTTATTTACTTGGAGGTTGTCTCCAGTGCATGGTGAGGAGATCTTAATAATAGCTCTCTTCGTAGAGGAGTGATGTTTCGACTACTAAACCTCCACCTAAGCAGGACACACTTTATTTTAATGGGAAATAAAAGTTATTAATCCTAGGAATTAGGTTAAGGAACATCTTGGTTGTGTGAGTTTCAGCAAATAATCCAGTTTCGTAAGGAGACATTATTGGTGATGGCGTCACTCGTCAAGGTATCGTAGATGCGCACAGCCTTCAACTGGGATGGACAGCAGCGAAATTCGGTTATTATGACGCTAATCCAGTGGAAGGGTTCACACAATGGCGTGTACGTTCCAGTCTTAGGGGGAACTGGATAAAACCCATTTCGGGTATATCCGGGGTTTAAAAAAGCACTGCACCGTGACATAATATCCAGGAAGTTAACTTTCTCATTGGATTAGCACAATTTAATCTACCCCCTAAGTTCATTTTTCTCAGAAAAACCAAGAAAGCGTAATATCTAAAGATTATTATAATACCAGGAAATCACCAGGCCGATCATGGTTGTTTCAGCCTCTCTCAGTAGCCTCTCATCTTAGCACAATGTTCAGATTCTCAGTATTATCACTGTACAGGCAGAAGGTCGCCTAAGGTAAACTGCGCGCCAGTCCCTCCTGACTCGGGTCTCAAAGGGGTTAGGAAAACATCATTGGTTATGAAAGTAACCCAGTCTTGTATTTATTTAACCTGGTCCCTTCGAGTTAAGGAAACCTGAGGCTAACAGGAACGTCAAATCAAGAGCGGACGCTCCCAGAGACCCGTCAGGTGTATTAGTGCTGTGCAGAACTCGGAGGTGGACCAGAACAAGAGAAGAGGTGACTACTTGTCAAGAAGGCATAATGGGCAAAGTTGAGAGGACGATTGTCCGATTCTGTTCAAATAGGAACGTAAGTGGTGATCGCAAGGAAGTACGCCAAGTAGACACGATCTTTGCTTTCGTCAATATTCAGTGAACCCCAGCCTTATAAGAGACCACCAGCCATTAAATAGAGTAGATAGACTCCAAAAATGTTAAAAGTCAGTCAAATAATAAATAATATATTTATAAGCAAATAAAATAATCACAAAATTCCGTATTTGTTGAGAATATTCCTAGCATTTTCAGCATCATTTTGATAAGTATTGCAATAATCGTAGTACTCCAGGATAGTTCTCACCAGTGGAATCACACTGTTCATGTCTATTCTACATTCAGCCAACCAGTTCTTTATCTGACTATTCTCAAAACTGCCAGCCATCACCAGAGCAGCTAAAATCATCGATCAAACCAACCCATAGCAATCAGATACGGAGGGAAGAGAACGGGTAGTTCTGTCCTCAAACTATCGTTTATGACTGACCAGGCCAAATCAAACAGTTTATCGTCCTTAAAGTCCCTGGCGAAGGTAGAGAGTGACCTGTAGGGGAGAAACACCAAAATGGAGCAATCCAATATTTCTATCAATTTGAATTCGTGGGCTAATATTATTTGGGGACTGATCTTCCCGTCATTTACCTTATAAGTAGTCCCAAGGGAGCTATTACCTAACAAATAGACATTAAGGGGTACATATTTGTATCAATGTGGTGGTTAACTTGCCGGATGACAATTGACCACACTCCTGTGCCTTGGAAGCCAGGAATATGCACGTGGATGACATTATTATTGGGTTTAGTTCAAAAAATGAGTTTCTAAGGGTATGGTGATATGGTGACCTTATATAACATCTACGAAAATAAATGGAGGCAGTCGCAATCACTTCCTCTTTGAGTTGAAGAATTTCCCCCATTTGTTGTATGAGGTTTGTAAAGTAGACCATAAGTCCGTAGAACTCCTTGTTGGAGATGGCTCCCAGAGTAGTAGACTGGTGGAAGGTGATCTCCTGTTTGTCAAAGATCCAGTTTTTGCTTAAATTGTGAAAAAATGGGCCAAACTAGTGAGAACTGGTCCAGAAATTGGCACTCATAAGAAGATGATCATTGCTGTTTTGATGACATAAATTTATATTTTGTAAATAATATTTTTAAATATTAACAATTAATAAATTCTATATTTTTTAGTTTAATTAATTACTGTCTCAATATTATTTGATAAAAAATAATTACAACTAACAACTCTGACACACTGAGGGATCTGGCTAAGAACAGAAAAGCCTGGAATAAGCTAGCTCTTTCTCTTATATTTTTTGCTGCAAATGCGGGGCTATAAATATTATGGATCTTGTGAAAGTGCTAATAATAATAACTCTGAGGATATCGAGGACGACCGGATGCACGCTACCCGTTGTAATCCAAGAAGACCTAAGGAATTCCAAAATGCGTCTATATGTTCTCTGTATAGTCACATCCTCGAAGGGAGCGTGGAGGAATCTCACAGAAAAAATTGCCCGTTGTGCTGCGAACGAGAAGATAACTTAAGTTGCGTTTTGTGCATAACCGCTGGTGTCCTACGAGTCAGTGAGACCTGTGATACTCAGCTAACTAACAATTTTTAGCAATTCACACTTATCAGTGAACAGAATGTAAGTAGGCTATGAATTACCCTCTCATGATCTCAAGGTCGATGCTTTGGAGGCACCGTCGCTTCAGTCTAGCGAACCGGCTTCAACTAGGAAGTGAAGCATAAGACTAGCTGTCTCAAAAATTTTTAAATGATCGCAAAATTAAAATTACACGGTTTGCAGGACTGTGGAAGGAAGAACCCAGAATGACACGATAACTCTTCCATAACACTGGGCTCGCGATCACGATGGGTAATTCCCCTGAAGGCCATAATGGAGACCTTGTCATAATAACTTACTTGGTGACCAGCTCCATCAGTCTTTTTTCCTCGATTAATAAGCGTAACTGTTCCTCCCTTCTTGTATGCCCTGCCTATGTGGAGGTTTAAGTAATGGAAACATTGCCACTCCCCATAGAAGGCATATTAGTGATTATACTGAATAAATCAATATTTAATAAGAAAACACAAAAATACAGGGAAAACGGCTCATTAGTCAAGTATGCGATAATTAAGTGTAAATTGCGGGTAGTATAGTGGTTAGTGCTTTCGTCCCCCGATTAGTTGTGGGCTCCATTCCCACATCGTTTTGAAGGTTCCTTTCTATGCTTTCATTAAATTCTAAGAGGCATCCACCAGTAGGCTATGAATTACCCCCCCCCCAGTGCCTTGTCGGCAACCAAAGGGGATATCTCTTTTTTTTGTTGAAAAAGTTCCCACAATGGTAGATATGGATGGATGTGATGTGCGCCACAGACCGTCGACCCCCGAGGGGACGGAAAATTAATTTCTTGTGCAAACATTTTTTTCGATAAGGCACTTTTTGAAACTATAAGTAATCCTTCAACTCCCTACTAAGTTTTTATATACGGTTTCTCCCAACGAGATCGGGATCCCTTACTGACAACTACTTTCTTTCACATCGATATTCCTCTCGTGCCGTCCTGTTTTCTGACCCACCAATTTTTCACACCCCCTGTTTTGTGATTTCTTAGAAAAAGCTTCCAAATATTATCCTCTCTTGGTTTTTTTCCGTGAAGTAATTCCCAATATAGAACATATCCAAAAAGTTTCCACCGATCTTCGAGAATTATCTCTGATGATTTCCTGATCCTTCATGGGTACTGTCTCCAGTGACGTTTCGATAGAACCCGTCTGTTTTGGTAAATTCAGTTCTTTGTATCCCCCAGATGGCGGCATTATACGTTAAAATAGGATTATGAATGCTTACGCGATCAGGGCATTCTGTCCACCACGGACTCAGATCGACTACACGTCCGGTTAAAAGACTATCCCACATCAGACAAGAGAGTGAGAAGGCGATAGCAAAATCCACTTCAACAAATCCCAAAAAGTCCTTGAGGTAACCTTTGATATACACACGTGTTTATAGAGACAGACAAAGACCAGAAACTAAATCTGCTGAATGTGTTCTCAGGACTATGGAAGATCACAACCCTTGTCATATAAACGTTATCCAAACAGTGAATCGATCCATGTACTTCTTATGCCTCGAGGGGTCCATCCATTTCCCAGAATGTCGAGAAGATCACGGCCATCTAGAAAAGGGTGTACAATTGATTACTGGGCATAAACGACTGCCCCCAAACACTGGAAACCCAAAATGTCTAAACGGTTTATGTCACACCGTGACCTTGCAGATCTAACTAATGGACTCATAAAGGAACATCAAGCAAAGTTGAGAGCTCTGTCGGCCGGGATCACTAGTTGAGGTCTTTACTTTTGGATTTTGGAGTAAATTCATCCTACCATGGATAGTATTATCATCTCCACCGTTTTTTTGATCCAAAATTATTATTGTTACGTTTTCTCAGCTAATTTATGTGATATTCTTCAAGATCCGTTTTTGTAATTTTTTCAAGTTTTAAAGTTATAGAGTGGATTCGTTGACGAACACATCGTATAAACTCATTTGGAGATTCCGAAAGCCCTCCAAATGCTCCACGTCTTTTTAATCGCACAAGATTCCAGCATTTTTAGTCACTTTCGACTCCCTTATGACTTTTTGAAAAACACTGCCAGCGAGTCGATCTACTTTGGTAAAGATGATTGGGTTCGGGCCAAAGAAAAGAATCTGTCGAAAAAGTGTCACCCCGCTCGCGAATGCCCATCTAACTTGTCATTCCGATAGAGATGACCGGTTCGCTCCAAAGAGAAAAAGATCAAAGCTCAAAAATATTCTCTAAATTTAGTAAACACAAATTGAGAGACACTCCACAGCCATAAGTGCCAGGAAAAATTCGAAATTCCCGCTGTTATTCCTGTTGACGATCCATCTTGTTTTGACGAGTAAAGTCGTCACCAGTGAACCTGATAAAAAACCAAGTTAAGAGCATGCCCCTTCAACCAGCAAAGTCATTTTATGATAACACTAGTACTAATTGCGACGGAGGAACACGTTGCTGTGAGTGGACCACGTTCCTCTGGACGCCCATAAGTCGCGCTTCCTGGGATACTTTATGCGGATCTCAAAGACAACTGAGATGTGAAAAGCACTAATTACGGCTGAGGTAGACTTCGCTGAGAATGTACCACATTCAGACGCTCACAAGTCACGCTTCCTGGTATACGTATCACAGGAGCGTCAAAAGACAGTGAGACGGAAAACACCTCGACGACCTAAGGAAGTAACACTAGGTCGATTTGCTGTCTCCACCAATGTTGCATTAATAACAATTAGTATTAATAGTAATCAAAGATGTAATATAGATCTAACATCATTCCAGACCAGAGGAATAAGAATTTTGAATCCCTTGGACAAATTCAAATAAATATCACGCAGGATTCTGTGGAGGTGAATAAGTCTATGGGATTTCAAAGTCAAATAATTGGAATGATTAGCCACACACAAAAAATGGTAAAAGAACACGAAAGGGGATGAAACCGATCTAAGCGTAAGCCACAAAACTCACACTGCCAACAAACTGATTGGGCCCGTAAGACACTCCCCTCTCTTCTTTAGATAAGCGATACAAGCAGTCCGTAAATTCCTCGTGACGTCTAAACTAACAAATATCCATAACCGTCTGCGGGGGCAAATATTTGGTGTAAGGCGAAGGACATTACATTCACCACAAACGAATGGTTGAAGGCCCTTTCTAAGCAAAAAGTCCTCAGTGATAATAGAACTGATCGGTAATCATCCAGGTTGACGTTCTTGAGTCTCTTTGAGAGAAGAATGGCGTCATATAGGCCAACTGTGAAACCTCCCCCGGTCAATGGATGCCTTGTATTGAAGGAATCCCCAGCATGGAGGAATCCGGGAATCAAAGGAAAGGGATCAGCTGTACTACGACATGGCATCACCATCATATCGGAGTTTTGGAGAGCGTCTTCAACCGAGTTTTTCATATTTTCTACAAAAATTAATGAAAATTAAAACCCGGAATGTCAGGGAGGATCTTTTTGTGGATAAAATTTTGAATATTAGAGGGGACAGAGAGAGTGTCAATCAAAAGACGTGTTTGATTAGGTCCAATCTTGTAGATAAGTATGGGGGTGGATTCTGTGAGGACAATATCAGCGTACCCCTCTAGGGTTTGAGGGCAATTCTCAAGAATGCATCCAATAAAGTACGAGAATTTGATTTCGTTGACTTTTTTGTGGATTTGTGACTTTAGTTTGGACATGGATCCATCACAGAGGACGTTCAACGAAGCATTCATAGTCTCATTTAACTAATAGATGGTACCTTGGTCACCCCCACATCGTCGTATTCAACCCCAATGACGACTCCCTTCTCTTTGATAAGCCTGGTCACTGTCCCGGGGATGATTTGGACATTAGGAAGCTGTAGAACCTTGTTTCGGAGGTTGTTTATGAATTGATAATAATGGAATGTGACCCCATTTATGGGAGTCTTCTTACTATTCAAATAAGTCACATCCACGAGACTCCCAGAATCATTGTGATGGAGGATGTACCCCTTAACTTCGAGAAAACCATCAACACAATCCATCATCCCCAGTTTTTCCAAAGCCATGATTCCCCCAGGCTGAAGAAACTCCCCCAACAGCTTTTTGGTCTCATTATTAACGTCCTTTTCGATTATTACTATTTTATAGCCGAACTGACCCATGGCATATGCGAATGCACACCCAAACACACCGGCACCGACCACTATTATGTCAGCGTCCTTCTCAAATTGTACTTCAGGGATGTTAATCTGCCATTAATAAAGATAGTATACAAATCTCAAGTATAGAAGGGAATTGAGACGAGAATTATCAGAATCAAAGCACATAAACCACAAATCTCTAAAAACATATGTTCTATTATTTTTAAATATATAATGTTTTATAAATAATTGTTAATATATTACCAAAAAATTCAAATACTCTAAGGTACTTGTGAGAGGGTCCTACACGCTTGAATGGCACCCGGCCTCCTACGGTCGGGGTAACTGTAACTATAGTCAAATACAATTTATTAGCGCGGTAAGATGATTAAATGGTTTGCTCAAAAATTGGATGATCATGTGCTGATCCTCATCATTATCAACGAATTATGTGCTGTTCCTCCCCTCTATTTTGCCCTAAAGGAATAATATATTGATTGACTATTCGCTAGGAAACGAAAGATTTGTTGTCTAGTAATATACTTAAGCTTGTACTATAAAGTTTTCTCACTATTTAATTTGGAATATGCCAACTAATCACTAATAATTGTTTAAGCTTGAATAAATTAATTGATCATCATCAAACCCTCACAGGGAAATGTGCCTTCGATCCTAGATGAGGCAAAATTCACAACTAACGCAATTTTTGGCTTATTATTAGCAACATGAAGTCACATCAACCTTCATCCTATGCGTACTGGTAGGGGATCCTACATACTCTCGCTAATTCTTGAGAAGATGGATGATGCTTTCATCCACTTTGAAGGTACGCCGACATTCTGTGGAATAGATGCACGCCAAAATCTAAATTTTCGGCCAATTAACCACTTTATAAATTTGGCTCTTTTGACTTGAAGAGCTCTCCGATCAAGACCGTATTCCTTCTTACATGCCCTTGCAAATTCATTCAATCGGCCATCCCTCTTCTCGACTGTCCCTCTTTTTGCTATCAACAATCTGATGGCAAGTAGGATGGAAAGCGATTTGATCCCCGGGTTTCGGATGCGACTGGCTTGAAAATGAATCTATACTGTCCAGTCGGTGTATTTGGCTACTGCATAACTCCCGTTAATTGCCGGATACAAAAAGCGGCACAAGAGTGTCTTATGCATTCAGATATTTATTCCGATATGCACGTACTTGTGCTCTTGCTGAAGGGGAATCATTCATTAAAAACAAGTGACCTCATTAATTTTTTTCCTAGCGTACTGTGGAGCATTAGGAATGCTGGATGACTGTTTCGTACAAGAAAAACAGCTAAGATGATGGAAGTCTTTCATAACATTGGTATTGAAGTAGAATTCTCAATCCATTATTGATACCCCCATTCCTAGGAGAGTTAGTCTCAAGTGGGAAGTGTCAAAATCGAAAGGGGTACATTTCAAGGAGACCGACTATACCCCAGTTATTTGTTTGTCGGGTCCAACCTCAGGACGTGTCCAAAGAGTCTCCAACGAGAGCTTATAATCTTGAGACTTAAAGGTGCACAGTCACACATATTGTACAGTCCTTTCCGCAATCCTCCTGAAGATCACTAGTTTGTCCCATTTGCTGTCGACACCAATTGTTCCCTACATTCGAATTGGGATCTACACATAACTTTGTTAACCACATCATTGGTCCCTACAAGACGGCTTAGGACTACTGTGGAAGAACATACTGGGGAAGGGACCTACTATGGGAGAACTAACTGGAGATGGGCTTACTAGCTTTGTACCTACTATGTTCTGAATATAAGGGCGTTTAGAGGATTTATGGGATCCGACGCTAGGACGAGATTAAAATGGAGATGGGGTGCATCGGAAGTGTCCAGGTCGCATAGGCGGATTCGTTAAAATACCCCTTAAACTAACTCTTAATTCCTGTTTCGAATAAAGTGATCCTGTCGGATCTGCTCAGTGATCCAAATGGTCACCGAGGATCTACCTGAGACTAGATGGCTTGAAAGCACATCTCGATAGCTATTGTCAGAGGGAACAACCCTGCGATCAAACTCCTTAAATTATTTTGATTAATTTGAAAACGTATTCATCTTGAAATACCATTAATTTAGATGAAATAACGTTTAAATTCAAGAGATTTCAGTTCCCAGTAGATGACGATAAATATAGTCATAAAAAGTGGTAGGTCTCAGTTTAGAAAAAAATTGTATTTTCATAAACAATTTTATGTAGGATGCTCAAGTAGGTTTGGGAGGCATAAAAGACACCTTTGGAAACTTTGCCATTTTAAGAAAATCTATTGCCTTCAAGTGATGTTTAGCCCTTTTCGTAGCAGTTAGCTTGGTTTTTGATAAGGGTACCGCAATGGCTTAGGGAATCATTCAAGTTACCTTCTAAAGTCATCCTCGTCTTTTTTTGAACCATGAACATCGTTACATGTGATTCTCACGATGAGGCTTTTAGGCGAATCCCAGAGAACCAAAAATCATCAGGTTCATGTTTCTTTTAGTGTTATGTTGGGGATATTGGACATCCCGTGGCACTCTATTTGGGAGATATCGTGATTTTGACTTTTACTTATTCAATATCATCTGTCTTCCGAGGTCGTTGAGAATATTCGCAAGCTATGACTTTAGACTATAGGCCACTGAGCTTGGTTAAGTTGAAGGGAAAAGACGAGGTCTTTCGAAGGAACATCATTATTAACAATCATTGACCCAAATCCTATATGCTTCCGACACTTACTTTGCCACGAATTTTTGGTTTTTGATGTCTCCCGAGTCAGTGACATCGTCCGACTTTAACCATCATAGAACTAAGTAGACATTTAGGCATAACCACCAAAGTCTACAAATTAATTAATGACTCAGTTGACTGGTTCTAATATTTGTTTATTTAGTTATCCTGACCTCACTCTTCGCCTCAACCAATCTAGGCAATCAACCAGATTACCGACATCACTAACTTATAGGAGGTCATCGGCTATGGCGGCAAATATGGCTCATAGATCGGTCACTCTCGGTGTAATAGGTTGACGTCGTTTAAGTTCTGAAGATTCAAAAGGTTGCCGTCAACTCGAAGAGGTTATAAAAAACAAAGGGCAAGTTGTGCATCACCCAGTTTATATCTGTGTTGGTAGAGAGGAGCCAGGTTTACCCTGATGATTCTCGGTAAAGAGGATTCTCATTGGTCGATTGAAGGAGGTAGACATGGTACTTGCTATAATCAAGTCTTAAACATAATCGTTTATCTGATTCACACGATGAGACGTCCTAGGGTTGGTCAGAAGATCGCTTAAGTGTAAATTGAATAAACTAGGGGACAAGAAGGAACCTTGAACTACCCCACTAGTAATTAGATTGATCGATTACTTGAAGTTCATCAGTTTTACATTCAGTGCACTTCGGAACCGCTTGATATGACCTCACTGAAGCAGTCTCTTCTCCCATTCTGATCTTCCCTGCACGTTTGATCCTCCTTAACAAGGATTCCGATCATCTCGTTTATTTACCTCTTTTTTTAAATGATTTAATATATATTATATCATTTTAACGATAATATAATTTAAAATTATTTTTAATACATTGCTTAATAGTGTCTTTGTTGTTAGTTTTGTGGACAAGTAATCATGCCAAAATACCACTCAAACCATTCAAAGCTTTCAGACACTGATAAAAATATCATCTCAAGATATTCAGTTGAAAATCCAAGCAACAATACTTCCCAAGTCACGAATCAGACAGCCACTCATGATACTTCTTTTAAAAGTTCTAAACGTGCTTTTCCTGAACACCAAAACATTGTTGAAGAAGTCGACGAGGAATCCCTGATAAGAAAGATCAAACGTGCTAAGGAGATTAGAATGGAAAGAAGAGAGTGCTTCAGAGAGGTCATATCAAGCAGTTCCGACTCCGAAGTGCACTCTGATCATAAAACTGAGGAAATTGAAACTCCCCCCACTTGTGATATCAACGTGGACAGTAATTGTGAACAAGCACCCTCATATGTCCCCGAATTTGTTCCCAAGTCTGTTCTTCCAGATTATTTCCCGGCCATTCAGGGATGCAGATTCGTGGATGAGTACACAAATCTTTCAAAGGTGGAGGAGGGGAGCTATGGAGTTGTGTTTCAGGCGAGGGACAAGACAACAGGTGTCCATTGTGGTAACCAAAGGTGAGCTTGTGGCACTAAAGCGGTTGAAAATGGAGAATGAGAAGGATGGGTTCCCAATAACATCTCTCCGTGAGGTCTCCACATTACTAAAAGCCCCTCATGAGAATATAGTGAGAGTACGGGTATGTAGTGATGGTAAATGTCAGGAGATTGTGGTTGGGTCACACATTGACAGGATATATGTGGTGATGGACTTTGTGCAGACTGACCTGAAGTCTCTAATTAAGGCAAAGAAGCAGCCATTCAGAATAGGGGAGGTTAAGTGTTTCCTCAAACAACTGTTGACTGCTGTGGCCCATATTCACAGTAACTGGATACTCCACAGAGACATTAAAACGTCGAATATTCTGATATCTGACAATGGGATACTCAAATTGGGGGACTTTGGATCGGCCAGAGAGTATGGCTCTCCACTGAAGGACTACACTCCGATTATTGTGACGTTGTGGTATAGATCTCCTGAATTACTTCTTGGGATTAAGGTGTTGTTGAGGTCATTGTAGAAATACTCAACAAAGGTGGACATTTGGTCGGTGGGATGTGTATTCGCGGAGATGCTTCTTATGAAGGCGTTGTGGCCGATGAGGTCGGAGATAGCGCAACTGCAGGCAATATTCAAGGTGGGATGGGTTTTATTGTTTGTGGGATTTGGGATCTCCTAATGAACAGATATGGCCCGGGTTTAGTGACTTGGCTGGTGTAAAAATGATCAATATTCCTGATTACCCTTACAATTCTCTGAAGAATAGGTTTGGGAGTTATCTGAGTAATAATGGATTCAATTTGATTAATTCATTCTTTCGTTATTCGCCCGAGAAGAGGATTACGGCTGAACAGGCTTTGAGTGATCAGTACTTTTGTGATGAACCACGACCTGTTCATCCGTCCATGATGCCTATTGATCGGTTCCTATCTGACAAACCGCTCACTCCAAAGACTTGCTTTATTTGACTTTTATTTTCTGTATATTACTATTTCTGTTTAGTCCTAGCCTTAGCTTTTACATTTTAAATTAAGTGGTTAATGTATTTAGTTGGGGTGCAGTGGTTGCTGCTATTGCGTCACTTTTAGTTGGGACGTAGTGGCTGGTGCTTTTGAGTCGTGTTTAGTTGAGGCGTAGTGGCTAGTGTTGTCGCTGGTTTCAAGAGGGACTTCTAGTATCTGATCGGCACCCAAAAGGATTCTTCCCTTTCCTAATCTAGGTGAAGGGTTCCTTTAATAGCGAATATGGATGGACGTGATGCTTGAAAAGGATGCGCCCCACTTCGATGGTGTAAACTGGATAAAGCCTCTTTCGACATGGTAATAATAAAATTATTCCAAAAACCAATGGTGAAACCAAACTAACTAATTCCTTTATCCTGACTCGTTTTAGCAGAACTTTCACCCAAGAACAGTGATCCAAGGGATGTTGTCCGGGAAGCTGAGGTAGATCCCAGAACTCGTCGATAGGAATGAAATAAAAAGAATAGTTGGACTCGTTCGAATGTCGGCTAGGCATTGGGCGTCTCCTGAGTAAGGTGGAAATGCTCAACCAATTAGCCACAAATCACCACATTTATTTATTTATAATCACCACATGGCGCCACGTGGCTTTTAAAAAACTTTAAAATATTACAGGGTTTTCCTATTTATTTAATAACTTTGTCATAAAATTTAATAACTTTGTCAAAAAATTTAATAACTTTGTCATAAAATTTAATAACTTTGTCATAAAATTTAATAACTTTGTCATAAAATTTAATAACTTTGTCAAAATTTAATAACTTTGTCAAAATTTAATAACTTTGTCAAAAAATTTAATAATTGTCAAAATTTTAATAACTTTGTCAAATGTTTAATTTATTTATATTTTTGATTATTATTTATATTTTTGGGATCATTATTTATATTTATTGGATCATTATTTATATTTATTAGATCATTATTTATATTTATTGGATTATTAAGTTCCTATAAATACAAATTTTAGCGCAAATTGAATTAAATGAATAGTTACAAAAACAAAAATACTACTGTATCCGAGGATAACCGAAAACTTATTATAAATAAATATGAAGCAGGGTTGGCTTATTCAAAAATAAGCGAAGACATATGTATTAACTATCAGACAGTTGTTTCTATCGTCAAAAAATACAAAAATACAGGAAGTTTTGCTTCAACAAAAAATAATTGTGGACGAAAGAAAAAACTTAATTCATCGGACATCTTATTTTTGACTAAAAAAATTGAAGAAGATGCTTCATTTACTCTGAAGAATTTAAAAAATTCTTTATTTGATGTGCAAAGAAAAAATGTCTCTTTATCGACAATAAATAGGACGCTAGATACATTTGGATATAGTTTTAAAAAGATTCAATTTGTACCTATGGCGAGAAATTCTACACAAATATGGAAGAAATATATAGATTTGCCAGAAAAATAATTGAAATTGATAATCAACGGCTTATTTTTATAAACGAAATGGGAGTCAATTGTTCTATGAGATCCAAATTTGGAAGATCCTCAACTCAATCCAATTGAAGAGTTTTTTTCTGTTTGGAAAAATAACATCAAAAAGAAAAATTGTAGGTACTCTGAGGAATTAATAAACGCAATCCAAAACATCGGAGAAATTCCATCAGATGTGTGCAATAATTTGTATAGCCACATGCGGAGCTATTTAGTTAAAGCATTGGCTTATGAAGAATTTTAATTTATAGTTGTTTTTTTCAATTAATTATAAAATTGGTTTTTTTTAATTTGACCTTTGACAAAGTTATTAAACATTTTGACAAAGTTATTAAACAATTTGCCAAAGTTAGTAAATTTTGACAATTATTAAATTTTGACAAAGTTATTAAATTTTATGACAAAGTTATTAAATTTTATGACAAAGTTATTAAATTTTTTGACAAAGTTATTAAATTTTATGACAAAGTTATTAAATAAATAGGAAAACCCTGTAACATATTAAATAAAAGTTGTCCTAACATTTTCTTAAATAATTCAAATTTACTATTTATAATAAAAAACAACTACCGGGACTTTTTTACTTAAAAATTTGGCACGATTTTTTATACTTGCGAAAACAACTCCATATCTTCAACCATTGGCTGTAAAAGTTCTGCATTCAAGTCATATTTACGAAATGAATGGGATAAGTCGATATCCGTATTTTCTTATATTCATTACAAGACTGTGTGCTCAAGGATGTTAGTGCCTTTCTTTTAATTGATAGATTAAGCATAATTTTGAATACGAGACAACAATGAATGTTCTAACTCTAACCCCCTAATCCATAACCCCAGCATACAATAGTTTATGATCTGCATAGAACTAGTCATTCTGAATCAAGTTAATCAAAGAGTGCCATCAAGAGAAATGTTGTTGAAGTCGTTGTAAAAGACCGTTCAGTATGCAGGTTTTCCAAGAATGAAAATATAGTGAGAGTTTGATGTTTCTCTCAATCAACCGAAGGGATGGACGTGGAAGATAATTAAAATGCATGGTACATTATCTTTAAACTATGGTAGAAACAAGAATAATTTTGACATAACTTTGTGCTCACCAGACCTTAATTCACCCCATTTCAAAAAAATGTATGTCCATCAGTCAAAATATGACTTTTAGCCAGAGATACAGTATTTTTATAATTAGTTTTTTGGTTCGTATGGTAAAGGATTATGGAACCTGTCATTAAGACTTAACATTTTATAATATTTTTGATTTTATTTTTCTTACGGTGGGCCAATTTCCCCCCGATTTCCTTCGGGAAAGAGGCTGTGATACTTCATAATTTATAATGACAAACTGGTTACCAGTTGGTGGTTACCAGTATGTCAGAATGTTTTGTTTGAAAGAAGAATACTAAGTCAATCATTGACGGACCTAAAAAGAGGATCGACACTGGCAGCAAAAATTAAAATCAATGAACCTGTTTAAGGCAATAAACGATAATGCCCTATCGTTGAAAAAAACTATTACTTTGGACTAATTGACATCGAACCTGAATATGAAGTGACTGACAAAACATACACAGAATCCTCGTGCACCTTCGGATTCGCCTGAAACCAGCGAATAAAGAAAAACTTTATATTCCGAGAAACCAACTTGGAAAGAGATTCGAATCTACTACACATAAAAGTGAACGGATGCTACTCCAATTCCTACGAGACCCTGAAAAGAAGTCGAGTTACAGTTTGGGGAAGATAGGATTCTACGGGTCATCAAATCCAAAAATATACAGTTCAAGGGCCTGATATTCTCAGTCAACTGGCTAATTGAAGAAATTCAAAAAAGCAGCTACACAGAGTCCTAATCCACCATCTGAGTGATATAAATGTCGACAATCTTCCCTTTGGTTATCTCACGGGAACAACTCTCCCAGATGTGAGGGAATGCTGTTTCTGACACCAACCGAAATCTATTCTTTGATATGCTGTGGCCAGTTGCTTCCACTGCAGCTCTGCCAAAAAAACTGTTGCCCATTTGGCACAAGATGTGGTCGATCGCTGAATAGTGACTATCTTCGACGTCATAAAGAGGTGTCAGATGCTCACATTTGCATCTATGCCGACAATACGGCATAAAAATCCAAAACACATTCTGTGAATTCAGTGATTGTGAATGAATCTGTTGAGATTCGAGTAAATGCAGCAATAACAGACACGAAAGTACAAAACAAACCAGATAATTTTGTACGAGACAAAATGAGGAATTTAATTACGCTCATCGAAGTGGGATCACCTCTCAACAGGCGGTGAAACAAGTCGAGGTTGAGAAGTTAGTCAAATATTGTGAGCAAATTCTACAAATTTATCATTAGGGCGATTTTTGTAATAAAGTCAAAAATTCATGTTTTTTGTTAAAACTTATAAAATTTGATTTTAATCAAAAATATTATATAAATCAACAGTTTAAAGTCAAAAAAGTCAAAATTTAATTTTTTAGGTCAATAAAGTCAAAGTTTTATTGATTTTTTTTTTTATTTATTAATTTTTAGAGTTTTTGAATAAATACTAGCGTGTCATCAACTGTTATGCCGCATTTAAATCAGGAAGGTCGTTGAAAAGATTGAGACTGTTTTTAGAGAATATCCTGTTGAATTTTCTATCAACTCACGAATTTCTAACAACAGCTTTTTATTGAGTATTTTGTCTAGGAAACATTTCAAACTAACAAGTTTATCATTTTTATTAGTATTTTACTGGTGCTACTGTAAAAATATCTGATTTTTTCATTCCATTCACTGAGTGTACGATCAATGAGGTCACTAATATTTACTCGAATATAAGCAAACAAAATAGGCTATTCATGTCCTCATCTTGTGACTCGTTATGAGGATATGTCGTGCAACTTATACAAAACGCAGTTTTTATTGAATCTTTCTTCAAAAAACATGTCAAACTAACATATGTGTAATTTTTATTACTATTTCACAGATGCCACTGTAAAAACATATAATTTTCTCATTTCATCTGCTGACTCTAAAGCAGCGGTTCCCGAAGTGTGCCTGGAGGCTCCCTAGGGTGCCTCATTTTGGATCCGGGGTTGCTTATGGATTTTGCCAGTTTGAGGACGATTCGAAAAGAGCAGAGTGTAAGATGTGCCACACAATTATGTCAAAAAAAGACATTAGTACCATCTAAGTTCCATCGACATCTCTTTGTTCAGCACAAAGAATTGAAAAACAAAGATACATTTTTTTTTGGAAAAAATGAATGCTGCTTTTAGTAAATCGAAAGATTCGATGAAAAACTTTACAAAAGATGAAAATTTAAAAGCCACTGAAACTTTCTATGAAGTTGATTATAATTTATAATTTTTCTTAGACAAGTTACCTTATTATTATTATTACCCCCAGGATCACTGGGTCAAAGAGAAAGAAATAAAAGTTCTCATCTAACTAAGTGATCCCAGACCGACAAAGGTGAGGACGAGTCCGGCGGGGTCGAGAATCCTGAACAGCTCTTCTCATAGGACATGGCATCGGCTCACAATTTCTGTATGATTGTAGATAATTCGATAGTATTTGGAATAGAGGGCAGCTCGGTAGAACAGCCTCCTTTAATAGTTTTCGTTGTAGTTCAAGACAAGTTACCTTATTGCAAAAAATGGAGAAGCTCACCACACTATAGCGGAATTTTTAATAAAACCTTGTCTCAAAAAAATTATTTTATCTTGCTTATATGAAGATGATAATTCTCAAAAAATTAATTCGATTCAGTTTTCTAACAGCACTGTAAAACGACGCATTGATGGTCTTTCCACTGACATTGAAGATCCGCTTAAGAAATCTGATTATTTTCTATTCAGGTTGACGAATCAACTGATGTTGAAGGATTATCAATATTATTAGTTTTTGTTCGTTACTTTTTTATTCTACACTGCAAGATGTTCTATTTTGTAAATGGCTTGAAAAAAACACAACTGGTCAAAAAATTTCAACGCAACCGATGATTATATGATTTCTCGGGAATTATGTCGGGAAAAATGTAATGATGTTTGCACTGACGGTGCTCAAGTAATGATCGGGAAGTTTGCTGGAGCCGTATTCCGTATAAAGCAAGAGCTCCACAGTGTTCAAGTTCGCATTGTATTTTACATCGTTATGTTCTTGTTTCTAAAAATATTCCATCCTCGTTAAAATTGGTTATAGACGATGTTAAAAATGAAAAATTTAAAGAAAATTAAAAAAATATTTTCCAGAAAATACTGATAATTATGATTGGGTAAAAAATCCTTTGACATTAAGACAAACCTGTTGATTCAGTTAACTGAGGACTTTTTATTAAATATGAATATAAACTGGGATTGTTTCATTTTTGGTCTGAATGCAGTTGGAAATATGAAAATATAGGCAAAAAAGCAATAACATCTTTATTACCATTTTCGACTACCTACCTCTGCGAGTTCGGTTTTTTCTATATTCCTCAACGAAAACAAAGTACAGGAATAAGCTTGAAGCTTCCTCAGACATAAGATTGCAACTATCCACATTGAACTCAATATTAAAGGTCTCTGCAAGCAAAAAAACAGTTTCATCATTCACATTAATTTAATTATGTTGCCTTAATAAAAAAATCAGAAATATAAGATATTTTTAATAAAAACAATTAGGGTGCCTCAAATTTTTAAAAAATCAGAAGTGCCTCACCTCAAAAAAGTTTGGAAACCACTGGTATAGGATATCGTTTTACTTCCTATTATGCAAAAATGTAGAAAATTTATGCCAAAGGTCACTTGACCGAAGCTATTTTTGAGTTTTTTAAATGTATTTATTATAGAGTTGGAAAAGTTGGTTTGATCTAAGAAATCGATATAAATATATGTAAATACACTAATAAATTTCTTGCATAAAACAGAAAATTTTATTAAAATTGGTTGTCTACCCAAAATAATTCCGGTCACAAGAGGAAATTGTCTTGAATTTGTTGAATAATATTTTTTATTTAAAAAGAGTAATGGTCATGTAGCGCCTGTCCTGACTGCGTGGCTATTCCCTCTCATGATGGCGAGCGAGATATGCTCAAATAACCAGCAGTGCAATATTGTAAAAATTTTACTGAGGTAAAAAAATAAAGTGGAAGTAATCTATTAAAATGATCTTCGGAGTAATTTATCAGCCATATTATGTCACTATTGGTTTATAAATTGATAAAGATGACAGGGAAAACTTACTTCACCGTAGGAGACTCAGCTAGCATATTGAAATATTGTATTTCAGTAACAATTTATGGAGAATTAAGAAGTATCTGGAATCTAGATTTTCTGTTAATAAGTTTTTTCTATTAAAATGGAAAAACAACATATTTCTCCATGCATGCACGACTATTTGAAAAATATCCTTCCACGTCATTATTTATTCAGAACAGATTTTTATTATTGATAAAATTATTATCTAAAGAGAAAAAGTTTAAACCTGAAAAAGTTTTTAATTACATTATTCTATATTTTAATAAAGTTTAGATTAGTTTTTTTCATATTAAAATTTTTTTAGATAAATTTTTCAAAAAGTCAAAAAAGGTCAAAATTTTGAATTATTAAAGTCAAAAAAATCGCCCTACTTATCATAATTCCCTGAAGGTGGAGGCGCTAAATCGAGCATATCCAATCAACCGCAATCAAGAAAACCTTGGAGAGTATGCGTATAAAATATGGAATGACTTTCTTGGACCATTCCCAGAAAACTTACAGCCTGAGGAACGAATGAAGCTGTATCACCGTGCCAAGACCTAGCACAATTCGCGAATTCTAATGAATGCTTTGAGCCCCAGCTGATGATGGAAAATGACGATGCATCCGGTTCAAAGAGGAAGAGAATATTTATTCAGATCGCTCATCGCGATAAGAAAAACGATAGGAGAGAAAGGAGCTGCTCATTGAACGCATTTCCTTGCAAATCGTAAAGGAAAATGCGTTTTCAATTATGAGAGCAGCCAGCAGTTGCTAACTGTTAGTTTTTGTGCTATAATAAATTGTTTTTATTTATTTAACAACCGAAAACTACGGTGTAACCAAACTAATTGTCACGTGATCCGATACATTCTAACAGCGATCTCATCTTTGCCCGGTGTTTTTCCTTCGTCCCGCACATGAACGTAGAGGACGGCTGACTGATTTTCAGGCCACATTTCCGTGATCTGGAGTCTAGTGTCATAAGGGCCTCCAGTGGTGTCGGTCCGGTTCGCTGATCTCCACAACGCGTTACTCTGAAACCCCTCTTTTGCATCCCAGACATACACATCCCCTTCGACCACTTAGGAAGTTAATAATCCAAAGCTTGAGTAAAAATTCTTTTATTCTCCAGAGAACAAGCCTCTCCAGGATTGTTGACATGGAACATAGTAGTGACACTGGTCTAAAAAACGCTGTGTTATCTCTTGTCTTCCAGGCTTCAGTATTGGCCGTATTAGCTCCTGTTTCCATAATAACAGTATCACATTCTGGTTAGTCGAATAGTTGAAAATCGACGTTAGGAAGATAACTCCCCCTTTTACAAGATTTTTCAGTAGAATAACCGAATGTTGTCTGGTCCATGAGAGAATGCTGTTTTTGCTGTAGTGTTTCCCTCACATCTCTCTCAGAGAAAAAGAGCATTTTTCTTGCTGATAATATTGTAAACGACTTCCTTTCCATATTTCTCCGGTAGTACGATTTACTGTTGTAAGCACACGATTCCACTTCAACTTCTGGGCCCTGAGCTCTCTGGCCTTTATTTCATTAGTTAGTTAAGTTAGCCTTTATTTCATTATTCATGTTGAAGGGGAAAATCATTAATCATTTATTTCTGATATTTCTATTTTTTATTTCTATTTAAATAAAAAATGTAACATTTTCTTAAACAGCTCGAATTTATAATTAAAAACAGCTAATATTAGTTTTGTGAGTAATGCTGTATCAAATTGTATGACACTTCATTAATATTGAATGGTTTGTAACTGTATGGCCCAATATCACTCAGAAACACTGAATTAGACAATCCCACATTATTATATATATTTACGAAATTATTTATTATGCTCTCCCTTTTCTAGGAATTACATTTCAACATAAACTTTCAGATTTTTAATATCCCCGAAAACATACCCGGGCATTCCGTCCACGCAAACGAGGGGATATAGAAATCTCATCACTACAAGCTTAAACTCTGAGACAATGTCAGGTCTTTGTATCGCCTTTATATGCTCGTCAAACACAGTCTGCGGGTACAACATGGAAGATACTTGGAACGCGTCCCACAAATCATGCTGGTCGAACAAACACGGTATGACTGTCAGAGGTACTGATAAAAAGCCATCTGAGATAATTTACAGAAAAACCGTTTTGTTTCCCAATAAAGTCTCTTTTGATGACTAGTTCCTCCAACTGAATCCTTCTGTACTTCTCCAACGTGTCAATCCAGAGAGAGGAGCCTATCAGATTTGATGGAAGAGTTCTTTACGGTAAGTTTATCAACGACTTTAATTTGTAAGCATGCTTGAACGTTGGAGATGATATTCTTAGCACAATTTGTGGTACCCCCTCAGCAATCAGGCCTAAAAACGTGCTTCGGCGTCCTTAAGTAATATTGGAAGACAACTTGACTTATTAGCCGGAATCGTAATCCCCCGTTCCATCAGAAATCCCCCTCGTAACTGCAAAACATGATGTCTAAATGTAACTTTTACCCAACCCATTAGCAACAGGGAGGCCTTTACTGTCGTAAAGGGGAAACTTTGCCCACCCACAGCACACCTGAAGTTCTTCTTCCTTGCAAATATTAACATCACAATACTCTGACTGATAAGGTGAGACTGACCTCGAATATCAAATCTGCATGAAAGTAGGCAACCAACATTTATTCTGGCAGGACGAGTTTATGAAAAACGTTGAGTGAGTTCTGGAACTTCTTTGCCGTCTCCGACTAAAATACCACGTGCAGTTATCCCCCGATTGCGCCGAGCTCTCGCAGGCTAAAATATTTCGGAATTTCTAATAAAATGCCAGAATCTACATTTTGCGAAAAAAGCGAAAATTTAACGTTTCTCGAGATAACATTGACGTCTGAATGGTAAACTTAGATAATACCGGGTCCCAGTTTAAAGTTCATGTTCCGGACTTTCCGGATCGTCAGTATTTTCTGCAGAATAACTTTGCCCTTGTTGCTGGAAATCTCAAGTAGGAATGAAGGCTACCTTTTCTTTGGCGGCGTTGTAGGCCAGATCATGAAAGTCAGTGGAAGATTTGGTAAGCTGAGGGTACAGTTCTAAACTCGTAGTGTTCCCCCCACCTTTAATATAGATAACTGCCACCAATTTCCAGGGATTCGTAATGACTGATACTAAAGTGGTTTGGGATTGTTTCCTTCACTTGCAGCGAGTGCAGGAGATTTATCTGATTTAACATCACTTAAACCTTGTCCACCATAAACTCATCACGCATTCCTCTATCCACAAATTCGGCCTCATCCACCTGAAGGGGTGATTCCGCTCTGTGTAAGTAAACTGCTTCTTCAGGTTCATCCATATTTATGGGGGTATCATCCAGTACCTTCAGTAGATTACTGGGCACAATCCCCTCCTCCCCATTTTGATTTCTCACATACCACCACGGATCGTCCCTTTGGTGGAATTCATGATACTTACTGTTTGTCTAGGACTGTGAGAATGTCCCCCATTCTAATATCGAGGTCGTCACTGTCATCTCTCTCCCAGTCCTGTATAACAGTATATTTCATTATTCTATCTGGGGGTAGGATGTTTTCATTTAAATTTTTCCCAGAGATTTTCAGATAATCATCAGCCACCTTCAAACTCTTCATTTTGTTTGAAGTGTTTGCGTTCGCTTTATCGTTTGAATTGTCCTCTGCTGTTTCTTTTACCCCCAAATCTGTTTCGCTAGCATGAGTATCCTCCAAGGTCTCATCTTCGTCAGATTTGTCCAGTACTATTGAGATACCCACCTCATCTTTTTTAGTGTTTATTTCTTCCTTTTCCCTCTGCGGATCCCCCATTTGAAGTGAACCTGATTGCTTCGTCTCCTCTTCAGTTACTAACTCTTTCGTGGGTAATTTTTGAATTGTTTCGGTATTTTTGGATGTCCTGTTTTTTAAGACAACTTCGTTTTTTATTATTTGACTTCCCTTTGAAGGTTCCTTAATTTCTTCTAAATCATCGTCTCCCTCTGAATCATCAACAGTTTCGGCTGCTTGCTCATTCTGGATGGCCTGATTTGGGGGATTTACGGATTCTTCAACGGATTCGACCTTTTGACTCTCTTGAATATCCCGATTTAGCGGATTTACAGACTCTTTAATGGATTCGCTCTCCTGATTGTCTTGACTTGGCAGATTTACAGACTCTTTAATAGATTCGCTCTCTTGAGTGTCTTGAATATCTTCATTTGGTGAATTTACAGACTCTTGAATGGATCCATCCTTCTGACTCTCTTGAATGTCTTGACTTGGTGGATTTGCCTCTCTTTCCCTTTCTACGAGCAAATCACTGACGTATTTTATGTTCATTCCCAGTTCTAACTGCATAGCATTTATTTTATTCTTCTCATCTTGAACCTTTTTCTCAAAATTTCTGACAGATTTGTCCTGATCCATAAATCAATCTTATACCTCCGGGAGAGACCCAACCTTCTCCTTCAAGTCCTCCAATTCCTGGTAAAGAAT
Organism: Dicyema japonicum; assembly: GCA_011109175.1. Classification (NCBI taxonomy): domain Eukaryota; kingdom Metazoa; phylum Dicyemida; class Rhombozoa; family Dicyemidae; genus Dicyema; species Dicyema japonicum. Next base: position 735,268 of record RDEW01000004.1, read on the forward strand.
TTTCGCGCTAAAACATAGGCTATTGTCAACTACCTTTCTACATCGGCAGAGTAATCTATTTGTTTATTTTTCTGGTGATTCTGTATGATTTTAATCAATTTCTTGTTTTCGGCAGTATTCTACTGGTTATTGATGATATACCTTCTTCTTTAGTTCCTGACATTTTTTTTGAATTAACGCAATCTCCCCTTTATTGAAAAATCCCATCGTTTCTATGACAACTATATATTAATCAGTAAGCAACAATAAATAAAATTAATTAAAGATTTTTTTGTTTCATAAACACGTGGTTAATACCTCTCGGGAAGAAGTACTTCGACCAATAATCTCTTCTACAAGATCAGAAAACTCTCAGATAATCCTCGAAGACCGGTGGTAACTCTTTGGAAATGTTCTACGCTTAGACACTTCAACCCCCGCCAATTACGCGATGTAGAATGACTCCACACCACCATTACTAAAAAATATCGGGGAGGTACAACCCTACCATGGAAATATTGGAGACTTTATATGAAGGAATATAGCAGAAGGGCATGGGGAAAGTTGGTTAGTCAGATCAATGACCTCGATGAACTACGGAAACACGCAAGGAGGAAAATTGGATGGAAAAACTAGTACGACCCAAAATATTCATTTGCTTACGGGAAATGGTAGAGTGCTACTAAACGATCTCGTTGAAATATTAAGCCGAAACCTTGGGGATTCTGAAACGAAATAGCTTTCCTTTTACGTGTCATCGGATTGTTGATAGAAAAAAGGGAATAGCAGAACAGAGTGGTGACTGATCCAGCCCATCCCCATACAAATCCTAGGAAAGAATGGGCCCTCGATCAGCAGAGCTACTTCTAGGCGCTGTATTACCAGATTCTGCTAATCAAAACGTTTATAACTGAAGTTGTATTGAAATGTTACCTTTCGCTTACATGTAGGAAGCTGGGGACTATTAGGAAACGCGCCACCAAGAAAGTCCACTCCCTGAGATCCTCCACTTTCACATATTGTCCTAGTGATCCAGGGCGAAGAAAGAGATCTCCAACTTCTTTTCCACCCATGGTTAGACTGCAACCACATCATAGAATCCACATCAATTACAGAACCGTTCAAGGAAGCTCAAGATCAGCTGATCTCGGGAGGTACCCCACTATTTTGTTGTCTTGTACGCTCGTTGACTGATGCAATGCAAATATCGTTAAAATAAAGTAAAAAAGTAACCACTGGAATTACTCAAAGTTCGACAATTTGATCAGCTCCGGTATATTCAGGTAATCCTAGGTTATATTCTTCTGCGAGTTTTTGAGGGACAAACCTCCCTGAGAGAATATGGAACCTTCCACGGAAACTCTTGGCACATAACTTGGGTGCAGTCAGTGAAATGAGCATGTCCGGCTGGAAAGGCTGATTTGTGTTGTCCCCATCCACCTCCCACCCAAGCGGGATATCAATGCTTACAATCGGGAGTGTCATTTTTGATAAAATTGAGTGAAGACGATCAAATGGGGGCGACAGAGCTCCATGGAATCCGAATCCAAAGACACTGTCAACAACAAGATCGATTTCACTATCCCCCAATTCCTGAATTTCATTCACTTCGATGACCCCAGTCCACTGAAGTTGGCTCAATAAAATTTGTCTGCCTTTCTGATCTTTTCGGGAAGTAGATGTGGGATTTATAGCCCTATTTTAGAAACCAATGGCTCACAAATAAAGTCAAATGTCTGGCACATACAAGTCCATCACCTCCGTTGTTGCCGGACCGACGCATATTAGAACGTTTTTGAATTGGTTAGGGGGATATTTCCTGTTGACAGCCATTGCACAGCCCAGTCCGGCCAACTCCATCAGTTGATCCACCGAAAAGTACTCAAATAATTTTTTATCAATTTTTTTAGCATCATTTTGGCTATTTGTATTATTTTTAACTATAACCAGAGATAGCGCAAAACTGACATTGTAAATATTTATTTTAAATTATTTTAAAATAATTTTCTTGTTTTTTTTAATTTTTTAATCAAACAATTTATACATTTTTGATTAGTCTATGAGCTGTTAAACTTTTGCAACTCTTAAATCAAGTTAGTGGTCTGCTTCTTATTCAAAATCTTGATGGGTTTTTTGGTGGATGCTTTTCTAGATTTCAAGATTTGTTTCCTGTTCGGATAATACGTATTTTCCAGTTGTAGTCTTCGTCAGGTAAGAATCGTTGCCCAGTCCATGTCGTTTTATGACGCGAGGGATGTTGAAAACCAGTATTACATAGGAACAGATCAAATGCCTGGCGAAACTCTGCCAAGATGGTTCTCGGGAAGTTTGTGATTCCTTTTCCGTGCTGGCCAATGAAACTTTCATTTCCTCTGCGAGTTCCTACTTTCGCATTCCAGTCCCCGGCAATAAACAGTGAGTATTATGGATACAAAGGATGAACAGATTCTCTTCAAACACTGAGAAAATTGTCTCAGACATCCGGGGCCGGGCCTTCCGTAACTAGGGTGTTTATAGGTGTTCCTTCTTGGGAGCTCAACATACGGAAAGGCTTTTATAGAAGCCGATCAGGCTCCTGAAGCACTTTGATGTAAATTGAAAGGGGCAAATGTTGTCGGGGTAGGTTACCAGACAAAAGGTTTCCTGGCTTTAAAGTGGAAGAGGTCATCCCATTGGATCGTTTACCATCAGTCGACAAGGGCCGACTAGTTCGACCATGAAGGCATTAACCAAAGCTCGTCTAACGACTTCATTCCAGGCCATGTGTCTGAATGATCTGCCTACACTCTTCCAGTGGAGATAGGGTGCAGGCCAAAACAAGCAACCTGCAACTAACCTAGGCTCTGCTTCGGAAAAGGCTGAGACACTAAAGAAAAAGAAATATGAAGTCTAGGTGGACAGTTCATTTTGAATCAGTCGCCATGGAAACATCAGGACACATATGAAGCAGATCACTAATTCTGTTGAACCGTATCGGATCAAATATCGCAAGGAAAAAAAATAAAAGAGAACGGAGCTGGTTCATTGAGCGCATTCTTTGCAGATCGTCAGGGAGATGCGTTCTCGATTAGCTGTTAAGCCAGTAGCTGCTAATGGTTCCCATTCAAAACGGCCTCCATTCAAAATGGCCTCCAAAAAAAATTTCTCAGGTTTTGGATACGTTCATCAATAGACATCACGAAATATTTTACCAAGGTCCTCGACATCTTTAGGTAAAAGAGTCATCTTTTATATCTTATAAAAATTGATTTTAACAGGTCCTCGACATCTTTAGGTAAAAAAGTCATCTTTTTAAATCTTATAAAAATTGATTTTAACAGGTCCTATGGGTAAGTGGAACGATTTACCAAGGTCCTCGACATCTTTAGGTAAACATTTATTTTTTTTAAATATTTTTATTTAAATTTAAAATGAAAGATTTATTTTCAAAAGGAAAAATAGAAAATAATTATAAATGTAATACATCACTCACGGCCTGCGAACCTTTGGTCAGGAGGATTCTACACTCCCCACCCGAATTCTCAACTGACCAAGAGATAATCCACGCACGAGAAGCCTGGAATGCCACCAACCTCCCCCTGCCTCCTTCCCAAGATCGCCAGCGAAACCTGGACAACTTATTATGCTGGAAATCGTTTAGACTCCTACTAGAATCTGCCAATCAGCACCGACGCGCTTGTTTGCTTTCGGGGGCTTCCCTTGAAAGCGGAGTTTGGCTAAACGCCATCCCCAATGGAGCTTTGGGCACTTTTCTGGATGATGAATGCGTTAGAACTGGTATCTCTCTGCGGCTGGGACTAAAAGTATGTGTACCTCACCCGTGCCGATGTGGCATCCTGATAGACTGCTATGGCCTGCACCCTCTTGCCTGCAAGAGGAGCGCTGGCAGATCTCCAAGGCACAAGGCTCTGAATGAGATTGTCAGGCGAGATATGGATGCTGCTGGATACTCGGCCATTCTTGAACCGGTCGGGTTATGCAGAAGTGACGGGAAACGACTGGACGGGATGACCATATTTCCATTTGAGGCCGGGAAACCACTGGTTTGGGATGTGACATGTACAGACACGTTCGCCCAGAAAAATCTTCACGAAAGTGCTACAAGGGCCTGTTCAGCATCCGTAAAGGCGGAGAAGGCCAAACTCGTTAAATACGTCGATCTTCCCGATAATGTCAAATTTGTTCCCCTTGCTATGGAGACTTCCGGATCCTATTCCCCCTCTACACTCGAGTTTTTCGGACGTCTTGGAAACCGGATCACCTCATGCACTGGAGATCTCCGCGAACGCCGCTGGCAATTTGAGCGAATTTCGCTCGCAATTTTGAGAGGGAACAGCCACGCGGTGAGGGCGGCAACTACCTGACTTCTAAATCAATTTTATAAGATTTAAAAAATGACTTTTTTACCTAAAGATGTCGAGGACCTTAGCAAAATGTTCCACTTACCCATAGGACCCGTTAAAATCAATTTTTATAAGATTTAAAAAAATGACTTTTTTACCTAAAGATGTCGAGGACCTTAGCAAAATGTTCCACTTACCCATAGGACCCGTTAAAATCAATTTTTATAAGATTTAAAAAATGACTTTTTTACCTAAAGATGTCGAGGACCTTAGCAAAATGTTCCACTTACCCATAGGACCCGTTTAAAATCAATTTTTATAAGATTTAAAAAATGACTTTTTTACCTAAAGATGTCGAGGACCTTAGCAAATGTTCCACTTAACCCATAGGACCGTTAAAATCAATTTTTATAAGATTTAAAAAAATGACTTTTTTACCTAAAGATGTCGAGGACCTTAGCAAAATGTTCCACTTACCCATAGGACCCGTTAAAATCAATTTTTATAAGATTTAAAAAAATGACTTTTTTACCTGAAGATGTCGAGGACCTTGGCAAAATCAATTTTTATAAGATTTAAAAAGATGATTTTTACCTAAAGATGTCGTTTCGCTAAAATCTCGTGATGTTTATTGATGAACTTATCCAAAACCTGAAAAAATTAATTAGAGGCCATTTTGAATGGACACGCTGCTAATTGTTAGTTTTTAAATTTATTTGGTATAAAAACAAACAAAAATAGTTAATAGTTAGTTGACATCAAATTCCATTTTTCATTTCGACAAATACTCCGACATGCAAAAATGACTACCCAAAAAGCTTTCCATCGTTTTTTGATCGTTATCGTCTGCATGTAGGCTCCTACAAAGCATTCCAAATTTAAGTGGCTCAAGTGATGTTTAGAAAATTTGCTCACGACTCCATCTCAAGTGAGGACTACTGGGACCACGTATACATTTGCTTTGTGTATTATCCACAGCTCACTTGCGAGAAGATCGTACTTGCAGCCTTTCTCAACTTCTACATGTTTCAAAAAATCTTGGGAGGTTATTCCCACTTCTATAGCGTTATTATGTTCTTGAATTTGTCATACACGAAAATATCCGGCTTGTTTATTCTTATTCTCGTGTCCGTAGCTATTGGCGAAGGCCTCGATTAAGAATAGATCGAAAGCCACATCGTTAATACGTTGTGGTTTCTACATTGGAATGAATAAATATCCTGTGAATGGAAGAGGACCGCCGATCTGCTACAACTGTCAGCAGGTCGGTCACTTTTCATACCAGTGCACAGGAAAGGAAAGATGTTTACTTTGCGTGGGAGAGCATGAATCTCCAAATGTAATACGGACATGGACTCTGAACGGAAATGCATAAATTGCGGATCAACAAAACACGGTGCAAGGTATGAAGGATGCCCTGTGCTTCTGGAGGCCAGGCGAAAGCTTATTCCCCAAGTCAAAAATACAGATCTGAAATCTATGACATTGGACAAACTGGAGAACTTGCTTTTATGTGGAAACCTGAATGCGAAGCATCCCTTTGTTCCGCTACCAGGCCGCTGAAACAGAGGAAACCTGCTATTATCCAAATGCAAAACTTAGTAATCATCAACAATCCGAAAAAGAACACTAGCACAACATACAACACGAAGGACATGGTGACATCTCCGGACTTATCCGTCTGCTCACCTCGTCTTTCCACGATCATTAATTGGACGGTCCGTTATGACCTCCGGAGCGACCACCATTCAATGTTAATGAAGCTGAACTGCGAGCCACGCTTTGTACCGAAGCCTATTCATTTCTATGATTACAAAATGCAAAATTGGACTGGCTTTACAAATTTCGTTGATTCAAAACTGGAACATTTCCAATCTGAAAATTTCTCCTCCATAGACAAAGCTATATACTATTTCAACAAAATAATCATTGACGGAAGAAATATTTTTATCAGAAAAGCATATATAAAAAACGAAAAATTGAAATGCGACTCAAAAACAAGGAAAATAATTATGGAAAGAAACAACCTTAAGAAAATGATACATCGTTCACGAAAGGTTATTAATCGAATCAGGTCACTAAACATTCTTATCACGAAAAGCACAAACAACAAATTCGTCCAATATTGAAACTGAGAAGGAAAAATCGGTCATATGTACAATCGTCATTCAAAAAGCATTCTACTCTGTCCCAACGAAGATCCTCATACAAAAATTACTTTTGACAAAAATTGCTGCACCAGTAAAGTTATGGATAGAAATTTCTTAAATGGACACCGAGGAAAAGTGAGCGTAGGAAAAAAGAGTTCAAGATCGAGATTGTTACCCAATGACGTACCCCAGAGATCTCCCTTTGTCACCAATCCTCTTTAATTTATTTCTGAATGATCTCCCCGTTCCTATGAATAATAATGGCATTCTACTTTCCTATGCCGATGACATTGTTGTCGCAATAATAGGGACGTAGAGTTAGAACCTATAAAGAGGAGTATATTTATTTTGGAATTAAAAATCCTCAGGATCCTCATAAACCGTTTTGTTTGCAATGTAGTACAGTGTTTTCCAATGAGGCAATGAAGTCATCGAACATTTGAAGCGTAAACATCCCAACTCAATTGGAAAAAACAGAATTTTTTGAACTAAAAAAATTATGAAAATAAAAACACTTTAACTTCTCTTTTTAATAAAAGTATATTTCAAAATGTTTCTGGAATATTTTATTCATACAAAGTTGCAGAGATAACTGCAAAATTAAATATCAGAGAGTGTCATTCGCACGTGATTAGATTCATTTATTCACAAAATTTTACAAAAACGGGTATCACAAGTAATTTAAATGGAAAATTAGGGAGACAAACCATTTGCACTCGGGAAGATATACTCCCGTTGATTTGGGGAAGAAGAAGACTCGCACAAATTGAATATTTTGAATGTTATTATGAAAATCGAATATAAAAAGTTAGGTTAGAAGTCACCGAAAATTTAGAAAAAAGCCTGTAATGGACTGTTTGTTGGCAAAGCAGACGTTCTCCCTTGGATTAATTAGTTATGAATATGCTGGGCTTACCAAAGATTGTAAGTATGGGGTTAATACATATCTTGATAAATTTCAAAAATAATATCCTTGATAAATTTCAAAAATACGGATAACATGGGAAAATTCATGTCTACACCGGAAAATCAATTTACAAATATGAATACAGAGGTCCATAAGTAAAAAACTTCATAAATCAATAAATTTAAATTCATCAATAATATATTTTCTACCAATAAGGAACTATAACAGTAGTCAATAGTGCAGATATATACTTATTTTTAGGTTATCCAAATATTATGACAACATTTCAATAACAGCCTCACCACACTACTGGGTACTTCAATAATGTTCAATACAATATAAATCCGTATATGAAGAACTATAGTTAATACAAGTAATAAAAAGAAAGAAAACCCCACCACAAAGGTGTGGCAAACACGCCACGCTTAAGCGATATTGTTGTAATATGGTTTGCCATATAATAAATAATTTTTAAAAAATAAATTATTATTAAAATTAAATACTTTTTTGTTGATGGCAGGCCAAGAATGCAGATATTGTATCGTCTGGCAAACAAAGACGTGTTTTCAACTCCACTTCTTTGAACACTGTCATTCATGTAGGACACATGAGTATTATTTATTTGAAATGTTCATTATCCAGTTTTCAAAGACAGCGGAGATCTCATACAGGATAGTCATAGAATTAGGGGGTCATCTTCAATGGTATCAAAAGCCTCTGAGATTTATAAAAGCAAGACATTTAAACATCCTTTGGAATATCTCATCTTTTACTAAGTCTGAGATTATTTGAAAATGAATCGTTCCTTTCCATTCGTTATCGAACAGATGATCCTTCATCGGCTTTCCTGGTTTCTCCACCATCCGTATCATAGTTGTCTTCCAGAGCTCTTTGAGAATTTTATATGACGAACAATTGTCTTTCGCTTCAGCCAATCATGTGGAGATTCTAATACATCTAAACTCAGAGATAGTCAAAGTGAGAGACTCTAAAGCCATATAAAGTGAACTATTTATCTCAGATATCCCAAACAAGAGGAAGTTTGCGTTGTATAACGTATTTCCTGTGCGTGAGAAATCATGAGGGGGGTCCCACGTAGATTAATCTATAGCTCCGAACTACATAATATACTTATAGCCTACTTTCCACAGCCAAACTCTAAAAAGTCAATAAAAGTGGAATAAGTCTACCTTTTAGAAGAAACTGAGTGATAAAGAGGACACCGTAACTCGAATCTAAATGCTTCCGAAATGAATCACATTATTTCCAACAAATGTCGTTAAGATCTGAGAGTATCGTCGATGGTTTTTAAAAAAGTGACGAAGAGGAGACGGGTGAAAGTTCTACCAAAAGAGAAAAATACTGTTGATAGCAATTTTCTCTTGGTGACACTTAGGAATCGCCCAGAAGGGAACCAATTTTTTTAGACTTCATCAATATTTCGTTTCTACGTGACTCCATCCGTTTGATATCGACAATGTCTGCCTTTGAGGTGTCTATGGATAAGCACCAATTGCCTAGATGACCCAGCGACCCATCCAGCCGCTACCAAAGTTAGCCAGTCCGAGTTGAAAATTCCTAGGAAAGTCAGTCTGAAATATTTTCCGAGTAAGATTCTTCCTGGGAATGGAATCAAATGCTTTACATATGCCCACTGTAGATAGAACGGTCTCAGATGTCTGAGTTTCTTGAAGAAGCCATAGTGAATGAAGTCACTCAGGGAGATCAGATGACTGATGGTTTAATCGTCTTAAAAGAAAATTAATATTGGCGAGAACGGTAAGCCCCTTCTCATTGGGCATGGTATCTGCTCATATTTAAGGGTTTTTCGAGTTATCTGCTAAGGATTTGTAGAGAGGGCCGTTTGGAAGGTCGAGATTGTTCAATGTCATAGGCCATTACGGCTACAGTAAAATAAGTGTTACACTACTTTTTTTATTTACCACAAAATTAATTTTACCATAAAATCGATTTTTTACCACAAATTTCTCTGCTCTCTAATTACTCGACGAAACTTTTTTTTAATATTATCGACGGCTACTAAAAAGTTTGTTTTGCCAGAGCTGTTATGACAAACCGAAACTACAAACACAGGCAGTAAACTTTTTACTCTTATGGCCACCAAAAATTATTCAATTCAGAAATGACAAATTTGTTCGACAAATTAAAATTATCATAAATATCAGATTTTACAAAAAATCGCGAATGGGTAAGAAACGCATTTCTGATGAAACGCGCACTTTAATTCTGAGATCCATCCGGGATTTACTCAGCTTGAAATAGCTCACAGTTGGGTGCTCACAGGCATCAGTATCATATATATTGAAGGAAGTAGAAAGGAACTTATTCATATCCATACTGGAGGGACAGGGAGGGCAGCCATCACGCTGGTATTAGGAAGAAGGATAATAGACGTTAACTGAGGAGGAAGATAAACTCCCAACAACAATAAAGTGCGAGATCGAGAGGAGGTTAGAGGTTTTCATGATGAGAATCAAAGTCGAACCTTACTGGCGAATCACAAAATTGACACCGCGGTATTCCAAGATACAGAGCTGACTGAATCCCCCAATAAATATATTTTCTCTTTCGATTTAATGCAATCAGTCAATAGTGCAGGAAAATGCACATGTGTGGTTACCAAAATATTCACGGCAACAATTTGATAACAAGCTACTCACCACACTATTGGTTGACATAAATTTATTTGAAAATAAATCAATATATGAAGAACATCAGTCAGAAAATGGCCAACAAAAAAATGGGACCACAACAAAATGGCCCAAAAAAACAATAAAAAGCGCTGTTATTATAATAGTGTTTGCCACAAAATAAATTTTTTTATTTAATAAAAATTTTTTTCACGTAATTAATTTTTATTACAAATTTAAAAAAATATTTTTCAATCTTCAATTTTTAAATATAAATTTTTAATTTTTTTAAACAAAAATTTATTAACAATAAAATATTATTTATTAACTATGGGGGAGAGCGGCTGCTGACATCACGGAGTAAGCGTTTCCGCGGATAACTGCGATACCAATTCTTTGCCTCAGCCAGACCGCTTCCCGCACGTCTTTCTTGCGGTGGGCCAATTTTCCCCCCGATTTCCTTTAGGAAAGAGGCTGTAATACTTCCGGCCGCACCAGACATCTCGATTGCTACCGGTACAAAACAGTAGCGGTTTCCAATTTCGCCATATTTTTTAATCTTAATTTTCTCGGCCAGATCGGCTGCTGATCCAGCATATTGCGCCGAGCTGAGTATCAATCGAGTTCGAGAAAGAATCCATAACAGTGGAGTCCCAACGAGCGATTTTCCCTTAGTGAACGGAAAGATAGTTTAACCCATCCGGTCTTTTCCCATCTCCGCGGTCCAATCCCACAGGTTCCAATACTGCCGGGAAGCCTGCCGCTTCAAGAGCTCGCAAGACAATGTTGTTCATAGCAGCATGGCGGGGTGCTCTGCCCGCACTCCTTTTGCACGAGAGCGGGTGCAGCCCTTTGGCATCGACGATCCCTCCACTGCGACATTGGTGTTCGACGCAACATCAGCTCCCAGGCGTTGTGCGATTCCAATCCGAATACAGTCATCGTCCAATAGGGTCCCCAGGGAGGAAGACGGGAGTGCATCCAGCCACGCTCCGCTCCCATGGTTGGCGGCGGACACGAGGCATGCAAGACGATGCTGGTTGGCCTCAGACTTTAGCACGTCGAAGATATTCTTGGAGTAAATATCATCCCAGTCACGTTGCCTCGAAGGATCGTTCGGCATATCCAAACCAGTTTCACACCATTCGCAACGAGCTTCGTCGAAGACTTTTTCCCAAGAGAGTCCGGTTGTAATACGTAGGATTTCTTGGACCAAAAGGCTTTCCACTTGATTTACAAAAAAATACATCCCAAAATACTTGAGTGAATTTCGACCAACTGCTAACTTTTTCGAAAAATGTAAAAGACCAATGCACAAGGCCTTGTAAATCGACATCTAAAAGATGTGTCAGGCTCTAAGTCAAAGCCACGAAGGTATAACAATTCATTCGGGCCATAATTAACTATACAAGTTTGGTTCTTCTTTAGATAAGGGATAGGACTTCCTCCATGCTCCGCTGTTATCCGCCTTCTAACGAAGACTCTCCAGATCTTCAGAGGTTAGCAGTCTCATTTTTATCTTAGACAGTCATCAGTTAGATCAGTTGGTATGGATGTTCTTGGTCTTTCTCGATATTTTCCTGTACCTGCTGGAGTGGAGTAATATTCCATCGCTTAGTTGGCGAAGGTTAAAGTGTATAATCTCTGACAGTTTTCTGACCTAATTGAAGAGATAAAGCTATTGAGTGAATTCCTTCATGCAACTGCTCCCATTGACAATTCGTAGTTGTCTTCGCTGGAACGCATCCATTTTGGTTAGTTCAATACCAGCTATCCCCCATTGTTGCGGCGTTGTACATTAGAATCGGGACTTACATATACACGATTTTGATTCACAAGAACCATCAGACGAAAATACTACGCTGTCTTTCTCTCTAATAGACGAATCAGAATAATTTCTTCCAAGGGACATCCGGGTTAATTTAGCTCGCCAATGTTGTTGACACCACTCCTCTATGCCTGGTAGAGAATTTCGTGGGATTATGTTTGAAGTACTCGAAAGGATTCAGGCATTCTGTTCTCCCTTCGTCTCAGATTGTTTGATACCCTCTGTGAAGCCGATTCTTTGGTCTCTCCTGGAACTGAAATAGCCAATGCAAATAAAGAACAGAGGGTTATACGAAAGATGCCTCAGGGACAGAGGCCCAGTGGAATCTGTTTGGAACATTTTAAGAATGGACCAACCATGCTAGCTAATTTCATGATGGAAGACTATTTCGCAGTATCTGGGGAGAGATTACATGGAGGTTCACGCACAACACTTCCCCAAATTCTCAATAATGATTTGAGGTTGGTACAGGAAACACTGAGGGATGGCTAAGACGACAAGATGCGTGGGACCTTACTTCCACCGATTGGATAGTAGCGAGATTTCGAACTTGGGACCTTCACAATGGCCCAGTTTATATCATTTCAAATAATAATTAAGTTAAAAACAGAAAAAAACATGGCCATTAATTGATCCCAACCTTTCTCAGCAACAACCTCATCTCTGAGATCCCACCCACCTCCTTTAAACTTTTGCTAATAGAAGGGATTAATTATGCTAAACCATAAACCATTTTTCCTCACTAAAGTTTTGAGGAGGTAAGGTATTTTGAGGAGGAGAAAACTCTTAAAAGTTTTATTACTGAGTACTTAGAGTCTTTGAATTTTTTTTAGATTTGTATTCCAGGGGTGCGACCGTAACTGAAGGTTGGCTCAATCTACTTGGTATATAGGGAACCTAGCATTGGGGGGGGGGGGGGAGATTTCGTGTATTGTCCAAAAATCACTTTAATGAAGTTGAGTTTCTTTGGCAAAAAAATAACACATTTCTCACTGTTTTCTGAAGTCACGTGGAAGTTAAACGTGACATCCAATAGTCACCTCATACAAAAATTAACTCTGAATGGAGAGCATAATCCAATAAAAAGATCCCTTCGATCCTTGGAGTCACATTGGACTCACTGTTTACACATATCATATTAGACCAAAAATTGGAATGCTAAGACCTTCGCCAGATCCCCGAGCCATCCCCCGATGGATTGCATCGCAGTCCACATTCGACACAAAACAAACTCGGAATTATCACTGTCTCCTAATTTTACCGAAATGCATCAAACGGACGACTACCTCATCATTAAGGAATCGATTAATGGTAAAAAGTGTTTGAACATCTGAGGACTCGGTGTCTATGCTGTGGATGCATTTGATTTCTGTATAGAAGAGAAGTTCGAGATCTCTTTGCTTGCCCTGGACACTATTTCGATAATTTTTTGGAGTAAAAAATCGTGCCAAATAACCCCATGGGCTCATTTTCTGAAAACTCCGATGCAATCCTTCCGTTCGACGAGGAGAAGCCACTGGTATCTACTTCCAATCACATAGTAACATCATCGGAGTGCAGCAAAGGCGCTATTTGCTGCAGACAATGCGGGAAGGCTAAAAAGAAGAAACACATAAAGTTTCTCAAAGATATCCCAAACTTATCTTCCACTCATAGGTGGAGATGACGACGTAGTATAATATGTCACATGGGCGGCGCGTAACGCATGGGCAGCCTGTTACATTTTTTCGACCTTGAAAAGGTCTTTTGATTATCCGACATTATTATTATTATTACCCCCAGGATCACTGGGTCAAAAAGAAAGAAATAAAAATTCTCATCTAACTAAGTGATCCCAGACCGACAAAGGTGAGGATGAGTCTCTCATTAGATTATCCGACATTTAATTTTATATATCCGATTTATATCGTGATTTAATTCTGTTAAATTAGTTTTTTATTCATAAATGTTATGATTATAAAGATTTTATTTTTTATAGCGGTAAACCTAGATTTCTAGCGTGATTTATAGCATGGAAGATTATTTTGTTGCAATGGCTTCTTACAAGGGTTTTGTGAAAGATTGCGTTGAATATCAAACTTTAAAAGATGCTTTGCTGATAAATTTCCCGAAAATCTTCCGAGACACCGAAAATATAGGCTTGTAAAGAAGATAGAGAATTTTTCTATTATCAATGACAGGTATTGTAAATTTTCAATAATTTTAGACTATCTTAAATCAACTGATCCCAAGTTAGTCATATCCCTGGATAATGAAACCGAAATGGAGCATGTTGCGAAATCGTTGCACAAGTTTTCACACGGAGGAGTCAATAAAATTGAGTATGAATGTCGACACAGATACTTCACTGTAAAGAATGAGATTATCAGAAAAGTCATTCGAAATTGTGAAGTCTGCAAATTTTCGCTGGTAAAGAAGTATGTGAAAACTTAAGATCTTTGTTCCGCCTGAATGGGCCATGTAAATTTCTTCAGTCGGACAATGGTTCTGAATTTAAAAATCAAGAAATAACAAAACTTTGCGGAGATTTTAACATTAAGCAAATTCACGGAAGGCCTAACAATCCACGAGCACAAGGAATTGTCGAAAGAATCAGACGATCACGAGGAAGTTGTCAAAAATGCTGGATAACAGTGAAAAAAAGTGGCTTGATGAATTAGAAAGTGCTGTCTACAGTTACAACATATCGGTCCATTCATTTTCTAACGAAAGTCCTTTCGAAAGATATCGAGGAATTAAGGGAATAAATTCAATAATTAATGGTTATACTTATATCACATTATGACTTAGATAATTTAAGTGATGAGTGTGCGATTCCAGAACAAATTGACGATTTGGTTAATTGTTCGACTCCAGAATCTATTGAAAATTTACGTAGTTTGATTTAAAAAATTTATATCTAGATAATTCCCAGTCAGATAATTTGTGTCCGAATGCGAAGAGATTCAATTTCGAAATTAAATCGATTGAAGAAAATTTGAATTATTACAAAGCTATGAACAGGAAAATGAATGTTCATAATAGTAAATATACTTTTAACATGGGAGATAAAGTATGAATCAAAAACATTAATAAATAGGTTCGGGCTAAAAAGGACTTTGAAACAAATCCCTCATTGCGACTGGATAAGTTTGAGTCTCAGTATTATCCAGTTGCAGAAATAATTAATATTTTATCGAATAATCGCGTGGAGGTAGTTTTAAATAGTTTAATTTGATAGATAAAAAATTCGAAAGGAGAAATATCGACTGTATTAATGAGTAGACTAAAAAAAGTTACTTAAATTTAATTTTTTATGGTTAATAAATCATTTATATAATTAATTGAAGTTAATCTTGGTTCAAGGTTAATGTAACAGGCTGCCCATAGGTAACGCTTGGCCCATGTGACATAATAACAAGATTATCGTTAAAATGAAGAATTCTAAGAACAAGGTAATCAATGACACATGTCTTTAAAATACAGCTGACAGGAGGTTTGAAGGAACGTGAGGTACAAAAAGATAAACGAAGCAATCACATAGGACTTGAGAGATGGAATACTGAGCAAATAAAACCTCTTGGACTCCACCGACAAAAGACCTGACTTTTTCTGTGGAAGGGTGGGCTTGAGAGAGTGGAACTAACAAATAATGCAAGCATAACGTTAGTCAAGTTATGACAATTCCTTACAAACTACTAAAAATGGAGTAACTTAAAACTTTCCTTAATCCCCCAATTTAATAAAAGGCCTCGAATCATTAACTTTCTGTTCAATCTCCATATCACTACCCACCTTGTCGAAAGATACTGATCTAGGACTTCTTCAAATCCTTAAATGAGTTAGTTAATTCACCTATCTCATAAGACGCCCAATGCCTGACGGACGTCCTAAAAGATCTATCTCTCCTCTACTGCGGGGGAGGTGTTCCACAAGATACGTTTCACTCTGAGCACGGAAACTGGGTATACCAAATAAACGAAAAATTTAAAAACGAAAAAATAAAATAAATCCGAGTATACATTCTAATCAATATCATCATAATCTGGGGGAGGATATTCAAATGACCCTAATATAGACGAAAGGATATCCAATGTTCGATATCTCCAGTTCTAGAAAATCAGCAAATCATCTCACCTCTATATCATCAAGCACACCTCTGGAAAAAGTCTCCGGTTCCTTACCCACTCTAAAATACAGCAGTTAGAATTTTACAAATCGGGGGAAGCCTTTCTGGAATCAACCGGGGGTAGTGGGTCATAATCAACGACTATTTCACCAAACTTTATACAGTACTACTGATTCAGATAAAAAATACATTCACATAATTCAAGGTATCAGGGATCTTTTCCAAAAAAATATGTCGACCAACAGAACGAGGCAAATACTTGTAGCTTTCAACGTCATTCACAGTGAGAATCCCAGAATCCAACGCGTTCTCCTCCATTAATTTAGTGAGGGACAACTCAAACAGACAAAAAACGGGGGAAGAACTGTCTTGAAAAAAATAATCGATCCTCTGGGAGTACATAATTATCAAAGCATCAAGAAATATGACATCACTACCAAATATCACAAATAAAATAACGTTTTAAACTGTCGGGGTAAATATAGCTTGTGCCAAGTCGGCAAGTTGGGGATCCAAGTGAGGAAAGTGGGGAAGCTCCGGATGGCCGAACAGCACTAGGAGTACAAAGCAGAAATAAACTCCCAAAACAGCCTTTTCTTTGTCCCCAGTGAATAAACGAGCGATGGGGACGGAGAATGCAAAATTCGGTAACAAATGCAAGTTTTTAACATCCTCAAGTAAACCAAGATAAAATACCTTAAAATTTTCGTAAAAATTTATCAAAAATTGATATTCTTTAGCTTTGAGAGCTAGATGGTCGATTATTAGCAACATTCCCAGATTATCCTCGAAAGGATCCAAGCTAGGGTCAATAAGAGGGTTACGTAAATATGACTTTGGCAACTTCTAGTGCTGTTCTATAACAAAATTTATTTCTTGAAGCCTCCATGTATCTGTAGAGAGTATAAAATAAAGTTCTATTCTCTTCCACAGCGAAATCAAGGATCCTTATTTGCCCAGATGAATTAACAGGAGATGTGATATTAAAATGGACATCAAAGTTCATTTTGAATATAAATAAAGCCAATTCTAATGATTATTTATGTTGGCAACCCAAAATATCAATAGATTCTCTAGAATCTTCTATAATTACGCGGGAAATAAAGAGCAAAGTGTTGATGTGGAATGGACATTCTTTTCGTAGATTCTTAATGATAAATAATGCTACAATCAGGGAGTCATAGTCATTGTTCGTGACACTCGATCTGAATACCTCCTCGGCACTTTGGTACTGCTTGTTGTGGGTAATGACAAATTTGCATCCTTCTGTCATCTTCATTTGAATTCCTAGTGGTCAAATTATACACAAACCCGGGTTTTTATAACTATGATGCCAATCTTGCCTTACTGTGCCAAAAATGTGTCTCTTTGGGTTTTCATTCTCACTAGTTTTAAAAAAAACACGACCTTCTGAGAGTACGCACATTTTCTGTCTGAAAAACCTGTCTGCGTTCGTTTTCAAGGTTAAGTTTTCTAGAATCAATTTTGACAAATTTTTCTATTCTTTCAGCAAAGGAAAGCTCTTTTTCGATAAATTCAACAATTTTGGGGGGTTCTGGCAATTTTGACTAAAATATATAAGATTGGAGAACCTTCTTATTTTTATGATACTTTTTGAAGACTTTAACCTCGGTTTCCACGTCTTCCTGTGGGTCGTAGCTGCCCTCGGAGAATTCTTGTTCCAACTAAAGTAGGTTGTAGATAATACAAGGTCAAAGTTGAACGATGGCTTGATACTTTCTTCACTCTCTGATTGAGAGGAAGATTGGTCTTGGGCAGAGTTCTCCTTTTCTATAAGATTCACTAGTCTTCTAGACATTATCGCTTTTAGGTCAGACTCACAAACGAATGTATAATTTAAATATAATATAAAATATTAATATTAGAAATTTAAAAACATATTTATTAAAAATATAAATTATTTATTTTTTTAGCATTTTGTGTTAAAAGTTATATTAATATATTTGACTTGTAGAGAATGCCCTTGGATACGAAGGAACCTTTGGAAACTACCGGATTATCTTACTCCCATCAGACAATCGTCATGACCCCGTAATAAGAGAATTGTCCGAACAGCAGAAGGAAACACGTTCGAAACTGGGAAGTTCAAATTCGAATAAAAGTGCATCAAAGAGAAAACGTAATCAAATATCACATTTGATAATAAAACGATTGAATTACGATCGAATTACCTCTGGCACAAATATTTGGACGACAAGGCTACTGAAATTGAAAACTGTCAGTATGAAAGACGAGTGTGGGCGAAGATGGCGAGGAGGATGGCTTAAGCGAATTCCTTTTAGGGCTACATGAAGGAGCTTTTAACTAACTAGCTTGTAGTGAAGTATGGCAACGTACGAGATTGCCGTTTGTGTGGTCCACGGTGGCGTCAGGTGTTTCCCTACAAGAAAAATGACTACTCTCCCCCCATTTTGATCCTTTGCCAGAGGATAACTCTCCGAAGTCATTTTACTTTCAGGCGATGTTGAATTGAATAAGAGGGAAAGTACTAAAGTTACGGACATACCTCAAAAAACAAAATTTCGACGTAGTTGCCAGCCAAGAAACCAGATTAACACCTTCCTCCATAATTCCCTCCTTTCCGGGATACAACTGCATCTGCGTGGATCGGTTAAACCGGATTGACAGGGAGTCTCCTGCTCATTACCAAAAACGGTTTGCATTATAAAGATACCACAGATGACCTCGAGGCGACAATTCAAGATGGCGTATCAGAAATATCTGGAATTATCTTTTTTGGAAAGACCATCATTGCCAACATACATGTCCCATTCTCTCCGACCCTATTAGAGGACGGTCCCTATTAGAACAATTCTCTGCCTTGTCTATTCTTAACAACCGAAGACCCACACTATGACCCCTTATAATGATAACGAATATTTTACCTCTCCGGACCTTACACTATCCATCGGCCATCTCATGGTAGTAGACTACGATTTTAATCCAATCATCATCAGGATCAAGAAACCCTTTCCACACATGAACAAAACTATGTTTTTTTCAATTACAAGAGGGCCAACTGGGAGGGATACGCCAACTTCACCGACACAATACTACAAAACTTTGATGCTAAACTGTTCAAATCAATTGATGAAGCTGTCAAGGCGATCTTATTGGGTAGAAAACTATTTATTCCGAAATGCTCTTTCAAACTCTACGAAGAAAATCTGGATCGGGAGATAAAAATTCTCATCAAAGAAAGGAACCTTCTTAAAAAGAATCTCTTTCCTATGTCCGACGGAAGAAAGCAAATCAAGAACCTCAGTGATACTATGTCACAGGCGCTCGCGTTACCGAGCGCTACGCGTTGCACTAGTGGACTTTGAAAAAAAATCAAAAAAAATTTTTTTGATTTAATTTATCAAATTAATATATATAATTTGACCTAACTACTGCTAAAAGTAAGAATTTTTTATGAAATTTTAGAATTTCTTACAAGTATAATTGATAAGAACTTGCTTTAAATATATAAACAAAATTATTTTTTTACTGTATATAAAAACAATTCTAAGTGCTTCTGTCAGAGTTTTAACGTTAACTCCAAACTAAAAAAACTATGAGAATTATCTGGCCGATTTTTGAATGAGGTTTATTGTTATTTCCCAGAGCTGCAAACGCTTCTTAAAAAGATATTGGGAAAAATGTTTTTTTCATTAATTTAGAAGTAAGATCATGTAAAATTGTTCATCTTTGTAATGATCATGGAAGGTTGGTAAAACTAATAGGTACGGCACTAGGCCTCATAAACATGATCGACGTCCTGGTATAGAGTGTAGAATCCTCTTGACAAGGGTGTTACAGACCATTAGCGACGAGAGATATACAGGGAGAGAAATTCTTTTATTCTCCCGAGCACAAGCCTCTCCAGAATTTTTGACATTGAACATAGCAGTGACACCGGTCTAAAAGACGCTGGATCCTCTTTCGATCTTCCTGGTTTCAGTAGTGGCCGTATTAGAGCCTGTTTCCATAACAACGGTATCACATTCTGATTAATTGAATGGTTGAATATCGACGTTAGAAAAGGACTTCATGTGCTCTTTGTGTGAAATTTTAGTATAGAATTTTATTAAGTTGTTCACATCACTTTGAACATAATCCTCCTCTGTTGAAACTTCATCGCCTTTTGCCACATTTCGAATAGCTTTCCACACCTCTCCCGTAGTGCGATTTCTATTCACCATTGTAAGCTCACGATTCCACTTCGACCTTTGGGCCTTGAGCTCTTTTGCCTTTATTTCATTATTCAATGTTCTGATCCGGAGTTTCATATCCAAGGTTATTCGGTTAGATTTTTTAAGCCGATTTCGTTCTTTAATCAAGGCCGTCTTCCCTAGACCACTCGACGAATTTAAGTATTGTTTGGGTATAGCCCTTGATCTTGCTTCCAAGATTATTTGGGTAAAGTAGCTGATGGCATTCTCCAGAGAAATAAAGCTATCCAAGTAACAATTCTTCATTTTATCTTCTAAAATTTCACGATACAATTTCCAGTTAGCACATTTGTAATTGTAGCTACTAGGAATTGTTCTCACGTTGGCCTTTCTTTTGATCTTCAGCACAATTGGATTATGGTCGCTTCTTGTTTCGTAGAGGACTGACCAATCAATTTTTGATGAAAGCGACGATGAGCAGAGTGTTACGTCCGGAGAGGTAGGTTTATCTGTCTCTCTCAGTGGTGTCCTTGTATTTCTCGATGGATCATTCAATATCGTTAGGGAGTCCGTTTGCAATAATAATAATTTCCCTCTCATGTCAGCTAGTTGAGTTGACAGCCATAATGGATGCTTCGCATTCAAATCCCCGCCGATGATGATTTCATCGAAGGAAGACAGTCTTGATAGGTTTGGCATAACATAACTCTTCGGACAGGAACCAGGAGGCGGAACGTAGATATTCACAAGGCATAGTCTTCTTTCCGTTGTCCAGAGCGAGATTCCAATTATTTCTGTTACATCATCATCCCCAACAAGTTTCCTCATTTCCGAGAAAATGTCTCTGCATTTCAAGTTCTTTTTGAATAGAGTGAGCAGACCTCCACCTCTTTTTTCTTTACGGTCCTTCCTGATAGCTTTGTATCCTGGGAATGTAGGAGTAGGGTCATTAAAAGAGAGTTTGGTCTCTTGATTCATCGCAACGTTAATCTCCTGACAAGCCAAGAGTGAGCGGAGTTCCCTGATTTTTCCTTTAATTCCATTTATGTTTAGCTGGAGAGCCGTAAAGTGTTTTTCTCTTCTGTTGCGTTTTCCAAAAATATTTAAATTAGAATTTTTTTAATTTTAAATATAATAAATGAGAAAAACATGTATAAAGTTTAATAAAAAATGCTTGAAATTATAAATTTGAGCATTATGTAACGCGTAGCGCTTGGTAACGTGTAGCGCCTGTGACATACTATCACCGAGAAACTCAATGGGAAAAACAAATCAAAATGCTTAGAAAAGAAAAATCTACCCAACGCATGCCGTGACAAAGTTCGGCAGTGCACAATCTCAGAACAGAAAAACCAACATGAATTGAACAAACTTATGAAATATTATGCCGGTATCAGTCACAAGAAATTCCTGAGGATAACCCCGTATTTTGCACCCACAAGACAAAAGAAATCAAGCTCACCTATCAACATTACCCACATTGAAGTTGCGACGGAGATTGCTAATACAAAATCATCCCTATCCTGTGGACCGGACCGGATTCCAGCAATCATGCTAAAACACCTGGGTCCCATCGGAATCGAAGCAGTCACGAACATCTTCAACTATTCCGTTAACCAAAATCAAATACCAAAATCTGGAAACATTCCACATACCCCGATTCTCAAGCCGGGCAGGTCGAAGAACGGCCCTTCCTCCTATAGACCCATCTCTCTACTATGCTCTACCTTGAAGGTCTTAAAAAGCTCATACTTCGTTTGATCACCCCTGTTCTCCCTCTTACTTACCTACAACATGGTTTCAGGAGCAATCGCTCTACTTCGACATACCTTACCTCATTAACTCAGTTCATAATTGAAGGATTTGACACTAAACCACACCTCAAATCAGTTATATGCTCTCTCGACCTTCAGAAGGCATTCGATTCAGTCTCAAGAAGGATCCTTACCTTAAAAATATTTCTACCAGTCAATTCCAACATAAAACTGTGGCTTTCCAACTTTCTCAGCGGAAGGAGAGGACGGGTCTGTATGAATGGATCCAGGTCGGTCTTAAGACTTTTTCCAAATGGAGTTCTCCAAGGCTCTTCTTCAGAGTTGTCGGCTCTCCGTTGTCTCCGGACCTTTTCAACCTGTTCCTGTCCGACCTGCCTAATCCGGAAGCCAAAAATACAATTGCCCTTGCAGACGATCTGCTCATTGGAGCACGCGATCAAGATGTGAAACGTGCAACAAAGAAAGCCCAAGAACTCCTTGAAAAATGCAAAATTGGCTAAAACACAACCGTCTGGACATTTCCCCTGAGAAGTCATCTTCCACTCTGTTCACATCGGATAACAAGATCTATTGACTTGTATATTGGCAACACGAAGATCCCTTTCACAAAAAAACTCAAAGATTTTGGGTATCACTTTCGATACCCATATGTGTTTCCCCCCATATTGAAAAGACCATCGGGACCTTCCAAAGGAAAATTGGACAGATCAAATCGCTATTTGGAGGTCTAATAAAGAATCCTTTTCCACCCATTGGATCCTTATACAAACAATTCATCGAGCCGACCATTGCCTATGTCTGCGTTTCATGGGGAACAAACCTCTCATGGACGAACTCTCTGAAAACCGATGCTGTGTACGCCAGGCGGCTACGTCAATAAAACACTTGGCAAAACTTTGAAGAATTATCACTCTCTACTCTCGACCATCTTATCCGCGAAAATGGAAAGGGTTTCGTATACCTTCGAAAACTGAAGTACCTATTACAGAAAGACGAGTCCACCCATAAAAACAGAAATAGAAAATACATCACGTCGGAGGAATATATGGGAAACACTACCTCCCGCCCAATCCATCGCTGTGCTGGATCAAAAGTCCAACATCGGGAAAAGTTAAGGAGCCTCTTCAGAGTTGTCGGAATCACCTAATTAATTAGTTCCTTTAATTAACTGTTGGTGTTTTGGGTTAATAATAGAATTTTGACGACCACGCTGTTACCAGTGATTCACCACAACAGAACCGGATTGTCTTCAGGGACTCAAACTCAGCTAAAAAATAAGTAAAGAACACTTTTGACTTCATTCTTTTATCCCATCGATTTTTTTCTTAAATAAATCTTGTGTTCTGCCTAAGCGGAGGTTTAAGTAATGCAAACAATACTATTCATCGACAGAAGGGCCGATAATAAAAATAATAATTTGAAGACAGCTAGAAGGGCATTTTTAGAGAGGAGTTAATTTTGTATTGAAAAACTAGTGATAGTTCAGTGAACAAATTATACAGTTTTAACAACTAGAAAGTAGTTATTTTATTCCCACGACTTTATTGATGCAGTGTTTCCCCTCTGGAACGCCATGGAGACCAACATGATGGGATATTGCGTTTCACTGTCATCTTGATTTCTGAGGGAGGTCATACGTCCAAGTTTCTTGAGGAAGACTAAAGACTTTTTGATTATTGCTCCGGTTTTATCGACAGCAATCGCGCGGAAGGCACATCGGTAGAAAACTCCACTGTTTTCTTTAGCTCTCTATGTTTTTTCGATGATGTGGGTGGAGAAGAGAGAGATTTGCTTTATGCTTTTTGTGCGACCTAAAAAATGAAGTAGATGAAGCAAAGGGCCCATATGCTCTTCTCAAATTTGCATCGTTAAGGGAACCGTGGAAGCGTTGCTTTGAAGAAATTGTCTGCGACGCTGCACAAGAAACGAGATCTCAATTTTTAAGTTTGAATGATAAAAAACGATAATGTCTAGATGATTGGTGAATCTAAAATAGGAACTTCGACGATAACCAATCCTCCTCGATCAGAAGAGAGTATCAGCCATAATTCAATCTGTCAACTAGCAAAGTGGTTAATGGCCGGAGTTGAAATGGTGACTTATCTCTATGCCCCTTCTTCTCATAGGCAAGGTGACGGAATCTGATGACATCGGAAGCTCAAAGTTCAGAATAAAGGAAGTGTCGGATGCACGTAACCTCTCCCGAACTTCGGGAATCATCCGTCAGAAGCTGCACCGACAGAATGATAATTAATACGATTGCTAGTAATTTTTGTCCCCTAGTTTACCAAAGAGAGGTTAGACAATTCCACCCACGTGTGTGAAGGTAATCGTATGAAATAAATAACAACACATATATTAAAATAATGTCATAACAGTGCTACGACAGCAATGAAAGAATAAAATAAGGCAGTCGCATATAAGACGGGGTAAAAACAATCTGAGAGTCTGAAAGATTCAACGAGTGCACGTGTGGATGAAACAGCACTCCACAACACGAAAATAGGACCAGTAACCAATCCAAACCAAGTGATAGCTCGTCTAACAATAAGTAACCCACATCTACCCAGTAAGCGAGACTAAAGCAGAGAGTAAGGTCAGAACTGTCAAGGGAGAGACGGAGTAACCGATAACGGAAATAACAAAGAAGAATGAACGATCGACCGTGGGATCACCATCACTTAAGTAAATCATAAGAAAACGGTTCACTCATCAAATTCAGTAGGGAGTAGAGCCCAACAGATCCCATGACGAAAAAGGCATAAACGTAGTTGAGACGCATGATTCCTGACTAAGCAATAAATACTCGAAATACCAATAATAGCGAAAAGGCAAACACGGAGATTATCAGGGAAGCACCTAAAAGGTCGAAGCCTGTGGAGGATGATTGGTTCTTGAATGGATGTAGCACGTGCAGAGAATTATACAATATTTGTTTTGGGTATATTTCTAGTTCATCCAAAAGAGATTCTTCCACCTCAGGAATGACGTCATTTATTATGTTTGGGGTAAAATAGGTCGGATTATACGTTTGAAAATTATTGTGTTGAAGGTAATTTATGCTTGTGGTAAATAATTAATTCATACTCGTTGTAATTCATCAAGGATTAAAAATTCCCCACAAAAACAAATACGTGGAGTATTTTTAAAATTAATTAATAATTTCAAAATGACAAAAAATAATTTAAATTTAAATTATTTTTCGATTTGGTTCTCACAACTGTGGTTCTGAATAGCGTTGTGGTTAGTGATGTTTTTATGAGCAGAGTTGTTTATATTTTATTTTATTTATTTATTAAAACCAAAAATCACCGACAAATTAAATAACTACATAGTCGTCAGGTGATTCCGGCCGCCTTGACTAGCCATCTCATTCTTGCTCGGTGTTCCTCCCGCGTTCCAACGCATTTTCGGATTGGGTGGGGTTTCTAACTTTTGGGGGGTAATGCTCCGGTTTTCTCACTAATTCCTTAAAAGGTATAAGGTTTAAAGGTGTCTGGAAAAACCTTTGCAGAGCCTTAATGGCCATTTTTAGGAATGTGTTGATTTTTTCCATATTCGAGTTTGATAGTTTGGTTCCCCATGCAGCACACCCGTAAGTTGGAGACGGTTGAATATACTGCACGTAGAGCGAGTCCAAATTTGAGGTGAAACACCCCTTATATTGTCCAAGGAGTGTTTTAACAAAATTTAGCTTTCGTTGTACCGAGGAGATGACGTTGTCGATGTGTTTGCTGAAGGTCAAGAGTGGGTCGTATGTTACGCCCAGTATCTTGACCGAGTTGGTCGTGGGGATTGAGCTTCCATTTATGGTTACACATAGAGCGGAGTTTGTCAACCTTCTGATTGTTGTATAAGACTTTTTGGGACTTGTATGTAAAATGTTCTTAATGAGCCAGCAGTTCAGATCGTCCAATGAAGCTTGTAGCCGGTATACAGCAGTATGAACGCACGGTTATATCACCCGCAAATGTCAGAACCAGAGTATCGTCACTGATAAGGGAGGGCATATCATTTAGGAATAGGTTAACATGTGTGGTGACAGTGGAAATCTTGAGGGACCCCATTTGGAGAGAACTTGGTCACTGACCTAGCTTTTCCAGCAGGAAATTAGAAATCCAGATTTTCAGGTTGTGTTTATACGTGGGTAGCGAAAGGGGGTTAATGAAATCTTAATGGAGAATGACCTCCCAACGTCTTTGACCTATTCTTCTAAGATAGCTATATTCTTCTAAGATAATGATACCAACATTCTCATCCACAAGACAATTTGTGCTGGTTACCGATGTGAGACTACTGGAACCTAAGATTTATCAGATTGACTATCTGTCGCATAAAAGCACCACTCGAGGTTCTATGGGGGAGTGACATTTGGTAATAATAGATGCGTGGAACCTTCAGCCTCATAGCAGCGAGATTAGAACCAGGAACCATCAGGAGTTTGCCAAGCACTAATGACACTGAGTTATCCCGGCAAAATTGTCCCAGCTATACTCCGTATCAAAGGAATTCCATGCTAGGTAAAGATATCTTATAGAACACCTGTGCTTCTCAGTAACACTACAGACGAGTCTAATTGGGACAGAACAGTAGGAAAAGTATGGTTCGGAACTCTGAATGAGGGAACCTGTCTCTCAGATCATAAGTATGTCACTAAGATATACTAAGCTTCCGTGATATTATTAAAGACCTATGATTCAGCCTTTTGGGAACCTAAGTGGATCAACCCATTGCACTGAATACTTGGGTCTCTCTTAAGACTGAAGTGGCTATTGCGGATATAGAAGCGTTATATAAAGATACTCCATGGGGGCCCTAAGGACGCACGTTGGAATTTGTTAGGTCACATTTTAAGAATGGGCGCGCGTCTGAAAATGTCATCATGGGAGACCACTTTGAATATCGGGGGAATGATTCTGTGGACTCCCACATACGGCGCTTCCTGAAGTTTTTAATTTGAGGCTCATAAAGAGAGCACTGATGGACTGTAAGCCTGTTGATATGAGGAATCTGGCCTCAAATATATGAAAGCGAAATCAATCAGTGAATCATCCATGAGGAGCACGTGTGAATTATAACTTATATGACATTGAGTACAACAAACAATTTTAATAACATTTAAACTTTGATTTTATATACAAAAATGGCCCTAATTACAATTACAGGTATATTCCGTCAATCACCCATCAACTTTATTTCACAGCCGTCATCAAGGTCATCAGAGTTTGAGGGACATATTTTATTTTTCTCAAATAATAGACATCTATTAAAATCAATCTGACTACTACCGTGGGTGGAATTGAGCACTTGGCTTACGTCCAATCAGTCGTAGTAAGGAAAAGCTCTGAGAATATTGTAATTGAACCCAAACAAGGAATAAAGTCGTCCGATGAAGAGTTCATCTCTGCTTCCACTAATTTGAGGAACTGACACGTGGTAGTTCCGAAAGCATCCTATTGGTGACTTGGACGTGAAGAGGGGCCAGGGTGAGTTGTTTAACCCCTCTAAGGGGAAAAGGGTGATTCCCATAGATTCGGACGAATAAATTGTTGTTTATACTTTGTTCTTATTTTAAAAAATTATGTTAAAAAATGAATATTAGTTTCTAATCTTTATTTTTTCTTTCCTGTACAAAAAGGTATCTAAGTGATGAATGTAATGAATACGTCAAAATGAAAGCAACCAAAATGAAAAGAAGCGGCAAAATGAATATTATGCGTGCATGGTAGTACGAAATGATGTAAAGTCGAAGTCCTACAGCACATCCCAGTACTCTGCAAAAACCTTCGAGCAATAGAATTATGGAGAACAGACAGCCTGGGAGTTAGGAATGATCAACCTTTTTCATCATTGTCGACTAATTTGGCCAAAATTGATCTCAGAATGGTGGAAGGAAGAGTTTGACATGAGAGGAATACCATGGCTATTATAAAACTGGGGACCAACCAGAATAAACGAAAAACTTGTTCTGCGCAAACCCAAGCATGAGAAATCCCACAATGTTCACCAAACACGTTGTGATTCCGAAAGCAATATCATTGATTCGTTGGTATTCCAAGTTGTCGACACTCTTGAAGAACTTGGAACTGAGATAACATAGAATAAGTCCCCCGGCACTGGGAATAGAGATCGCAAAGCCGTATTCCATGTTGTTCATCACAAAGGGGTCAGATGTCAGGTAGAGGTAAGAGATGGACATAAAGTCTAATAATAATCCACGAAACTACAGTTATTGGCCAAAAATGAGATCAGAAAACAAAAAGGTAAAATAATATGAATTTACTGGAATCTCGTTTTTTCAGTACAACTCGGAACAAATTCCTTATAAATTATAAATTCAACCTAAAATTGAAGGAGGGTTCGTTACGTCGATCGTTTGTCTCGAGGATTCGTATATCCTTGACATAAATTAGCCCATAAATCGCGGAGACAAAGTAGCAGATTATTGAGGACGTGAATACAATGCTGAGTTCCTGCATATCCGCGAAATACCCCGAAATATTATCCGCCACTAATACAGCAAGAATGGAGAATAGTTCGACAATCAGTAGTTTGGTGGAAATCAGTTCAAATGTGGAAGTGGTGGCGATGTAACTGAAGCATGCCTGTTTCAGCACGTAGGTTCCCCCGAAAATGTAGAAGAGTAAAGTACTCGTGTACATCATCCAGAATCCAAAATCAAAGTACATTAAGTATATGAGAAACAGACAGCCGATAGAGGTTCCTACGTTTGGAACAGTAAAGGACAGTTTATAGCGACCTCTGTCGATTTGAATGCCAAATATGAAAATAATGACGACAGGAATGAAAATTATGACTAACACGTTTATGGTCATAACATTGTTGGCTATCCTCTGTACTTGGACTCGTTTGAATTGAGTCACGTAATTATTATTTTTTAGTGATTGCAGGAACGTGCAATTCTGGTAAATGTTTTTGCAGGCAATTTCATAAGCCATGACTTGTCTCGAAAACAAATATAAATTTTCAGCCAATATAATCAAAAACATTAGTGGTCCCACAAAACTAGAATTTGGCAAAGTTTCCATTTTATAATTTTCTTGAATATGTGTGACACAATTCCCACAAGATTAATTATTCTGGTACATTTTACTTTGACATTTTATTGTTTTATTTTTTTGATGGTTAACCGTTAATTTAATAATTTAATTTTTATTAATTTATAATTAATTCTCGCGGCAAAAGCTTAATTTGGGATGCTGCCTGTACTGACAGCTTTTCCCAGTCGAAACTTTTGAGGTCGGCAATGAAAGCGGGATAGGCTGCCCGTTTATATGAAAACTCAAAAATAAAGAAATACAGCAGCCTCCTAAACCGTTTCCATGTACAGCCAGTGGTCGTCGAGACGAGCGGAGTCTTTGGCCCCAAGACGGTCTCTTTCCTTAGAGCACTTGGGTGTCTATTGACCAAAGCCTCGAGGGAGCGTCGGGAAACCGAGTGGCTTTTCCAAAGGATATCCCTGGCAGTAGTCAGAGGTAACAGCCACTCGATCATATCCGCTGGACTCAGTAATATCCCAGTTGAATCATGAATAGAATTGTTATTAAAAAAAAATTTACAAAATGTCACACGAAAGTGATATTCCTTCAGGTCAGTTTAATATCCTTTCAAGAGACCGGGATATTCAGAATGCCACAGAGAGGATCCAAAATAACTTGGATAGTCTAAACGTTTGGATAATAGAAAACCGGCTTAGGATGAGTGCAGAAAAGTCAATCACTTCCCTTTTCACCTCGGACAAAAGATTGGGAAGGAGGACTGTCACCTTGAAGGTAGACAAGGACGATATCTTTTTCAACAGATGTCAGATGATATTGGGAGTGAAAACATTCTCACAAAATGTGAAATGAAAATTATGTGAAATGAAAATTAATTTCTAAAGACCTTTTCTGGATTATGGAAGGTCGGTACCCACCCAGTACTGAAGAACGTATACAAGCAGTACATTGAGCCATGTATCTCATATGCATGCGATTCGTGAAGGCCCTTCATCTCATATAAAAATAAATGAAAAGTGGAGAAATGCAGAAGAGGGCGTTCAGAATTACGGAGCGATGTATTCGTTGGGAAAATGGATCCGGACCGACTCCTCTGGAAGTCCTCATGCGGCTAGATTCTGGGATGACTCAAAGCACCTCTGCACACAGTCGCCCGATACGTACATGTGTCGGATCGAGAAAGGAACATCGAGAAAAGATGGGGACTTTATTCGAACATATCGGGATCACGTGATAGTTAGTTTTGATTTTTGACGTGGTCTTTGGGTATTTAAATAATAAATATCTTTTAAACTTTATCTGGAGACTGTTCTTCGGGATCCGAGAGCTAAAATTTGTCCACTTTTATCTTGGAAATAATATATGCGGATTTACAAGGGCAATTTTTTATGGCAACTAAAATTTCAAAAATGGCATTTATGGCATCTAAAAATGAATAAAAACTATAGAAAAATTTATAATTCGACCAAACAATTTTTTTATTTATTATGAAACATAATTATGTAATTTTTAACATTATTTTTATTAAAATTTCTTTCGAAAATTTCAATAGCTCACTCAATACTGCGAAAAGTTCAGTGATGTGATAAAAAAAATTGTTTTATTTTTAACTACACAAACAACTAGTAAAAGCTTAATTCAGTCAACTCCCTGTTATTCCCCATCTCCACGTCAGAGTCAGTCGAAATATCTCTGTTAGAGTCCAGTGGGATGTCCTCATGGCATGCCAGTTCTACAAGTGGAGAGGTAGCAGAGGTTTACCCTTCATTAGAAAACTTCATCCTGTGGTTGTGTTCAATCAGCATGCTTTAGAGAGTCCTTTTCAATACAACTGACTGGATGAAGTTCTCGTTGCTCCTTCAACAGATAGCTTATCCGTATAGTTTTTGAAGCATTTCGAGACAACTCCATTCCAGGTGGATTATCTTTACTTGACAATCGTAGGGAATCGAAAGCTCATTTGCGAGGAAGTCGTACTTGTGACATTTTTCTACTTCCACCTGTTTTAGGCGATCCTGAGATGTGATTCCTACTTCTATTAGAATTATCTCATTCTTGATCTTGTTATATACAAAGATACTTTTGTTTCAGTCACAATCGACTCTTATCTCAACATTCTGTGTTGGTAGAATCGACTGAACTGAATGTCCCTTCAACTTTATAGCCTTTTTGATTCCATATACACTGCATGGATTGAGATGTAACCATTTTAAAACTTCGTTGTGTCTTCGGACGTAATCACTATTTAACATTCTACCACACTGAGTGGCCAAGTGATCAACAGTCTTCTTTTTCTAGCAATGGTTACATAATGTCTCCGACGTAGAAAAAAAACAAATTCCTGTCTTGCAAGAGGCAATACATTGCTTCACTTTTTGGGCCGATATTTCATTATGATAACCATGCACTGAATGTTTCTACATCAACAATGGGTTCCTCCGTGCATCTGAAGAGCACAGAATGTCATTTTTTTACAATTAATTTTATCAAGAAAATATCGAGTCTGGGTGGTCTTGAGGGACTGAATATCCATGTTGTCTTTGTAGGCAATTCCATATTTAGAGACAATATTTTATTTTTTTATAAAGACAATTATTTACAAAGAAACAAATGTTAATTGAGGAAGCCTGTGTCTGAACCGATTTAAAAATTTTCGTGCTTCAATATGTGTCAATACAAGTTGCGTCCCACACCAAAGATCTTCAAGATGTGTAAGGGAAAAGGGTCATCCCGTCAGGTCTCTTTTCATCTTCTTGATCGAGACCCACGGGTTCAAGCTGAGATAGGAAGCCTGTAGCCTTCAGAGCTCTGACGATCACATCGTTCAGAGCAGCGTGACGTAGTCCTCTTCCGGCACTTCTTCTGCAGGACAGCGGGTGCAATCCCTTCGTATTTTTATAAAAATAATTTTTTTAATTAAAGACAATTGTGGGATTGCAGTTGTCCGCGGAAACGCTTACTCCGTAATGTAGCAGTCGCTCTTCCCCATAGTTAATAAATAATATTTGTAAAACAATTATTTAACAAAGAAACAAATGTTAGTTGAGGAAGCCGTCTGCGTGGATCGCGAACGAGTTCCCTCGAAGTATGGCCATTCCAATCTTTTGTCTCAGCCATAACCCTTCTCGTTGATGGCTCATTGAGTGTATTTCCTTGTAAATCATCAGGGGAAATGCGTTTTTAATTATGAGAGCAACCAGCAGTTGCTAACTGTTAGTTTTTGCGTTTATAATAAAAATATATAAATTAAAAAATTTTGGAAAATGGCATTTTATGGCTAAAATTGCCCACTTATTACAATCAAACGAGAAGGCAAATTTACCAATGAGATATGGAGGAGAGCAAAGGCTTAGAAAAAAGTCGAATCTTTGCTTGGCGACATGGAAGATATTTAGTGAAGGAAGATGTTATCAAAAAACACTAAGAGACTAAATTCGGCATGGCTGTTTCAAGAAAAGTTCTTACCCATACTGCTCTACAACTCGGGAACGTAGTGACTAATTCGGACATGTGATAACTTGAATTTTTCACAGAAAAAAACGGACTCTACTAGGGATATACTACCCAATGATGATAAAAAACCAAGACTTATGCACAGCTTGAAAATCGGAGTACCTGGATACAATCATTACCAAGACCCGATGGAGACTATTTGGGCACATATTACGGGTAAATCATGTCGTCCCTGCCAACGATATTATAGAATCATACTTCCTCTGTTCACGGCTTTTAGAAGGAAGCCACTAACAACTTCTAAAATATTTTAAAATAGCATTAAAGAAGCAGATGATCTAGACCAGGCATGTCAAACACGCGACCCTTTGCACGCAGGCGTGTGACCTGCATAAATGATTGTTATATAGTCGACCACATTGCACGCATTCTACACAGCAGTCCGTTGGTTGTCGTTCATAAGCGCTCAAACGATTTAAAATTTTGGAAATGTATGACGACATCAATCGTTTCATTACAACCCTTGATTTTCCTAACTGCAAAGAACTCAAGTGTACTTACATTTGCAAAATATGAAATGAATGATTACAATTGTTATATTTGGCGTCGTGGAGTGTCATCGAATATAGCCTTTGTAGTAGGTTTGAAAATTACTACCAAATGTGTCAATAAAATTGGGAACATAATCGCGATGCGAATCGGCGACTCCTGTCAACAGAAATGGTTCTCTCGTCGGTTCGGAGTTGTCATTGTCCGCGGAAACACTCACTGTCTTGTTTCTATTTTTTGTTAACTAATTGTGAAATTTAGTTCCTATATATCATCAGCCACCCCTTTTCTCGTCTGTTCTTCCTTAACGATCCGATGGCTAGTAAGAAGGACAGCGATCTGACTCCCCGAGCTCTCGTCCATCTAACTATCGCAGTCATCTATTTTACAAGACCGATTATTATTATTAGAAACTGAACTAAGAGTTTGCTAGAGGGTTCATAGTTTTGCCTTTATGGCCTGGCCACACGCACGTCCCCCATCTCCTAAATTACTAGTGTTCTCTCATGAGGAGTCTCAAGACAGAGCCCTACGGGACTCCTCTCACAAATGAAATATCTTCTAATACGCACTTGAGATATCCTCCCGGTTAACAGGACAGCATTTATACAAGGAAAGAACCTTTTAATAAAGTCTTGCGGATATTCAGTCTCAGAGAATATCATTCGATCGAATTTCTATTTTTTACAGCACAACCTCAGTAACTGATAAGATTAAATGTAAATGAGTGAAAATAATCAACCAATAAAATGCCAGAACGAAATATAACCTTTTTGGGTTGCACCATAGGTCAGACGTCTTCAATGTCCCTTCTCGACTCAGGCCTTTCGCCCAACTTCTCAAGCGGAGTGCGCACTCGTCTCGACAGTCCACTTTATATGGGAGTCTTCTGGCATTCTTTGGGTGGAAATCATCTCACATTTGTATTCTATACACATGGTCTCCACTGATTATATGCGTACAGGACCCCCATATTACGGAATCCCCGTAGAATCGCTGTTGAATAACATCATTACTCAACAAGGCATATATATTAGTCACTATCGCACAAAACTATGTTTTAGAAGGACATGGTGGAATGTTTGGCTTGCGGGATTGAGACCTCCCAGAAGCATTATAAATTACCCATATGTTCCACGTGTAATTCGTTTTTTAGGTTCTAATTCTTATCATCCCCCAGATATAATGCCAAGCACCGTCGATATTCATTTTGCTACAGAAATGGGCACTGTGATGTTAACTTTTTAATAAAAGACAAATGTAAAGCTTGTCGACTCCAGAAATTCTTCAACGTGGGTCTCAGCTATGAGGGTTTCAATATTTTAAAACTCAGTGATTTACGACAATTATATCACGAAAACACCGCCACATGAGAAACTCGTGTACATCGATTCCATCATGGACGACGTATTCGAGCCTATAATTCGTAGATTATTACTTTTAGGACATTTTATCATTTTTTGAGGTCTGCCAAGTCCTTCGCTATGTCTCAGGAAATGAAAAGTTACACGTGGTTGAACTCAAAGTGGATTGAAACATTGATTCAGCAGGAAAAAATATTATGCTCGGCATCGGTAAGACTGCCGGTTTAGAATGTAGGATTTGCTGTATTACCGCTATTTCTCTCTGAGCATGAATTTGGTGATTAGTTGTCTCATCATATGTGAGTCCTCCCAAAATGAAGTATCATTCCACCAATCTTTGCAGATTTTTAACAATTTGAAACATAGTTTGGATTTTTTGAATTTATCGTACTTGGATTTCAACTATTTTCGGATTATTTGCTTTTTTAGGTGCTACTTTCAAGATCATTCTGTGGGGGTTTACATATATCACCATTATTTACAATTATTAGTTGTGAATTGTTCGCACAACAAAGAACGTGTCCGACAAATATTGCAATTAATTCCGGAAATTAAAATATTATCAGAATTATTATATGAATATTTTAACGAGATATAATTCTTAATTTTTGATAATTATTATTTTAATATAAATTATTTTATTAAATCGGCATATCCTATCCACTCACTTTCCTTGTGGGTCTCAACAAAGACCTTAGGATGATTGGAAAAAAACTCGAATGTATAGACAACCTGGAAGACTCAAGGTCGCATGCAGTGGACCGAGACGTCTGGTGGAGAGGATTTTAAATCTTGTGGCACAAATGGCACCTTATTTAATACAACATTCTTTGGTTCTGTGAACGTTTGTTTAATAAGAATACCCTACCTTTTGGAACCACTCCAGATTGCCGCCCGACATTCTCTATGAGAACGAGAAGCACAGCGATTTTATATGAGATGTAGGAGGCTGTTTTGACATATACTTTGTCTGGAGCTGGGTACGACAGTGAACGTGGCCATGGAGGACTACATTATTCCAGGTTTCCTTGATCGACCGAGGATAACCCTACCTACCGTCCTTGATGAAGACATTAAGGAAATCGGGAGACGACTCATGGAAGGGGAAGAACTTGAAAGGCTACGAGACATGACAAAAAGTCGTCAAAAATGCAAAAAGTTAACTAGTAGTTTGATTTTCCATGTTGCACGTGCTTTAGTTTGATTTTTTTCTACTAAAATCACGAAAACCTAAAAGAAACAAAAAGTGGCTTAAAAAAGACACAAAAACTGGTTGTAACCTGCTTACATTTGTAGACTGCCTAGATTGGGAATCTTGTGTTCTTCCAAAGGAGATCACTTATGTATTCAAAACCCACAATTTAATGACGTTTCTACTCAATTGTAATTGAAATCAACTGGGGAACCGGTGGGTTTCGTGGATTCTACGTGTTCCAGACGTCATAGCTGAAGCGCTTTACATATTTTCTCTCCCAGTTGGATAGAAATCCCGATGCGGATTGTATTATTGTTGAGGTGGGTACCAATAGTTCTAATTGGGGGAACATAGATCTATGCGCAACTCCCTTTATACCTCTTAGCAACCGGTGTTGATTAGAGTTTTTTAGTTGCTTCTCAAATTTATCTTCGAACAGGATTTTGTGAAGATCTTTTTGTTTCGGTGGTCAAACTTTCGAGTACTCTGGTCTCTGATGATTCTGTAGGGAGATGAAGAATCATCTCGATCAACGCCTAACTAGAGTTCAGGGATAGAAGAATGCTTTCGTATACTAAATCCGTGGGAGAGAAAATTCCCAGGCTACCGGAGCGGACGGCTAGGGTTGCTTTACATTCTTGTTGTCAAATAGGAATGGTTCAGTTTTGTCCCCCAGGAAAAGGGAATGCAGGGGCATTCATCATCTCAGACGTCCGAATGTGATTTTAGATGTTGTTTAATTTTGAGAGGGTCACTATAGGGGTACTTCTAGCTGGTGTGCTGAGGTCTCTGAAGATGGAGAAAGGATCAGTTTTTATCAGGCAGCAGGAATCCAAAATTGATCACCTCACATTTGAAATGTTCAGACTTAATTCGATGCTCTCAGTTGAAATATTAGTCTTCTTATTCCCCAGCATATTGTTTGGCTGGCATAGTGTAATCGTCCATCACACATTCAAAGACTTATAACAATATCCTGTGACACGGACGACTCCGAGATTAATCGGAGATGGGCCCAGTTTACATACTTTTTTGACAACGGAACCCACTGCAACAAGACATATTCCTTTTTCCAGTAATTGGCGAGAGCGTGAATTGTTTCTGGTAGGTTCTAGGAAAGCATTCTGTTTATTAATTTTCCGATATTCGATAGGACACATCCGAATACCAGAGATGCCGTTTTCTGAGAAATCAAGTTTTTTTAATTTCCTGGAAAAGGTCATCATGTCTTTTACTGCTACTCGGAGATCCATCTGCCTACTACATCAGTCATTAACCACAGATGACTCAAGTTTTAGCTTGAAATTGATATATTTTTACTTGAAAAAGCCCGAACCAAAATCATGAGGTCCCCGGTTTGAATCTCACTGCTGTTTATTCGGTCGAAGGTTCCGCGATATTTTAGGATTAATGAGTGACTCCGTCATCAATATTTCATCACTGCGGAACAGGATTGTCTTCTGGAACTCACACACACAAAAAGAAAATAACGAAAAGTCAAAAACACATGTATTGGACATGCCTTGGATTAATTAACATGACTGTTTACTTCTTAAAATAAAGTATGAGTTCTGCCTAAGGTGAGTTTAAGTAATGGAAACCTACAACATGTCAGAAGGGTCGTTTTTTAACTTTGGTAGACAAGATATGCGGGTGTAAGCGATTGAGCCTGGAGATATTGGATTTTCGCTGGTATCCACTAAATCATTCCCCCGATTCTCAGAATGGAAAAGGCATCCCCGTCAAACAGAGCTATGGAAGACTACTATGAGACTACTACTATGTTTTTAAAGAGGGCCGTTTCCGTAGGTAGGCCTAGGGTAACATTGTTAGTCGCCCTTCACAAGGACCTGAAAAACGTAAAACAACAACTGAAATCCGCTGACGACCTGGACGCATTAAGTCTACAGTGTAGACCAAGGTTTCCCAGAGTGACAGATATCTCCACAAGTGGACGAACCATGGTTTGGATATCTTCCATTAACTCTAGCGTCTTCACAGTCAAGTCAGGAGTCGGCCATAAGCTTACCAAATAGTGCTGCGCAAAGAGTGATCTTAGTAGAACTACTCTTTTCAGCTGGGTTCGACGGATAAGGCTAGTGTCTCAGAATATTTCTCACAGGAAACTTCTTGTCAACCACGGCAGCTCAAATATGGCTCCGTTTTGGGACGAAGAGCTTCAGGGCTGTCCATTGTTTTTGATACGCCAGGACGAATCGATCGAAAGTACCTTCTTTAGTTGTCTTCTAAGGATTAGGGAGACTCCCTCTTCCGTTGAGGGGGATCCATCAGGCTTGACAATTATGTTTAATGTAGCTCGGGACAGAAGAGGTATTCATTCTTGAATGCACTGCAAATCTCTTCAAGTATTCCGTTACAGTAACCCTCTCGAATCCGTCACCTCTTGAATCAGCCATCTTCAGAAAAAAGAGGACCTAGACCTTTGCTAACTTCAAAAAACAAGACTGTCTCCATCCTCACCCACTTCAGTCTTCCGGAATATAACATTATCTGATGTGACCGTCCTTCTGGCCGAGCTAATGGAGTCACTACAATCATCAAGAAGGAAACTTCCTTCACGGAAAAAATACATGTCCACTCTCCCCCTCCCTTTGAATGCAGCACAATTTCAACAAACATTGGATACTTCACCGTATTGAAAATGTATTTACCCCTCCCAGTTCCTGCCCCAAAGGGTTCAGTTTCTCACTGCCAGATATCGAGGATACCAATAACCTGTCCAAAATTCCGAAAAGTGTCTCATATAGGAAATATGTCGGTTCTCAAAAAGAACACCGCGAAAGGATGAGACGGCTGCCTAAGGAGGCCGGGATCACCTGACGGTCACCTATACTGAAAACAAGCAATACTGACCGACATTATTCGTAACAAAACATTGGTAGTACTTCAAAATCAGCATGAGGAAAATCCAGAAGATATGTGATATCAATTCGAAGAATACGTGACTTTCCGAGGTGATTAACATCCAAGTCACTTAATACATTAAAAAATATTTAAACAATTTTTTAATTATCATTTATTAAAAATATTTAAACAATTTTTAATCATCATTTACATAGTCATAATAATTATCGAAAATGTGTCGGTTCCCGAGAGCAACACCGGGAAAAGATGAGAATATTGC
The DNA here is from genome assembly GCA_011109175.1 of Dicyema japonicum. NCBI lineage: Eukaryota > Metazoa > Dicyemida > Rhombozoa > Dicyemidae > Dicyema > Dicyema japonicum. The sequence goes on from RDEW01000004.1 coordinate 773,909, forward strand.
TGAGAGATGCCGGGATCACCTGATGGCTTTTTCTTTTAATTAGTTTAGCTGGTGATTTTGTGGCTTATTAATAATAACAATAACACCAGAGACCACGGTTACACAAACTAACTAATCACGTGATCCCATCACGCTCTAGCAGGTACCTCATCTTGGCCCGATGCTCTTCCCTCGACCCCACACAAGCACGAATCGGTTAAGTGACTGGACCTTTGCAGTCATTACGGCGTGTCCGTAGTTCAATCGCATTGGCAGCAGGAACTCTACAGAAATCTAGCGTTTCGTGATTTTGGAGGCTCTTTTTCGGCTAGCCTCGATCTTTAAGACATTTGTCCAAAAGATGAATGGGCTCCATATACCACATGCGTAGGAAATGCATGGTTCAATAACATAGTTGTAGAGATTAATCTGGATTTATTTATTTATTAACCCCGGATACATCGAGAAAGAAGTTAAAGTAACCAACTAATTAAGTGTATCCAGTTTCCACTTCTACAGAAACAGAGTCCATCCGGAATCAGCATGAAGGGTAAAACGTCCATTACATGCAGTTGTGAAAACCCCTCCAGTGGAGTGGGGAAGAGCAAATGATCCTTTTTCATGCCTGCCTGGCACTGGGCGTCACCTAGACAGGTGGATCACATGACGCCACTCTATTAGGAAGAGAGAGGAGGAACAGACAAGCAAGCAGAAAATTTAAACCAATTAACCACGCAGCACCACATGGCGCCACGCGGCAAAAAAAATCTGGATTTATTAAACAAGATAAATCATTAGTTTTTTATTTATTGATAAATAAATCTGTGATTTTCTATAATTTTATTCTTTTTTTAGTGAATGCAAAATATCTGCTTTTAATCCTTCTTAAGAACTCTTTCAGCAGTTACTTGTTTGACTACATAAAGGTGCACTGTGAAAGCATATCTCGCTGTAATCTTCTTCAAATCATAATAAAAAGTCTCTAAATTTTCATTTTCCAATTATATCCTGAAATCTCTCCAAAATTGAGACTTTCCCCGCAGTTTCGGTTTTCCCAAAACGAGGTCGGACTGTATTCCAAAAAAGTGGAATTAGACTAAGATTTACTGTACTTGCGCGATCAGTGGACATGTTGCAAGCATAGACTATGCAGTGAACGTTCTATAGTGGACTCAGTCACACATTCAGTGGCATAGCCTACAAACTTTCCAGGGGCGTGTTTCGATGTTAAACTGATTGTCAGTATTTTTGAGTATGATGACTTACAATATCTTGGAGAATCGACGATGAAGATCTAAAAATTGTCCCAACCATGGTTAAGTAATGGGATCGTTGTTAATGTCAGAACCTCGAAACAGATATGCGTACAATCGCCTACCATCCTGATTTGTGGTTTTACGTCTAAAACACGTGCTTTTGAGTTTAAGATAGTAAACAATGCAATTTCACATATTCTCTCAGAGGCTTTGAGAAGAGACTGCCAATAGATTTTAAACCTGACATTTTTCTTTAGTGCGTCTTTCGAAGTGGTCCCGGTTAATAACTACTACCACCAAATAAATTTTTATTACTCAATCAAACCACCACAATTATGAATAAACACCCTCCACGCTAAAAAAACCACTTTGTTGTTTCCCATATTTACAAATTTTTATTTGTGCAGCCAGCAATCGATTTGTTTTGACATCGCTTAATGGACTCATAACCGTATTTAAAAGCAGACATCGTGATTGATAGGACACCCCTATAACGATATGTATGGAAATGGGCTCAATTCTTCGCAGTCGTCTCATCCTTTTGCTATAAACGACCGGGAGCTTCCACTTGCGATGAACAGTGCTCTCAATGACGAACAGCGCTTACTAATTTATAGTATTAAAGGTAGAGAATATTTCAGTTTTTTCATCCAAAAATTAAAACAGCCTAAGCTATCTCCATTCTTACATACTTCCACATTACATAACCACCATCAACTAGTTAATACACACTTCCACAATCATCACCACAATAAGACACAAACCAAAGAGATTCAAATATCTTAGGTGCCACATTCTCCCACACATGCCAACCAAAGCACTACGCACTACACGTGAAATTCAAAAATGAAAGGACACTGTGGAGACTTCTAAAAACCCAGAAGAGCCCACAAGAATACTATGAGACTATCCCCTATATTAAGAGCCTACTAACCGTAAAAACTATCCCCATAAGAGATAAAGATAAAAAAGAAGTGAATCTAAATGATTAATAAATATATTCCTCTTCAGCTTGAGTCATCTAAACATATCGGACAGGTAAACAACCATGAAACCACCAGGAAGTCATTCGGGGATCCTTTTTGCATGATCTGACGTAGGACATGTTGTCGAATGGCTGTGTCTAGAAATCAACTCCCAGGTAACCTTTTTTTTGCAGGAACTCAGCATTGAGAGTATGCTTAGGCAGATTGCCGACACCGATAACGCCGGGACCATCTTGTGCCAAAATTGAAACACAAATATGTCCATTACTGTACACGTGTGGGTTAACCGGGATATCGGGAGGGCAAAACGTCACCTGAGGAGGACGGAAGGGGTAAGTATCGTTGAAAATAAGCTTTAGGCGAAATTTTTCGTTGCTATAAAGTGTGTTTTCGGCCCCTGTTATGTCCACGTGCCAGACATCAATGTTGTCCCAGACCTCGTTGAAATTGATATCAAACCCCTCAATTGGAGAGGCTACTAGCATCCGTAATTCTTTATACAGTCGTTTCTATAAATTATGAAAAGACTTACGGCAGCTGGGGAATTAACATCCAATTTAGACATAATAAAACAACACAACAAGAATCGAAATACTTGATTTTATATTAATTTTAATAATTTAATTATTATCTTAAATTTGTATATTTTATTATAAAAATCCGATTCATTAGATTTTAAAACATATTTTGATTTCCTTAAAATATATAACACAATAATATTTATTTCTTAAAACAAATAGCTTTTTGCTTTAAAAAAACCCAAAAGTCAATTTAAGTAAGATTTCGTTAATTCGATAATAGTCGCTTAAATCGATCAACAAAATATCAATAAAGATAAAAATATGTATTGTCTCATTCTTGAGCCTAGTGATGTAAATTTGCAGCACTTACGACTTTCGTTTTAAAAACCGCACAAAAGTTTCTGTGACTTATCTTCAAAGATCACTTTGTGGTTGATCAATTTCTTGTCGATCCCTACCGTTTGGCGTCATTTCCTCTTAATTTAATAATGACTCGTAATCCACGTCTCTTTAGTTTTAATTAATACAGCGTCGGATACGCCTCTGAGACATTCTCCAATGACCTATCGTGAATGTTGTTATCAGGAGCAAGCCTTGAAGATTTCCTAAAACTACATTCCACGATATCTTAAATGATCAACTAACCAATTCAGATCATAAGTATGGGAGAAGAGGTCGAAAGACTGGCTCTGGTAAATTTTAGGTGAATATGTCTGACTTAAATTTTATCGCACTCAATTCTTAGGCTGAAGAGTTTTCATAATGGTAATCTTCACCAGTGGATTTGGTCAGGGAGAAGATTGGAAGATCTCTTTCAACAACTCTGTCGTGCCAGAAGGACTGGTCACCTTCACGACCCCGAGATCTGTTTAACGAGATTTGACCTTCGCTTAAAAATCCATCTTTTGGATTCGAACCCATGACCTTCAGATCCGATGTCTCAGACGTTACGACCAGCCAAGCGTCGCATAAAATAATCGAACAAATAAAGCTAATTTTTATTTTATTTATTTAACTCCAAGACCAACAAGAAAGATAGGTCAGAACTAACTAATTAGGTGATCCCAGCCTCCAACAACATCCGAACTCTCTTCGTCTGGTCTTCTGAGTCTTCTGACTCTCTTCGTCTGAGGACCCAGCCGCATTCCGGAAGCGCCTTCTCTTCCTTCTGCATAGGAATTCAATCGGCGTGTACTTTTTTATAATCGACCGAAATTCCTCTGCATGGGCCACCTTTTCCTTGAGTGGGTTTCCCAGTTCCTTGCAAAAACGTGGGAAACCCTGGCCATTCTTCAACGTCGCCTCATCAGAAACGAGGCCGCCAATGGTGATGTCAGTGTGGTGCATAATTTTCTTCCTGAGAAAGTTCAAACGATCAATTCTCGAAGAGGGAATGGCAAATCTCCAGGCGGAGAGGCATATTCAATAGTTTCTTACTTAATGATTTGACTATCCTCAATGACCCGGACGCTCACACAAGGACCCCTACCCGCAGAAGGGACAGTCCAACATCTCTGGACCTGTATCTCTGCTCTCCTTCTATGGATGGATGTATTTCATAGAATGTTCGTTATTGTTTCTCAAGCGACCATAACACATTGTGTTTAGATTTAGAAGGCCTATTTGTTCACTGTGTTGTTCTACAAAATTCAAAAATTATTTGAAAGCTGAGTGGCAAGGTTTCAGGGCGAATGTGGACAATAGTCTGCTTGATCTTACTATAGACAATTGTACAGTAGAGAAGGCGGACAAGATTCTGTCAGCTATTATTTTGAAAGCTGATAAATTATTTATACCTGTCGCCTCTTACAAGAAGTTCAATCCAAGATTATCATCGCAAATTGTGTCACTCATCAAGAAACAAGATGTGCTGAAGAGAAAAAGAACGCAGTCTAATAACTCCTTTTATTCTGAATACCTAATAACTCCTAAACTTGTCCGAATTATTAACAGACTCAAATGGAGCCGTCTAGTTGGACGACTATGTCACAAAAACTCGTGCCACATTTTGGAAAACGCTAAGAAGGATCAATAGTCTTATCAATGAGGAGGATTGCGGAACTGAGGTCGTTACCCGCAATGCTTCGGAACCCGCTCGAAAACTTGCAAACAAGATTATGAAGTACAACGTATCGATCAGCCATAAAGATTTTTCTCGCTCTCCACATGTTGAACGAGGGTATTCCACCTTTTTCACCCCCATGATGTTGACAAGGCTATCAAATACCATACGCTATCTCATATATGGAAGAATTCCCTGATTACGCCAATTCTAAAGCCTGGAAAACCAAAAGACGTTCCTTCTTACCGCCCCGTCTCAATAACTTGTGTTTTATCAAAAATGCTGGAAAAGCATGTGTTAATGCGTATCTCTCCTGTTCTACAACTACCAGAATTTCAACATGGTTTCAGGGCAGGCCGTTCTACAACGACTTTTTGGGTTCTATCTCCCAGTTTATTACTGACGGCTTCAACGTGAAAACACACTCACGGACGGCCTTAGTATCCATCGATATACAGAAGGCCTTTGATTCTGTTCCTAGGAAACTCCTAACGCAAAAGATTTTTAATTCGAACTTACATCCGAACATCAAGCTATGGATGGAAAATTTCTTAACTGGGCGACGCCGAAGGGTCCGGATTGACAAAACCACTTCAAAATCAAGACTACTCCCCAATGGGGTCCCGCAAAGCTCCCTTTATCTCCTCTTTTTTTCAATCTATTTCTAAATGACCTACCTACTACCAATGACCAGGACACTATGTTTTATATGCGGACGACCTAATTATCGCTGCAAGAGATAAATCGCCTTCCGTGGCTTGAGCAATTGTTCAGTCACACCTAAACCGGGTATGTGACTGGCTATCTGCAAATATGTTATGTGTGTCAGCATCTAAATCCAGTTCACCATTTTCACTACTGATAGAAGATTTAAGGATGGACTCGAACTATTTTTTTGAGATACTTCTATCCCTTCTACGCGGATCCAGAAGATCCTTGGGTAGTTTTCGACTCTCGGATGACGTTCTCGAGTCAAGTGGAGGAGATGCTTGACAAGGGTCTTTGAAAATGGAACATTTTAAAAGCGATCATAAAGTAGAGCCCTTTCCCACCTGCTGCTTGCGTCAACAAGGTCTACCAACAAGTCATGAAGCTAATAACATTGACTACTTTACTCAAATAAATAAAATTTAAATCAAAAATACTCCGATTAATTGTAAAATTAAATATATTTATAATTTAATTAAAAGTTGTCGCTTAGAAACAGAAATGATTCCTCCCAACTCGTCCCTTTTAAAATACGACAGTCCCTATGTCGTTGTAAAGTCGACCGAGAAAATAAACAGCAACGTAAGCAGATTACTAAGAGTAGTCCAAGCCGTATAAGAAAGTCAAGGATGAACCAATGCTACCAGTTATCGGAAACAAAATGACAGCCCAGGATCGCCAGGTATTTCAAACTGAGGAAATTTTGAATTCGATTTTACCCCCAGCGTTGAATTTTCCCATAAAAATTAGCGAATGGAAAGAAGACAACAAACTTTGGATACAGCAGGTCTCCAGTGCTCTAGCAACCAGACTCGACCTCATCAACTTGCAAGAAGAGCTTGACTCTCGGCTTAAACAACGACAAGCTCGCAAAACTGGTATTTGCACGATTCGTCGGGAATTGTTCTCCCAAACTTTTGGTTAAATTTTCCCGCTAAAATAGATGAATTGATTCGACAGGGGACCATAATCTGTCCAGAGAGAGGACTGCTTCTCCTCAGAGTCAGAGATGAAATAAAAATGACTCTGGCGGCTTATCAGACTCTTTACGAAAGCAGTACCTCTTTTGGAGTGAGGAAGGCGCTGGAAGCTGACAGTGGGAAGGTTGAAAACGATCAAAAGGCTGATTGGGGAATTTACTTTAAGATCCTCGAATTGGAAACTCAGAAACTTCAGCTAGAACGAATGGTAAACGACTTAAAGGCACGTGGGGAGCTGATCGAGAAACGGGCTGCTGAACAGAGGCAAGTGGAAGATAAGAAACACCAGGAAGAGATACAATTTTTGAAGCGGACAAATGTGCAGCTAAAAGTCTCCCATATTTTACATTAAAGGCTCAACTAGAAGGGATCATTAGTCCCAAGAAGTGATCAACTAACCTTAAAACTATTAATTTTTAAATTTCAATAAAGCAAATAGCACTAAGCACTAAACTCGTAATTCTGCACGTGCCATAAACCTACGATATTCAAAAATATACTGTGAATTTTAAGAGTAAGACTCGTAAAATACGTGGATGGCTCAATCTCGGTAATCTATGAATCACAGTTTCGGGGGGCAGAGTTCTAGTTAAAGTAGCTTTGGGAATCTTTGAGATTTGGTCTTTTCGTGGTAAAGTTAGCTTGCATCAATTAGGTTCATCTCATCCAGCGACAAAGGGAAGTGATCCATCACTAATATATTTTTCAATCCGTCACGAGGTAGTATAGGCATATTAGATTTACGGTTACCTGGTATCATCGTTAACCAAGTTACTCGTGATTCTTCTTTTTCCGCCTTATTGTTGACTTTCTCGAAGTCTGGTGGTGGAGTCAGGCCAATTGTCTTTGGAAGGATAATCCGGCAATTATTGTGAAGGTATATTTTCCATTGTCTTTAATTCGGTGAAAGGGACCATTTGCTTGAAACCATTTTGACGAAAACCCGCTGAATCGCCTATACACACGTCCTCTTCGTCCGGTAAGAAAATTGGCTCTACATCGTTTAAAAGTCTAACGAATGGAGGTGTTGGAGACCTTTTTCGTTAGGACTGAATCAAACTCCTTTTGGAAGTCTAACGGGAGTAATACTGTCCGTAGATCTCGCCTGGCATCGTTGAAACATTCCGAGATAAATTACTTCAAAGAAGTCAAGTGCGTTGTTGAGAACGTTCCGATCTGAATCCGTGTTGGTAGTGGCAAAAGGGAAATGAGGTTTAATAAAATAATAAAATAATTATAAGTAAATTTAATTTCAGAATTTACTTAAATTTTTATGAAAATAAATAAATACAAAGAATTTAAAAATTAAATTCAATTTTTTAATGTTACGTGATAAACTCGGCCAAAATGAAAGTCCAGTACATTTCTCAACCCAGAGACACTCAAGAGATCTGATTTCCCTCCTTACTTACATAAGAAAAAGTTCAAAGCTGTTTGACATCCGGCTGAACGTGGGGGGAAGCATTATTGAGGCCCACAGAATTGTACTTTGTGCATCATCCATGTTTTTCCGTAAAATGTTTCTCTGTGGAATGCGGGAATGCCGTGAAAATGAGATTGTAATTCAAAATGTGGACTTCCCTATCCTCCAAATCATCGTGGATTACGCCTATACAGGGGAGATATCCATAACCAACGACAACGTGGAAGCCCTCATGGGCGCTGCCGTGCTCCTCCAAGTGCAGTCGGTGATTATCAGCTGCAATACCTTCCTTTCCAACAGAATGACGTCATCAAACTGCATGGCCATTGCTCGTTTTGCTGCCAAACAGGAATGCCACGAATGCTCAACCCTATGGAAGAAGGCGGTAGAATTTTCGTTCTCCAATTTCTCCGAGACTTCAAAATCTGAGGACTTCCTCGAACTAACAGAGCCTGAGTTGTACAGAATGCTGACGAATGACCGCTCATTTACTAGGGTAATTAGCTGAGTAATCGTGATAGTGTGAGGCTGAAATATTCGAGGCTGTAATTGGCTGGATTGGGCATACATTCACCACAAGGTTCGATAAACTGGAGAAGCTCATGTCCTGCCTTAACTTTAAGGACATTCCGGTGACATTTCTGAGACGACAGCTCACAAATCCCAAGAAAATCAATCAAGTGGAGTTTATGGAGATTTTAGACCATCAAATTTCAAAATTATCTACATTCGTTGATTTGGAAGTTGGAAAACCCCAACTTTGAGCTGAATTGTTGCCACCAGAATGATCATGCGAAGGTGATCTACGTAACTGGGGGATATATAACGTGAAATCAATGTCTCTTTTCGAGTGCTTCTGTCTTAAGAACAAGAGCTGGTACAGACTCCCTGATATCCCCGACGTCCGTAGCGGTCTCTGCACCTCTGTTACTCATCATTATTTGTACGCCATCGGGGGGAAAAACTCAAATTTTTTCCAGGGGAACGTGTATAGCTCAGTGTTTCGTTATGATCCCCTCACAAACTGTTGGAGTGAGTGCTGCAACATGCAGAGAGCTCGGTACAGGGCAGCATCGGTGGTAATTGACCACCAAATATATGTAGTTGGGGGGATGGCTGAGTCAGAACAGCTCAAATGTGTTGAGAAGTGAGTCTATATGTAATCCTTAGATATTCTCCCTCTGAGAATAGTGGACATATGTGTCCCCCATGGAGATTCCCAGAATTGGGCACTGCTGTGCTGTTCTGCAGAGACATCTTTACGTTATTGGCGGATCTTATCGGACCAGTACCTCGGAAAATGCCAGATTGAACACTGTCTCCCATTATTTTCCAGATAAAGACGTTTGGGTGGACGTTGCTCCTCTAAATTACCACAGAAGCGGGGCTGGTTCTATGTTTGGTTGTTATTGATAGGTTGTGTTGCAACAAACAGTCATATTTACGTGATTGGGGGACACGATGGACAGAACGTCATCGGATCTGTTGAGCGGTACGACCAAGTAAGTAACGAATGGACCTGTCTGCCCTCAATGCCTATTCCTGTGAGCGGTTTTGCCTGCACCCTCGTCTGTCCGGACATTATCTTCGTTTTCGGTGTCTTGGAGTCTCTGTAACCTAGGCGGCTACAATGGACATGAATTTATCAGCAAAATACAGATTTACAACATTGAGACGAGTGAGTGGACGTACCAACCCACTGACAACTTTGGTAGGACGGGACACGGAATCACCATTGGGAACAAACCCCATATTATAAGCCAGTGAGTAATTTAGATTATTTTAGAATGAAGGATCAGAATATTTATTACATGTGTGATACCACGTGATCCAATATTTTTAGATTTTTAATAAAATTATTTCTTTTTTTGGCTCAGGGCTGCTCATATGCTGATTTTATTCAAAATGGCCTGAATTATGGGAATGGTTGTGGCTAAGTTTGATGCGTTATCATGACTATTCATTATTGCGTAGAAAATTAAAATGGCCTGTCAAAACGCCTTTTTGGAGGAATGAATCGGAAGACTGTTGGTTGGGGGTTGAACTGTTACGTCGCATTATCTGAGTTTCTGAATTTTGCTTTGTTAGACTTGCAAAAAAAAAGAAAATTGTAGACCAACTGACCTGGTGCAAGTGGTATCTACGTCACATTTATGAATAGTCCACTTAATTATTGATTTTGTCTGTTCCATGCCATCTGCGCTTTTATTATGAGACTCACTCCACGCATCCCCTGTCATGTTCTCACAAGTATCTACCAAAACATAAATCGATAAAATTTAATACTCTTTAAAATCAATGATTTAACCACTTGAGTTGATTTAAAAGTTAAGCTAGTCACGTGTTAAGTCTGGGAAGTAAACAAGATGGAATTTGCTAGAATTTAATTGTTAAGGTTTTATGACGATATAATTGTGGTAAATCACATATACTTACTCATAATAACCGAAACCACACAATTCAGTCAAGAAAATGTAGCAAAGTAATGTAAAGGTGGATGTGGTTGCAAACGGCAATGTTTTCCATCTTCCCGTTAACATGGGTGAGGTAAGGGAGTATTTATCCAAAACTCTAAGTTCTGAACAAAAGAAGCTATAAGTAAGGCGATTTTTATTTTGACTATAAATCGGAAATTTTGACCTAAAAATGACTTTATTGACATAAAAATTCAAAATTTTGACCTAAAAATGACTTTATGATAAATAATAAAGCCTTTTCAGAGAGCCATAGTATTTATAGTTCCGCATAGGCAGGACACACACTTTATTTAAGTAAAGAACAGTTAATTTTAACTAATCGTAGAACCAAGTAATGATCTTCACTTCTATTTTCTTTTTCTTGTGTGGGTCCTTTTTTGACAATCCAGTTCCGCAGTGAGAGTCCACTGATGACGGCGTCACTCGTCAAGCCTTTTAGCATCGTAGATGCGTGGAACCTTCTACCAGGTGAACAGCAGCAAGCTTCGAACCCGTAGCCTAGAAAAAAAAATTTTTAATATAAAAAACTAATCAAAATTTTTATTAAAATACAGAATAATCTAATTCAAAACGTTTTCGGGTTTAAAATTTCGATCTTTAGATAGTAATTTTTTCAATAAAAACTTCTCTCAACAGATATGTGGAAGGAAACTTTTTAGGATAGTTGTATACATATGGAGAAATTTGTTGTTTTCCATTTTTGAAATAGAAAGAACTTGATTTACAGATAACTTGATTCCAGTACTTCCTGATTCCACATAATAATCCCCGAAATGCAATTTCTTAATGTCTTCAACAGCGTCTTCTATAGTGAAATAGGTTTCTTCTGCCTTCTTTATCATTTCACATATATCGTCATATTGGCATAAAATTGATGATAAATTTGTACGTATTCGTTTTGATAAACCGCTTGCAAACATTTTTTGACTAAAATCCCTTCTCCATCGAAACTTTCAATTATTTTTTTTATTTCTGTGTAATTTTTGCAATAATAGCAGGCTGTTTCCATCCAACTCCCCCATCTTGTTAGAATAACTTTGGGTGGATACCCGATTTCAGCAAATTTTTCTCTTCGTATCTCGTTTTTGACAGTTGCGGCCTTTATCGATGAAATCAAAAAATCCACATCCTTAAAATATCCTCTTATAGGCAACAGTTATGAAGAAGATGAAGAACACATGTTACATGAAGCAAATTCGTGTATAAACCTTCAATACCTGTGCGGCAGCTACCATGTATCTGGCTGCATCAGATACCAGTACATATGGAGAAATATGTTGTTTTTCCACTTTTGTGATTGAAAGCACTTGATTAACAAATAATCTTGATTCCAGTACTTCACGAGTCCACATAAATCGTCACCGAAATGCGATTTCTGAATGTGTTCTACAGCGCCTCGCATCTATATCAAAATCCCTTAGAACATTTCAATTAGCTTAAATCTGTCAAGCTGCTTCTGGCATCAATTTTCTACACTTTTTCGGCAAGCGTAAGTAGAAGGAAGATTATTCCAATTCCCTCAAACAAGTCTCGTAAGCTTGTACTGTTCAACTTATGCAAGAGAATATCGGATTCGACAAAAGCTTTAGTGACTTTATCGACCCACGTGTCGGCTTAGGGGACGAGAAAATCAATGGGTTATATAATATTGACACCTGTAAAATAGTAATAAAAATAATAAACCTGCTAATTTGATATGCTTCTTAGACGATTATGCGATTTAATAAAAAATGCTTTTTTGCAGTTATAAATGTCCCACACAAATTCCAAAAAAGATTTCCTTGTGAGTTGATAGAAAATTCATCAGAATATTTTCTAGCAACGGACTTAATCTTTTCAGTGTCATTCTTGATTGAACGCAGTGAATGATGATAATTGATTCCACGCTAGTATTTTATTTAAAAACTCGAAAATTAAAAAAATCAAAATAAATAAAAAATTTTTCTTTTTTTTGACTTTATAAGTTTTGATTTATATAATGTTTTTGATTAAAAACTACATTTCTATGAGTTTTAAACAAATTTAAAGAACATGTCAATTTTTGACTTTATTGACGAAAATCGCCCTATATGCTACATGTAAGATCGGGTTCAGATCCCGTTAACTTAGTAAAAGACATACGGGGATCTTCCGTCTTATAAAAAATGTTCCACTTTAAGAGGAACCTTTTTATGAAGACTGATCAAATCAAATTCTTCCAGAGACCAAGAGTGAAACCAAACAAACAAACTCCTTGATCCAAAGGTGTTCCTGCGATTCCAGAACTTGTCTCCCGGTGGAAAAAATAGTTGGATCCTTCTGATGCCTTCCAAGCATTGGGCGTCTTTTTAGTAAAGTGGATCCAATTACGCCAACAGAGGGAAGGAACATGAATTTTTAACCAACTCGCCACACGGCGCCACGTGGCTATAATTGATGAAGACTGGTAGATTTTAATATTATGCTGATGTATTCATTCATTTTTATTTGAAATTGATCGATTCAAACCGAAAAAATCTAAGGCATATTATTGCAGTCATGGACAGCAGGCAGATGCTAAAGAAGATTCCTCCACCTTTTCAAAAGTCCTCCATGATGAAGACAACTTATGACTTTGTATCTCAGGACATTTCCACCTCTGGGATGGATCAGAGTTTTGTCTCCCTTCACCTGACCAGATTATTAATATTAATCAAATTCTTTCCAGCCCAGGACCACCGAAGACACTAAGGGACTTGTGAGTACGCCCGACACTCGCAGCTAGACGCTCGATGGCAGCCGGCTTCCTACTTGTTAATGAGGTCATTGTATGATTCCAAGTGGATAGTATAGGGTTCCCCACTGGCTACTAAGTCAAAGGTTTTCCTCCTATTGATCGTCCACCTTTTTTCCCTGAACAAAATAACGGTGTCAGAAAACATCGGAAATCCAGTTTTGAAATAAGAAACGTCGGATACTCTGAGTTAGAATTTTATCTCCGAAAAAAATTGTAGAACTTCAGAAGACGACTGATTTAATATTCTTAGGGATTATTTGTCGGAAGCTTCACATAAAGAATTTAGGTCGCAGATCTTTAGAGTCCTTCTCTAATATTTCCACCCGACAATTAAAGCCATGTGATGGGGCAGTGTTATATGTCCCAAGCAAACGGGCTGATAGCCCATGGTTCGAATCTCACTGCTGTACATTCCGGCTGAAGGTTCCATGCATCTAGGATGCTTTGGCCTGACGAGTGACTCCGTCATCAGTAAACATCTCAACGCGGAACTGGATTGACTATAAAGGACTCACCCAACAAAAAGAAAAAAAAGTGAAGAGCATTCTTTGGCTCTCCCTTTCTAAAGTTAGTTCTTTACTCAAATAAAGTGAGTGCACTGCCTGGGTGGAGGCAGAATAATATGGCCCTCGCGTAAAGTGTGGTTTTTTTAAAGCCATGTCGTCGATTTTATTTTCAAATGTCTTATAGCATTTTTAATGTTACGATCAGTTAATATGTGTGTTTCAATGTTTTAAGTAAAAACAATTAATGTCGCATTGATGACTCACACATTTTATAATAATGTGCTTATTGCAATGCCCACAAGAAATAGCACGTGAAGATATAAATAGAAATTTGATTCTTTATTTTAAATTAAAAAAATTAAAAAATTAATAATTGCGTAATTTATTAACTTAATATTTTAACTGCGACCGTGGAAACTGAGTACACCTAATTAGTTGTTAACTGTTGGACTCTCTCCATAAGAGTCATCTGAGGAAACTCACTGTGGTTTGACCACAAGAATCTTGAGCTGTGCAATCTACAAAATGTTCAGATGTAATTTGGAGACTGTTCTAACATATCTGGGGAATGGACGAGACCTCGTCAGCAAATTTAGAAGATATTACGTTTACCAGGAGAGCAGCTTTCGTGGAAGGCCAAGATTAACTCTGTTAGCCCGGACGACCTACTCTCTGAGATCACTGGCTAACAATCGATGATAATGACATAGAATGACATTTAAGATAGTGTTTTTGGCTGGACATGCGGGCCTTCATGATATCCTGGGTTAATAAAAACATTTTGAGTATATCATCCTGTCTTAGAAGTTATCTAAAAAAAGCGTCCTCGATCTCCGCTCTCGCTCCAAATCCGTTCAAATGTGAAGTCATCAATACGACTTCAGTCAAGCACTGGCGATAATTTTCTTTCTCAAGAAAAAGGCGATTCTGTCCAACTTTTTTTGATTGCGGTGCTGGGCTTAGAGTTCTTCCTTGAACCTTCCTCGAAACATCATCGGGCGACAACTCCATCAGAATAGGAGTTTGCGTCCTCTTTGGATGGACATATTCCACCGTTGTAGATGCGGAAGGATGGTCAATGCGGAAACTTTCTCATTCCCTTTCTTGCCAGAAGAACGCTGGAAGGAGTTTGGTGCATAAAGCCATCAATGGAGTTATCGTGCGAGGACTGGAGGTCGTTGGCTTTCTGGTATAGCGGGAGGATTTTGGAATAGACTTAGCAAAAAAAGACTATGGGACAACTTTTTTATGTGGGACGCCACGTGTGTAAATAGTTTTTCCCCAACCTTGCACTACCTGCGACTGACCTAGGATCAACCTCGGAAAAGGTCGAGACCTTTAAAATACTAAATCGTCGATGGATTTTTGAACCGATCCTGCAAGTAAGTCAGGGGATCAGTAATTAAAAAGCAGTCGCTCTCAGAGATGAGTCGGGTATATTTGGTGTGCATAGATCGAAGAGGGACCAAGATAATGAGAGAAGGCCCTTATTGCTGTCGTCTTGAAAGCAAAAAGGGCACAGTGACCTAGCCGACCATCCGAGTCTGTTCATATAGTCACATAAAGTCTCATGGGGACCGGAAGCTCTCCAAGTGAAGAAAAACTTTCAGGGGTAGGTAAGCTTTGTTTGCATCAACGTTAAACGGCAGAAGGCTCGTTGATACCAACAGAGTGGGTTCGAGGTTGAGTGAGTCGCCCCAAATTTGAAAAAAAAATTGAAACTCTTAAGTCAAATTTATTGAACCAAAACACCATCATATCCAGAATGAAAAACTCAGGTGATCCCGGGCTCCCTCAGCAGTCTTCGCATGCTCTGACTTGAGGAAGTGCCGTCAGGGGAACTCCTCTGGATGGTTGTTGACTAGTGGTTCTTTATGGAGATAATTTAGGATTATATCTGGCGCCACCAGAGATGGTGAGCCACATGACGCACGCTAACAATTGAAGCTCCCTGGATCCAAAAGGGAAGAGGAGGAACATAAGAATCAAACAAATAGTCTTCAATTCATGTAGCCACGTAGTACCAACTAATTTTGGCGCCAAAACTCTTAAGTGGAAACTTAATATTTTAATAATTAAAATCGAATTAATAAAAAATTCAAAAATCTGAGACTTGGGAATAAATTTTAGATTATATAATTTTTATGCAATGGACAAAGTTAGGAACAAAAAAAATTACGGAAATCAATAGAGAAGACGATTTTACTCATGAAAGATGGATAAGCTCGGCTCTCTACTAGGAGACGCTGAAGATGTACTAAGGAGGAAAACACTGGCAATTGCGGCAATGGCTAAACTGAAGAAAGGATGGCTAAGGGCCAAAGGACTTGGAATTGACATCAGATGCAGGCTTTACAACGCGTTTGTGAAACCGATCCTACTGTATAACGATGGACATGGAGAAGTTCCTTCAAAGAACTATTGAAACTGGATTCGTTCCATAGAAGGCAACTAAGAAGCTTACTCGGAATGTAGTGGCCAAGTAGAATATCAACCACTGGTATCTACAACAAGTGTATGTGTTCTTATATCAGCAAGGATGTGATAGACGCCCGGTGGAGGCTATTTGGGCATGTACTAAGAATGAACCCGGACGCACCCGCTAACAAAGCGATGGAAGATTACTTTGACAGTTGCGAAAAACCCTTCCGCGGACGACCTAGATCGACACTTCCGACAACCTTAAACAAAGACTTAAATCGTGTGAAAAAAAATCTAAAGACGGGAGACGACCTGGACGAATTGAGATCACTCGCATTCGACAGAGGAAGATGGAAAAGACTAACTATAATATTGTTTCTTTGAGTGTTGCACATGCGGGGCTATAATCATTATGGCTTTCGTGAAAGTGCCTTAATAATAATAAAGTTAGGAACAATTAAGTAAATTCTAAGCTACACGATATAATTGAATGGCCTGATGGAAACATGGAAGTAACAATATTAAATTTGACGACTGAGAGTGGGACCTAGTGACCCTACCCATTAGCCTGGGTGGACTGGGAATCCCTTCACCTAAAGATCTTGGTTTGCCCGTATCTGTCCTCTTTGGCTCCAGACGACTGCTGATCAGGATGATTCTCCAACTCCGAACAGAATCGTCTGAAATCTCAGATATGGAGCATTTGAAAGGGATGATGCCTGAGCAGAAAGACTGTCACAAGACCATCTGCGAAGATAAATATGAGAGGCTTCTGAACCAATCAAACCAACACCGACGTGCCTGTCTAGTTACTGAAAGATGCGAATAGAGTAGCTCTTTGATCAATGCACTCCCCGTTTGTAGTGTGGGGACCCACCTTAACGACAACACTGTCCGCATCGGCATCTCCACCAGACTTGGACTGAAGCCGGTATGCCGGCACCGTCGACTGTTATGGACAGCATACCCTCTCTTGTCGAAAAAGTGAAGGACGAATCCCAAGGCATAAGGCGATCAACGGAATTGTAAAACGTCAATGGAGTCTGTGGGATACCTTGCCATACTTGAACCTGTTGGCTTCGACAGAGGATGCCGAAAACAGCCTGATGGAATCACAATTTTCCTATTTGAGGAGGGGAAACCTTTGGTTTGGGATGCTACTTGTGTCGACATTGTCGGAAGCGCGGTAGATACAGTGTATGCCGCGGAAAAAACAATGAAAGCAAAGGAGAAAAAATATGTAGCATTGCACGATCGGTTCACTTTCTATCCCATTTTGATCGAGACAATTGGAGGAATAAGTGGAAAATCGTTTCGCTTCCTAAAGAAACTTGGACGCCTAGCTACACTAAAAGGTCACGACGCACGTGAGACCCGGTGGCTTTTGCAATCGTGAAGAGGCAACTCAACGTCTGCAACGACAACTTTGAATGGATTGATGTGTTAATTAAAACAGTTTCAATAATTAAAATCGATTTAATTAAAAATTCAAAAATCTGAGAATGGAATAAATTGTAGATTACATAACTTTTATGCAATGAACAAAGTAAGGAGTAATTCAGTAAACTCTAAGCTATACGATATAATTGAATGGCCGGATGGGAACATGGAAGTGTACTACGATCGGAATCTGAGTGACGCAAGGAATCATTTTTCTGGGTGGGCTATGAAAAATATCCATACAACCAAAGAGACGTTAAGGAAAATTTGCCGCGGTAAGATTACAGATTCACTCAATTAGGAGTCATTCTTTGTTTCAACGGCTGCTGGATTGATGGGAAGCCTATGGTTATTCGACCTGCTTCGACAGATATCGGGGTTTCAAAACAACTCCGCAATATTTGCCCAGTCTGTTAGTTTTTAAGTACTATTTAGGCAAAAATACCTATCTCTACATAAAAAAATGTAACGGAAATAGATACCACAAAGTAGCTCATACATGGAATGAGGACGGTTGTATATAATTGGCATATTAGAATTCGGAATTAAGTTTAGATCTTTTGGTACCCACGATCACCCAAGACCACCAAATACCAAACCCCCAGAATATGCCACGAGAGATCTGATCGAATACTTTGCAGATCACACAGATATTTCCAACTCTGAAATTGCGAAAAATATTGTACTAGTTATTGGCGATTTAGGGACCAATTATTCACGAAGCATTCAGCAACCCGAGATTGGTTGGTAGAAAAATTAGAGAAAGCAACATACAAGAAGTACTTCGATTTAAACAAATGCCAAGATTTTAAATGAAAAATTAATTTTAATAAATTATTATTTTTTTAAATTTTTGATATTCTTAATTTTAAACTTTAAAAATTAAATTTTTTTCAATTATTGGTATCGCAGTTGTTCGCGAAAAAAAATTGATTAGTTTTATAGAAAGACCAAGAAGTATAGAAAGACCAAGAAGTTAGACACCCTCCTGGGAGACCAGGAGGACATAGCGAGAAGAAATACGATTGAAAATGCAGCTTGTAGAACGACCGAGGATTACTTTCCTCGACGGCGACTTCCAAAAAATTGTGATATGCTCAACAGATGGAAAGGATATGTAAGTACTACGAGAGCTTGCATTTGACATGGAAGTGGAATAAGATGACTTTGTTACTTATTTTCGACTTGCACACGCATGTTCATTACCATGACAAGATGAGAGTGCTTAATAATAAAAATGATCTTAGCAATTGATTAATTAGTCGGATACCCTTGTTCATTCCTCCTCGAAAATTGAACATTCCAACTAACTCTAACGGAAAACCTTGCGGCTTCTTCCTTCAAACAAGAGAGCATCATTGCTATTCTCTTTTTAGTGAAGTAAAAAATGACAAAGATTGTCTACGTTACTGCAAAAACCAGCGAACCTATTTAAGGAAATAATTATTATGTGAAGGAATCCCGGATTATTTTCTTAACAATGTGACTTCTCAAATTTCCAAGTCCTCGATCAGTTTAGAAGAAATTAAAATTTAATTTTTTAGGTCAATAAAGTCAAAATATTTATTGATTTTTTGTTTATTAATTTTTAGAGTTTTTGAATAAAATACTATCGTGTCATTAAATCTTATACCGCATTCAAATCACGAAGGACGTTAAAAAGATTAAGACTGTTATTAGAAAATATCCTGGTGAATTTTCTCTAAACTCACGAATTTTCTAACAACAGCTTTTTATTGAGTCTTTTGTCTAAGAAACATTTCAAAATAACAAGTTTAACATTTTTATTAGTATTTCACTGATGCTACTTTAAAAATATTTGATTTTTTCATTCCATTCACTGACTCTACGATCAATGAGGTCACTAATGCTTAGTCGAATATGATTTTCCTTGCATAAGTTGAGCAGTAAATTGTACAAAACTTGTTTGAGGGTATAGGATATCGTTTTTCTTCTATGTAAAAGTGTAGAAAATGTATGCAAAGGTAACTTGACCGAAGCTATTTTAGAGTTTTTTAAATGTATTTATTATAGAGTTGGAAAAGTTATCGAACGCTTCAATCAGACAATCACAAGATCACTATCTAAGATGATGTCCGTGTTAACTGCGGGTCAACAAAACACGGTGCAAGATACGAAGGATGCCCTGTATTCATGGAGGCAAGACGAAAGCTAAATTCCCGAATTGACAACAGGGAACCAAAACAGACGGATATTATAACCAAGAAATTGGAACCGCCAGCTCAAAAAAGAGTAATTGGCCCAAGGACTAACAAGTACGAAGCTGCTCCTCTTCCAAGAGAGTCGGCCTGGCTACCGAGAGAAAAGTTATCAGGGAGAATTGCAAAAGAGCTAGAGGAAATAATATCAAGACTGAAAGAGCTAAGCGGCATACTCAGGGTGGATTTACGAAGTATGGTGGACCTGGCCATGGAGAGCACAGGCCACCAACAAGAAAATTGAAAAGAAATCTGAAAATAGTGCTGGTGAACGCCCGATCCCTAAAGAAAAGGCGTCATGACCTGGCACTACTGCTATCGTCCACCAAGATTGACACCTGATGGTCAACGAGACCAAGGTGAAAAAGACCAACACCACAATGCTACAGGGATACAATTCTATAGAAATTCCATGGGTCGAAGGTGCAGAAGCTGGTACTGTAGTGAAGTTCTACAGATACGTGAGCCAAAAGTTATTATGAATACACATTGTGAATTTGTTTCCGTCGAGGTGAGATGCTGTGGCCGTTGGATTACACGTTGGTGGAATGTATTCAAAGGACCTCAAAAAGTGCTCCACAGAAATTGAAGAATTTTTCACAAGAAACGATATGTCTATCCTAGTGGGTGATCTAAATGCAAAGAACATTAAATATGGGTGCCTCGGAACTAACGAGAATGGAATCAGACTAAGAAAATTGAGTTTAAGATTTATTTTGCTAAACAATTAATTTAATTTGGAGATTCCAATCGAGTTTAAGCAAGTGCAAGGACTTAATAAGGCTGATCGGATTGTAACTAGTTGGATCCTTATTAATGAGCAGATGTTAAGATTTAGTCGGAGAATATTTTAGTCATACTACGAGGCTTGGACACTTTTCCAATTTCCCTCTTCTCCTTAGTTAGGTTTCACCGATATGTACGAGTTCGGAACTTTGGTTCTTATCCTAAAACTACTTATCCCTGACCACACACTTTATTGACCTAGAAGTTTATCACATTCGTCTCGTAGTCTATGCAATAATGCAAATTTAATGGCCGCTTTCTTTGTTTTTCTAGTAGAATTAGAATTCTTTTCTTCTGCGCAGAGAAAGACGAACCCTCATATCCATAAAGCATATTTAATAGAATTATCCCACGAAAGATCAATAGGAACGTTAAATTATTGACCCATAGCTTTCGAATAAATAGAATGGCTTCCATTTTGTTCCCTACCATGTCAAAGTGTTTTTTAGATAAAATCAAAAATTTATTTTATCACCGAACAGTGAGGACCGTCGTTAAGGTCTCTTATTTTTGTCCCTTACCACTTTATGAATGTTTTAGGCGAAATTAAAAATTTCGTTTTTTGCTGAAAAGAGGGACCGTTGTGGGGACTTTTTAAAGATTTCCAAATTTTTACCTTGCAACCTATGTTTTTAGAAATAATTAAAAATGTTGTTTTTTTTCCGAAAAGTGAGGACTGATGTTGTGATGACCGTCGTTAAGGTCCATATCTCTGCAATGTCAAACACGTTTTTGGACAGAAATAAAAATTTCGTTATACGGCGATTTGATGCAATAAGACAATATTTAACTTCTTTCTCGGCGAATCAGGGATTATTGAATTAAAAACACAGCCCTTGCGGCAAGGAGGTTTAAGTAATATTTCCATTACTTAAACCTCCTTAGGCAGAACTCACACTATTTTAAGACGTAGGAACAGCCATGTTAATTAATTCAAGACACACGAGTTCCGCAGTGTTGAAACACTGATGACGGCGTCACTCCTCAACCCAAAAGAATCCTAGATGCATGGAACCTTCCACCGAATAGACAAGCGAGATTCGAACCGGGGACCTCATGTTAAATAAATTAAAAATTAAGCCTGAAAAACAGATTAAGTATTTAAAGACTGATTAAGCAGTTCCCACACTCAGTCAAGGAAAAAAAGTACCTACAAGCTATTGAACTTATTGAAGTGGGGGAAGTTATGTTTTTTGATGCTGTCATGTCAAATAACGTTATTCTAACATTTAGTTCCGAGAATATACGTCACAACCTCAATCAAATTATCTGAGCATCTTTGAATATCTAACAAAGTTTAGAAGACATTTAATCAAAAAAGTTAAAAACTAAATTTGTGATTGGTGCATCGGCCAGTAATACTCAATTAGTGAAATTTTTCGGAATTCTGATTTTCTTGAGCTTTAAAACTCTCGAGTTCTGCTTTCATTTCATCCTTTTTAGTTTTATCAATATATTTGATACTGATTTCTGTGAGCACCCAACTTTTTTGGCTATTTCAAGCTGAGTTAATCCCTTATGGAAGTATCTTATGATTAAATTTCGCGTTTCTTCAGAAATGCTTTTCTTACGCATTAACGATTTTTTGTAAAATCTGATATTTATAATAATCCATATTCGCACTGATATTTTATTTTCTTATAAAATTAAAGAGATTATACTTTATGACATCATATTTATTTAAATTATTTTACTCCCACGTGGTCTATTTTTGAACAACAACGAAAATTCATAGTGACTTTGCAAACTGCCTCTATACAAAATCCTTCTCAGGACTTTAAAAAGCTAAATCTTTTATTCACAAAAAACTAGAATAGACACTTAGTGCAGTACCTCACAATCTTAACCTTTTAAAAATATAATATTGAAGTAACGAAAATAAGCATAGAAGCTGTTAATGCTGTGAAATCTCTCAAATATGGCATTTTTAATTGCAGATTTTCTCTGCCGAATTGAGAAATGGCAGATTTTAAGCCAAAGAATAGATTAAGACAAATTATTATCCTCCTTTTTATTATTGTCAGCAACATACATAGGATTGCGAAGGAAGACGAGAAAATACGTCTCTCACGAAGCTAAGCAGATATTTCAAGGGATAAAACTATAATCTACCACTTGACTAATGACCTCTGTTTTGACATCCATGCTCTTCATCTGCAAAAGGCAAATTCCTTTCCCATGGAAAATGGATATTCTAAAGTATTTAAGCCATAATTGAGCATTCCGTTCTATTATCATTAAATATATCCTTTTTACTTCCCTCGATATTTCAGGTTTGTCACGAGGCTTTTCATAAGAACTGCTATCTTGCCTTGATCTTATATCTTCGTTTATTTATATCTTCTTACCTCATTGATGTATTCAAAATATCAGATTGCATCCAATTTAGTGCATTGATGGTTGTGGGGATCTCTTAACGCCATCCAAGCTATTTGTAGAACCATAAAGGATTAATGGATATTCTTGGTGGTAAGTTTTGCCCGGATACACCGAGCAAGAAGTTAATAAAGTGTGTCTATGCGGGACTATAAATATTATGGCTCTCGTGAAAAGGCCGTTATTATTATTAGTGCGGGAAAATAGTCAATGCGAAGGGATTGCACCGCTGTCCTGCAGAAGAAGCGCCGGAAGAGGACCACGTCACGCTGCTATGAACGAACTGATCGTCAGAGCTCTGAAGGCTACAGACTTCCCATCTCAGCTTGAACCAATGGGTCTCGATCGAGGAGATGAAAAGGGACCTGACGGAATGACCCTTTTCCTCTTGAAGATCTTCGGTCTGGGACGCAACTTGTGTTGACACATTTTCAAGCACGAACCTTTTCAAATCGGTTCAGACACCTGGAGTAGCTGCTTCGACCGCGGAAAACTTAAAAATCAAGAAATATTCTTCCCTCGGGGACCGCTACCGATTTACTCCTGTTGCCGTTGGTCCAATGACGGCTGAGTTCTTGCGCGAACTCGAAGGAATGCTTGTCAGAAAGAAAAGGGATCGACGAGAAGCGTTATGGCTGAGACAAAAGATAGGAATGGCCATACTCCGAGGGAACTCGTTCGCTATCCATGCAGCCAGCTTCCTCAACTAACATTTGTTTCTTTCGTTAATAAATTTTTTCAATAAAAAAATAAAAATTAATAATTAAAGTTTGGATTTTCCAGAACATTGGACTCGCGATTATGCGAGGTAACTCCCATTGCGTCCTCAATGCCTGCAGGACTTAATGGACCTATCATAACAACTTTATTTTATTTAACAATTTTTTTAAGTTCTGATATCTACAATTAAAAATTAAAGTTATTTGCGGGCCGATAATTTTTTTACAGGGGCGATACAAAAGGTTGAGAAACACTGCTGTAGTGCACCAAGGGTAAGTCCTCAACCCAACTTCCAAACGATTAACAAACAAATCGAGTGGTCAAAGTTCATTAAATATTTTTAAAGTAACATTCTTTTATATTAAAACCCCCACATGTTAAATTACATAAAAAAGCATCTGCTAGTCTTTTTTTAATGAATTCGACTACAATAGCCAAGATTGTCTTTTTTGACAAATAACAGCACAAAAATTTAAGAAATGGTTATTATGGGAAGGAATCCAGATAAGTTTAGAAGAGTTCCCCGATAACCAGCAAATCCAAATCGACTGGTCAAAGTTTTTAAGATATTTTTAAAGTAACATTATTTTAATTAAAACCCCCGAACGTCAGAAATTAACTAAGAATTAGTGAGATTAAAATTAGACATTGCAATCAACCAAATATGGATAATTACAAGTCTTCAAATTTTCATCAAAAAGTAAAGTTGCCGGACATTTAAAAACGTGGGCAATCTGACCAACAAATCCGCAGTTAATAAATGTTTTACATCCGTGGAGAGCAAAAACTCCGGCTTTGGTGCAACCCTTGCCTAAAAATTATTATAATAAAAACTTAAATCAATATTATTGACGTCAGTATTTTCAGTTGGTGGTTCTTGAGTAATCGGGGAGTTATTGAGTGTCATCTGACTTTCACTAGTCGGGTATTTCTTTTGAGTAATATAATTAGTCGAAGATTGCCCACGTGGTGTCTCATCTTCAGTCGTCCTTTTCGCACTTGGATTGGAGTCTCGATTGATCGTTGTTGAAATACTGGAAATATATTTTGTCTCGAATCGTGATTCCCAGTCCTTGATTTAGAGAAATTAATCACAATTCCTGGATAAATGTTGAGTTCCTTGTGGATCTCCCCAATCAAAGGACTCTTTCCGTTGTTGCATTCTTTTCCTAAAAGTCGTCCAAATCTAGATCCACACAAACATTCCAGCCAATCCTTTCTCTTTGACATAATTTGCCTAAGATATTTGAATTTGTAACTTTCTCGAATGCTTTCTATGGTCTCATATCCGAGCCAATAGTGATCTTTTTCTCCGTGAGCCACTTTTTGGGTGTCGTCCCAACATTTCTATATCCTTCATTACAGTACTAAATTTATCAAAACAGGGACTTCAAGATAAGCCAGGATCCCGCTATTGTACAATATACTTCCTTTTGGAGTTCCACCAATTTTTTCATCTCCAGGACGTGGTTTTTTTGTATTAGTCTTAAATCCCTGAGCATATGTAGGGACGCCAATCGAAATCTTTGATAGTGGAGCTCCGTGTTTGTTCCAATATTTCACGGCAAAATCCTAAACTGAATATTCTAAATACTGTGCAGAATTGGTCGTTAGTATTCGAGCAATACAACCCGCTGTGATGTCCAACCACGCTTGAAAATTGGCCATAGAAGTCATAAGTCATGACGTAGATGTAATCAAGATATCTAGTTGAATCCGAGAACACCTTTACTTGGAAATCGATGGAATGTCATAGGAAACTGAAGCGTCCATTCTCCTGCGGAAACTGCGGCCGTCAGCAAATATGACTCCGAAGTGTCCATTTTCAATTCCTCATGAAGTGCCTTAGATTACTTTTATTTTAGGACTTTAAGCAAAAGAGAGAATTTGTTCTTGTCACTAGGATACTCCCAATCAACGTCTAATCCATCAAAGTTGAATTTTTTAAGAAATTTTTTTGCATTTCGTGCAAATAAATTTTCTGTTTTTTGTACTCCCTGAGGCATGGTTGAATTCCTTTATCTGTCTCGCCCATCCTCCAATAGACACAAGGACTTTTAAGTCAGGATTGATTTTCTTTAGCGATGTGACTTTTCCAATGTTATCAAGTCCATCTAAATTGAGTCATAGACTAACACCTGGCATGTCAGACCAGGGATCACTCGGTACTATAGTCAGAGTTTGGTAGTCGATATTCGCAAACGCGTACATTATATGTGTGCAAAGGTAAGGGTACATGTACTTGGCGTCGTACTTGGCATTCCCATTTCTGTAAACTGCCCAGTTTGTGTAATAGCAAGTTAAGATTTTATCTAAATTTCTATCAAAGGAATTCACCATTTTGGGCTGAGTCGATGAGCGAAATCTAAAAATAGTGTTAATTTTGAATTACAGATAAAATGAAAAGAAGCGACATTTTGCTAATTGTGAGTAAAATCTATTTAAGTGTAATTTTGAAACATCAAGTGTTAATTAAGAATATACATATGTTGTTAAAGCAGAAACACTTAATTAGCAGAAAAATTGTCAATTAACAAATTTACTGACTTGTTTTATATTTCTGAATAAATTAGCATTATTTAGCAAAAGCTTAGTCATTTTGTCTTCCTAATCCTTCAGAGTAGTCTTTGGAGGGTACCGACATAAGTACTATATTGAATGAATTTGGTCATGTCGACGGTGATTACTGGATTTACTTAATTGCCTTACTACTTTATTTGGTCTCGGAGTAATTTTCTGTGCCTCGGAGAACTCCACATCCTGAGATCCTCGATCTTTTCTTAAAAGATTTTATTTCCGACTAGTTCTCATCATCGTCTTCAATTGGATATGTTCGCAGTAAAATGGATGAGGTGGCGAACTCGAGGACATAGTAAACCCTAAGTTTTGATAACTGTCGTGTCCATTAAAATCAAGGTTCGATTTTCATCCAATCAGAAATTGAAAAAAGTCGAGGGATCATTTGTCAGAAGCAACACGTGTGGGCTGATTAATATCATTCTATGTTGCTACTAAGCTTAAATAGACAACGTTTTTGGATTAAAAACAAGGATTCGAATGATCACTACAGATCTTGTTCTTCAACGTTAGAGAGAACATATTATGAGAGATAATTCTATCATTCAGACAATTTACATATGAGTTACTTTATCAGTTATTGTTTGCGTGATCCATCGTTTTAGATGTGGGGAATGGTCGACGCGAAAGGTCTTCAAGCTCTTTCCTGCCGGAGGAGTGCTGGAAGGAGTCTAAGACACACTAAATTGTTATTGTTGAAAAAATAAATATTATTTTTATTCAAAATAAAGAATCACTGTCATTATATTAAACCAAGAGCCGTCGAGCACTCTGTATGCGTCGCTGGTGGATACACGTGGGATTGTATGCTTTAAATAAAATCTCTCGAATCAGCCATAATCTCCAAACCCCTCCACAATGATTACCTGACTGATTTAACAAATTGTCTTTTAACTTGAAACCAACGTCGAGAATCCTAGGGAGTGTTACTCGTGTACTTCCACAGAAACGTCGCCCAGTTTCAACGAAGTATTCCTCCGTCGCAATGTTAGCGGGGGCATCCATATCCAATCTCAACATATGTCTAAGAACCTCCATCTCAAATCAGCGATCTCGAGAATCAAAAAAACCCAAACTTTATATGAAGCTTTCTTGTCTATTTTCTTTGGCCAATTCAGTTCGAGCAATGTCCTGATCTACTTTCGATGAAACGAGTCCACCCCGAGACCTCAGCCTTTGAAATCGCCCACGTTGACGAATTGTACGATAAACCTGATCGTCTTTTTTCAATCCAATTTTTTTTAATTTGTTTTATCGCAGCTGTAATGATGGTTTGTCTTAAAATAATATCCTCACATTCCCCTATAATAGAAAGAACGATAGTGAAGAATCCCACCACAGAGAGTGAGGGATTCCAGGGTGTCTGCATCAAGTTACATTGTTTGATCGCGGTTCTATCCGAGGATTTTTTGTTTGTTCCACTCGCTGTTGAAACGTCTGGTTCCCCTCGCCTGTGACGCAGGGATTCTTGAATCGTCTAGGGAATCGGATTTCTTAACAAACAGGAGATCCCCGTGAGCGCTGCTGGCTATTTGAACGAATCTCGCTCGACATCCTAGTCAAGCAGTCAGGGAGACCGCTGTATTACCTATTGTTTATTTTAGTTTGATCAATTATGTCACAAATTATTAAATTTATAATATTTAAAAATTAAATGTAAAAATATTAAATGATAAAAGCAGTGTTGATTTTCAATCTAGCAGGAAAGCCAAGATTGGTTAAATTCTACATAAATTACGTATTAAAGCTGTAATTTTAATTAAAGACAGAAAAGGAGCAATCCGACATCATCCAGGAGATTTTTCTGTCTGTTTCATCGAGAACCAACAAAGATTCTTCATTTTTTGAAGGGACAAGGTAGACACGTAGCTTATTACAGAATTTTTGGGAAACAGGGGCAACATACTGGTCTACAGAACCTATGCGACACTGCATTTTATATTCTGCGTTGATTCCGTGGAGAATTACCTAGGAATTCTGGATTTGATTCACGTTTGTGTTTAAATGTAGGATTAGGTGTTTGTGGAAGTTCTGGATTACATTTTTACGAATGTTTGCGAGCTTGATTTGATTTTTCACCCCGAAAAAGTAACCGTGGCTCTCATTTTAGGTTCACATGATCCTCAACGAGATCATCGAAGGGGGACTCGTCCTGGAGGTTTCTAAGAAGGAACTTATCTCGAGGATCATGCAGATTGAAAAGATTGAACGACTCCATGTCCCCATTTGTGGGTTAATGTAGAGTGGACCTGTGGTGGACGCCAAAAGTGTATCGAACTCCAAATGGAAGAATATTTCCAATTTTGTTGAGTATTTTTCTAAAAAGTAACTTTCTTGCATTTATGTCGATATTTGACTTTTATGTGAAAATAGTCGGGGGTTCGGTTTCCCTCTGTTCATTGGACTTTTGGAAAAGTCTCCCCTCCAATGCCCCTGGAATCTGTAAGAATTTAACTTCAATAACAACGATACTGGTTGTTCCAAAAAGTGGTATTTGCCAAAAATGTCACTAGCATAGACCAATCAGCACGTGGGTAATTGGCTGGAAAGTTGAGGTGGTGACATAGCTTTATTGTACTAAATATTACTTTTCTTCATAAAGGATGATACCTCGTCTTCTTTTTTTGTGATTAAACAAGAAGTGATGGATTCGGGGACATCAGAAACTCTAAGTCATAAACAAAGAAAGTTTCGGATGCACTACGGATCCGAGTTGAGAGGAACTCAAATATGATTCTATTTATGTTCGCAGAGAGATTGGAAGCGCAATCTCCTAAAGGCTGTGAGATCCTCAGGAGCGGCGTTGGTTCAGCAAAAGTCTTGGAATTGTAATCTTTCGCAAACATTCTTACTGTCTCTTACAGTTGCAGCCTGACTTTTTTCTGATAAATTTGTTCCACCAGGAAGACATTTGAAAGACCTATTGGACCCTTTTAGATACCCCCTCCCATCAAATTTCAACAAACTCAGTATACTATTATTTATCAAAAATCAATTAAGAAAATCAAAAACGCAGGAAGAGTCGATTTTTCCGTTGGAGAACGTGACCCCCTCAGATTTGAGGAGGTCAATCTTCTTTTCAATATAAATTCCACTTAAGTGCCCATTAAATCCCCCAAAAGATAAATCAGACTTTACAACACGGTGGCATGGCACGATTGGGGCACGTGGATTATTCTTCAAAGCCTGTCCCACAGCTCTGAATGCTTTAGGTCTTCCCAAAGCAACTGCCACGTCCTTGTAGGTCGACACCTTCCCTTTGGGGATTTGCTGTATCTTTTTATAGACCTGCTCTGCGAATGTATCATCATTAACAAGATCAACGACCATCAAACACGACAACCGGGAAAATAAATATTTTATAAAATATAAAATTTAAAATAAAAATTTAATTCCTTTCGTTGATTATATTGCCGGCTAGTTTTCTCTTCAAGGGTCGAGAGTGTAAACTGTCTCTGGCGGAAGATCATGCGGCAGATCCAATCAGACACCACATCCATTCCCATTCTATAATCAGGAGTGGCAATGTTGAGAAATCTACGTATCTGCAAGAGCAAGGAAACCCATTCAGAGAAGTGGCGGCTCATGCAAAGGAATTCAGATCGTCCATAAAGAAGTGCACTCCGATAGAATTCCTCTGAGACAAAAAAAAGCACTTCCAGAGGGCAGTTGGGTTGCTGACGAAACATTCAATGAGAATTCGCGAGATGTTGAAGACTGGGATAATTTAATTAGTGAGCTAATCTTTTTTTCTTGGTGGTCTTGATTTTTAAAATAAATAATTAGCAAGGAGTCTCTCGAATTGAGCGATCGAAGGGTAGATATTAAGTCTTAGTACTACATCCGGGTTTTTTAAGGAATTTCTTTTCTTGTCGAGAGCACTATCTGTTACGACCCCTGGGGTTAAATATATACGTTATAAAGTTTAAAATGGTTCTACGATTTTAGGGGTGGTCTGATAGAAGTATGTTCAAGGGTATTATCCATCTACCGAGAGAAGATCAAATTTGGGAGACCTTTGTTAATTATTATTCTCCAAGACAACTGGTTAGTAAACTGGCGAATTTTTGTTGTCGTTAAAGTTGGAATGCCTAAAGCCATAGACTTGGAATTAGACACATTCATGAATTATTAATCCCGAATATACCGAGAAAGAAGTTAACACTAATTAAGTGTATACAGTTACCACTGTCACAGAATCAGAGTCCTTCCAATGTCAAACGAGTACATCCAGAACCAGCATAAAAAGTAGAAGACGTCCATTCCTTGCAAGTGTGAGAACCCCTCCTGTAGAGTGGAGAGCAAATGATCCTTGATCTCACTCTATCAAAAAAGGGAGGAGGAGGAACAGAAGAAACAAACAGAAGTCTTCAAGTAGCCACACGGGACCACACGACCACTAATAAAATTTAATAAATAAAATTCAACTCCCTTTACTATTTTTGTAGATAAATTAAATTAATCATTTTATGAAATTAATAATTTAAATTATTAAACCTGTGTTTTGTGTCATGTCGAGCACTGTTGAGAGATTAAAGACGATCGAGTTAATTGAAGCTAATTTAAAAGAATCACTGAAATGCTCAGGTAATGAGAAATGATGATGCCATAGCTAATATTATCAATGAAATGGCTGGACAGATTAACAGAGAACGGTGTAAGAAATTATCAACTGAATTTTATAATTTGATAAGTTCGTCTCAAATAAAAATGAATGAGCAAATAAATTATATTAATAATCACTGTATTGGTTATTTTTGTTATTTTACTGCAGAATGTCCTGCCACTTCTAATTTCAACGATAGGACTATGAAGAGGAGGTTGACCATTGATTGGCTAAGACAGTTTGATGAGCGACTTAAAGATATTGAAAACAAATTAAATAGTCATAATTTTTCTAATTAATTCATTTTTCTATTTTTTGCCTATAAACCTACGTATCCCCCTTACTGTGCAACTACCAAATAGTTTGCTTGGTGGAGACGATTCCCAAGCTACTGTTCCCAGGTTTGCACCACGCCTGGTATACCCAAGATATGGAAAGACTCCGATCCTGTTATGGAGAATAGTTTAAAATAGTTCTCCCCGCCGATTTTGACCCTCTGTCGTTCAGGGATCACTCGGGAAATTTTTTTTTTCTTTTAGCCCAGCAATAATAATAAACGATGAAAACAAATCAGGCCTCAGCTGCCAAGAAACAGTGAGCATAGGCACGGGCGATTTCAATTCGCTAAAAGGACCATTCTCCATTTACGGGGGATCACTGAGTCGCGACTGCATTGTCAATTTTGTTGATGACTCCTTACAAAAGTCGACACTCTGGCAATCTGAATAGCCAGGAAATACAAAATTTGAAGCAGTGAATGTTTCCTGGACATAATAAATCGTTCGGACACTATAACTTACGACAATATCCTAGATTAAGCTCGACTGTCACGGAGGCTATCGAAGACGTCCGGGTTATTTGCCTTCTGGAACGACCATTCCATGAAAGCCGAGAGAGGTGTCCTGCCTGGGACTCAACGTGCATGGACACTTTCTTAAACGCGAATCTACTAAGAAAATTCTAAAAGGCGGAAATATCATCATAGCATTGGGGATCGTTCGCATTCCAGCCAATCTCCGTTTAGACTTCCGGCGTGCTGGCCCTTGTTTAGCAGGTTGATCGGCGATTGCGAGGCTGCGAAAGGGAGAGTCCTATAATGACATGATGGCATTTCCAGAATATTGGGCTCGTGATTATGAGGGGTAACTCCCATTCGTGCTCAATGCCTGCAGACTATAATGGAGAACTTGCTTGTTGTAGTGCTTACCGTGTCTTGTGATGGACCAGCTGCGAAGTCAAAGATGGGGATGCTATACAGAGGTTGGAGGATGATAGCTTGTCATTATTTCGAGCGGGGGTTCTCTTTGTGAAGGGTCTGATTGTTTACAACAAAAAAATTGTGCAGGACTCAATACATATTTTCCTCTCTTATCAGAGTTCCCCATGGAACAAAGGATCTTCTCATTAAAGTCTCCGCAAATGATTGGGTGCTTAAGTGTGACCGAGAGATGAGATTCTGGAAAATGCGGATGAACAGGAGCTTTTTATCTACCTCCAGTCATTCAAGTGAAAGAAACCGGTGATTAACAAAAAGTAACAACCAGAAACTGATGATCCAGAGATCAGTCATATATTTGTTTGGAGATTGCAGGCGGGAGATATAAGTCGATTAGTGTGAAGGAGTTCGGACACCAAACTAACTACTCATGTGTTCCCAAACACGTTCCAACAGATACATAATCTTGGCCCGATTCGCCTCCCTTAAGCTCACACAAGCACGTATCGAGTGGCGTATAACCGGATGCTCATGGTCGAACTGGCAGGCCTCTCGGTTCTTACGGATTAAGGATTCCAGAGGCATGGAAAAGAGTCCTTTCCAGATGAATTTCAGTGATTCCAGTGTAAATACTCATTATGATAATTATTAAACATGAATATTTAAAAAAATTAATTTAAATTATAAAATATTATTTTGTTTACTTTTAGTTAGCTTAGATTACAAATGGCACAAAATTCTAAGAATAAAGCCAACGACGGTAAGCAGGTATTTACTCTAATTTATGCTAATAGGACTTACAAGATACTCTGAAACCAAGGAAGATTGTTGGGGCGACATGTCAACTGGTGAATTGTTGTTTCTAGTCGAATGGATGTATGATCATGTGCTCAATTGTAGAAATGAGGGACAAGACGCTTCGTTGGTTCCTGCACGTGATTTAAAAGAATCCCATCCTCAACTTGTTATTAATTTTTATCAATCACATTTGAAATTTAAATAAATACTATAATTTTTTATTAATTTTTTATACAAAATTTAAAACAAAACACACATTATTTGTGGTTGCTAATATAATATTGATGACGTTGTGGTTCACCAAGAGGTGTCATTTGGTTGTGCCTGTGCCCTACACAGCACACATGAAAAAGAACCACATCATTTCCCTATCGTCTCTCTTCAAGGAGATCTCGATGGCGACCATTGAGCGGGCACGAAGCTTTCGCTCCCAAGAATCCCTCCTGACATCCGGTGACATTGAACTAAACCCAGGGCTGCAGAATAGACCCATCAGAATCTTACAACTTAACATCAATGGAATCACCTCGAAACATACCGAATTGGCTGAGTACTTGGTTAAACACCGTATTGACATTGCCCTTCTACAGGTGTCACGTTTGTCTGGCTTCTCCCAAACACCAAAATTCAAAAACTACTCTTTGCTCCGTTCTGAGCGATCAAATGGATCTCACGGCGGTGGCCTGGTCACCCTCATTCACAACTCCATCCCATTCACGGATACCACTGACCACACATTGACAGCGGCTTCTGATAAACATATGGAATTGCTATCCATCACCATCAATATTATGTCAACTCCTTACACAATTCTGAATATCTACATTCCCCCTTCGTTTTGCTGCCAGAAGAGTTACCGACCAAACCTAGAATTCCTTCAACTATACGAAAACATAGTTATTTGCGGCGATCTAAACGCTAAAGATCCACTATGGTTCCGAAACCAGAATTCGGACCACAGAGGGAAACAAGTGATCTCTGAACTGGAACACCTAGTGATATTGAATAACCCCCGCCAACACACGAGATGTGGAACACGCCCTGGGGATCCTAACACGTCTCCCGACCTCTCCATATGCTCAGCTCCCCTTGCAAAATCGATCTACTGGGATGTCAGATATGACTTACCCTCAGATCATAACCCTATTCTGATCGACATCTTCTTGCATTTCGGACGAACTATGTCGAGGCGAACCTATGTGAACTACAAAAGGGCGAGATGGATCGACTTCACGGTTGACGTCGAAACGTCGCTGGAAAACTTCTCTGTGAATAATTTTACCTCTCCAGACAAAGCCATTGCACATTTCAACTCAGCCATCCTTTCGGCGGATAGAAAGCACGTCCCTAAAGGATTCATCCATGATTACAAACTATTTTTCAACAAAGAAATATTGGATCTCATCTGTGAGAGAAGACGCCTAAAACGTTCCCGAACAACCAACCAGCAACTCCAAGATGAAATTTCTTCCCTAAACAAGAAGATAACCCACCTCATTACGGAGCTCAAAAAGGAGAAGTGGTCCACTTTCGTCTCTCGATTGAATCCAAAATCAAAACCCCAAAGTTTCTGGAGATTTATCAGAGAAATACAATCAAATCAAACCGAATCGAGCACAACCCATGGAGGTAGACTTGGAAAGGACAACCAAACGAAAGATTTCCACTGCCAGGCAAATGACTTGATGACTCACTATTGCAAAATGAGTCATATTCCAATGAATAAAGAAAATCGACCTCATATTACTAAACCCCCAAGGGTAACAAAGGCACGATTCGAAGTATCAGTAAGTCATGTTCAAAACCTCATTACAAACTCAAGAAACTCACCAGCCACGGGACCCGATCGGATCAGCATATTCCACCTAAAGCACCTCGGTCCAAACGGGCTCTTGGCACTTAAAGATATCTACGAATTCTCCATCAACAGGTGTTTCATCCCGATGTTATGGAAGAAGTCGAACATTATCCCAATACTCAAGAACAACAAAGCCTCCTCCTTGCCCTCTTCGTTCAGGCCAATTTCCTTAACATCTGTTGTCTCAAAAATCCTCGAAAGGATCATTCTTAACGAAATCACCCCCTACCTCGACCTCTCCGACTCACAACATGGTTTCCGTCCTTTACACTCGACCACCACGCACTTACTGACACTAACCCAATACATCTCCAACGGTTTCAACAACTGCAAACCCCCGGAACGAACTGTCTTGGCCTCTATTGACCTAACTAAAGCTTTCGACAGAATCTCCCGTGTGGTCCTCTGCAACAAGATCTATTCTTCAAATATTCCCTCTGTATGGAAGTCATGGCTCACAAATTTCCTCTCGGGAAGACTGGGTCATACGTGTCTATATTCAAATCTATCAAGATATCGACTCCTACCAAACGGTGTTCCCCAGGGATCAGTCCTTTCACCCTCACTTTTCAACCTTTACGTCAAAGACATCCCAACAACCCAAAATACGTTACTATTGACATATGCCGATGATCTAGTAATCGCATCCAGGAGTGGCGATGTTCGACTGGCCACCGAAAAAGTGCAGTACCACCTGAACTTGCTATCCGACTGGATGAACTTAAACTGGATGAGTGTTTCCACCTCGAAGTCATCAGCTACCCTGTTCACAACCGATCGAAGACAATTCAACCTAAACCCCACACTCTCGTTGGGTGACGAACCACTCCCCTTAAATAAATACCCGAAGATCCTTGGAGTTGTCTTCGATCCTTCACTCTGTTTCAACAGACAAGTGGAGGAAGTAATGACAAAAGCCAAGCGGAAACTTAACATATTACGGGCAGTAGCTGGCCACTCAAACGGTCAGCAAAAAGAAAACTTAACTCTTCTCTACAAACAGTTCATCAGGACTACACTCAACTACGCCTCACCAAGTTGGGCCCCCTCAATCTCCTTGTCCCTTTCTCAAGAACTGCAGAAAGTGCAAAACTCGGCGCTGAGAATAATAACTGGCTGTTTAAAGTCAACCCCCACCGACCATTTACATTGGGAGTCGAAAATCCTCCCGCTCTATGACCACCTGGAAATGCGTAATTTACAATTCCTACGGCAGTCGTTCGACCCGAATCACCCAGTTCACGCTTTGCTAAGTAACAATAACCGCAGATACATACGCAGGACCCTCTTTGACCTACAAAGAGCCTTGTCGAAGATCACCCCCCCTCAAGAAGACTCAACTTGGACCCGCCGAATCCATGATTTTATCTCAACACGGGCCATTAGGACACTTCAATATAACAAAGTCTTGGAGCGCTTCCCCCCTGATATCAGTCCAACGGAACAATCGCTCCCGAGGAAGATCAGAATCGGACTGGCTCGCCTACGATGTGGACACCACCCTTTTCTGGCTGGCAGAGTAGTTCGAGACCTTTTTCCCTGCCCTGGACCACCGGATGCAAAAGTCGAGGATCTCTGGGAGCGGCCTGTCCGGACTGCACGCTCTTTGATGGTCGCCGGCTTCCCACTTGCTGGCGAAGCCGGGGTTTTTAATTTAATTTAACAAAACACACAAATGGGCTGTTGCTGTGGTTCGTGAAATTATCTGTAAAATCCGAGAAGTAAGGTTTAACATGTGTCACCTTCCTTACGTTCAATGTCAGAGGGTTATCTAAAGTCTTGAAAAACTCTGTCGAAGACTTAGTGGAATAAAGTTTGATCAGATGCCTTAAGGAGACTGAACTGAGTGATGGATTTGAAGAAGATTGTGTAGACTCTTCCTCCCTAGTGAGTCGCAGCACTATGACTAGGGGTTTGCCATAAGGAATGATATTCTCTCAATATATTTTTATACTGCACCATTAATGACAAAGTTGGGGCGATATAACTAAAAATGGGTGGTTCTACAACTAAAATGATGGGAAGAACGAACGGGAATATAAAATACGCAGAACCAGGTTCGAGACATTATAATCTTGACACCTACTAAGGCCATTAGTACAGGAAACATACGGAACTCGCCCTACCTATAGAATCAACTTGAGAAATCATGGGATCTTATACGGAAAATGATCCTCATAGCGGTGGAAGGCTATTTAATAGACAATCAATAAAAATAATTCACGCTCGGGAGAAACGAGCATAATATTTAAACACTGACGACCGGCGCTCCCAGACTCTGTGGACGGTCACGGAGCGCCACACCGATAATCCTGGACGTGACCTCCAAAAATTGGAAGGCGTGTCAGACAGGTAGAGTATATTTTGACAGGAACAAGTGTATTGGGTTGTCATTGTTAGTTTATCGGGTTGCTCATATATTTTTTACAGTGGCATCTGTGAAGTAGTAATAAAAATTACACACCTGTTAGTTTGAAATGTTTCTTTGACGAAAGATTCAATAAAAACTGTTTTTGTATAATTTGCGCATTATATAAAATATTTTTGATTAAAAACTAATTTAAAAAAAAACAATTTATTACGCAACATGACAATCAAACTAATCCAGTTGATAGGATGAAATAGCTGTTTCCCCGGAACTGCCAGAGAAATCTTTTGGAACAGCCACTCGTTTTCCCGACGTTCATTACTTACTTTCGATATCGTTGACCCAAACAATCGTAGAAAAGAGACCGTTTCGGCCCCGAAGATTCCGCTCGTCTCTACGACAATGGGCTGTACACAGATTCTTGTGAAGAGGTTGTCGTATTTTTTTATCTTGAATTTCTCAAAGTCCGAGCAGCCTCCCCAGCGGAACCAGCAAGTCTCGACTGGGAAAAGTTGTCGGTGCAGGCCACATCCCAAATCAAGCATTTCCACGAGAGAAGGGGAACACACGTCCGGGCGGTTTCCATCTCCACGACCCAGGCCCACCACTTCCAGAGATGACAGGAATCCAGCCGCCTCAAGAGAGAGCTTCACAACCCCGTTGATGGCGGCACGTCTCGGAAACCTGCCACTCCTGAGACACCAAGATAGCGAGTAAAGTCTTTTGCAGTTTTTACAAATTTTAAAGAACATTTAAATTTGTGATTTTATTGAAAAAAAGTCTCCCTACTCATAACTAGTCAGAAGATGAGGACATGAATAACCCAGTTTGTTTTTTTTTCTTAATAAAGTCTCCACAATTATTTTGTTTAAAAAATTGTTCTAGTGGGCCTCTTTGACACTCTATTGAAATGGTGAACTTACTGCAAGAACAATGGACAATGAACTGAAAGTGGACGTAATAAACCGTGTTTCCAGCACGTCTCTTCCCTGTCTAATCTGTGACAAAGTAAACAAGAGGAAATTCGGTATTAAATGTTCCCGTTGCCCCAATTTTGGACACCTTGTGTGCTATAAGCTATCTTCGACTTCCAGTAATCTCACACGCCAGATCCTACACTGCACTAACGGATCGGACACTGAACCACTGGTATGCATGGCTCGGGAAGTCTGGACGCAACTGGGTGTTGGATTTCCGAAGAACGCTAATAAACAACGAGAATGGGACAAGCTTATATGCTCAAAGATCATAGAAGAGATAAAGCCTGTGCTTGATCAGCATCGTCTGGCTTGTCTGGCTTCTGCATCGACGAACGAGAGTGGAGTCTGGCTCAGAGCTTTACCATGTACCTAACTTGAGACACTAGTGGATGACGACGTGACGAGGATTGGGGTTTCCGTCCGCTTTGCACAATCCATCGGTGAGATGTGGAGGAATGGTCGACGCGAAAGGTTTTCACGCTCTTTCCTGCCGCAGAAGTGCTGGAAAGAGTCCAAGACACGCCACAATCAACGGAATTATTGCTTGGGGCCTTGAGGCTGCTGGATTCCCTGTCCAATTGGAGCCGCTTGGACTTACTCGAACTAACCGAAGACCGGACGGAGCCACTCTCTTCCCATGGGAGAGTGGTAAATACCTTGCCTGGGACGGTACCTGTGTCGATAGACTCTCTCCCTCCAACCTTGCAACGGCAGCAACTAACCCAAGCTCTGCTTCGGAGAAGGCTGAGACCCTAAAGAAATACGCATGTCTTGGTGGATAGTTCATTTTTGAACCAGTCGCCGTGAAAATGTCGGGAATCATGGGAAACGTCACTGGTTCTGCTAAACAGAATCGTTCATGCAAATCGTCAAAGGAAATGGGTTCTCAATTATGAGAACAGCCAGCAGTTGTTGACTGTTAGATTTTGCGTTAAATAAAATTGGTTTATTTAAAACCTTAAGTGGGCAACAATTTCATATATGTTTACAGTATAAATTAGTGTTACAAATGTCCAGGATATTGGTTCTGACAGTAACGGAAAAGCTTCCTCTCCCAATAAACAGATGCCCACTTAATTTTGTAGAGGAAAATGTTCGACTTGTACGATCACTGGGACGATCTGACGAGACTTTCTGCAGAGTTTATTAGTTGTGGATAATAAATT
Source organism: Dicyema japonicum (assembly GCA_011109175.1). Classification (NCBI taxonomy): domain Eukaryota; kingdom Metazoa; phylum Dicyemida; class Rhombozoa; family Dicyemidae; genus Dicyema; species Dicyema japonicum. The sequence continues at coordinate 813,093 of RDEW01000004.1, forward strand.
AATGCCTATATTACTATTGGTAACTAATAATCAAATATACTAAATTAATCACACAAAAATAAAAAATTATTACAGAATAGTTACTAAATTCGACCACTCAGAACAGTTTTAAAATGGTCGATAGTATGCTTTACGGAGTTGAATATTCGATTCCTGTACTTAATTCCTTTCCAAGTAACTGATATGTACTCTTTCCTTACGGAATTGTTAACGAAATAGCAAATGACAGCCTTACATGGATACTCCTTAAGAAGACTCAGTCCATAAGGAATTCTGGATACATAAACAGCCAAACCTATTCGCCTGTCGTTTCTTCTCAGCCAACAAATACCGTTCCATCTGTCGACTATCATCACTGTCTATGAAATACTGAAAGTTCATTATATCACGAATATAAATCACAATCGACTGCAAATATCTCGATATAATCTCGTCTAAGTCCTCAAATACCTAAATCATAGAAAATAGCTACTTCTCCTTCAATCTTCAGGACCGACCCTAGTCGTAAGTCAACATTTTCCTTCCCGGACTCCACAATGTCCACGTGAGAGTAGATCCCGTCCGAAACCTTCCAGGACATTGTGAGGTTACAGATTCCCTTGCTGCTGGGTCTGAAGACGCAGTCGCCTACTTCCATCCCTTCCAACATCTCACAACACTTCTTATAGGATACTTCCTTGTAGTTGTGGTGGATTATCAGCCTCCTCACATATCCCTCTGCCAATAAGCAAATCCTCACTTTTTAAGCGCTTCTTTTTACGAGCCACGTGGTCTCTCTTTTCCTTTTCTTCCGCATCGTAGTCATAATATTTATCCTTCCTGACTCCATAGGTCCCTCCTTTGTCGTTTAGAACAGATCCTTTCGATATAAGACCACATTGGATCTTTTTGAAATCAAACGAGGTAACACGTGCGCAGACAACTGCCCCAATCTACGGTTACAAACCCAAGTACCTTGATTCTTTCTAAATTGTCGACTCGCCTATCGCTGACGTTCCGGGAGTGAATGAACCCGACCAATCCGTTATCAAAGGCTACTCTTAGTCCAATGGCACTCCCAGGGCAATCCTTCAGATGAAATTTGACCTACAATAAGTCATCCTCTACCTCGTTAATCTCACCAAATGAACTTCTACGGCAGAAAGGACACTCAAATGACCCAGAATTTGGATCCTTCCGGGCTCTCATGCTTCTAATCTGCTCATAACTGGGCCTCTTCCGGGCGTACCCAATCACCCGACACGTGACAAGTTTTCCGATGTACAGACTCTCTGGGGTCTCGTTTAGAAGCTTGAAGAAAAGGTCCTGGCTTGATATTCTCTTGAATTCTGCGTCCTCAGTGATCTCTTCGATCAACTGTTCACGAATATCAAGCAAGGTGTCGATTTTCTTGCCAAAATTCTACATAATGAAGAGGGGTACCTGCTTCTCCAGCTCAGCACTGAAGGCTTCGAGGTCAAGATCCCTGAGTTTGTCCTTTGAACCCATCAATTCATCAATAATGAGTGAATTATCAGCGTCCCTGTCATCTTCGTAGTCCAAGGCGTCGATCACCATCTTCCTGACCCAGTGGTACCCCTCCGGATGGATTCCTGTAGTAGTCCAGAGGCTCAAACTGGTCAGAGTATAGTCTACAATCATAAATTTACCACACCCGTTGTTTACACAGTAGTACTGATTTATCAAAAGGAACCCAGAACAGTTGACAAACACTGTGGGGCCGATCTTGTAGTTTGTGACCAGTTCTGTACGACAGATCACATCCCTGTACTCATCCTTCATAAAGATCTCTGCCTTCTTAGGTCCTAGTCCACCCACAAATTGCAGAAGGTTAAACACGTGGGGAAAATGGCGGGCCCTGTTTATGTCAACCCCGGTCCTGTTCACAAAGCTTATCACTTGTCGCTTCAATTCTCTCCCCAAAATATCCCGGTTAACATGGTTCTAACGTAAACACGTGGATTACCTGCATGTTATGGTACTGAAATGACAAATAGTCCTCCTGTTTGTTCACCAACTGGCTATACTCTGCCACTGGGTCCACCAACAGTCTGGCCAGGGAGATGGCTTCTCTGCAGATCACTGGATAGTCCCCCAGTTCAGTCTACCATTAGAAATGTCTCTACCTCGCTCTTTCTGGAAAAGGAATATATTTTTGATAATTCATTGTCAAACAGCTCCGCGTCGACATCATAATCAACGGATTTTGCCGCCAGCCTGACATCATCCACCACAAAAGTTGCCAGTCTATCCTCGGTAGAAACAACAATCATTGATGGCTTGTGAGTGTCGATAAACTCTGCCAGCTTATTAAGGGTAGATTTCTAGGTAAGAACAGTCCCAACCTTGTGATCCTGGAAAGGACTGAATCGTCCTTCAACCAAGAAAGGCAGTTTGAGCACTTCTACGACTTCCCCGTCAATGTCTACCACGGCTGCAAAGGAGGCATTGTCACTTGCATTAGGTAAGCAACTAACCGAGATGATGTATAAGCAATAGCCATGACGTTATTATCAGACTTGTTCTCTTTCGTTCTAACACAGCCAAAGTATGGACCTCCACTTATCATCCCATTGAGTCTGTCGCAACATTTCTACAATGACCAAACTAAACGACCTTAATCACTGAGTTAGAAGCCTCGGAAACTAGCTCTTGTTTTATCTCTAGTAATATCTTAGGGAATATGATTTTGGAAAGGGCGTTAGCAAGAGCAGACCGTCTCAGACTACTCCATTCGTTGTCTTCTCCGCAAAACATGGAGGTTACGAGCTGTTCACTTGTCCCGTTTGTCTCATCGAATGAAATGATAAGCTTTATCAAACCGTCCGTTTCCGCGGATGTTAAACAGAGAAAACACTCATCCTCGAGCTCTGTAAGTGGTTTGTCCTTCAAATATCTCATTGAATAGCAGGGATGACCCTCATCCATCTCCCTCAGCCCAGAGGGGGTTAACCTCACCGAGACAACCCCACGTGGATACATGACAGTCCGCAAATAACGGATCAAACTGGGTTCTGATGCAATTTCCATCGAAAGCATGTATTTTACAGCCTTCAAGACCTCTTTCACAGTCCCATGACGTCTCCCGGTGTATTTAACCGCTATTTCTGATGGCGATTGTGTTTCATCGAGCTTTATTTTTGCAAATTCTAGCTCTCCCTTAACAACAGCGTCAATGTTGTCAGAACTGAGTCCGCACATCTTCACAATGTCCCCCAATCCGTCATCAACGCACATTCTGTGAGTATTTCTTACGATTGCCGATTTAATTTTTGGTCCATCAGAGAAGTAATCGTTCATTGATTGGATCTCATGTCCATAGTGTAACATAAAGTAAGCATGCCAGTCCTTGAGTTCTAGCTCGTTCTCAGCCCACTCAATTCTTCCACTTAAACTACCAAAATACCGCTTAATGAGGTTATCAGTGATATCTCTGCAATTTAAGGATCCATTCTCGAATTTGAGGCCCAAGAACTGCTTCATCCTGCAAAACAGGGTCACAATCGAGCTCCGAAAAGCCACAAAATGCCTCCACTTGTCGTCCCAATCACACACGGTCCAAAGCGAGTCCTCATCGAGCACAGGACTGAACAGCTCCTTTCTGTACACGGCTATGAAGGGCACCTAAATTATTTCAGTGAGAGTACCTCGACTTTACTGTTGTGAATCAGATCCAACACATTCTTAATTCGTATAGTGAACTCCTCAGCTGAATATTTATTCATTCTCTCCGAGAAAGCAACTGAGCATGTCTAAAATTAGCATTTAGAGGACCATTCTGCTGAGAGGGGCTTTGGAGAATGCGTGTCTGTAAATCCACGCGGTCTCCTTTTCCAGATCCTCAGGGGACATGGAGACCATGGACTTCCCGATAAAACGTTCTGGGAGGTCGATGCTCTTCGTTAACTCCTGTTTTTCTGCACTATGGTCCGCAGGGGTATCCTCAACATCCGAATCATAATCCACACCGAATATTTGCTGGGCCTCCACCAGTTGTCTTAGTAAAGGACAATTCTTACTCGTCGTTTATCAGGTTGTCGTTCCCATGGACACAGGGTTTCCCGTATTCGTCTACCACAAAGTCGTCCATGTCGTCACCGTCGTCAAATTCTGTGATCTTGCGTTTTTTGTTTTCATTTCCACTGTTTTGGGTTAACTTCCCTCGACTTCGTCATCAGAGCCGATTTTGACTCGTTTAAGCAGTTTCTGGATGAACAAGGAAGATACCTTTCTATCGAACTTCCGGCCTGTGTTCTCTTCCAAAAGAAGAATATCGTCCTCCATAATCTCGTCGTCGAGACCATCACTTGACAGCTGTTCTGGTTCTGACTCATATTCGTCTTCTTCGGAGTCGTTGATCAAATCTTTCATTTCCTCACGGATTTTGTCTTCATCCTCAGATTCTTCCTCACTGGAAGATAGTCTTCGTCTTTTAGATGTTCGGAGATCATTATCTGATAAATCATCTTCCGACTCGATGGCTTCGATATCAAAAAAATCCTCGACTCTGTTAGATTTATAAAATGCAACAACAACCTCATAACACAAACTTATTGATACTTGATACTTATATTTAAATTTAAAAAAATGTGAATATTTATATATTTTATTTTTTTTAAATTAAAAAAATTATGAATCGAATTAATCTCTTTATTAATTTAAATTAAATTTATTTAGCCAGTCCTTTCAGACAGGGGGCAAAAGAGCAGGCTTTGATCAACAAATGCCTTTCTGTGTCTCACGGAAACTCACTTTTGTCTATGTGGGTGGATGTGAAGAAGGCTTACGATTCAGTTGATCATTCTTACCTTGTCGAGTGCCTACACAGTCTGTGTATGCCTGTGTGGTTCATCAGCTTTGTAGTGGCTGTGATGAATAGGTGGAGTATTCATCTGAACTATAATAGGCACCGGATAGGCGAGGTAAAACTCAAGAGGGGGATCCTTCAGGGGGATAGCATGTCTCCGCTACTCTTTGTTCTCTGTTTGGAGCCATTGAGTCGCCGCCTCAATGACCGGTTTGAGCAAATACCAGTTCATTGTGAAGGGGTCTGTTTCAGTACAAATCACCTTCTTTTTATCGATGACTGAAGATGTATGCTCGAACAGCCGAGGAGCTCTACTCCATGGGGGTCTGTGCCAGGGAATTCTTTGAGAGTATAGGCTAGATTTGAATTATTCAAAGTCTGCGACTAACACGCAAGTATGTAGCGAGTTAGTAAGAGTCCTAGAGGAACACGAAGGATATAAGTATCTGGGTGTTACCGAATCTCCAAAGTCCCTTATAATGCCTGAGACAAAGCGACAAATTACTGAAGGCATCCGTAAAAGAGCAGCGTTATTGTGTAAGACGTCTCTAAATGCAAGGAATTTGTTCCTAGCATTAAATGAGTATGCTGTCTCGCTGCTAAACTACTACATAGGTGTTGTGGAGTTTGAGCCCAAAGAGTATGATGAGATGGATGTTATGATCCGTGGAGTACTCAGAGAGAACCATGTCCATGTGTTGGCAGCCAATAAGGAGAGACTATATTTACCCCGTGATAAATTCGGCCGTGGACTGTGTGGAGTAGTCCAACTAAGTGAGCGTATCCTAATGCGAATGCACGACACCCTGATAGCTGGGTCAAGTGTGTCTGCTAGGAAGCACGCCATAATAACGACCGAGAAAACACGGGCAACCCACCTAGGCACTATCAGACCTTTTTTGTCTGCTAAGTATGGTGTTGATGATGGTGGGCTAGTAAATGTGAAGGCGTTGATCGAATTACAATATAATAATTTGATGGAAAAGATCAACTTAAAAAGCCTTCATAAGGTCCTCTTCAGAGCATTGGACAACCCACATGTCGACCTTAAGTCGTCGACAATATGGCTAAAATACGGTGACAACTCACCTCGATCGGAGGCGTTGTACACGTATATGCAAGACCGCAATATTTTTTGGGGTCGATCAACAAATACATGTCCCCACTGTAAGTCAAGGAGCATGTCGGTTGATCATTTAGCCACTCGATGTGGATCCATGCTCTGCCACGACTATGTGTGGAGGCACAACGAGGTAGTAAGGAGTCTTCATCTTCTACTATGCAATAAGTATGGTATTCGCCACACCAGAAAGTTGCGGACTCATAAGGTGCAATCTGTAGTAGAGAACACCAGGGTCCAAATTAAGGTAGACAGTGTTATCCGTACCTCGGTGCTAGTCAAGCACAATAAACCGGACATTGTGGTACACGATAAGGAGTCTGGCCAAGTCCTTATCATAGAGGTTGGCATCACGTCTCAAGACCGTTTGCAGACTGTGGAGGTGGAGAAAAAAAGGAAGTATGACTTTCTTGCAAACGAGATGGGGCAGATGCTTGGTTGCAAGGTCCTCGTTATTCCTATAGTAATGACGTGGGAAGGAATTGCAACAAAGTACCACAAGGGTTATCTGAAGCAGTTGGGGGTAGATAGGAAGCTCCAGGCCTATCTACAGTCCACTGTGTTAAAGCGGACCCTAGAGAGCCTGACACTGGAGTATAGGAGGCAGAGCCCTGAGATGCCATATGGGCAGAGGGTTCAATTAGACAAGCGCTCTCGGAGTTGTTTCAGCAACCAGAATCGAACCTGCCTGAGGAGGCTGGCGAACAGGCAGGCGAGGAAGGTTGTTGATTATAAATATATTAACTTTTTTATTGTTTGTTAAATTAAAGTTATTTAGCCAGTCCTTTCAGAAATTCTCAAAGGATCCTCGGGCGACTTTTGACATGCATATGTCATTCTCTTCCCATGTTGAAAACGTAATTACAAAATGCGAAAAGAAAACTAATGTTCTGAAATGCCTCACAGGTTTATAAAAAGATCGAAAAACATTCTGCTTTGAGCACTGTACATAAACACTTCATTGGACCATGCATCTCTTATGCATGTGGTATATGGGGCCCATTCATCTCTTGGACGAATTTCTTGATGATCGAGGCAAGCCGAAAAGAGCCTCCAAAACACGGTACGTTGGATTTCTGGAGAGTTCCAGCCACCAATGCCTCTCGAAGACTTGGTGCGAGTGAACCATAGAACTCGCCGTCGTGACTGCGAAGGTTCCAGTCACTCGACCGATACGTAGTTGTGTGGAATCGAAGGAGGAGCATCGGTCCAAAATGAGGTCCCTGCTAGAGCGTGCTGGGATCACGTGATTAGTTAGTTTGTGTGACCGTGGTCTCTGGTGTTATTATTATTAGAACTGATGAGTTCATTTCGCGGATATAGAAAACCACCCTGATCTACACTCCCCATTGGAATTCAAGAGATCTAAGGACTGCCAAAACAGAGTTAAAGAGATATTGGAAATTATCCTCAATTTTGTATCCAATGTCTCCTGAATCTACTCACAAAAATAGGTTGAACTTAATTTAAGAAAATGAAGACATCAAGAACAACTGAGTCACCAGCTAAACATTCCGATCAAGAACCTTAATCCCTGTCCAGCCTCTTCTAATGGAGACTATCCATGCTTTTTGGTTTTTTTACCTAATCCATTTATAAGTCTCTGAAGGAAAGAGACTTTTCCAGGAGTTGTTACCAGCAGTTTCATCCCCAACCAGCTTAACTCGTGTTAGATTCATTTGAGGATTAATTGATATTATTGGGAAATTATCATAATCAATGGTTTTTCTTAATTAAATAAAATTGATCATTTTAATCATTTTTTTAACATTCTTTACTGAGACCTTTAAAATCCATTCAGTGTCTCTGACGTCTTAATCAGCTTATATGGTCGACCACAACAAAGTCATATAGACAAGACCCAAGGGAAATTCCTATGGAATTATTTCCTGGCTGACTTTCCAATGTGTTTGATAAAAAATAAAATCAAATTTAAATTTCAAACTATGCTGGTGAATATAATTGCTATTAAAATTTCTGAGGAGCAGTCGATAAGTTTCCTTAGAATATGTGCACTAATCAAGTCAATTAGACAAGTTTGAGGTTTGTCTCGGTTGATCGAAATTAATTAAAAATTTAATGTAACTATACTATTCAAGTGGATTAAAACTTTAGAGTGTATCTGAAGCGTTTCATAATTTTATAATCACACCTTAGCCAGATATACTTATCTAGCTGAAGAGCTCAGTCTCCATGTTCCCCATAATCACACGTGTGTTGCTATTCTAGGAGTACCTTCGTATGGAGAAACCAAATTATGACGCCTAAAAGATAAGGGTATCAAGGAAAGAATAAAATTACCACAAGATGGAGGTAACCAGATGGATAAAGTGGGTCACGTGGCTTGTGAACCGCGTGATGAGTGGCTAACGGTCTCATTGGATATAGAACTACTAAAATGAGACGATTACTCAAGCTAAAATAAAAGATAGAATGAAAAACAAGAAAAATAAAGTCCATAACCAAATGTTAATTTTATTTAATCGTCGTCTTCTTCATTTAGGATTGAGACAAGAACTTCGTCGTCGAGTTCTGTCTCAAACTCATATTCACTGCACTGAGATAGTCCTGCATCAGATAGTCTTCTTGACAACTCTCCCATTCCTTCTTCGGGACAGTCAAAGACTTCGTTATAAATGACGCTGTCATCTTCCAAGGGGGTATCAACTACATAGACAGAGGAGCCTCTTCTGCACACAGACACATAGACTGACATCTTCGCTCCGCAAAATTCTGATGCCTTATATAGTACGAATTTACGCTGGAATTTTCCAGTGGTTTATTTCATTGTTATTGGCTTTATCGGCAGAATTAAATATTGATTATATCTTTAAATTGATATCTCTTACTAATTGAATGTTTATTCCTTCTATTTTTACTTTGATTGTTAATATGGTGCTCTATTAGGAATTTTAATCAATCTTAAAGCGGGAAATTAATTAAATCCCACATGTCCTCTTGTAGTGGAAGTTTCTTTTGGTTGAGCAGAAAGTCGATATAATCTTCATTTAAAATTATTTTCATGTAATTATAAAAAAAATTTATTCATGTTAGATTAGTATATCGACTAGAATTCACAAAACGTTAACTCCAAGTGCGTGGACACCTTTTCAGACGCAAATATTCGATTCTGTCAGTTATGTTTGCAGAAGGATGGATGAGAAGGTTGATCGCTGAAGGAACAAAAAGGAGGAAATTCTATGCTCCAAGCGACATATTATTTATTTAGTCGATCTCTGTAGAGGCGTTTGGAACGTTCCGCCCAGCACGATAAAATTTGAAGTGATCAACCAACTTGCTGAATCATGGAAGGGAGATCCTAAAACGACATTATGGTACTTCCAGAAAATTGGCTTCAAAAGAAGGCCATCTCTAGGAGTATCAAGTTTCGAGAGTTTTCTGTGGCGTTGCCTCCACATAAGTATTAAGAACATTCTGGAAGTAATAACTAATGATCCCTTCTTCCTCCCCAAGACACGTCCTTTATCCGAAAGTTCGCAAATCTGATGTCTCCAGAGTCCAAATACGGAGAGAGGTTATATATCCACATTGGAGAAGTGAAGACACAAAGTGTACCATAGCTACGTCTCCAACTCAACCATCAAACCACTATGCTAACTGGTAGTATACAAGTGGGGATTTCCAACTGTCTCAATTCTATTCAAGTAAATATTGATTTAATTTGAAAACATTGACTACAATTGTCTCATAAAATAAATCCCATGAAATATTCTTTACAAATCATCGTCTATTGATGCGCTTGAGTGAATTGAATAATTGAAGTTGATTTGAGTGCTTTTTATGAGTAAACTATTTCACTGTGTTTTGAGGGAAATGATTCAAAGATTGGAGATACTAGATTAACCAAGGTTGCTGGATTGTAAAGTTGCTAGATTCTAGTAAGTTTACTTTCAGCATATCACATCGTTTATGAGAAATTCACGGATTTTATAAAGCACGTGTTTGCTGACTTTAGACAAAATCTTACCAGTAACCCTCTTGTGCTGCTTAAAGTAGACAATTCATCTCCACGTTTCGAACCAGAAACATCTGTCGAAACGCCTTCAGTTCGAAAATTCATGTCTCCCAAGTCATAATACATCCAAATCAGAACGTGACTCAAATGCACGAGGTACTTTACTTAAAGATCAAGAATCACCTCCATTAGGTGATTGCTCCTATTTGTCTACCATCCTCATTTTGGGTTTCCCAAAATCCCAGGAAGATCAACGCTTGTGTGGTTGACGGACGCACTAAGTCTCTGTTAATATTTGAAAACCCCAATACAACTGATAGCTGATAACCAGCTAGCCAAATGGTCATAAGATTGAGCACTATGGCATAGCTCTAGAACACTAAATCTCTTCATCTTCAGATATATTCTCACTCCCTTTTCTTAATGGACCTAGGCATTGAAAAACAAATATTATTTTGAGATCTCCCATATGATTATTACCGTTAACGTAAATTTAAAAAGCTATGCTCGAGGATCCTGAAGACAATCTCAAAACCCCTTGGTGAGGGATGCTACTCTACCTGACAGCCCCCTCTACGAAGCCATGGCCAAATACCTTAAAACCCATCCTAAATATGATATCTACACGTCTTTTTGGAGAACCATCAATGATTCTCTACCACGTAGGATAGAACTCCCCCATATCGGTCTGTGGTCAGTCATTTAGTTTGGAATTCTTCTTTCCTTTCAACTACGTGATCCTGGTAATAATAATTAAAAGCTCACTCGTCCCCCTTTACGAAATCAAACTCAGGAGATCGCGGATACGCTTATTTAAGGGACTAAAAATATCGGATATATAATGTTCCGGGATGGTATTCCATATTCCAGAAATTGGGGAACATTGACTATGACCTCCCTTCCTAAATTAGAACAAGAGGACTAAATAAATACTGCTCTTTACTAGGAGCCATATTAGCAATAGCTCCTCCCAGACAGGGCACTTTATTTAGGCAAAGAACAGTTACCATAACTTGAGGGAGAACCAAGAATGCTCTTCACTTTTTTCTTTTTGTTGGATGTGAGTCCTTAACAGACGATCCGATTCCACAGTGAAATGTTCACTGATGACGTCACTTGTTAAGCCAAAATCATTGATTCGTGCAACCTGAGATTCGAACTAGGGGCCTTTAGACCTTTTGCCCGTACTCATTACATAGCCACCCTGCCACAAGAGGACTAATAAGATTATCGTTAATTTCAAAGTTACGACAGCAAAATCTGTTGTTATTTTATGTCACAGCAAATAATCGTTAAGAAATGTCAGAAACGACCTTAAATTGATAAAAGAAGGCAGAGTCTTCATCGAAACAAACAAGTTTCGTGTCATTTCCGCATAATATTATCTTTTTAATTTGCTTCACAGTGGAGAGAGCTGTGCCAGGTTGAATCTCGTCATCCTAAAATTAAATTCTCCCTCAAAATACGGAATTTACAGCAATTAATCGTCCCGTTGTCGGAGGTAACGATAAAATCGGAATTCCGTGAAATGGCGAAAACCCCGTTATAACAGTTTCGATTTCCTCCAAAAATATCTAAACTCAATCAACTCCGAACAGTAAATTAAGTCTAATCTGGAGCAATGGTTATCCATCCACGGAATAACGGAGAAATCATCGAACGTGACTTCTTTCTGCGTTACTGCGTTCCTGAAACGTCAGTTTGCCGCAAACCAAGCGAATACTTTATTCTGGAAGACATGAGAGCTCGCCGCAATGTTCACCCAATCCCAAGACCATTCAATGTGGTCAACCTGGCAGTCCTCCAGCTAAAAGATTAAGAAATTCAAAGCACGTGGAAATCTGACATTTTTTCGTATTTCTTTCCGTAATTTTTGTAGTGGAAAATGCTGACAGTCCCGCAATCGTAAAACACGGCCAACTTTCCGTTATTCGGACTAAACGAGGCCTTCACTGCTGAAGCCTGTCCTTCAACCAAAGAACACTTTTCCGACAAATTGAGGGACTCCAATATAACGAATCTTCCGTAGTTCGACCCAACAAACACCATCTTCCCGTCAAAACTGACTGAAATGGACATAACCGGGATCTGACTACTTTTTCGGAATGATACCTGCATGTCGACAGATTTGATGCTCCTGTTTGTGATTAGGTCCCATTTTACTATTTTCCCCAGGTTATCCCCGCTAATTACAAAGTGCTGCTTCCGGGAAACGGACAAATCCGTTATTTTGCCGCTGTGACCCTGAAATTCTAAATCAGTCAACTTGGAAAATTTCGGAAATCTGAGAATTCTTGAGCTCAAAAATCGCATTGTTCGAAGCCATGAAATAAAGTTTGTAAAATTTGTAGCAAAAACAGGTCACAACTCCATCGTCAACCTCAATTTGGTAAAAACCCTAAATTACCGTAAAAGTCGCGATGCATTGCTTATTGGCAAGTCTCCACTGTTTGATGAGCCTCTCCCTGCATGCTGTGACAACGCAGTCAGAAACTAAGGCCATGGCGGTTATCGCTGAGTTGTGGGCTTTTTCTATCTGAAACAACATTTTTTTAGTTTCTAAATTTGCTCAGTAGCTACCAATTTTCCAGCATTCCAAAGAACCCTCGGAGTCCCCCAGAATCAAATCTCCCTTCAAGTCAAAAATCGCAGTTTTATGGTAACTTTGAGTATTTTTCTACCACGTGTTTTTTAATTTACTTTATCTGCCTTAACTTTGCGCAATTCGTTCCTTTCGATCTCAAAAAACCACAATTTTCGATTTCCTATCACAGCAAACACATTTTCCTTGCTGGGTGAGTAAACCAAACTGAAGTCCCGTAAACTCAAATCCTTTAAATTGATCCCTCATCTCTACAAGTTTGATTTCCGCGACCCTCCGTTCGATTTTCCAGTTTATGACCCTCACAAAAGTTCCGATGTCCTGAAGAACAGCAACCAGGAACCTTCCGTTCGTCTCAAAGTCAAGAATATTTAAACAGCGATCGAAGAAAAGCTCATAGAGCTCAACCTTTTAATGGATTTGTCGAATTTGATGACTTTCAAGGTCTTCAAAGTTTCCAAGTCCCATATTCTTACTAAAACCTAATAAATATCATTTTCGACTGACCCGGTCCGTTACTTCCGACGAGGCACAAATCGTATTATTCGGATGGAAGCAAATTCTGTGGAATCAGTAAAATTATACTTTTCTACTTTGGAGAGATGCTGGGAGTATATTCTCTGCTGGTATTCCACGGGATCGAACAAAACCACAAATCGGCCCACGTGATAAACTAATTCCTGAGACAGGTTCATAAACAGTGATGACCCCCTTCCGTCGAAAGAGTAACTAAAATTATTGAATTATGTAACATCCATTCGATTTGTGTCTCCCTGTCGGGTTTTCTGGTTGAGGCAAAGCAGGTTTTTTGCGAAAATTTCGAAAAGTTTTTTCTGGTTAATCCGCATTTATCAGACACGCGCCTATTAGAGCTTAAATAATACAATTTTGTTTATTCTTCATTTTCTCAGAGTACAATTCGCAGTAAGTTTTTTCCCGAGCTGGAATTTTGTGACCTTGAGATTTTTTTAGTTTGACAGTTGTTTTTCCATTCGTTGAAGTTGTGGTTTAAGCAATTTAGCTTGTTCTCACTGTGGGCGATCCGTCGTTCAATGTTGATGATCTTGTCGGCCAATATATCCTCAATGCTAAAATCCTTGTTCATTTTTTGCGTGTAATGAAAATTTGAGTAACAGCATATATAATTGAGGACGTCATAACCTTGGGGCATATATTAAGTACGAAACATTGTGGATCAATATTTATTGATACACACATCTAAATTACTAGAATAGTCAATTAGAAAATTCCCTTTTGCTAATGGGCGGAACCTCTGAGACTAAAATTTGGCCGTTTCAGTCTCAGAGTCAGGTCATGCTTTAAGCAAGACGAGGATCAGAAGAGAAAAATGACCAAAGCATTTGGAAGATCACTTGAATGTCTCATTTGTTGTTGAGATATCAGGAATCCTCGGCCACAAGCGGACGATCTAGTCCATCGAATCGGCTCATGACCCAAAGGGTCACCTAGGATACACGTGAGACTAGATGGCTCCAGAGCGTATCTCAATAGCTTTAGTCAGAGGAAACAGCCTGGCGATTCAAGCTTCCTAGATTGATGATAACTCGGAATATCTAGGAAGACAAGTCATTCTAGATGGTTACTGAGAGAGGAAGGGATCACTTAATGGCCATGTTTTTTTTATTTAATTGTGATTCTTGAAAAAGATTACGCGTTAATTCAAGCTGGAAAATCACCTCAGTAGACTAGGATGTTTGCAGGAAACTGTTAAAGGAAAAAGTGGAGGTAACTTTTTTTAAAGCCTTTTCACGAGAGCCATAGTATCTATAGCTCCGCATAGGCAGGACACACACTTTATTTAAGTAAAGAACAGTTAATTTTAACTAATCGTAGAACCAAGGAATGATCTTCACTTCTTTTTTTCATTTTCTTGTGTGAGTGTCCTTTCTAGACAATCCAGTTCCGCAGTGAGTATCCACTGATGACGGCGTCACTCGTCAAACCCTTTCTGCATCGTAGATGCGTGGAACCTTCCACGAGATTCTAACCCGTAGCCTAAGCCACTTAGCCCGACACCTAACCACTATGCCACCCGATTTAACTACTAGAACCAATTAGTGGTGACACATTTTGCGGTATTCGTTCGTTTGGCCATTCGATTAGTTGGTGTTGAGTGATTCTCATCGATTTATAGTGAATTACTAAGCAAATTAAATAAGCCATAATAATTAAATTATTGGAAATTATAGATAATCCGGCTAAATTAATTTCTAAGTCCACCTGTACCACGTGGACTTTTGGAGACAACAAAATACCGGGGAGAGACTTTTTGAGATTAACGATCGTTGTTCAGAGGAGTATTGTAGTGTGACAGCCGAAATACGGTCAAACATCATTCACTATGGGTGGAAGAGAAGTTCGAGATTCTCTGTCTACCTTGTATTCAAAATTCAGCTTTAACGTGGAGTTATGTGGTTCGCCAATTCTGTAAGCTTAGAGATTGACGACAGTCAGAAAAGGGCATTCAAAGTTACGAAGCGATTGACTCTGGAAAGGACTCCTCTCCAATTCATCTTGAATCCCTATCCGTAAGAACCGATAGGCACTCTCGTTCAACTGTGAGCATCGGGTTATGCGCTAGCCGATACGTGCTTGTGTCGACTTGAGGAAGGGGCATTGAGCGAGATGAGGTCTCCGCTGTGGTGGAACACCCTCAGATTTTTGAACACTTGGTGGGATCTCGTAGAAAGGGAAAAGACCAAAAAACCTCGACGTGAAACAAAATTAATTAATTATGACTTATTTAATGGTTTATTTGATTTTAATTTAAAATAAAATTTCACGTTGACTTAATGCGCCCTCGTCGTGTTCAATCAACTCCTAAAACCGACGATTGAGTACGCTTGTGCCTCATGGGCCTATGGAGCTTCGACATCAAATTCACTCGAGATCAATACCCTAATTGGCAAACTAGCACGTCAAACGAATCTACCCCCCGATCTTTTCCTCCAATGCTTGACCACGCCGCAATCAAAAATAATGGCTCCGGCTTCATCTGTCTGTGTGGCTAAAAAACAAGTCGTTTCTTCTATTCAAGGCTAAAGGCCTCAAATACACGAAATTTGGGGAAAAAACCCACTCCTCTTCAAACTCTAATGAAAGATGATTGTCGTCTATTCAGGAAAGCCGTGGGTACTCTGGAGGAACACAGGAAAAACCTCTCGATCCTGTTGAGGCGTAGCGGGATCACTTAATTAGTTGGTTTACTCCTTCTTTCTTGGTGTTCCCTTTTCGGGGTTATTAAATAAATAATAACCTTGTGGCATTCTTAAAATGAATCTTAAATACCAAGAAAAACTTGAAACAGCTCTTCTCGAATTTTTCTCATAGATTCTTAGCAAAAAGGTTCGGAACGAGCGTTGAAACTATAGCTCGAATAAAAAAGGATATAATGCCACTTGAGATTGGTGGGAACTTCAAATAATTCATAACAAAGACACAATCTGAATGATCAAAGCGACGAAAAGGTAGCAGAAAGTAAACGATTAGCAAATAAAACCATTATAAATTATAATATGAATTTTTAAGTAACCCCCGTTAATTTATAAATTATAAAACAAGATTATTACCTCGACTTCCAAACCTAAAGATTAGACGATTGCAACCTTAATCATTCCATCAGTCCCTCCGGAATAGAAACAATCGCATTTGCTGGACAAAATCAATTTGCTAACGGTTCCCCCATGACCGTACACCCAGGACAAGTGTCTGCCAGTCAAAGAATCCCACAAATTTATTGATCCGTCCATGTGACCAGAAATATAAAAAGCCCCTTGAATAAACCCCCACCGAACAACCGCTGAATGAGAAACATGTCGCAGAAACAGGGGACAAAACGGATTTGCTGGAAAAATTAGTCACTTTGGCACACGAACGGTTGTCTATCAACCAACTCTAACGTTTATTCAATGCCACATGCCTCTCCCAGTATGGACCCCATTAGGAAGTAGTTATCGTCGGGATGCCATATTATATCCGAGAGATGTTTTACATTCTGAAAAGTCCGAACAAACTTCTTGGTTCGGAGGTCCCACAACATCGTGTCATGCCTGTCCTACAAATAACCTGAATTAAAACCGACGTTAAAAATAAGGATCCCGGATTTTTCGGAAGTGTTATGAAATCTATTTTAGCCACGTGTCCGTTATTGGCATACAATTCAGTTTGACCCTCGGTGTCCATAAGGGTACACTATCCCCCATAGTACCCGATAAGAACCTAAGATTATACCTAAGCAACTAGATTATCTGAATAATAATAAGCCGACGTTGATAAATTTTCAGAAAAATGGAAATTCACATAATCATCCTGCAAGTATTGCCAAGTCATCAACGTTCTGTCTTTACCACTGGAAATTATATCTAATGTAACGAAATTAGCAGAGATTTCCCTAATGGAGAGAGAATGCAAGAATTGAGACCCTTTATCTCCGATTCTTTCTTGGTCAGAGTTTCAGAAGTCGGGTCAAAAACACCGTATTTTGAGTTCTTTGATATTAAAAATTTCTCACATCAAAAATGCACCCAATTTTATCTTCCCAGGACAGAGACATCTCCAAAATGCTCTCATCGAGTTTGTATGTTTTCTGGGAGCTGATTTCAGCCAATTTTAGCTCACTCGAGTTGATTTTATCTGAATAGAGCAACGGATTACTTTCCACGTCAATGTCAGGCAACAGATTCCTTAATTCATTTTGATATTGGTCTATTGATTCCTCCTTATCAATGCAAGAAGCGATGGTAACTGAGCCTGACATTCTCTTTGAAGAAAAATTTTCGGGTTTTTGTGGGTTTTTTAATGTTTTTGCGTTTTTCAGTCGAACTTCGTTGGCAGAATCTATTGAGTTCTCATGCTTGGGATTTGAGTCAATAACTCCAGACTTCGCTCTCTTCCAGAACATTATGAATTTAATTACTCTAATTACAATGATTAATAAAATTAAAATTTATTTCCCGATTTATTTATAAATTTAATTATTATTAATTTTTTAAAAATAAATTATTCAAAATAATTAATTAAAATAAAAAGTACGGAATAAAAAAATTAAGAAGAGGTCATGCTTCTAAGCAATCCGGAGATCAGAAGAGAAGGAAGTATTGAAACATTTCGGAGGATCACTTTTGTCCCATTTGCGTTTGAGAAGTCAGGAATCATTAGCCCACGAGCTGACGGTCAAGTCTGTCGGATCGACTCAATGCTCCAAAGGGTCACCATGGATTTACGTGAGACTTATATTCACAACATAGATTGATATTTAAATTTTGTTTTAACATTTTTTTAAATAAGGTTTTAATTTAGTTGTGCGTCGCCCAGTCCCCAAAGTCTTCTTGCAAACATGCGAAAAACTGAAGCATTTTTTAATCTGCATAATGTGGTCAAGACCTTAATGCATTACGTTCTACCTGCTTTTGTTTGTGCTGTGTTTTCCGTAGTTCTTTGTAAAACGGAAAATATTCATTAGATTTATTCGGAAGAACATATCATTGCAACACAAGAAACAATGTTATTAGTTAGCCTCTTCCATCCTCCACGGTTACACGCAATCGACCTCAGCTCGTCTTCCGTCTTTAGGCATTTCTTCACTCTTTGGAGGTCTTTGTGCAGTATGATAGAAGTGTTATCCTTGGTCGGCCACGAAGCACTTCTTCGAACATGAAGTGATCCTCCATCGCTATATTCGCTGGGGAACGAGATCCATACGCAGGATATGTCCAAACAGTCTCCACCGAGCGTCAGTGATGTCCAAGCTTAGAGGCCTACTCTTGCTTTTTTTTTGATGATGTCTTCTGTGTCTCCCAGTAGGAATCCAAGCTTATTAACATGTCGCCGAAGTTCATCAAGGATGTTGTCTATTCTTTTAGTTCGGTTTTGTCCCGGTTTACGATTAGGAACCATTCACCCAATTTGTCCGATGTATTTCTCAGTAGATGTGAGAGAGCTTCTGTATCCTCGGATATGAAATCCACATCATCCCCGTTTATGGCTTCCTCTATTTTCCTTCATAACACGTTCTTAGGTATTTTAGTGCGGCTTCGAGATATATCACAAATAGTAAGGGAGACAATCTCCCTGAGGAGTACCGATTGTAGTTTTGAAAGACCTGGATATAGTTCTTCCAATCCTGACTGACAGTTCAGTACTAGAGTAGTACTCGGATAATCCTTTGCAACGATCGGTCCACAAATTGTTGTAGGACATCCATCAGCTTGTGTCTGTTAAGTGTCGAAATATCTAGACATATCGATCCCCAGGATTGTCGTGGCATTGTTATATCTTTGAACTGTTGCACACCGTCACCCATGTATGGCTCCATAGAATGTCCGCTGTCGACCTTCCTTCACGAATTCCGCTATGGCTTGTAAGTATCAATATCCCTTTTCCCAGTGGTAGTACCGAGTTTGATGTAAGAAGAGACATACAGGTTCATATTTCAGCAGCTCCGGGAGATACTTTCCGGTTAAGCCCTCCTGTGATTCTTTAGCTTGCTGCACGCACTCTGAACTTCCTTAAATGTGATAATTGTTTTCAGCGTACGCGGTTCTCAGATGAAAGGGGCCAATTCACGAACGTCGCATTGAGTAGTTTTTCAAAATGAGAAGCAATCATTCGATTTATTGGGAGATGGGGAAGCGAAGGAACTCAGAGGGAAAGCTGGTCCCGATATACAACCAAATAGATTATGTCATATGCTGGGCTAAAGAAAAACACCTTCTAGTAAACGCACGTTCATATGAAGGCTCGACGACTGTCAGCGACCACAAGATGGTTATTGCGACCTTCACCCTGAAAAAAACATGCCATCAAATACAAAAATGCCAAAAATCACGAATTTGAGAAAATCAGAGGCGTCTACGAGACTGAAAGGCTGATTTCCAACCGGAGACTACTGAGAAATATCAACAATGCCTTCAGACTCATATGCAGGACGTATTGGTGGATACCTTGTTAGAAGACGCCTGGAAACGCACAAAGGACAGCATAAACGAAGCTGCTGAAGCATGTCTTGGCAAAAGGGAAAATAGTAAAATGCACCTGAAGGCTATTCATCCAGATGTTCCTGAGCTTGCGAAAAGTTTGAAAGAAATAAACATGAGAAAATCAAATGCCACTGACGCTAATACGAGAAAATTCCTTCAGGGCGAAAGGCAACGTGTCAGAAGAAAAATAAAGAATCTGAACAAGAAGCTTTTCCTAAAAGAAATATCTTCCCGTATAAAGAGGTAAACAAAGTGAAAGACAACGCACAGGTGTACGACGCTGCTCGTTTGCTGCGGCGAACAAACCGAAGTCGACTAACCATAAAAGACGAGAACGGTAAGCTGATACTGAACACCGAAGAACAAACTGAAGCCATCGCGGCTCACTTTGAGAAGCTTTTCAACATCAAAACCATAGAAATCCACCCATTTGATGGAAGGCCAAAACCCCCTGGAGATACCAATCACGGCCGAGGAAATCAAAACGGCCTGCCGAAAACTCAAGAATAACAGAAGCCCCGGACCAGATGCGATAAACCCAGAATTACTGAAATACGGCCCTGACTTCCTTTTTGAAAAAATCGCTACACTACTAAATGAAATGTTTTCAACTAACTCAACTCTACCTCTAGGTACGGGACTACTAATCCCCATACAAAAAACAGAGGACCGCTCGAAAATTTGCGACCAATCATACTACTAAATTCATTACGCAAAGTCTTGGCAAACATTTTGCTTAAACGAATAAAAAAATCTGCTTTACCTACTAATTAGTCAAAGTGGTTTTCGAGAAGGGAGATCCACAGCTGATGCGGTTCGGAGTTACATATGGAGGTGTGCAACATATCAAAGATACCGTAACGCCACCAATATTCTGGGAATTGACCTATCAAGAGCTTTTGATACGGTTAACAAGAACAAATTAATGGGGGTATCGAACAGATTTCTCGATGAGTCAAGTCTAAGAATGACTCGAATTTTATCTTCCAACACTGAGCTCCTTGTGAGAGTCGGAAAGACCTATTCAAAAAATTTGAAACAAACACGGGCACTCCACAAAGAGACTCCATTTCTCCTCTACTATTCACAATTTATTTGGAAGCCGCTAATAGGGAACTTAGACCGTTATACCGAGGAAAGACAAAAGAAGTGATCTACGGGGACGATGTAGACCTAATTTATGAAGACAAAGAGGTCCTGGAAAACCTATTAGAAAAAACACCAGATGTAATAGGGAAATGGTTTCTTACTGTGAACGGAAAGAAAACAGAACTCACAGAGATAAGAAGAATGAGTAACGTCCTAGAAGAGAAGTGATTCACTTATGGGAGATAGCAAAGATATTTTACGTAGGAAAACTCTAGCCAATGCTGCGTTATATAAACTGAAGAATCTATGGCTCAATCAAAGAGGAATCGACACGAAAATGAGGATCATATTATACGACTCATTCATAAAACCCGTACTTTTATATAACTTTGGAACTTGAAGGACCTCATCAGCGGATATGGAAAAACTAAACTCGTTCCACAGAGGTCAGCTGAGAAAAATAACAGGAACTACTTGGCCTACGAGAATATCGAGAAATGCTTTATATAAGAGATACAGCATTAGACCTATCAGCTTATAAGTACTGTAATCCCGATGGAAGCTCTTCGGACACGTGCTGAAAATGGAATTAACTTCCCCACCGAACATATCTATGGAAACATACTATGTTAGTCAAGAAGGCCGCTATCGTGTAAGACCTAGAACAACACTGCTAATAGTTTTACAAAAAGACCTGGTCAAATCAAAAGAAATCTAAAAATGACGACGACCTGGACACATGAGAGCCTTGGCTAGGAACAGGGGTGCATGGAAAAGGATGACATCCAACCTTGTTTTTTTACTGCACATGCGTATAATTAGTATGGCTCTCGTGAAGTGCTTAAATAATAATAATCATTCGATCTGTTCGTCTGATTTTGAGATAAGTTTCCCTTCCCATCCATAATATGTACTGTCGCTTTTTTTCCTCGCATTAGTCGGACTACATCGAACATTTGTGCACTGTCCTTTAGTTGTTCCAGCTCTCAGGTGTGATAATAAGACGTCCTTTAGATGTGCATTATTAAGCTTCATAATTATTTTCTTGATAATATTTCGTTGACTCAAAGTTTATTTCTGATCTGCTTGTCCGTCGTATGTAGACTGTACCCATATTTCTCGTTGTTATTTTCATAGTAATAATGAATCTGAGTGGCCCAGTGACGTGTTTCCAGCTGTCCGTTGTCAAACTCTAATGTGAGTGTTTGCGTCGAGGCAAATAATTTTTCTAGTCTGGCCTCATATGTCTTGTTTAGTCGGTAGTGTATTAGGTGGCTTTCAAGATGTATTTGGTTATTTATCTTTAGAAACGGCTGAGATCAGAGCTTTTTAGTCATATATGCATGGGTATGGTAAGTGCTTTGCTTAAGTTCGGGTTCTACCTTCTAATGTAGTATTTCTTTAGGGAGATATTGCCAATAGTCATTTTATGGTCACTGTTTATCATCGACCCTCCATAAGAACGGGCATCATGCAGTAGAAATCATCCACCAGGATTTTTTCAAAAATCTGACACTATTCAAAGCATAAGTTAATGAGTGTCATGTAGCTTTTGGAAGAGCATATGTCATTCATCCTGATTTGCAGGATACTGATCCTGTCATTGACATTCCATGATTGATGTATTCCGGGGACAAGTGATCATGGACGGCGAGACCTTGTCCGTAATGTCTCGATTCACTGGAGAAGAAAATTAGTTTATGGATTCCACAATGTTCACAGCATCCATCAGAGATGCGGTACTTCATTAAATCATCGCACAGTGCTTTCCTCATCCATGTCTTCGAGATCCCCTGACGTTAAAGAAATTAGATTAAAGCCATCCAACTGAGTCTTTTGTTCTTTAGACTGCATTCTTAATTTTTATCTATACAAAAAGTTTAAATATCTTGTCTACAATGTACTAAGATAAAAGTCGGGGTTTAAGCGTCCGGTTCACTTGCACCTTCGGCATTGGAATACCTGGGTCGTCTAGGGAATCGAATTTTTATACGAACAAGAGATCTCAGTGAGAGCTGTTGGCTATGAGAGAATCTCGCTCGACTCCCAAGAGGGAACAACCATGCAGTCAGGGAAGCTATTATATGACCCTCGGTTGTTGTTTCTTTTAAATAAATATAATATAAGGACCATCGATGAGCTAAAACCACAACTCGACCAGCATCGTCTGGCTTGTCTGGCTACCGCATCAACAAACGTAAGTGGTGCATGGCTCAAAGCATTCCCGTGCATTTCACTCGGAACTTTTCTGGACGATGACTCCACGAGGATTGGGGTTTGCGTCCGCCTCGGAATCGATGTTTGCGCAATCCATCGCTGTAGATGTGGAGGAATAGTCGACGCGAAAGGACTCCACGCACTTTCCTGCCGAAGGAACGCTGGAAGAGCCTGAGACATAGTGCAATCAACAGGTTATTGCGTGGGGACTAGAAGCTGCGGATTCCCTGTCCAGATGGAGCCCCTAGGACTTGCCACGGCAAACAGAAGGCGGATGGAGCGACTCTGTTCCCGTGGGATGCTGGGAAGTACCTGGCCTGGGATGCCACCTGCGTAGATAGCTTCTCCCCTTCCAATATTACAATGAGTGCGACAAATCCAGGCTCAGCTGCAGAGAAAGCAGAAATACTTAAAGCAAAGAAGTACACATGCCTCGGCGAGCAGTACACATTTGAACCAGTCGTAGTCGAAACTTCGGGAAGTCATAGGAAGCAGGTCGTTAGCCCTGCTCAACAAAATTGGATCGTTAGTCGCTAAAAGGAAGGAGGGATGTCAGAGAGAAGGGCTGGCTCATTGAGCGCATCAGCCTTACAGATCGTAAGGGGAAATGCGCTCTCAATCCTGAGAGCAGCCAGCAGCCTTTAACTATTTGGTTTTATTCTTCAATAAATTGTCTTGTGTTCTTTAAACTGCATTCTTAATTTTTATGCTATATGAACTAGTTTAAATATCTTGTCTACAATGTACTAAGATAAAAGTCGGGGTTTAAGAGTCCGGTTCCCTTACCTTCGGCATTGGAATACCTGGGTCGTCTAGGGAATCGAATTTCTATACGAACAAGAGATCTCAGTGAGAGCTGTTGGCTATGAGAGAATCTCGCTCGCCTCCCCCATGCAGTCAGGGAAGCTATTATATGGCCCTCGGTTGTTGTTTCTTTTAAATAAATTTAATATAATCAGCCAATTACATCAAAGATAATCGATAAAACCGCAGTTACGGCAAAACCGCAAAAAACCGCAATTGATGACGTCACAAAGACACTTACTTAAAAATAGCTAATTTAATAAAATCCTTACAAAATCAAACAAAAAATAATAAAACTTTATTAAAATAAATTAAATTCTAAAATACAGACCCAAGCATCTCATATAATACGAGAAAATTGATTCATTTTCTGTACAAAGTCCTGCACCTTTTAGAATCTGAGCCAACCCCCATTTGACTCAACATTATTGACATATTCCTCATTGCACTCAAAATGAGATACAAACACATTCACAATATCATCAACATTATTAGGATGAGCATTAGCCAGTGACCGACTGAATACCATAAGCATAAGCAGACGACCATTGACTGAATAAATGCTCAGACTCAACATTTTCAAGTATCATTTCCAATTTTTTATGGAATGGAACACCCAGAGAGTCCACTCCACGGTTTACAAGGGAAAGATAAGGTAAACGTTCTATTATCATTTCCTCAATCTTTATTATAAGGGGTTTGAGTTGGCTGGAGTCAGGATTTGTAGAACAAATTGCTTGGAACACATCAAAAGTAGTTAATTGCAACATAAGAAGTCAACACAAGAGAGTTTATAGTTTATTTTATAAATAGTTTATTAATTTAATTAAATATATAAATATTTAATATAAATATATAAATAATTAATAAATTATTATTTGTCATTATCTACTCACAATAATTTATTTTTTTATGGAACCTTACTGATCACTTCTGATACATCAAATCAAATCCGGGACCACCAAAATCTATATCCATTATTCAACTGAATGTCAACGGAGTGAAAGGAAAAGTAACTGATCTCCTAAATCTCCGAAAGAAACACAACATTGATGTATTCCTCTTACAAGAGACGAAAATAACACTCTCTTTTTCATGCTGAGACATTTACAGGCTATGCCATCATCAGAAAGGATCAACCACTGGCCACGGATTAGGAATTATTACTTTTGTTAAAAAGAATATTTTTTTACACGACGACCCCTTGTCATTACGAGTTCTCATCTCCCGTAAAGTACCTTGAAATTTTATACCGACGAATAGAGCATACCACCAGTTCAACAGTGGCGTAAGTACAAGAATCCCCTTTAATCTCCGTAAGTTCAAATCCGAAAAATGGAGTATTCAGCGAAGGTCAGTTCTTGTCAAACAGATCCCACCCGCGAGGCGACGAGTCCTTCTGGCACGACATTGTACTTAAAAGGGATCTTCCTACCTTTCTCCCTGACCAAATCCTCTGATGAAGATTGCACTATGAAAACTATTCCGCTAAAGAATGAAGTAAAGTTCGCATTTCGGCATCAAAAAATCATAACTCCCCCTTACTTTGTAATTTTCTTTCCTCGACTGAGAATGTAGGAACGGCTTAATTAGTCCATAAATACTTAATATATGTTTCAGAGTTAATTTTTAATTTAGTGGTGTAAGAATACTCTCGTCTTCCGATCCTAAGTATGTAGCAGATACTAATAAATGGAAGATATTTGTCTTTAGACATTCTCTGACTTAAAATCTGAAATTTATCAAATTAAGATATATATTTGAAAGGTTAGGTAGTGACGTATTTCACTACATGTCTACTCTAGTTTTTGGTGAATATTTGTCTTTTTTTCTGTAAGTATAAAAAATTGAAGGACTCAGGAGATATTAAAAACTTGATGTTCTGAAAAAAGGATCTCAGATAAAGGTAGAACCTGAGTTCGAATTTCGGGCAGACAAAAATTAAAAGAGGTTTGAGGATCACATCTGAAGACAGTTAAAATTTTATTTATCCCAAGGATCACTATACCATTTTCAGTTCAATTCTGATTTTTATAAATTTTTGATATTAAAAAAAAATTCTGATTTTTAAATTTATTTTGACAAATCAATATTCATCATTGACAATGCGATAAGCAATATTGACATTTTTTGTATCAATTTTAACATTTTTTAAATTTATTTTAACAGTGCAATATACATCTTTGACAGTGCAATTAACAATATGATGGTTACAGGCCTCTCTCCCTGTAGCCTGCGGTGGTTTGGGTCTTTCTCTTCCTTCGGACGTTGCTTTGGGCGCCTATTTATCTTCGTTCGGCTCGTCAAGGCGTTTAGTGGATACGGTCCTTCACTCTACTTCCGGACTAAACGTACCGCTGACGCCGTCGGGAGCCTGGGATGAATGGATGAATTTGTACCTAAATGCTCCGGTCAATTGTGATAAGCAAAAGTCCTATTTGTTTTGTGTCTTCGAAAAGAAGAAAGAATCCCTTGAAAAGACGGAAGATATAAGAAGGCTTGCTTGCCTCAAAACAGCCAGTTGTCACTCGACGGGGGCCTGGATGAACGCTTTTCCATCTGCCGAAATTGGAAACCTGTTGGATGATGAGGCTGTGAGAATAGCTACCTCGCTTCGTCTTGGTCTTAAATTGTGTGCCGAAAGAAAATGCCGCTGTGGACGTTGGATCGATCCTTTTGGTTATCATCCCTTGTCATGCAAGATGAGTGCGGGTCGTTTCCCCAGGCACTCCTGTCTTAACATGACATTAAAGAATTCCCTTGCCTCTGCTGGACACCATTGCCTGTTAGAACCTGCTGGTCTTTCTCGAAACGATGGAAAACGCCCTGATGGGATGACGACTTTTCCATTCGCCAACGGACGAAACCTGATCTGGGACGCGACGTGTGTTGATACTTATTCCCCGTCTAATTTGGTTGCTTCTGCTTCAGACCCAGGACATGCTTCGAAGCAGGCCGAGGAACGAAAGAGGAGGAAGTACCAGAGAATTTCGGAGGAGTATATATTTGTTCCATTCGCGGTGGAAACGTCAGGAATCCTTGGCCCCCAAGCAGATGAGTTGGTTCGTAAGATCGGCTCCATGATTCAAGCTGTGACCAAGGATCCGCGAGAGACTGGTTGGTTCCGAGAACGTATCTCGTTGGCTATTGTTAGGGGAAATAGCATGGCCATTCAGATGCCTTAATTTAATTTAAATTTTTATTAAAAAAAAAAAAAAAATTAACAATATTAATTAACAACTTAATTATATAATGGAATCCCAAGCGTACAATTTACATTTATTTTTTCAACATTCCTGTAAAAATGTCGTATTTTCTCCCGCGTTAAATGTGTATATAATAGCCCAAAGCATTTTGAGTAATTAAGCTCGAAATTCGGTCAGGGTTCCATTTTCTGCTGCAATAACATCATTATGGGAATTGTTGTGATAAATACGTCTTTATCCCAGCCTTAAGAATGGAAAAAACCTTCGCATGGATTAAATTGAGGAGAATATGGTGCATCAAATCTTCGTATAGTAGGTTCTACTCGTATACCTTCAAAATTTTCTCGTTTTTTAAGGATTGGAGCATTATCCATATAAATAATAAGTACCTCTCCAGCTAAACTGTCAGATAATGCCGTCATAAAATTGATAAATTTCGATTCTGTTCCATTGTCATCAATTGATAAGATAACGTTGAGATTCACCCCTTTGCTTGCCCTTACTGGAACTATCGCACGTGATCCTACATGGGATAGGGCGAATTTTTTAATGTAAAGAGATTGAAATTTGTTTCATCCAAATGTATTTTTCTATTTGTATTACGTTGATAATCAATGCAAATATTTTTTTCTATATTTTCCAGACTATTCATGGAAATTGGTTCTCTTTGCAGCACTTTCTTTAGGTAATCAATCGGCCATCAAGTCGGTTATATATTGTCGCCTTTATTGTCTAACTTTATTGTCTACCTCCACGTTTACAAACATACGGATTTCCACTTTTTAAGATCTCGAGCAAGCTGTATATAATCGCCGCCCTCTTCATCCTCATTTATAAGTGCTCTTCTCGTAGCTTCTGATATTCTTGAATTTTTATTTGACATAAAATTGGTACAAGAACAACGAATCAAGAAATATAAAATAAATCACAAATCGTATTTGGAAATTTTATTCATTTCCTTGCAAATCGTCAGAGGAAATGTGTTTTCAATTATGAGAGCAGGCAGCATTGTTAACTCTTAGTTCTTGCCTTTAAATAAAATTTGTTATAATGTTCAGAATACAGTAAACCATCTCGAATCGGCCATTTTTGGGACTTTCAAAAAATTGAGGGATTCGAGAAAATTATTGATTTTTATGCAATGCATGAGCAATCAGAATTCTGTCTGAATTCACCTTTGAAATAACTATACGACGGATTTAACGAAAATAATTTATTTAAGTAATCGCCTAATGATTATTTAAATAACTATACGACGGATTTAACGGAAAATAATTTATTTAAATAATCATTAGGCGTTTTTTATTGAAATTTTTTAATCTGTTTATTCTACAATTTTTTAAATACATGTATCTTCTTGGTCTAATTTTTAAAAATAATTTTTAATGTATTATTTTGACAAGTCACACATTTTTACAATTGATTATTTTGAGAGAATAAATAAAGGAGAGAGGGTCCAGGTGTAGACTCCAACCCGTAAGGTAATACTCAGATCTAATATATTAACTGAGAGAACCGTTTTGAGAGAATCAAGGAGGGAGGTTCTGGTGTAAAGTCCAAGCTTTGAGGTGGAATCATATTTAATGCCCCTCCAGATAACTCCTGACTCTCGTTAATAAATTATTGTTATTATTATTCTTAGAATTGATATTCCACATATCTACAGTATCATTAATAGGATTTCTCTTCGTAGTACTACTGCTTGAAAAGTTTATAATTGTGGAGTGCGTAACCACTCAACCTTCTGATCAATTGATCAGTTAATTAGCTGTTACATAAATCATAATAAAAATATAGTAAATTCATTATTACGCAACTTTTTTACGAAAATCTTTTATTTTATTAAGGAAATATGTCGATCTCTGCTGTTATATATTTTTTTATTAAAAGACAATTATTTAACAAAGAATCAAATGTTAGTTGAGGAAGTCGGATGCGTGAATCGCGAACTAGTTCCCTCAGAGTATGGCCATTCCAATTTTTTGTCTCAGCCAGAACCCTTCTCGTTGATCCTTTTCTTTCTGGCAAGCATTCCTCCGAGTTCGCGCAAGAACTCAGCCATCATTGGACCAACGACTGTTGATGATTCGAACTTACAGGAGTAAATCGGTACCGGTCCCCGAGACAAGAATATTTCTTGATTTTTAGTTTTCCGCAGTCGAAGCAGCTGCTCCATATGTCTGAACAGATTTGAAAAGGTTCTTGTTTTAATATGTGTCAACACTAGTTGCGTCCCATACCAAAGATCTTCCAGACGTGAAGGGAAAAAGGGTCATCCCGTCAGGTCTCTTCCATCTCCTCGATCAAGACTCACTGGTTCAAGCTTTGATGAGAAACCTGTAGCCTTCAGAGCTCTGACGATCACCTCTTCAGAGCAGCGTGACTTGGTCATCCTTCGGCGCTTCCTCTGCAGAACAGCAGTGCAATCCCTTCGCATCGACTATTTTCCCGCACTAATAATAATAACGGCCTTTTCACAAGAGCCATAATATTTATAGCCCCGCATAGACAGGACACACACTTTATTTAAGTAAAGAGCAGTTAATTTTAACTAACCATACGATTAGAACCAAGGAATGATCTTCACTTCTATTTTTTTTTCTTGTGTGTGGGTCCTTTCTAGACAATCCAGTTCCGCAGTGAGTATCCACTGATGACGGCGTCACTTGTCAAACTATTTCTGCATCGTAGATGCGTGGAACCTTCCACCAGGTGAACAGCAGCGAGATTCGAACCCGCAACCTAAGCCATTTAAGCCCGACACCTCACCACTATACATTTCTATTTTATATTTAAAAAATTTTTTATCACTATTTTTATTTAAAATAAAAATGACCCACCCAAACCGCAGCTAAGAAAACCGAAAAAAGATCAATTAACTTATTTCACGGAAAAGGAGGTAATGGCATTCCTAAGCCAAACAAAAGTAACACATTCTCATGGTCCAGACGGAATTCCCATAAGCTCCTGAAAAACCTAGGCAATGAGGGAATCGGTACCCTGACCAAAATCTACAACTGGTCGATTAATTATAACTCAATCCCAACGATATGGAAACTTGCAAACATTAGCCCAGTATTGAAGCCAGGAAAACCGAAAGAAGACCCAGCTTCCTTCAGGCCTATTTCTCTCTTATGCTTTGTCAAAAATTCTGGAAAAGATTATCCTCGCAAAAATCACTGAAAGGACTCCCGATGAACCGTTCTAGCATGGTTTAAAAAAGGATCGGTCCACAACAAGCTTCCTCACATCCCTGGCTAACTTTATTCACTCTGGATTTCTGTACAAGCCAAGACACCAGAAAACTGTGTTATGCTCACTAGACGTCCACAAAGCCTTAGAATCTGTGCCGAGGAAGAATCTAACATTGAAAATCTACCAATCAGATATTTCTGAAAACCTCAAACGTTGGCTGACAAACTTCCTTAGCGGACGAAGAGGTAGAGTGTGCATTGGAAACATTCATTCTGTCTCCCGTTTATTCCCAAATGGAGTACCCCAGGGTTCGCCGCTATCACCATTACTATTCAACCTATTTACAGCTGACATTCCGACGCCGAATGGAGAAGACGACCTGCTTCTGGATTATGCAAACGACATCGTCTTAGCTTCACGGGATCAGAACACCCAAACAGCGACTGAAAAAATACAACACCACACGGATCGACTACTCGAGTGGTTTAATGAAAATCGGATGTCAATCAATACCGAAAAATCTGTTACAACTTTCTAAACCTCGGATAAAAAATTGTCAAACAGGACAATTGAAGTTACTGTGGAAGGAAGAGCATTGCCGTTCAGCATATAACAAAAATTATTGGGTCTGACTTTCGATGCACACATAAATTTTACGAGACAGGTCACTACCGTACTGAACAAATGTGAGAAGAAATTCAACCTTCTGAAGTGTCTAACAGGTCTATGGAAAATTGGACATCACCCTATACTTAAAACGCTCTATTCACAGTACATTAAACCATGAATTTCACATGCGTGTATTTCATGGGGACCACTGACGTCTTATACGAACATCCAGAAAATCTCCGCAACCCAGAAAAGGGCCTTCAAACTAACAGAAAGATGGTATACATGGGAAAACATTAAATCACCGACCCCCATACTAATCGAAAAAAAACAAAAATTGTCAACAATTCCAAAAAGGAAGTGCTCGCCCGCAACGAACTTGTGTAGGCTCAAGGCATCAACACCGAGCAAAGATGAGAGCCTTGATCCAATTCGTCGGGATTACTTAGTTTAGTTTTTTCGGTTTGACAGTGGTCTTTGGAATTAATTTAATTTTAAATAAATAGTCTTGTGATGGTTGAGGAGGTGATTTCAACGAATGACGAAATAATGGAATCAGGAGATATTGGATATTCAAAGGAATTGTACACTGTGGGTTCGAATCTTTTCTCGGAGTTAACAGTTATGTTATTAATTTCAGAAGGTCCTAAATTCCAAGTCAAAGTATAAGCCTCTTTCTTCCTATTAGAGTGGCGTCATGTGATCCACCTGTCTAGGTGGCGCCCAGTGCCAGGCCGGCACAAAAAAGGATCATTTGCTCTCCCCCACTCCACTGGAAGGGTTTTCACGACTGCAAATGTGGACGTCTTTTACCTTTTATGTTGATGGACTCTGTTTCTGTAGAAGTGGAAACTGGATACACTTAATTAGTTGTTTACTTTATTAACCCCGTTTACACCGAGAAAGAAGTTAAAGTAAACAACTAATTAAGTGTATCCAGTTTCCATATTTGCAGTCGTGGAAACCTTTCCAATGGAGTGAGGGAAAGCAAATGATTGTGAGGTATTGCACTAAGTGTCATTCTATTTTTGTGATAAAAGATTTAGCTTTTTAAGGTCCTGAGAAGGATTTTGTCTAGAGGGCAGTTTGCAAGGTCACTATGAATTTTCGTTGTTGTTCAAAAATAGACCACGTGGGGGTAAAATAATTTAAATAAATATGATGTCATAAAAGTATAATCTCTTTAATTTTATGAGAAAATAAAATATCAGTGCGAATATGGATTATTATAAATATCAGATTTTACAAAAAATCGTTAATGCGTAAGAAAAGCATTTCTGAAGAAACGCGAATTTAATTATAAGATACCTCCATAAGGGATTAACTCAGCTTGAAATAGCCAAAAAAGTTGGGTGCTCACAGAAATCAGTATCAAATATATTGATAGAACTAAAAAGGACCAATGATGAAATGAAGGCAGAACTCGAGAGTTTTAAAGCTCAAAAAAATCAGAATTCCGAAAAATTTCACTAATTGAGTATTACTGGCCGATGCACCAATCACAAATTTAGTTTTTAACTTTTTTGATTAAATGTCTTTCTAAACTTTGTTAGATATTCAAAGATGCTCAGATAATTTGATTGAGGTTGTGACGTATATTCTCGGAACTAAATGTTAGAATAATGTTATTTGGCATGACAGCATCAAAAAACATAACTTCCCCCACTTCAATAAGTTCAATAGCTTGTAGGTACTTTTTTTCCTTGACTGAGTGTGGGAACTGCTTAATCAGTCTTTAAATACTTAATCTGTTTTTCAGGCTTAATTTTTAATTTATTTAACATGGGGTCCCCGGTTCGAATCTCGCTTGTCTATTCGGTGGAAGGTTCCATGCATCTAGGATTCTTTTGGGTTGAGGAGTGACGCCGTCATCAGTGTTTCAACACTGCGGAACTCGTCTGTCTTGAATTAATTAACATGGCTGTTCCTATGTCTTAAAATAGTGTGAGTTCTGCCTATGGCGGGTTTAAGTAATGGAAATATTACTTAAACCTCCTTGCCGCAAGGGCTGTGTTTTTAATTCAATAATCCCTGATTCGCCGAGAAAGAAGTTAAATATTGTCTTATTGCATCAAATCGCCGTATAAAAAAATTTTTATTTCTGTCCAAAAACGTGTTTGACATTGCAGAGATATGGACCTTAACGACGGTCATCACAACATCAGTCCTCACTTTTCGAAAAAAACAACTTTTTTAATTATTTCTAAAAACATAGGTTGCAAGGTAAAAATTTGGAAATCTTTAAAAAGGCCCCACAACATCGGTCCTCTTTTCAGCAAAAAACGAAATTTTTAATTTCGCCTAAAACATTCATGAAGTGGTAAGGGACAAAAATAAGAGACCTTGACAACGGTCCTCACTGTTCAGTGATAAAATAAATTTTTGATTTTATCTAAAAAACACTTTGACATGGTAGGGAACAAAATGGAAGCCCTTCTATTTATTCGAAAGCTATGGGTCAATAATTTAACGTTCCTATTGATCTTTCGTGAAATAATTCTATTAAATATGCTTTATGGATATGAGGGTTCGTCTTCTGCGCAGAAGAAAAGAATTCTAATTCTACTAGAAAAAACCAATGAAAGCGGCCATTAAATTTGCATTATTGCATAGACTACGAGACGAATGTGATAAACTTCTAGGTCAATAAAGTGTGTGGTCAGGGATAAGTAGTTTTAGGATAAGAACCAAAGTTCCGAACTCGTACATATCGGTGAGACCTAACTAAGGAAAAGAGGGAAATTGGAAAAGTGTCCAAGCCCGTAGTATGACTAAAATATTCTCCGACTAAATCCTAACATCTGCTCATTAATAAGGATCCAACTAGTTACAATCCGATCAGCCTTATTAAGTCTTTGCACTTGCTTAAACTCGATTGGAATCTCCAAATTAAATTAATTGTTTAGCAAAATAAAGTTGCTATCAGTGTCCAACTTCCTTCACAAATGGCAGAGTCCTAGCGTCGGATACCATGAATCCTCTAAAACGCCCTTATATCGTAGTAGGTTCAAAGCTAGTAAGCCCATCTCCAGTTAGTTCTTCCCCCTAGTAGGTCCCTTCCTCAGTATGTTATTCCACAGTAGCCCCAAGCCGCCTTGTAGGGACTAATTATGTAGTTAACAAAGTCTTGCGTAGAACCCAATTCGAATGAACACCAATGCACTTAATGATTTCATTTTTTATGTAAAACAAAATTTATTACATAGCAAGACAATCAAATTAATCCAATTGAAATAATGGAGTAGCTGTTTCCCTAGAAAACTCCCAGGGAAATGATTTGGAACAGCCATTCTGTGCTGCCTCAACGTGGAATCTGAAAATTTTAACAAGCAAAGATATATGTACATACCATCTCAAATCAAGCATTTCCCCTAGAAAAAGGAAAGACTGTGATACCGTCGGAGTGGGTTAAGAAGCCCATCGCTATAGGCAATGTATTCAGGCGCCTGATGGCGAAAATTGCTGCCAAAGCAGCGAGCAAGACTCTACTAAACTTGGTGTTTGAATTCCTCATGGAAGCGAGGGAGTAATCCCCTCAATCCGCAACTTCGTTGCCAGTTCGCCTGACACTACGAATGCTATAATAGTCAAACTGGACATCCGCAGAAGTAGAATCCTATAAGCTGGCATCTCCAGGATCCCGGAATTTAGCAGAATGGTGAAATTCTCATATGGTTGCACATGCACGCTGATCTTTGGACAACACATCGTCGAATCTAAGACTGGAGTCCAACAAGACGACCCTCTTGG
Source organism: Dicyema japonicum (assembly GCA_011109175.1). Classification (NCBI taxonomy): domain Eukaryota; kingdom Metazoa; phylum Dicyemida; class Rhombozoa; family Dicyemidae; genus Dicyema; species Dicyema japonicum. The sequence goes on from RDEW01000004.1 coordinate 847,466, forward strand.
TCCCTTACTCTTTGCCTTGGGATACGACTGTGTAGCATCGGTGATGCGAACCCCAATGAACTTATGGCACCTGTATGATGCGACCACGGAGGAATTGGAAAATTGTGGCGGCAGAGATCAAATCCTCATCTCTGCACTTGCATAACTTGGGCTGGAACCGATTCCGTTAAATGTGATTAACGTTGCTTGCGGAAAGGACGACTTTAACTGTACAGTAACTACGATTTCTACTTATCGCCGGGATGTCTCGGTCACCCGACTCGAAAACGCAATTTTCTAGGCTCTCTTCTGGCAGTAATATGTCAACTTGCCTTGAAGAGACAAATGCATTGTTCAACTATTCACATCCAATTTACAAATCCTGGACTCTCAACGTCTTTATTCTTCCTCGGAACTTTCACCTTACGACTCCTTTTTTTCTACGGACAGCCCATGTTTCACGGACATGATCTTCTTAGAGCCATAGACGCGAAACTGAAGACTGTCGTGGAAGAAACACTTACATTTTTTTGATAAACTAAAGATTAAACAAGTGCAATCATTTCATCCGTCCCCCTGGAATAGAAACAATCGCATTTGCTAAACAAAATCAATTTGCTAACAGTTCCCCCATGACCGTAGACCGAGGACAAGCGTACACCAGTCAAAGAATCCCACAAATTTATTGATCCGTCCATGTGACCAGAAATATGGGGGTGGTCAATATTGAGAGGATTGACTGCTCTCATCATTGTGCATGGAATCAACTACATTTAGGGGGTTTTGAAATATCTGAGAAGGATTCGAGAGAGGACTGTTTGGAAGGTCCCTGCGAATTTTCGTTGTTGTTGAAAGATAGACCACGTGGAGTAAAATAAAATCTGAAATTTTGAAATTAAATAAATATGACGTTATAATAGTATAATCTCTCAAATTTTATCAAAAAATCAAATATCAGTACGAATTAGATTATCATAAATATCAGATTTTACAAAAAATCGCAAATGGGTAAAAGCAAAGACATTTCGCACAAAACAAAGGAGTCAGTTTTGGAATATAACGAGACTGGACTTACTCAGTTTGAAATATCAAAAAAAGTTGGGTGCTCTCAGTCTACAGTATCCAGAATAGTGAAGAAGGCTCAAATAAGACTGAATAAAAGGAAAGTTGTAAAACCCGGAGAAATTGAGAAACTTTATACTCATAAAAGTCAGAACCGCGAAATATTGCATAAAAATGAACAGGTCTACCAAAAAAGTATTACTAGTCTCTCTAAGAATGACGAATTTGGGTTTCAACAACTTTTCGAATAAAAATATCATTCTAAACTTTGTTAGATATTAAAAGTCGCGTAGATAATTCGATTGAGGCTGTGACGTATTTCCTGCACTTAAATGTTCAAAATATAGCTCTCCCCCAGTTCAATGGGTTCCCACAGCTGGGTTCTGGGAGGACTTGTCTTTTATCGTTTTTTGAAGGGATCCCCACAGATGTAGTTGTGGAAGGACTTGTCTCCCCACAACTGCGATCGTCGGAACTGGAGACGTTTAATAGTCATAACTACTCTCTCGGTTGAATAATCAAAAAATATTTGAAAATCCTTGACTGAGAATATCCTTTGGAAATTTTCCAAGTATATTCTTGAAATGACAATTTGAGGTAGACTAGAGTGCTGAATTTATATGAGTGGGAGAGGTCGATTTATATTTGGAGATCAAAATATATCATTTGACGTCTACAAGGATACCGTAGCTCAGAGTCGAGGCATTATCTTAACGGGGGGATGAAGGATATCTACCCCGTTATCCAAGAGGACTGCATAAGTGGGACCCATTGATTATTCAGAAAAGCAAATAATATGAGATTTGTTAGAGCTTTGATGAAAGGCTTTAGTATCACAGTTGGGTCTAAAAAAAGTGTCTGATCGAAAAGAAAATGTTCTAATTATCTTTTTTTAATTTTCACATTACCCCCAGGTGACACGTGTGCGAACTACTAATCTGCGACTGTCTTAGATTTTACTGTCCTGAGAATTCTATCGTGAGGCTTCATAAATCGTTTAAAGTAAATTTTTAGCTTTTTCCTCATTTTTTTCCTATCACCAGAAGAACGTGGTAGGGGTTCAAGTTATAAAGGAATTTAGTCCACCAAACTACGTCACACGCTAGATCTCCCTTGAAATCCGTATATAGTGACAATCTCGACCCGTCCACGACAAAATGTTCATACTTTTTGGATCGTAGTCATATTCCAAGTGAAATTGAGTTTAATAAAAACCCACTTCTTCCCATTTTGTGAGCAAAAAAGACGTCATGCAGCTGGGAGACATCGAATATCAGAAGTTCTGAACAAAGGAATTGTCGGTTCCACAAAGTCAGGATTCGAAACCTTTCCAACCCAAACTAACCTGAATATTAAAAAATTATGTTTTTTGAATGATGACCTGGTATTCTTGTTCTGCCCTTTGGATGATCATTTTCTTCTGTGCTCCTAAATTTCAATTTTCTACGTGTTAAGCTCCTTGTAAGTTCCTCCTTTAAATCGGTGCTACTTCCGAATAAAGCTATTTTGATTAGAGGTGGGGGAAACTAGCGAAAAGGACCGATTGGTAGTCTCAAACTGAAGAAAGCCTAAACCACGAGTTGGCCAAATAAATTATTTGTCCTCTAAAATTGTCACTGTAATCATCAATAAATTTCACAGTACACCAATAAAGTGCGCGGGTACGCTGAAATTGATTGGACTCATCAAATTATGTTAATTGTTAGTAAAATCAAATTCATCATTGCTATCACAGTCTCCGACTTCTCTCACGCAATTTATGGGTTCCTCGGACTTTGGCATCAAATATGTTATTTTTTCAACCACACTGGAAGACCGCCTGAATTTTTCTATATTTTTATCAATCTGGCTCAGTCGTCTGGTCTTTTCTAGTTCCATTAATTTCTGAGTCTGATTATGCAGTATTTCTGCGTGTCTGTTTCTGGCTAAACTGGTTTTCCTGAGGAGATCGTGTTCCGACATTGTAGTATAACGTAATTTGAATAATTTATCTTTTTAGTACGACACGTGTATCCTTAACAGTAGAATTTACAGTACATCATGTACATTGAAGAATAGCTGCATTTTTGCCAAAACTAAAAAATCAATTTTTACGTACAAATTGCATTAAGATGGCTGAGAGTAACTATTTACAGTTTTTTGAGATGGGGGATATTTTGAAACCCCTGAAATGATATTGAATGAAGATGGAAATTCAGCTAGAGCAATCACGTTAATACGAAACTGTTGGGAACTCACTATGAAACCGAAACGAACAGTGTTGGGAATGTAACTAATCAGTATGATCAGGATATGACCATTAACTAGGAGGGAGAGGAAGAGGTAAAATAGCAAGTCGGTAGCTCATCTAGAGAAGAGGGCCGAGAATATATCGATTTAGATGATATTTACACATTTTGAAATACTGTATATTTACTTCTACACATTAGATTCAGGAACTATTCTATTAAATACTGCATTTTTCGAAGAGCCACATTAGCTACAGATCCACACAGGAAGGAAAACGTTCATTTTAAGAACCAAGGAATGCTTTTCACTTCTTTTTGTTTTTGTTGGATGTGAGTCCTTTTTAGACGATCCGTTCTGCAATGAGATTTTCACTGATGACCGCAAGCCAAAAATGTTGATGCGCGGAACCTTACGCAGAATGTATAGCAGCAAGATTCGAACTAGGGGCCATCAGGCCACTCGTTACAATACGCCGCCCTAAATTATAAATATTTTCAGAAAATCAAAATAAACTGGTAATTTACATAATAAAGAAGTGACGTCAATAATTCAATGCTCGAGAATAGTGTAAGAGTTGGGTTCGCTTCAGGCGTGACTTTGGGTCGATTTTAGTGCAATCAAGTTACAACCAGGTAGACTACCCATCTTATGTATTTTCAGTGAACATGCCTGATTGCCCCCTGGCGGCGAAGTGAATAAAATTTGGGTTAACTGAATATTTCGATTCTAATTAAGCTTGTTGACACGCAAAAAAATCAATGATGATATCGATTATTTAGTGGGAGACAGCGATTCGCAAAGTTTCTGAATTAAAATTTTTTCCTAACAAAAAAATGGAAGAATTTGGACTGATCGGTTTGGTTGGAACACAAAATAGATGATTCTCCATTCAATTTTCGGCCCCCGGATATTTCATGCATCTACACACTTTTTTCGAAACTTAACATTTCCTGTCTTCCTTATGAATTTTCTATCAACTCACAAGGAAATCTTTTTTGGAATTTATGTGGGACATTTGTAACTACTCCGCCACGGTATGGGGATCCCTGCCAACATAGCAATGGAGGAGTATTTTATCTTAGAGGCTTCGCGTTTCCACGGTCGGCCGAGGACAACACTGCCGGTAATCCTAGATGAAGATTTCAGGAGGATTGGAAAGTGTCTTAAAGACGGGGATGATCTAGATATGCTACGGAACATGGCAACGGATCGATGTTAATTAGATTGTTACCTTTTCTTGTTGCACATGCTTTTTCATGATCTTGGCATCGCCTACGTGCCTATAATAATTTGTAACTATGGAACAGCTGAGACCACCATATCAAGGAAAAATAGAAGTGATTTATGCTGATGATGTCGACCTAATCTCTGAAGACAAAGAACTCCTGGAGCATGTACTAGAAAAAGCACCAGATATACTTGGGAAATGGTTTCTCACCGTGAACAGGGAAAAAACAGAACGGACAGAAATAAGACGAAGGAATAACTCACTCGAAGAGAATTGGAGACACATAAAGAAACTTGGCTCTCTCTAGGAGATAGTGAAGACATCATCCGGAGAAAAACCATGGCAAACGCGGCATTACACAGGCTGAAAAATCTTTGGCTAAAACGGAAAGGGTATAAAACAAAGGATTATGTTATACGACAGCTTTATCAAACCAATCTTACTATACAACTCTGGGACCTGGGCCACCTCTAAAGAGGAATTGGAGAGGCTAGACTCATTTCACAGAAATCATTTAAGAAACCTAACTGGAATGTCCTGGTCATCCAAGATCTCGCGGAATGGACTGTACAATAAGTGTGACTGTACACCATTAAGCCACGAGATCATTAGCTTTCGTTGGAGACTTTTTGGACACGTCCTGAGGTTGGACCCGATGTCCCCTCCGAATATCGCAATGGAAGATTACTCCTCCTCCAATGTAAAACGCTTTCGTGAAAGACCGAGAACTACCCTCCCGGTCGTCCTACAAAACGATCTGAAAGCCGTGAAGAAAACATTGGCATCTGGCGATGATCTGGACTCACTGAGGGACCTAACAAAGAACAGAAGAGCTTGGAGAAACCTAACTAATTCTCTTATATTTTTTGCTGCATAAATATTATGGCTCTCGTGAAAGTGCTAATAATAATATGGAACAGCTTGACTCTTTTCACAAAGGCCAACTCAGAAAACTCCTTGGATACTCTTGTTCAAGAAAAATCTCAAACAATAAATTGACCAATAAGCCTAAACGTACTTAGATCAATCTGAAACCGCTCATTTGGAGTAGATCGATTAGATCAATCTGAAAACGCGCATTTAGAGCAGACGCAAAAACATGATTGTTGTCGTCAATAGTCTAAGCAGTTATTTGAAAAAAATAAGAGGAAGCGAAAACTTACAAACCTCGAATTCATTCATAATCTTTCTTATTACGAAACTCTTTACTATAAAATAGTTCCGACAGCAGAGAAATTTGATTTTATTGATCCCTCCGTGTGAGATTAGATAGATGGATTTGGCACGGGTTTCCATCTCGGAATCACAGTCCAGAGGAATAACTAATTTTTCTGTGTACATAGTAAAAAAATAAAATAATAAAATAAAAATTAAAGAAAAAAAGTCGTTCAAAAAAAGATCTAAGAATTTTAATTGGTCTTGTCCAGATACTAGTACAAGGTCTCCCTCAATTCTTGGATTAATGTTCGACAGGCTGTTGAATTTCAACTCCCGGGCGAAGAAAATCTTCACTAAAGGTTTGCAGATGTTGAACGTTGTATGCGCCCTTGTCCGGAAGACTCCTTTGAATATGGATGCTTCTGTTGCAGCACTCTACCGGCAAACTGTGGCTGTGGAGTATGCTTCTGTTGCATGGAGATTTGCGTTATCAGAGACTACGCTCCACAGACTCAATTCAGTATACAAAAAACCATTCATATGATGGGCCTCAATTCTGGATCAATGGTTATTCCCGTACTCACGGAAGCTACGCCCCGTAGTCGGGGATCCGGATTCCTTCGAGTCTGTAAGGAGGATAGAAACCCGCTTAGCCAGTCCGTTTTAAAGGTAAAAGAAAGTCGATTGGTTAGGAAGTTCCTCTCCCCAATCGGATTCCTCTGCAGGGATGAGAGAAGTCTCTTTGCATGGTGGGAATAAGAAGTTGGAAGTGGATAAAAATATCAATATTATTATTATTACCAAATATATACAAGCAACTGTGATCAAGAGATTCCTTGAAAGTGTGTCCCTGCAAGCACGTCCTTCCAGTTTTTTTGTACACCATACAGTGCAAACGGGTGACAATTAATTGGCCAAAATCTTAGTTAGGAAGGCACGTGACAAAAAATAATATCTGAATATTTTTTGACAATAAATTTTTTCCAATCCTATACGTAGGTTAAGCGAATGCTCATCCGAGTTTTTTCAATTTTGTTGGTTTGCATGATAACCCCCTACCTTTGCGCATCCGACATCTCCTTGACGACATGGGTAAGCAAAAACAGAGAATGTTATAATTTTTGACTAATGTAAGCTTTCTGAATAAAAATTCATTTATTTTTTACATAAAAGATAATTATTTAGTAAATTATTATACAGATTAGTAAGATGATTAAATATGGGGACAATCTCAATTAAAAAATACAACTAACCTGGGATTTACTGTAGGAACATGTAGGCCATCCCTCACCAAAAAGTTCAATCAATGAGGCCAAATCCTCGCCATGGACTCCTTCAATTGACAATGAGGGTAATGAATTATCATTTTCGGCGGTTATTTTAGCATTTTTAGAAATTATGTACAATTTGTCCACTAATCCATAAAACATATTCACTTATACAAATTTCGTTTGGAGTCAAAAGATGTCCATACTTAAATGCAAACTCTGTTTCCTGTTCCAGTTCTTTTTTCTAGGCGGTCATTACTTAGATTACCTTAAAGTTTTGATTATTAAAGATTTCTTCGTTTTTTAACTGAGTTAGCAGAGACTCAAATCGACCATACATCAATTTATTGTTTTTTTATTCAAATTTTTATTGAAATATTATTATTATTTAATATTATAATTCTTGCCATTTCCGAGAACGTTGTGGCAACTGACCCAAAAGAATGGTCGAGGCAGGTAGTCCTGCAGGTACGTAGCAGGCTATCCCGAATTCCCTGGAATGGTTGGCCATATTTGGCGGAGTTCTGCAGTGGCAGATTCAGTACTGCTATATCTGTGAGTGAACTCAAGAAAATGGCTGTAAGCAAAGAGGGTACTGGTCTAAATGGGCGGGGACCAGATGACCACAGTTGTCAAAGAGAGCAAGAGCACCAGAGCTGTGATACGTTGCAGCTCAAGCATGTTTATGAGGTCTTCGCTCGGAATCTCGCTGCAGCGGAAGATGTCCCACTTGAGGACCGTAGATTTACTCGCAAGATCCTTCATAGTATGGTTAACGGAGTAATGTTAACCTGTATCAAAAAGGCTGTGGCTTATGCGGTGGAATCTAAGCCAGTAGGGTCACTGGATGACATCTCCTTAGTGCTGTATGCAGCACAGATCACCCATGAGGAATTGATGGACAAGCCGAAACCACCCAGTAAATGGAGGGAGCATATCTGTGCGAAGATTGCTTGGAGACAGACATAAGTAGTGTGGCGAGAGGGGTTAGAGGTTAATTAGCAAGCTCCGTGTTCCCAAATGGGACCTCAAAGAGTTGAGGAGGTCAATGGTGGAGTTAGAGGGAGCAATAATGGTGTATAAGAGGAAACTCTATACACATGAAAGTCGGCGTAAGAGAAGGAGATAAAATAATCTGTTTGAGTTTAATCGCAGAGTGGTTTACCGTCGTTTAAACGAAAATGGCAATAGTTCATGTTCCCAGCAGGACGTGGAAATGCTTTCAACATGGGGTAGTATATGGGAGGCTGAACCACGCAGAGGAAATGCATTGAATGTCCCGTACAGCGCCGCTCCTTTCTTAGCGGAATCTTGCGGAATTTTCGATTTTCGCAAGAAATTTGAGGCGGTAGTAAGACATCTCTCTGATTGGAAACGACCGGGGTCGATAAAGTTTATAATTTCTTTATCAAAAGAGGCACTTCATTACACGAGTCTATGTGTCGTGTATTACAGAAAAGCATCACTAACCCGAAAACGATTCCTGATTGGGCATGACAGAGACAACTTATTTGATCCCAAAGCTGAACAACCCCAGTCTGCTGCAGATTATCGACCGATAACCTGCATGCCAACCCTGTATAAACTGATGACCAAATTGGTGGCTAATGAGGTCAGGAGCTTTGTAGAAGCAAATGGGATTCTCTCCGAGAATCAGTTGGGTACTGTGCGAAATTGTCAGGGGGCAAAAGAGCAGGCTTTGATCAACAAATGCCTTTCTGTGTCTCACGGAAACTCACTTTTGTCTATGTGGGTGGATGTGAAGAAGGCTTACGATTCAGTTGATCATTCTTACCTTGTCGAGTGCCTACACAGTCTGTGTATGCCTGTGTGGTTCATCAGCTTTGTAGTGGCTGTGATGAATAGGTGGAGTATTCATCTGAACTATAATAGGCACCGGATAGGCGAGGTAAAACTCAAGAGGGGGATCCTTCAGGGGATAGCATGTCTCCGCTCTCTTTGTTCTCTGTTTGGAGCTATTGAGTCGTTGCCTCAATGACCGGTTTGATCAAATACAAGTTCATTGTGAAGGGGTTGTTTCAGTACAAATAACCTTCTTTTTATCAATGACTAAAGATGCATGCTCGAACAGCCGAGGAGCTCTACTCCATGGGGTCTGTGCCAGGGAATTCTTTGAGAGTATTGGACTAGATTTGAATTATTCAAAGTCTGCGACTAACACGCAAGTATGTAGCGAGTTAATAAAAGCCCTAGAAGAACATGAAGGATATAAGTATCTAGGTCTTACCTACCTCCAAAGTCCCTTATAATGCCCGAGACAAAGCGACAAATTACTGAAGGCATTGGTAGAAGAGCAGCGTTATTATGTAAGACGTCTCTAAATGAAACGATTTTGTTCCTAGCATTAAATGAGTATGCTGTCTCGCTGCTAAACTACTACATAGGTGTTGTGGAGTTTGAGCCCAAAGAGCAGGGTTGTTGAGTCGGTAAAATATAGCACGACTCCGACTCCAACTATACAAAAAACCCCTCGACTCCGACTCTACAGACCTGCCAAAGAGTATGAGGAGATGGATGTTATGATCCGTGGAGTACTCAGAGAGAACCATGTCCATGTGCTGGCAGCCAATAAAGAGGGACTATATTTACCCCTTGATAAATTCGGACGTGGACTGTGTGGAGTAGTCCAACTAAGTGAGCGTATCCTAATGCGAATGCACGACACCTGATAGCTGGGTCTAGTGTGTCTGCTAGGAAGCACGCCATAATAACGACCGAGAAAAAACGGGCAACCCACCTAGGCACTATCAGACTTTTTTGTTTGCTAAGTATGGCGTTGATGATGGTGGGCTAGTAAGCGTGAAGGAGTTGATCGAATTACAATATAATAATTTGATGGAAAAGATCAACTTAAAAAAGCCTTCATAAGGTACTTTTCAGAGCATTGGACAACCATAAGGAGTCTGGCCAAGTCCTTATCATAGAGGTTGTCATTACGTCTCAAAACCGTTTGTAGACTGTGGAGGTGGAGAAAAAAGGAAGTATGACTTGCTTGCAAACGAGATGGGGCAGATGCTCGGTCGCAAGGTCCTCGTTATTCCAATAGTAATGACGTGGGAAGGAATTGCAACAAAGTACCACAAGGGTTATCTGAAGCAATTAGGGGAAGATAGGGTGGTCCAGGCCGATCTACGTCCACTGTATTAAAGCGGATCCTAGAGAGCCTGACACTGGAGTATAGGAAGCAGAGCCCGGAGATGACATATAGGCAGAGAGTTTAATTGAACAAGGCGCTCTCGGAGTTGTTTCAGCAACCAGAATCGAATTTGCCTGAGGAGGCTGGCGAACAGGCAGCCGATGAAGGTTGTTGATTATCAAATATTAACTCATTATTGTTGGGTAAATAAAGTGGGTTTTCTTATTTTAATATTAAAAATATTAATCGAGCAATACAGCGTTAGTTTGTTGCCATTTGGCTTTTTCTTTTGTTCCTTCTCTTCACTGTATCATGTGGCGCTCAGTTCCAGGAGCCAGCTTGGGGGAACAAACATGGAAAAGATCAACTCCGCTCAATCCAGTATAACTAAAGCAATCTCTCGAATCACAGGACTACCAATAAGGGCAACCACATTTGAGATCCTTTGTGAGGAAGTCGGGCAGCATATTCACCCAAAATTGAAAACCGCCAGAAGAACGGTGTTAAATGTGTCGGTTCTCGAAAAGCTGAGAATGTTACTGAGAAACCGAATTCACTGATGGCCTTTTCCTATTAATAGTGTCTACCTGGTGATTTTTGGTTTATTATTAATAATAAATACCTTTATTGTCAAAAATAAGACTAAACAGATTCTCGGATCTATGAAAGACGTAAACAAAACTATGATAAAGCTTGCATAAAAATTAGCGCAAATGTGATTAATTAGTCAATAAACCTCTCGGTTTTTGGTATCATGGACCTTATAGCATAGGCCTAAATCCTTTCTTATTTTATGAGAAATAAAAAACTTACTGTCACTGTGTTCAGAATCTCTGGGAATGCCGAAATAATAAAGATATTCAAAATCGAATGGCCATCGAGTTGATACAGTGGGCTACACCAATGTTTGAAGGTATATTCCCTATTGGTTTACTCTCAGTGGATGTCTCTGACTATGCATTGGAGTACCTTTCACACTGTTTCTTTGTACTGCCACAGAATAATTAGCATAATATTGACTGAAAATGGTAATTTGAAAACCGAAAATGTTAGAAAATTAGGTTAGAATGTTAGTCTCGTCCTGTAGGCTTGACGTACTGAAACTGGCCTCCCTCTCGAATTCTTCTGAATATCTGATCAGTGTCTGCAGTTCTATATAAACATAGTTACAAACTGAAAATATTCCCTTATATTCTTGAAACGCCAACAGCTGTATATGTATACTCCAACTCCCGTGAGAAGACTACCAGAGAGACTAATTGCAAGTCTCCTCTTTGAAGCTTTCATGCACATTCCACGGAGGACTGGCTTTGGGATACTCATCTTCGAATTATTAATTTATGCTAATTAAAATTTTATTAAATTTTATTAGATTTTTAACTTTAATTTTATTTTTAATTAAGTTAGATTTTTAACTTTAATTTTATTTTTAATTAAGTTTCTTACACCTTGGAAGCTGGACGCTGTCTTGTCAAATCAATTACGGACCTAATCAGAAAAATGGTTAACGGCGACATCCTAAAATATGCCAGAGAATTGCTCTTCTCTTCAAGGCTACTTGCTTTCAAAAAACCCAACGGGGGAATCCGCCCCATTGCGGTCGGAAATTATTTTAGAAGACTTGCAGCAAAAGTAGCATCGACCCTGGAAAGTAGACAACTTGGAGAGGAGTTGTTTCCTAAACAAATGGGTGTTAATATCCAGAACGGATGTGAGGCTGCGGTTCATGCAGCAAGGCGTTTCTTCACACATAAAAATATTTAAAATGAATGCATTGGAATCAAGTTGGACATAAAGAATACATTCAATTCTCTCAGAAAAGATAAAATTATGAAAACGTGTTGGAAGAGGGCTCCAAAGCTTTTCCCTCTTGTCAATCTATCCTATGGAGAAGATACGTCTTTGGTTTTTGAAAATGAAATTATTAAATCAAAAACGGGTGTCCAAGGAGATCCGCTCGGACCTCTATTTATTTGCCCTGACCATTGATGATGTTGTGAGTCAATTGATGCTCAGCTAAATCTCTGGTACCTCGATGATGCCACAATTGGAGGATCGTTCAAAGAAACATACAATTCATTACGTAAAGCGTTACCCGCTTTAAAACATTTGGGCTTGGACATCAATGTTAACAAATCAGAGCTAATAAATGTCTCATATCCATACACCGACTTCCTCTCTATCAAGGAGTCTTTTAACGAACTGCTTCCTGGGATCCCGACTGTGCCAGTTGATAAATTATATTTCCTCGGATGCCCACTCAGCGAAGAAGAACTCAAGAACCATCTACTTTCCAAAAATGAAGAATTAACACGCCTTGCGAAAAGATTGTCATGTCTCGACTCTCACACATCTTTCTTCCTGATGAGAAACAACATCGGACTACCCAAGCTTTTATATCTACTCCGATGTTCACCCTGCTACGAACAATATGACATTCTACTTTCAATAGACAAGTCTCTCAAGCAAACAGTTGAGTCACTAATTAACGTCCGCTTCGACGAACTTGGTTGGAAACAATGTAAGCTTCCCTCTGGATTTGGGGGTGTCGGAATGAGATCGGCGCTGGAGGTTGCGTACCCGGCATACCTATCGTCTCTCTCAAGCTGCAGCCATTTGACACGGCAAGTCCTTCATAACACTATTGGACTTCGCTGGAATGAGTCATTTGACGAAGCTTGTCGGAAATGGAACGGGTCCGGACTCAAAATCCCCGAAGACACAACGAAGCAAAGTAATTGGGATGACATTGTCTGCTCCAAAATTTTGGAAGACCTTAAAAAAGAAGCAAATCAACATCGTCTGGCTTGTTTGGTGTCAGCTTCAAGAGGGAGTGGAGCATGGCTTGGTGCAATACCTTGCCCAAACCTCGGGACCTTTTTAGACGACGATTCTTTGAGGATTGGAATCGGACAAAGGCTGGGACTAGACGTTTGCCAGGAGCACCGATGCCGATGCGGGAAAACAGTCGATGCGAAAGGATTGCACCCGCTGTCCTGCAGAAGAAGCGCCGGAAGGGGACCACGTCATGCTGCTCTGAATGATGTGATCGTCAGAGCTCTGAAGGCTTCAGGCTTCCCAGCACAGCTTGAACCAGTGGGTCTTGATCGAGGAGATGGGAAGAGACCTGACGGGATGACCCTTTTCCCCTTCACGTCTGGAAGATCTTTGGTCTGGGACGCAACTTGCATAGACATGTTCTCAAGCACGAACATTTTTAAATCGGTTCAGACACCTGGAGCAGCTGCTTCGACTGCGGAAAACCTAAAAATCAAGAAATATTCTTGCCTCGGGGATCGCTACCGATTTACTCCTGTTGCCACCGAATCATCGGGAGCCGTTGGTCCAATGACGGCTGAATTCATGCAAGAACTCGGAGGATTGTTTGCCAAAAAGAAAAGGGATCAACGAGAAGGGTTATGGCTAAGACAAAAGATTGGAATAGCCATACTCCGAGGGAACTCGTTTGCAATCCACGCAGCAGGCTTCCTCAACTGACATTTGTTTAATTGTTAAAAAAAAAAATTAAGTTACTAAAATATTTTTAATTGACAAAGGATCACTCAGATCGAGTTTTTTTGGAAACTCGAGACGACAGTTCCCGAAGACGTGGGATCCTTGACGGAGCACTAAAAAAGTGTCAGGGAGTTACTGGAAGCTGAGATTATTTAATTATTTGGCTTCAGCGCTTTCTTTATGGTGGTTTTTGAGTTTCTTAAATAAAAAATGTCACATCAGTCAAAATTCTGAAAGACACTTTGGTGGTACAGACAACCATACCGATTGGTCTGGGCGGGGACCTCTAAAAGATGAAGCGTCTCAAAGAGGCTGAGGACTTAGACCTACTAGGGGAACTTGCTATGACGTTGTTGTTAGTTTCTCTAGTTGAAAACCTTTTCCATGATCATGCCACAGCGAAAGTTCATCAATAATAATACTCTCACGATTTTTATGGAAATGCTCCCTCAATTACTCATCCTTATCGGAGGTACTTTTCCTTTTTCTATTAACATTCGATGGCGTCCAAGAAGTTTAAAGAATTCAAGAATCTCTGAGGTTTCGGATGTTATAAACAAACCCCCAGATGGCCGCCTATGCGCTCAACTCAAAAGTACTGCAATACACGGAGGACGCGCAGTTAAGCCGAGAAGTGACAAAAACTAAAATAAAATAATAAATAATATGAGTTTGTATTAGTCTGATCTATAATGAAACGACATTTATCTCTTCAATTTAATAACCACTTCACCGAACAAATCAAGGGTGCAATAATTGTATGATGGATCATGCAACATCTAATTATTGGGCGGTATTTTAGACTTTAAATCCAGTCCATAGTCTATCTAAGTCTAGCTATCGTTCCTTTCAGGCATTTTTGACTTTAAGTTTTCTTAATCTAAATTATTTATTAGAATAATGCATTTTATTCAAAAAATATAATTATTCTAACATGAAAATTCAGGCATTTATTTTTCTCTCTGGGCTAACTGTTTCCTTTGGAATATCTATTGGTATGTACGCTACTGCTGAGCTTTCCCATAAATCCTGTGGTCCTTAGGATTATGATTTATGTGGGAATCTTCAGTCTCATTTTATGGTTGATATTTTGTGATGTTGCCCTTTTCTTGCTCACCATTATTGTTTTCCATATGTGCATTTCAAGTAAGGCTTTCTTCCATTTTAAGACGTGGCCTTGATTTCACGACGAACACTTCTCACTTTCAACGACACATTCGCTCACATCACTGACCCCAACTATTTTGGTTCTTTTTCGTATTCTATCATATTTATTTGTCTATTAGTGAATCTGTGTTATTGTGTTCGTTCACTATTTACATGTCCACGTGGTATAGGTTGGGCAGAAACAATTAATGGGACTAACCAACAGAAGATGACTTACTAATCTGCCTTTATTGACTATAATTTTTCCTATATTTGGAGGATTTGTCAATATTAGGTTATTTTGGAATCGAAATATCACCGACAATTAACATTAAGTTCATTCTTTCCCTCGTCGGTCTGGGAGCACTTAGTTTCCTGTGGACATTCCTCTTCTCCTTAAACCCGGTGATCTTGCATCGAGAGAGCATATAAATTTATGCAGATGACGTCATCCGGTTATCATTACCTAGCAGGTCACCTAAACTGCCTGTCCAATACTTTGCTTCGTTAGTTGAAGAATACAGCGGAGTGTAAGGAAATGCCACACATTTCTATTATGGTAAGAGTTTTTTCTATTAATTCCCCCATAATCAAATTTGCCATCAAATGCCACGCACAAAAATCTTTAGCGAAATTCTCAAACCTGGCTGATTAGAAGTAGGCGTGCTAAAAGTATAAAATTTGGTTCTCAGGTTACTATTTACACGAAATCAAGGTCTACAAGAATTCCATATCTAATCTAAATCCAACGGGGAGAAATATAATTGCAGTGAGGCAGATTTTTAATAAAATTGTCCATCTTAGTTTGTCTAAAGAAATCAATATGATGTCGTAACTTAGAAATATCATTCTAAGAGAAATCAGTGAATATCCAAGCAAACTGTTAGCGTAATGAGACTAGGTCAAAGTGTAGTGAGACTATGTCAGGTTAGAGACTAGGTCAAAGACTTTTCGAATAAATGAGTTTTGTTTTAGAGAACCTAGACTCTTTACTGCGGTCTTTCGGATCTGAAAATCGACCTCATAATGAGTTTTAAGATGTTTTATCCAAAAATATAATTACCCTTATCCTATGTTATTTTTCAGACCGCAAAGTGTACAGTTAGTCTGAAGGATTTGAAACGCGAATTGTATTATTTTAGAGGAATGAAGTCAACCCCTTCCTCTTGTCCACTCAAAAAATACGATTGAAGAGGAAAGAAGGTATCTCTTGCGTTGAAGTTTTTTTCCGTCTGATTTTTTTAAAACCATAATATTTAGTCTAATTAGTCTCTTCGTTCAGTAGTGAAAAACAAAGAAGACTCCAAGTTTGTCACCACCACTAGAAGAAAAATGGTTAGGGTTATTAAAGTTAAGACTTCAAATCCAATATCAATTAAAAAAGTCTTCAGAAGACGCCCATCCTGGTTGGTTTTCCTAGATCCAAAGTTGTTTTGTTCGGAGTTTAGGACTCCTACAGGGATAGCATCACTATAATCCAGGTCCGCCTTCTTGCATTGCGGAATGCCGTCAATGGCACTCATTTCGTCTACAAGGATTTGAGATGTTAGTCAACCTCAATTGAGACCATGGAAAGTTGACGGAGGTCTTTGGACATGTTAATAATGGATCTGGAGGTCCCAACTAAAGTGGCCATTGAGAACTTCTCCCACGCTCCTCGATTCGTGGACGACCGCGCAGAATTAGAAGTTTCAATGAATGAATATATTTCACGGAAAAAACATAATGGGCTGTCGACAGCTTTTTAAAGCTGATTTCTTGTAAGTTGACCCCAGAACTTGACCCCAGCCGGTTGAAATCAGTCGAAACAGTCATCAGCTGCCAGAAAAGCTGAAGAATGAACCCAGAACGATGTCACATTCAAATTAAACAAATTCCGGCTAATTTTCTTGAATTTATTGCATCGCTGTATTCGGATTATCTGACACACTTAATAAGGATTACTGGCAGACATAGTAATTAAGAATGCAAATTCGGTGGTTATAATGAGCCCATCTTAAGAGTGGTCATTTTCCGGGACTAATAAGTAGATCCTTAGGGGAAGCAACTTCCTGTCCTCAATCGGTATGTAACTGGATTTGGACTTAGGATTTGGACTGAGAATTGTGTGGATTAAACCAATTAGATATTGTCAATGATTTATCCTTATAATTCTGAATTCCCTACTTCAATAATAGCACTTCACAATTAAACTGTTGTCAGTCTTTAGTGGTACAGGAATTAAATTTACTGCCAATTTGACTCAATAGTTTCAATTTTTTAAACTTTAATATATTTATTTTCAAAAACACAAAATTAAATCAAAAACGGTCCTCGTCGACATAATCGACGTTGAGTTGCCTCTCGCGATCGCAACAGAGATCAACTGTTTCAATTAAACACGAATTCCTCAGTTGAAGACATGGGAGAATTCAGATTAGAATTTACCGTTTGCCCGCAAAAAATATTTGTGAAATTATTGCCTCTATTTTTAGAATAAGAGAGAAAATAATCGAATATACTAACAAATTGTGAAAATTAATTTGAATTTCCAAATTTTTAAATTAGAGGAGTAACTCATTGATTAATTACTCTTTTGTTATAAATGCGTAATCTACGATATAAATAGGAATAAATTTAGTATTCCAGTATTATGTGGAGGAACAGGATCAACGATGAACGGAATAAAGTGAATCACCCGTCGAATAGCTCTGATTCAAAAAAATTTATTTATATTGGGAAGCCAGAGTTCAAAATGAAAGAGAAGACCCAAAGTAGCAATACAAACTCTGAAGATGATTCTACATATAGAATACCTTATTCTGAGTTTAACTACGGCTTTCCCTCAATAGAAGGCACTCATTATACACCATGGAGTGATCACTTTAACTCAGAATTTTCCTGGTTTTGCGTCAGAAACAACAGAGTTCCGGTATTTTAACCAAATGAATGATTATTATAGAAACGACAAAAAATATCTTCCATTTTACGGACTCGATGGTTTTCCAAATTTCGGAAAAGGTACCTTTTGGCTTATGCAGATTTCGAATGGAATGAATTCAACATGAGTATGTATAATTGTCCCGATGTATATCAATATGACCAAACATATGACCACAATCTATTGAGGGACTCAAATCATCACGGAGATCTCGAATATCAATATGACCACAATCTATTGAGGGACTCAAATCATCACGGAGATCTCGAATATCAATATGACCCCACTCTATTGAGGGACTCAAATCATCACGGAGATCTCGAATATCAATATGACCCCAATCTATTGAGGGACTCAAATCATCACGGAGAACTCGAATATCAATATGACTCCAATCTATTGAGGGACTCAAATCATCACGGAGAACTCGAATATCAATATGACCCCAATGTATGGGGGGAATCAAATCATCTCAGAGAACCTGAATATCAATATGACCAAACATATGACCCCAATTTATTGGGAGTGTTAAATCATCCTAAAGAACTTGAATTTATCACAAAAGGATCGGAAGAACAGCCACAAAATCTTCAGCATGATGACCTATTAGAAGAACTTGAGAGAAAAATGAACGAAGAGAAAATGGTCATCCTTGAATCCCAAAGGAATAGGGAACAACAAAGAAGGGACTCCAATTTAATATACATAAATCTATTGAGGGAGATTGTTCCAGGATGTGAAAGATGCACAGTGGAAAAAGTGTTACAGCGTACAAAACAGCACATAATCGATTTGAAAAAGACAATTTTAGAAGAGTTACAAGATCACCATATAAAATTAGAAACTATTCGTAAAAGAATATATCGTCAATAATAACAGGATTTTTATGTTATTTAAGTTTCGGGTTTCAGTTTTAGCTTAGATATCTAAATGAGCATAAACATCAGTAAGATTCTAGAATGGTAATGATATGTTATGTTGGCAAAGTGAAGACTTCATCTATCTAACCAGTTCAACCTCCGACCAATTAATTATTAGGCCAACAAAACAAGATTCCTTCCATTTTTGTCTACCGTTCGTTATTTAAAAAATAAAATAACCAATTTTTTTCAGACCCAGGACATGCTTCAAAGCAGGCAGAGGAACGAAAGAGGAGGAAGTACCAGAGAATTTCGGGGGAGTATCTTTTTGTTCCATTCGCGGTGGAAACGTCAGGAATCCTTGGCCCCCAAGCAGATGAGTTGGTTCGTAAGATCGGCTCCATGATTCAAGCTGTGACCAAGGATCCGCGAGAGACTGGTTGGTTCCAATAACCAATTTAACAGTAAATTTTTCGTTTATTAAAAAATCGTATTTATTAATAAATGTTCTGCAAGGAGAAATTACTGATATTGATGTTATTAGAACATTAGGGGGATAGTGACTTTATAATAGTCGAGTTTTTTTTCTTAGTGGCATGTGATCTCGTCCTGACTCTACAAGTTTCGAATCGACGGGATTTTAATCCAGAACAAATGTAGTTCTCTGATCTCCGTGAAATTCTCATTTGTTCAGTGAACAGGGTTTAAATCCCTCATGAGGGAAGACACTATGCTACCAAACTTTCGATTAGTTCAGGTAAAGCAACGGGTACATTCGAAAAGCGTAAATTTAATTAATTTAACGATTTATTTAATTAAAGTTAAATCTGTTAAATTTAGCTATTAATTGACTGGAGATAAATATATTATTTTCATTTTTGCTTCACTAATCAATTTTCAATTAACTTTCGTTGTTATAATCTAAAATACTTTCTCTGTCGAATGTTCAACAGTCAGGAAGTGCACCAATTAAGAGTGTCCTCTGGAAGAGACTTGATGAGGCCGTGAAATTGTAAGAGAGCAGTTCATGATGGGACATTATCGAGAGGAGGATTGGAGTGTCATAAAGAAAAGTTTGATCTCCAATTCGTGCATTCGAGTCGAGGGGAGTGAGAAAAGAGGAATGGGATACTAATGAAGAGTCCAAGTCGCAAGGCAGTACCCAAAAAAATAAGACTTCAGTGTAGACGAACACTCGCCAAGTTTATTTTTGCGATCTTTTGCATTATTCTCCAGTACTCTTCCAGCAACAAAATGATGTCTACTGCCTTACCAGTTCACTTATCTGGCTAATTTGATCCAAGATTAATAAGATCGCTTTCCAACTTTAGCCCCCAAAAAGAGACCCTTATATAGTCATCAAGATTGACCATCATGTTACTAAAGGAAATCATCAGGAGGGTATCCGTTTAATAAAAACAAAAATTACTGTATCCCCACAAAGATATTCTTGACTCCTTTCCTAATATTTTAATACACTGACTTGGTGGATGTTAGAAAGGACTGAACTCCTCCCCTAATAGTTTAATACACTGATTTGGTGGATGTTAAGAGAGAACAGAACTCTTCTCCCAATACAGCGTTTCTCACCTTTTTTTCTGGGGATCATAATTTTTATATTCAATTTGATTTAAAAAAAAGAAAAAATTTGATTTAATATTTTTTTAATAAAGTTTTATTTTAAAGCATAAAATCAATGCGAATTTTGATATTGCATACTTATTATAAGTGTTTATGGAAACTGCCAAAATTCCAGTTTTTATTTAAATAAAATGAATGCCTCCTGTGAGTTTTTTAGTTCAATCCAGGACTCTTCGATTTTGAGAACATCAGTTTCAACAACCGTAGTAAAAAGGATTTCCACTCCAGTCCTGAAATGGATCGATAGTTGGGTGCTTCGAATGCTAACTTAAATTTTTAAGATGCTGATCATTTTTAGAATTAAAATATCTGGGGAGTTAATTCCAAAGAGAGTTTCTCTATTTCTGATGAATTATCTTTGTATTTCAGGCCCTTCTAGATTAATTTGAGGAGTCCTTCCCGCTTCCTAGTACGATCAGCTTTAGTATATTAAATTTAGGAACAAAAGGTGTAGTTAAGTTCTAAGTTCCATAATTTCCCTTTGATCCCATTTACGATCAGTTGAATAACAGAGATCCGATCCTTTGGTTTTAGTCGGTCAGAAACAGGCGTACGAAAAGAGATATGTTCCTCGGTGGAAGAGAGCTAATGTTCCTTTTTCGCGATGCATTACTTTCACCCTGAGCACTCCAGAACTTTCACAACCGGTAGACCACAGGCCGTCATGTTTTAAAATTATCTTACTAAGGTTGGAGAGAATCGTTGCAAAATAAACATTGCACTAAATTGAGCTTTATCACAATCATTATGAATATTTTGTAAATCAAAAACCCTCGCATTTTGAGAAGGTTGAAAATATAATTTTATTGATTTTTAATTAAAATTCGTGGGGACCCTTTGAATTTTTCAGTGGACCCCGTTAGGAAACATAGTTCTAATTGTTCAATCTATTGACTTGGTGGATGTTATGGAGGATTTAAATGCGTTCATGGTCTCGACTGTCTTTTTAACATGCAAGCATTTGACTCGGAAATGATACCATCCACATAACAAAGAAACATAGCTTCCCCATGATTTTTCCGCTTTAAAACTCTTCTTTCCAAGTAATCCTTCGAGTCTACATAACCTTAACTTTAACCTGTCATGCGGCCAATGAGTCTTTAGCTTGAGATTTAATCAATCCATGACATAAATACGAAAAAGATCAATTATACCAGTTATAGGGAGATCAAGGCATTGGTGGAAGCTAACATCATCCTACCATTTAACAAATTGAACTGACCTCAAATGGGTTCAAAATGTAATTCTGATTTTTTATCATAAATAGAAGGTCGGCAGAGGACACAAAGGCAATCCTTAAAATCCCTTCATAAATATGATAGCTTGATCGAGCAAATGGTCTTGGAGGTTGACTGAAGGAAAAACTGCGTAGTTGTAATCCTAGACTTCAAAGAGTTAATCGACAGAAGGATTGGGGATGTTATTGTTGATGGGTTTCGACTCCTGATCCCAGGAACGGAATACGGTTAAGGAATCTTTCTATTATATTCTACAGAAAGTTGAATTTGAAAAAGATTGACAAGTGAGAAACGACCGAAGTTCATGAAAAGTAAGAGATCTTGAAAAAATATATTCATCAAGATGAGTGCTTTAAAGCTACTTTCTTCTCACTTTTTATTCACTTCTTTTAGCTTTTTGTTGGCTGTGAGTCCTTTATAGACGATCCCATCCGCAATGAGATGTTTTCTGAAGACGGGGTCACTCGTCAAACCAACTAATTTAGGACCTAAAATCGTGTGAGATCAAGGGGTCACAAACTTTAGACAGTTTTTTAGTTAGTTACCCCACCTCACTAACATGTAAGAGGCCGGCTACCATCAATCGTCTAGCTGAGAGTACTGGGCGCTCCCGCAAGTCCCTTAGTGTCATTGGTTGTCATACTGAAAGGAAGCTAGCTGAATTGATTTCACTTTTTTTAATAGCCTTTTCACGAGAGCCATAATATTTATAGCTCCGCATGATCCAGTTCAGCAGTGAGTATCACTGATGACGGCGTCACTCGTCAAACCCTTTTAGCATCGTAGATGCGTGGAACATTCCACCAGGTGAACAGCAGCGAGAATCGAACCCGTAACCTAAGTCATTTTAGCTCGACACCTAACCACTATGCCACCCTGATTCACTTAAATTTTTTTTTTTTTTTTTTTACTTAAATTGCTTTTTATTTAAATTAATTTTTAAAAAAATCAATTTATTACTCATAATTTAAAGTAAAGCTTATATTTTTCACATTTACATTTTTATTCAAATAACTATTGATTTGAGTTCAAACCTGAATGATGGAGTTTTCAGCGAAGGTCAATTCTCCTAAACAAATCCCACCCAAAGGCGATGAGTCCTTTTGGCAAAACACAGTAGTTGAAAGGGATCTTCCTACTTTCTCAATGACAAAATCCGCTGGTGAAGATTACCATTATGAAAACCTTTCCTTCGAAGCTATCTAAATATCACATTTTGCGTATTGATCTTAATATCTTGTGATAAATATGAGGTGGAATCATTCTGAGTGAAATGACTGAAGTCATACTAAGTACTGAAAAAAAGTGGATGAACTATCCAGAGTTATTATCATCTTTAACAACTAATGTGATTCTTCTTCTGTGGTTCACCGTGGAAGAACCCACGCTCACGAAAATCCTCTTCTCATTGGATGGGAGGGTCAAATGCAATATTTCGATTCAGCATTAAAGAAAAGAAAATGTCGACAAATATAAATATTTGTGGTTTTCGATTTCATATATTTCTTTTGTGGTGTGGTGATGTCTGTTTCTAACGAGTTTAATGTAACATATATTCTATCGACCTTCCCGCTGAGGTGGAGCTCATTCTGAGCTATAACTATTATGGTTCTCATTAGAGTGCTTCTATTTCCACGTGCTTTAATGAGGTAACCATTAACATATTTAAAGATCAAGGGTCACCATTAAATTAAGGAAAAGAAAACGTAGCCATTAAGTGATCCCAACCACTCTCAACAACTACCTCATCTTCGATCGATGTTCCTCAGATTTGCGCATCCTATATCAACTGGAAAAGCTACTGAGTCTCACGTGTGTCGCGGCTTTTTAGTTTAGACGGGTGTCCAGTTTCTTTAAGAAACGAAGCGATTTCGCGCTTATTCCTCAGTTGTCTCAACTACTATGGGCGGGATTTGAACCGATCGTGCAGCGCTTCGTTTTTTTCTCCTTTGCTTTCATTGCTTTTTACGCGGCATATAGTGTGTCTACCGCCCTCCCGACAATATTGGATGGACAAAGGGTGTCGATGCACCATTCCAATGGTATCAAATCATCGAATAGAAAGATTGAAATTTCTTCCGGCCATTTTCCGTCTTTTCTATCCAGGCCAACCGGTTCAATATGGAGGGGTATCCAACAGGCCAGGCTTGCTTAACAATTCTGTTGATCGCCTTATGTCTTGGGAATCGTCCTGCGCTTCTTAGTCAAGAAAGGGAATGATGTCCATAACAGTCGATGGTACCACCTTTGAGTCTGGAAAATCTTCAGTCCAGGTCTGATGGAGATACCGGTGTGGACAGTATCGTCGGCACTTTTCAAACGATACACCACATTCTTTGACCGCTCATAGTGAAATCAATACCACACTTTCAGAAGAGGAGAATAATATCCGTGAAACGGCCGATTCGAGATGAACAAGGCGGGGCCTAGTGAATCTCCTTGAGGAACAAAGTATTGGCCGTGGATAAGGCTGGAAGGTTTTCCATAGGAGCTATGAACATATTCTTCAACTTATGAGGATGAGTGTGAGAGAGTTGGGGTAAGTACAAAATTCGTATATGATGGGAGAGGAATATACATATTGTCAACCTTTTGAAGTTGCCTTTGTGTCGGGCAATCTATGTAGCACAGGCGTATTCGATTTTCTGTAGAACAAATTTTTATATAGAAGCAGGGAAGATACTGGGGAGTGCCAAAAAGTATTGAGAATTCAATTTTCTTTTGGATCCTGGCGGTTACCAGGTCCAGTGAATGGAAGGAAGGGATTCAGAGTGACTCCATGGATTGAAAAGGTCTTCTTAATGGGGATGAGGAATCATATAATTTTACTTCCTCGCATCTCTTTTTGTGATGAAGTAAACGTCGTTACTTTCCAGGTGATACTTTTAACCGGTTCTTCAAGGACCAATGACCCACCAGATTTAATGTCTCTTGCACGGACTTCGACTCTTAGATGTTTCGCTAAAAAAAGAATTGAATTTTTGGTGGTTGGGGTGAAGAGGTCACTGAGGAATGTGATGAATAGCGTTGGTTACAACGGTGATCTTTGTGGCATTCCATTTTGAAGATATCTCGGTTTTTATTTTTGGTTGTTTGCCACCAATTGACCCATTCGACCGTGATGAAGTTAGCCAACCATGACTTCAATTTAGGGTGGGATTGATAATTTTTTTTCTTTTTATATCCACTGAGACCAGCACGGATCTCTCGTGTGGATTTTGGGTATTCAGGCCACCGGAGATGAATTGTACCAGTTTTGTTAAATGGGTTGTTGTTGAGTGTCCTCCACGGAATCCGTTAAAGAAGATAGAAGAATTGCAAAAGGACGGATCTTGAGAAGGACTAGTTTTTCAAACACTCATGACAACGCACATATGATGGATACCGATCAATAGAAGACGAGTAGTTAGGTGGTTTGTTTTTCTTCTTGATATGGTTTATCAGTAATTTCTTTCATATATCCTTCAGTTACGTTCACTGATTGTTTTTCGAATTTCTTCACATTTTTCATTAAGATTAAATCCCGCGTTACAGAATCAATTGGTTGCGAGGTACGTTAAGGGCGACCCATCGGAATGAATCTTTTGCAAGCTCGGAGTATAATTTCATTGGAATGTCTGACGGTGACGTCGATCGAGCTGTAGCCTCTATCAAGGAAACTGTGAAGGTCTCGTCCAATAAAGAATGTGAATGCGGGCCACACTGCACGTCAGATGTTGACAAGGTTCTCAGAGTAAGCATTAACTTTTGTTTTTGTGGGATTCTCATAAATAATAGGTTATAGTCAGTATGTAAGTCACATGCAACATCACAAGAAATGGCTGTAAACTCATATTTGAGAAAGAGATGGAGAAGTAGGTCCCCTCTTCCATTTTCGTCGTAAGTCCTTCCGTCGCAGATATCACTTCATTTGTTAGGACTGGATTACAAACAGCGAGTCTTAGAAAATATAGATTCCCAAATTTTAATAAAATAAACATTTAATAAAAAATAATAATATTTAAATATTTTGTGTGGTTAGTGGTGTCACAATTATTAATTTATACTAACTTTAATTTCATTTCATTTATTAGTTTAATTCTGTAAATAATTCAATTTTAGTGGCAAATGAATACTATAAGACTATTATTCAGAGAGGCCGTGTCTTACAATACCGTCTATCCCCTACTTGTCCGGAACATTGGGATAAGTTACCCAATGTATCAAAAGTCAAAGGATCCCATTCAGCAGCTTTTCCTCGACAAAGTCCGAGAAGTTGGGACACTTCTGTATTCCGTTGGTCACTTGATTTTGCAGGAAATCCGGGGGTTGGAAAATCTTAGCAAGGATGCTAACAAGCAGCTTTTTGCTAGAATAGAAAAGCTCAAAGTACAGTTTGGCGTGAAAGACGGTGATTTCACCGCGTTTACTGTACCTCAGTATCCCGAGAGTTTGTTTTTCTCTAAAATCACCAGGCATTAAACTTGAGGACAAGTTCTGCGGGATTGACCCTGAAAGTTTGAAAGAAGACGTAGGAGAGGAAGGGGAAATGGCTCAAGCAGAATCCAGTGAAGCCGAGATCGCCGAATTCGAGACCACCGTCGACGACCTTCCGTGGTACAAATCGGGAGTCAATCCAGTCAACTAATTTACTAAACTTTACTGATAATTAACTTGCCTTAATTTCATTATTATTACGTCCCTTTCTATCATCTCCACGTTCTGGTGGTGCTAGATTCCTACGTGGTTGGAGTTTTATTTTGCAGTTGGGGCCGCCTCTCACTTTGGACATGTGGGCGGAGGTTGATGATACTAAGTTATCTGAAAGACACGTGACTGAGGCGCAGGTTGAAGTTAGGCTTATCCATGTTTGTTGAGAACTCAGTTTGGTGGTGACGGTTGATCTGAATGGGAAACGAATGGAGGTGAAGGGAAGTCTGTAAGCATTCAATATGTATCATCAAGCACGTGTTTCAATGTGGAAAAGTTATCGCTCACTACTCTGGCGACCTTAACGTGTGGACAACAGGATTTATTAGAGTCTCCTAAAGATGTCGCCTGCGAATTTATCTCCCACAATTATCACCTCAACTGAAGATTATTTATTTAATAACCCCAAAAAGGGAACACCAAGAAAGGAGTAAACCAACTAATTAAGTGATCCCGGTACACCTCAAAAGGATCGAACGGTTTTTCCTATGTTCCTCCAGAGTACCACGGCTTTCCTGTTACCGACGACGATCACCTTTCACTAGAATTTGAAGAGGGTGGGAGACGGACCTCGATCTTGCGTGGCCTATACAGACACGTTCTCTTCTTCCGGAAAAGAAGAAGATGCGCAACAAAGAACCCGAAAAATGTCACAACGATGAAGAAACGTGTCGATGAAAACAATCAGAGGTTGAATCTCCTGATGATCATATCCAAGAGTCATTTTCATTAGCTGCAATTGTGTCGCTTGTGTAGCCACGACGCTTCTGTTTCATCATAAATTGCAGAGTGGGGTTTAGTATTTTTTTGACTTTTACCGGATTTAAATGCTTTGTTTGTAAATGACCGAGGTTTCCAGAAAGATAAAGCGACTACTATGCCGATGGAAATTGTTGTGAACGAATTATCGATTTCAAAATCCACAAAACTGGACGTTTTATTCAGAGGTAAGAACCGAACCCACTATTTAGGATTGCCCTCATGTCGAGGAGGAGATAGAGAACTGAATTGAAATATTAGTTATTCAGGGCCATTTTCCCGTAGAGAGCTTACAGTTCGTAATTCAAAAAAAGTGAGGTGTATCATTATTTAATTTATTAAACAATAAACAAAAAGTACTTCCATGTCCAATAATCTAACGTGGCCGGTGGCGCCATGTGGTTAGTTTGTTTTTTTTCCCTCCATTTGATGGCGTCATTGGATCCACCTTCCTTAGGAGATGCCCAATGCCTGGCCGGCATCAAGAGGATACAACTATTCTGCCACGGGGGACACTGTCGTTACCTGGAGACAAGTTCTGAAATGCTTGAACTAGTCAGGATCAAGGAGATAGTTTTTTTGACTACCCTTGGTCTTTGGAATAATTTTAATTTAATCTCTCCTTGGTGTCAACAAAAATATACCACAGCTTCCTTCACTTCGTTTGTCAGGAATTAATTTTCAATGCTGATCAAACATAAACTTGACAAGCGTTATGACAACGAAGACCTCAAATATGTTTGTATCTGTTTTAACTTTGAACGTTCACAACTAGCAATTGAGTAGCCAACTGTGAGTAATAAACGATGTGAAATGCACATTGCTGGAAAAACATTCCAGTCTAGCTCAACTTGAAGCAAGAAAATCCTTCGCATTTTTTCCTTTGCAGTCCTGTTTCCACTTGGGAAAAGACAGTCAACAATTTCTTCGTTGAGAGAAGATGAATTTTCGTCAGTCTCAAAATGGTTAGCAAAATCTGAGTGTCGTTTCAAGGTTTTCAAATGTTCCTTGTTTTCAACATGATAAGTCTTCGTCTTTAGCACTCTCTCCAAGCATCATTTTCTTTCGCCTGACTCATGCCAAAGGTACATTCCACTTCTGACAGTATTCTGATGCCGATCAGACTCCACTCTTAATGATGTCTTCAGATTTGGACACTGGAATTCTTGAGTTGTCTAGGGAATCGAATTTCTGCACGAACAGGAGATCCCCATGAGCACTGTTGGTTATTTGAGCGAATCTCGCCGTCCTAAGATGGAATAGCCACGTGTCTGGGGGCCACTGTATGACCAGCTATTTGTTTTAAAACTAGCAAAATAATTCTAAGTGCTTTAACAAATCGATAGGTCGTGATTAGACGCACCATCAAAGCAAATAAACTTGAAAATATCGTTGATTGTTCGTTATGAGCAGTGAGGCAGCTTTTGTGTGTTCGTTTATAAATTTGATCGACTATGTTCGCGAGTCAGGGATCGTGTCGGACTTTATGATTTGGCTGGATTATAAAATAGCTGAGTATGATGTCTATGGCGTTATTTCTGAGAATTGTTAGTAATCTGTTATATTTTGTAGTTTATGAGGAACTTCCTTCTTGGCTATCGACCCACTTATCTGCTTTCCTTTCTAAGCAGATGAGCTTAATATTTTCAGAGAATATGTCAGCTCCTCTTATCGACGAGTCACAACTTACTCCCAAGAAAAGCAAAAGTTGTCTCCTTGTCTAATTTTAGCCCCAGCCAAGGTCCATCATGTCAACTCACCTGCTCCCGTAACGCCGACAAAAAGCTCTAGGAATTCGACTCCTGCTAAAACCCCGCGTGGGAAAAAGCACAATACCCCCATAAAGGTCCAACCGACAGAGGATGCTCATAAAGTCTCCGGTGCCAGTCATGTTTTATTTTCCAGAAATTGGAGTAACCAAAACCGAGACCCTTCATTATTGCACAATCTGCAGTTACCACAGCAAGTTCAGGTCCGATCTGATGAACCACATAAGGCGCCGCCATACAGGAGAAAAACCTTATGCTTGTCGATTTCTGTGTGGACAAGCTTTTTTTGATTCATCGACACGTGCAAAGCATGAGAATAGCACACACAAGGATTCAGTTTGATTAGTGTTCATAACTATCTTGATTTTGGTTAATTTTTTGTTCCAATTCAATATATTTTTAATAAAAAATTAAACAGTTAAAGAGCACTTAATTTATGGAGCTTGGATGATCACAATGGCTTCGAGATACACATCCAGTCTCACATGCATCCTTGGTCACATTTTGGGTCGCTTAGGCAATCTTAGGGACTAGACCTTCTGCTTTAGGGCAAAGGATTCCTTGACATCTCAACAGCCAATGTGACAAACAGGTCATCCTATTTCCTTTTCTTCTGATCATCTGCTTATTTATAAAAATGACCTGGGTGCGAGACTGAAGCGGCCAAATTCTTCGAGAGTATGTATCAACACATGTAGCGTCCCAACTAAGTTCCGACCATTATAAAAGGGGACCTAAAAATAATAAGGAACAATAAAATCACGAAAAATATCGTATTCCTAAGCCTTTTACCCAGCCACAAGTATTTTGAAGCAAACGAACTGCAAAGAAATATTTTGGTTAATTATGCCGCTTATCTTTCAAGGTTGATTTTTAAATATATGTTGCAGTGGTTTTCTTTGATGTTCAATTACTCAAGATAATGAAAGTCATTATCATAAATTAATCAATAAAGAAAAATTGGTTATTAATGCCTGATCAAAGTAATTCGTAATCGAAATAGCGTTGCCTCTCACGATTGGGACAGGGATCAGCTGGAGAAACCACTGGATCTCACGTTGTAGTGGTTTTTGATTCTGGCCAGACGTCTTAGCTTCTCGAAGACGGAGCGATTCTTCCACTTATCTCAACCATGACGGCACGGAACGTGAACATGTCTATCGACACTACTTTTTTCCTTGGCCTTATCAGCTTTTTTCCGTGGCATAAAGCTTGCCTACTGTACTGAGAACACAGAATGGGTTAAGAGTTACTCTCATGATCGAATGACAAATGTTACGGGAGAGCAATTGCTTCAGAGTTCACTTTTCCGTGTTCCTGTAGGATAATGGAAATTATGTGGGTAATAAGTGATTGTGAATTAGAGCGTGTTCCCTCCTACGATTTGTATGGAAACGTGGTTAATTAGCCATCCTTCTTCTCGTTTGTCTCTTCCTTTTTTCTCAACGATCCGTGGAATGCGACGGTTTGAGCATGAATCGATTTGGCGTGAATAATTATCGTTTCCTTCAATTAAGTTGCAAGCGATTTTGACAGATTCTTCCAATTGGGGGCATTTCAGTTTATCAACTTTGTTTTAACTTGAAAGGTTTGATGACTTACATCTCAGAGAACACTAACCTGATAAGAAATAACGTGAAGTCTCCGATGTCCGTAGAGTCCTTTGAGCTCCGATGGGCGACAATGACCGCTTCCTGTTTTCGTATTAATTTCTTATATCAAAGGAATCTGGGAATGGCAGTTTGTGTTCGTTTCGTAGTCACTAACAAACAACTACTTGAAATTTTTTTGGTGAGGAGTGAGGTTGGATCTAGTGGCTACAATTTTATGCAGTTTCCTTCAAGAGCAGGTGATCCTTGACTTATCTCTTCAATGTAATGGCTGGCCTTCTTGATTGAACGCATTGTCTGATGCCATGGATCTGACTGTCATGGGGTCGAATCCTAAAGATAAACTTTTCAGCGAAGGTAAATTCCCGTCAACTAGATCCACCCGTGAGGTGACGATTTCTTCAGGTACGACTTACCTACCTGAGGTAGTTACATGCATACACCTGCACCTGTGCCGCCAATTTGGAATAAAAACGAAAAAATTGAAGACTCAGTACAAACAGTGATTGTCAACGAATTTTGTAGAAATATGCGTAGATATGGCCATTGCCACTGATTCTAAAGTTGATAACTGTAAACTGGACATATTTGTATTCAAGAATATACAATAACTTTAATACAAGTGGGAATTACATCCCAACAATCGATAAAGCATGTCGAAGAGGCACACAAGTATGATCTCTTAGCAAGCGAACTCGGATTAATACAAAAGACAAAATTGTACGTAGTCCCAGTAGTTTTTACTTGGGACGAGATCGTCAGCAAATACCATTTAGAAACATTGGATCTAGATTGTCATGTGAAAGCCTATGTACAGACTGCCACAATTAATTAAAAAACAGAGTATTTATTGGATACAAAGAAATGGGAATTGAGAACGACGATGAGAAGGAGGTTGAGTAACCACCTACTGTGGGAAGTAGAGCGATTTGGGCACCAAGTTTATTGATTTGTTGTAGCATTTCCAAGAGAAGGAGGATTTTTACTGAGACAGGTAGATCACTTGACGCCACTCTAGTAGGAAAGGAAAGAGAAGGAACAAACAAAACGAACTGAAAACTCGAAACAATTAGCCACATAGTACCACATGGCGGCACGCCTCCCGCCCAATCAGTAGCTGTGCTGGATCAAAAATCCAGCACCGAGAAAAGTTGAGGAGCTTCTTCCGAATTGTCGGAATCATTTAATTAATTTTTTTAATTAACTTTTGGTGTTTTCGGGTTTTAATAATATCAAGAAATTTACAAAAAAAACTCCATACCAAGATGAAGCCCTGCGTGGATTACCAGAATCGGAGAAGCTTGTCAAAGGAGATTCATGAAAGTGGAAGGAAGAAAATGATAAAATGGATGGTAGGAGTCCAACTTTCTGAAAGTCTTGAGGAAAATTAAGAACGAAGGGAGAAATTATTTTGTTAGAAAATCAGACTACGCAAAAGAAGATATTTTCTCCAATTACGCTCAAGATAATTTTCGAGAGAATATCCCAGCACGTGGAATCAAACAATTTGGTTTCCACCATATCAGTCATGTGGGCAGTCTGGATTTTGTCACTTAAATGTCGTCTACTCCGACATAAACAACACAGTGTGTGGCACCAGTCCTTTCTGAAACAAATCCGGTCGTGTGTAGTCATAAAATGTTTATGGATTGTTGAAGGATTTTTTGACTGATTGGAATTATTATGAGAATAGGGATCCCTCAGTTTTTGTCCTGAACCCCCTTTTTTATTTATTATATGCGACTTGCTACAAACTTCGAAAGTATTAGGACATTTCTCTACACAAATTCTAGAATAAAGTTCTTCCTTATAATGTTGAAAGGGTTTTGATGTTTAACTTGATGAGGACATGTCCATGAGTATTTTTCGAAATACAGCTTTTTAAGATTCGTGCAAATAGCTGCGGCTTATTAACCGAACCGTACTCCGACTTGAGAAGGACTAGAGAATGTGCAGCCAGGGAAACAGATTTCTTCAGGCGATCCTAACTATTCATCCCCGCCGACATAATTACTCGATGTTGCTTTTCAGATACTAATAAAATCAACTTGGGGAGTCTCCTGATTTTGGCGGACGTCTTTTGAGTGTAACCAGACATCTCAGGTTCTTGAGAAAAGACTGTTATCGCCCCAGTTGTCTCGATAGCAATCGATTACTTAAAAGTCAAATCCAACAATTTGGTGTCCTCAATCACTAAAACCAGAATTATTAGAAACTGATCAAAACAAGTTTAAGCGACATTTTAATAAAAATAATAAAGAATATGTTAATTTATTGATTTCTTTCCTCTTCCCCCGATTCAGCGTCTGCAGATATTTCTCTCTCTAACGAATCATCCGCAGCGAAAAGTAACGCAAACATCATTTTACACTTTTCGTTTATTCTCAACGCGTCAAAAAATATTTCGTTGACCATTAGAAGAATCTTCTTTTTTTCAAGCTCCTCCTCTGTGTACATATATTCGTCCACATAATCCACATCACCATTTTGACTGTTGCCTGAATCGCTCATCAAATTTTTGCCGTAAATTCTATTTTATAGTCACATTTTACTTCCTTCCACGATATATTGGTTTTATGAAGGTACTCTATTTACTTCCTAATCAACATTATTAGCAGAGAATAATCTCCCTAAGTTCTGCTGGTGATTCTAAAAGTCTTTTAATTACTGAAAGGTCAATTCTCACCTATAGGCAAGTTGTCTCCAAATTCGCTTGTGAAAACTAGGGATAACTCGCCTCCTGTGAAAAATATGAATTTTAAATCCAAATATTATAACAAATTCTTTCACCACGTCAACGCAAATCGTCGTATGTGTGCCCGTTCCGGAATTTGCTCCCATACTCCACGTAGACCAATATGAAGTGTGGAAAGATTATATTTATTACATGTTATTTCGTGATTTTTGTGTTATAACGATGTTTTCTAGACATTTAATTTATGAGATTTTTTTGACATTATTTTTTCCCGTAGGCGAGTTGTCCCTCACCGGAATGGTTGACTGGGAGAGATTCTTAGATATGACTGTGAGTTCAGCCTGTTCATGTGATTTTAAAAATAAACATAAAGTGATTCAACTTTAAATCAAACCACGTGCTAGCAGGACCATCCTTCGAATGGGCATGTTAGGTGAGGACTTTAGGTTTCACTTAAATTTTCAAAATATTTAATCTTTGTAGTTTCCCCTCAATATGTGCTGACTACTGTCATGATCTGGGAGTTCGTCCTATTTGTCAGAGTTGGTACCCTTTGAGAATACCAGGTTACTTTGTTTGAAATTCTGTCAATTCCTTGTGGGTTCTGCTGACTTAATGGCAACTGCTTAAGGTTTTCGTATCTGCAACAACTTCGAAAGATATTAAATGGGACATCATCTTTTGGTGGAAGAGAAGTTCTGGATCTCTGTGTGTGACCAGCAGGACTGGTTGTAAAAGCGGAGATCTAAACTGATTATTTTATTTATTTATTTAACTAATTATTTTGATAAAAATAATATTTTACTTTAATGGTTTTTTTTAATATATATACTTTTTTACATTCCCAAATTGGCCAAAAATAGTTCAGGAACAATTTTGGACCAATTTAAGGGACTTTGCTGTATTTTTCTTGATAGAATCTTCCAAACTAATTATATTTAAATTATAATAAAAAATAATAAAAATAAATAAATTAAATATATTCAAAAACAAACTAAGATAGGTGTATCATGCCCGAGACCATTGCAATAGTAAACATGGAAGATTACAACTGGGAGCACATCAAGGATAAAATGGAAAAGGTAGTCATCATATTCAATCAAAGAGAGTTCCATTCATAATACGAAATGCGGACATTGGAAATTGCAAAAATTTATGGAAACCAGAATATTTGATCGAAAAAATAGGTCAGAAGAGTGCAGTAGCTCACGTGTCTGATTTCAAAAACTTGGACTTCTTGGAGAAAAACTTTGAATATAAAACCATGAGCCTTTCCCAACTAATTTCCGAGGCATCTGATAATCATGCAAAGGTAAATTTACGATTAATGATGAATCGGTATTATATGCGTGCACTGGGTACTGATACGAGAAAGATTCGTGCAAATTTTGAGGATAATTTTCCACCCCTTGTTGAGGATTTTAAAATACCCCCCGTTATAGTTCGGGAAAATATATTTTCGACCGTGTTTCGCTTGGCATCTGCAAACGTACAACTATGGACGCACTACGATGTAAATTTAAATTTCAAATTTTTTTATTTTATTAAATAATATTAAAATGACTGTAATTTAGATTATGGATAATATTTTGGTTCAAATTGTCGGCCGAAAAAGAGTCGTTTTGTTTAGCCCGTCGGATGTCCCTTACTTGCATCTTATTGGTATGTTATCCCTCACTAGGCAGGTGATAAGTCTGCTGTGACTGATATAGACAACCCTGACCTTCAAAAATACCCAAATTTTGCGGGGGTTACTCGGATCGAGGGAATCATGGAGCCAGGAGACATGATTTTTCTTCCTGGTTGGGATTTTGACTCATTTAAGCTCTTTGGTTTCATAATATGCTGTCTTTGGAGTTCTCAGTTGCCTTAAATATATTTTGGATGCATATGCCCTCCTCTTTTTATGACTCGGGGATGTCTACGGCAATAAAGATCCGGTCGATGTCAAAAGAGCCTATCAGTCTATTGACAGAGCCATGAACTTGCTTGGGGGGCTTCCTAGGGAGTATGCAGACTTTTTCATGAGGAGGGCTGTCTCGAGAATACAGGAGAAAATTGAGCGACTTTAATTTTCATGTGAACTTTACTTTTATGATTTTTTGGTTGAAACGGTCTGTTGATTCATTTTAGTTAATTATGATTAAGCTCTCGTGAGTGAGCGCATTTTCTCTTAAGGAGATGCGCTCAATCAGCTATTTTTCTTCGGCGGAGCAACAGCACAGGACATATCGAATTAGAAGACAACTATCAAGGACTTCCTCACCTTCGATGTCCCTAATTTTACCGATGTTTTTATGTACAAATAACATGCTTTATTGGAATGGTCTAGTGACTAGTCTTGTTGAACTGAAAATTTGGTAGTTGCTATGGTTGATCGATCTCTCAGGCACTAAGGAGACAGGAAAGTTGTGCCCTCTGTTTGAGATTGAGTACATCTAACGAGGACGGATTTAGACTTAAGAATTAGGTATACTCAAGCGTTTCCAGGTGTGGGTCATGTAGGTTGACCACAAGGACGTCCTTAAAGGAAGCTATAAATTATTTACGAAAGTCTTCACATTAACTGATCGATGTGACGCGTATAAAAGTTGTATCCTAATGCCAAGACTTCCGAAGCGGACTGGTAGAGTTGAATGATATAGTTGATTAAGTTCCTGTTAATAATAGATTAGGTCGCTATGATGAGATCCAAGGGAAGAGTTATTTGATCCACACCCCAGATTATATAGTTTGTTAGACGCTCCCAGTTTTTTGAGATTTTTTAGATCTGCAGCGTTTTTCGTAGTTATTAACATATTCTTCAAGTCGTTGTTCAGCATGGTCTCCTCTCCACCGTTATTCGTGGTCCTTGATATGCATCAGAGCAATGAAAGCTCGACTCCATTACTCCGTTGCACCCTCAAAATGTGTGATTAGCTGCATCTAGTAATCCTCCATGCATATAAAAAAAGCTGACCACAACTTCCAGTAATCATGAAATGCTTTACTTAGTGGTTGGAATGTCATACTAAAAAATGGTCCTGAGTTCGATCCCCCACTAGCAAAAGTTTCTCTTTCCTCTATTCCTTATTTTCTCTCGTTCTACTAGAGTAACGTTA
This sequence comes from Dicyema japonicum, assembly GCA_011109175.1. Taxonomy (NCBI): domain Eukaryota; kingdom Metazoa; phylum Dicyemida; class Rhombozoa; family Dicyemidae; genus Dicyema; species Dicyema japonicum. The sequence goes on from RDEW01000004.1 coordinate 883,491, forward strand.
GTTGAGCTACCTGTCTCAGTTAATCCCTAGTGGCATGAAACTCTCCTCGTTCCATTAAAGGGTTTCCTACAACTGCATGATCTGGATGTTTTCTTCTATTCCCGCTGGTTTTGGGTGTATTTTAGTGTGATATTGGAGTATTTCTGTCGAAGAACTGGATATATTTAATTAGTCAAGTATTCACTTTTTTCTCAGTGTATCCTGGGTTAATAAATACAAAAAAAGTGGGAGGGGGTTATCGAGATAATTAGTACAGTAGAACTACTTCAGTACAACCTACAGTAGTGACCAATAGTCAAATCGGTCATAGGCAGCAGTAAAATCGTCAAAATGATGTGTTAGGAAGATTTATGTTAATAAATTAGTACTAGCAGGTATTTTCAATCTACTCCTGATTTTCCTGAACATCCTCATTTGCCCCATTATTTTCCACTTCTTCGTTCTCATTTATCATTTCTTGCTCATTCTCGTCCCCCATCTCTTGATAGTCTTCAGTTGCCGCTTCATCTAACTTTTCCCAATTCTTCGTCATTCTCATTGCCCAACAGGGAAGTCTCCTTATCCAATTCTAGTTCTAGTTCATCCCCTTTTGTTAGCTCCTGTTGGTCTTCATCATCGTCTATCTTAGTGTCCTGTGTTTCTTCGTTCACTTCAGCCTGGTCTTTCATTTCACCTGTATCTGGGACTTTGACCTCCTCGGACTCTTCAATTTCGGGTTGTACAGGGTTTTCTGCCTCAGGCACGGGCTGAGTAGTCTGGGGTTCTGGGGGAAGATCTTTCATTTCACTTTGGGAGTAATTCTCAATAGTCTGAGCTCGCCATTTTGAAATTACATTGACTTCCTCTTCTTCATTTTGTTCTTCGTCCGGCTAAGATAATTATTCAACAGTAACCAAAAACTCGTACATTCCGTGCTGTACACACCCGACGTCGAAAATATATCTTCCTGTTCCTTGTGGCTAACAATGAGGTATAAATTGACTTTATTGTTGCTGAATTTCCCGCTGAATTTATGGTTTGAGTGGACGATTTCCCCGTAACCACTCCGTTTCCCATCCTTCCACATCCCTACATATTTCGATCCCCCGTTTGCATATGTATAGACTCCTCGGCCATGTCTTTTATTGGCGTACCATTCTCCCTCATAGAGGTCTCCATTCACGTAGCAGTACTTCCCTATTCCAAACCTTTGGTCGTTCGCCCACTTTCCTAAAATATGGGGGATAATCGAAACCGTCGTAATACGACCCATCGGGGTAGTAAAAAATCCCCTCTCCGTGCTTTTGGTTAGCCAAATATTGTCCGTCGTATCGGGCCCCGTTCTTAAACCCAAATTAGTCGCCTTAAAAACTTGTAAACTCCACGTCCGTGGCGTTTCCCATATTCGTACTGTCCCTCATACGTGTCTCCGTTCGGCAAAATCGCCTTTCCGAAGCCGTGTCTTTCCTCATTCTCATTTCTTTCTCCTTCATATAACTAAATTTTATAAAAGCTCCTTACTCCCAAAGTTGGGCCCTGTTCTTCCTCCTCTCCTTCCGAATCGCTAAATGACATTCTTTATTGTTCCTTGGAAACAAATTATTTTTTTAATAATTAAAATATATAATAGATTTTAAAATAAATTTTGTAATCCTGGAGGATTGGTCCACGTGCTGCCTCTGAATATGCGACTATGTATATTCCAACAAAATCCTGGTACACGGTAAATTCATCATTCCATCGGAGTCCGCAAGGAGACCCGTTGGGGCCTGCTCTGTTCAGCATTGGAATCGGCCGTATAACAAGATGTGTTTCTACGCCGTTAAACGTGTGGTGGGGGACAACCAATAATACCTAATAAGACTAATACCCCAATTCGAGGACCTAGGTCTAATGTTCAACTCGGCAAGTGCGAGATTAGTCATTTCGGATTCCCGTTTCCTGAATGGAAGTCGATCATATTATCGTTCCATGAACTGATTCATATGGCTACAGAGGCAGAGACCCCAGTCATACTCGGATGTTTCCGCTTATCTTCAATATGACGCATCCTTGTTTGCCGCATGCATAAATGATGTATCGCACAAAAACGGTTCAGTCACAGAGCAGAAATCTGTTCATCCATTGACGTTTCGTCTTCCATGGCTCCCGATTAGTGTTTCACTTTAATGCCTTCATCACGCTTTCAAGTCTCCAGGAATATGAATGGTAGTGGATAAAGTACAAAATTGATGTCAACGTTATGTAAAATAAATTGACCTTTTATAGGTATTTTGAGGTAAGGTATACATATTTATAGTAAGTTGACAGTAGTGATTATGAAAAGAAATATAAATGTTATTACCGATAGGTTCTTTTGTGCTTATGTTTTCGAGATATGTCGAGTGACGAAAGTCACCACTTCAACCAAAATATCTATATTTTTATGTAAAAGATTGAAAGACTGGAACATTGAAGAATCCCGAGGCACTAAAGTAAAATATAATGGTACAAGTCGTTATTCATTAAAATTATTGAGAGCGGCCAACCTACCAAGCAGCCCCCTCTACGACTTCTTTTATAAAATACTTCAAAAACCACCCGAAGTACAAAAAGACTCTGAACCCATTATCTGTCTGGGATCAATTAGATGGAACATTCTCCTTTAACACAGTGGCCTGGGATAATAAGAGTTCATATAATAGCTCAAGAATTATTGCGATATGTCGGCAGTGAGCAAAGTTACATCCAGCTATTAAATATGACAAAACGGCACAACATCAGACTTATTGAAACAATTTGACAGACATTAGAGAAATATGGAAAATTAAGTCACTTTATAAGAATATCGCACTCAACAAAAAATACACTTGCAGGTGGCTAATAATCATTGAAAACGTAATCGACGATGTCGTCCCAGCACATTGGGGACGATAACCCGCAAATCAGAATGTTCTCCGTCCTTATAAAACTCATAATGAATCTCCTCTAACACGCCGGCCAACGAAGGTAAATAATTTTTGCTATTAGCTGACTCATCGTAAGGAGGGTTGCCTTCTCCTTTGAAGTAAACGAAGGGTTTGACCCTAATAACACTCGGAGAGAACTCCCACGTGTCAACTCTGTCATCCACAACACAAATCATCTCCCATCCACATGGAAATAATTTACTTTAATAAATAAATATGAATACTCAAAAATCCCTTTTTTGCTTTCCAGTAAAAACTCGTCCCTTGAAAGAATTCGTTTCTCAAACAGCCGTCCTTCAGGATCTAAAATCTTGCAGACAGAGTTGACGTAATTTCGATCTCCCATCGAACACACGTGGAGTTCGTAGTTCGAAGAAAGTTTGTTCAGGAATTCGATAGCATGAGGGCGGAGTTTTACGTAATAAGTCGGCATACGTGAAAATTTGATGATTTCGATGTCCTGTGAGGTTTCTGTGGTCATCCCATGTGTTGACGAAGAGGAATGGACAAGTGTGTGGTCCAAGTCCAGCACTAAAATGAGTTTTTGGGAGTTGAGAAGTCGACTTCTGTCAGCATCTCTGAGTGAGTGTGCCTCCTAAGAAGGAAAAAACAACCAACCTGCTTTGTCATCCTTAATTCTGGTCTTTGGTAGACGTAGGGCACCGTGTCTTGCTGATTCAAACGACTGAAATCTCATTAAAATTCATACAAATCAATTTCGCGTCCGCACAGCGCACAGAGAGTCCCTAAAGTGACACTGTGATCACACTCTTGTACATTCATATACAATTCAGATAATTAATAATGATTAATTTAAAATATTTTTTAATTAAAACAATTTTTAAAATTAAAATAAACCCCGATTTTTCGACGAATTCTTCAAAGATTAGAAAATACGACAGTCTCTCCACCAGATTCCACGTAGAACTCATTGTTGTCGAGCGGAGTCTTTGGGCGTGAGACGGTATCTTTTCTAAGATCGCCTGCGTCAATTGATATCGAAAGTGAGTAATGATCGTCGTGAAACCGAATGGCCGTTCCAAAATATTTCTCTGTTACTCGTCGAGGGAAACGCCACTCCATTCTTAAAGCTGTATCATTTTGATTATTTTGTTACGTAATAATTTGTTTTGGGTCTTAAAAATTGTGAAAAAATTATTCCACGTGGTTTCATCATAGTTTCCAAGATTAATAATCTGTTCAAAAAACACTGTTCCTCAACATCGTGTTCCTCGATTGACAATTATTGTAATCAGATTATGACCAGATTGATGACGTCACAATGACCCTAAAAAGTGACATCAGAACCATCAATGTAGCTACTCGAATCAAAGGATATGTAAAAACAACAATGAAACAAATCTTCTTGTTGCTGGCTGAATGGACGCAATTTAAACATGAGGATCATCCTATACGAGAGATTTATTAGAGTAAGAATAAGTAAATGAAAATGAATCATGAACGAATATGATTAAGCCACCCCAGCTGCGGCAGAAGAGTAGCTCATGAAATGCTAATCTTGGACTTTGATGTAAGCGTCTTGGATTAAAGCACTGTCCAATGAATAGTTTCACAAGGGGTTGGATGGATCAATACACTTCATTTAAAGTCCACACCTGAACAAAGAAATCTGGGAACGATAGCTTGGAGCCCGTCCAGTACCCACTACTAAGCAAACTATCTTGAGCCCATTGATAAAAGAGAAAGGCTGAGTTGTTGGCTAAAACGTAGGCATTTTGTGTATACAGTCGAGTATAATTGATTAAGCGCATTTCCATACAAATCATGAGAGAATGGGCCGAGAACTAATTTATAAAAATTTATGATAAAAAACTTGAAAACAGACATAATATACAATAATAAATATTTAAGGCAATACATTTTCAATATCGCTATCGGAAGCCTACAATAACCACCAATCCAACCAATTCCGTTAAATCAGGGAGTGCATCAATATCAGAAAATATATTAGTAAAATTACCCACATCGACGGCCATAACAGCCTTCCTAGCCTCTTATTATTAGGATCCAACCTACAATAACCCACAATCTTTACAAAAGAGACAAATTTAAATGTTCCATGGCATCCCTGTAATTCTTCAGTTTGAGCAGAATAAGTCCATATTTATAATGGAGTGTACTTGTACTATACTTAACCAGAGTCCCTTGAATCATCTCCTGGGCACGGATTAGGAGACCACTCCGTTTGTAAATGTCTATGAGTGTGTACACAATCTCCAGACAGTCAGGATAGTTCTTGTTTACTCCCTCTAAAAACACTCTGGCCTTGTCCATGCAGGTGGAGTCGGTAGAAATTGTTGTGGCATATATCTAAAGTTATTTTAATCTCACTATAGCAAATTTGGGGTTAGATGATATGTTCTTCTTTACGTTCTGGGCTAACATGAGGGCACTCTTGTTATCCATGACAGCCATTAAGCAGTCCATCAATCCCCTCACCACCTCATAACGGTACGGAGCCCTCTGGTAAACACGGGAGAACTCCAAAGACGCTTGCTTCCGTCGTTTTCCGTTAAAAAAAGAAAATGCCTTAAGGAGAGATGCCTCAATGTTCCACTCATTTGTTGAGAGAATCTAGAATTACCCCATTCTCTTACTTTCTGTGCAAATGCTAAACTACGGGGAAATTTTCCCAAAGCGAGGGTGTAGAAACCTACGGCTATTACAGATTCCATGCTTTCGGGACTTATTTCGTTCAACCGTAGCATTAAACTGGCTATAAATTCACCATACTTTGACAAATCTTCCAGTTTGTTACAAAAATAGAGAAGGGACGAATATACTTCAAGTCCACGAACGTGTTTACTGTATAGTGAGGTAATAAAGTTATATTGAGTAAGAGCAGCCTCATTGTTGCCAGAAAAATACTCACACTCAGCCAACGAGACGGCAATATCCACATTATTCCTAAAGGATGCCTATAATGGACACACATGAGTACATCTAAGCCCATTTGTCTGAAAATGTCGACAGCATTAAGGTAGTATCCTGTATATTTTAGATTTTCCGCTTTTAGGTACAAAGAGAGCCTAAATAAGCATTTGGCAAACCAGTCCACGTTATTTGGGAGAGGAAAACTATCTAAAACATGGGGTACATAGTCGGATGTCTTTGCTCCCAAAGATGCCAATTTGACTAGAGTATCCAGTGCCAAAGGGAACTCTCTCATGACTTCTTTGTAGTACATTTGTGCAGTTCTCTCTTGACCTGCTTGTTCGTATAGTTTCCCCAGAGCTACGCTGATTTTGGGAGACCTGTTCTTGGCGGCCACTGACTCGAGCTAGTGATAACATGAATATCCTACAATCTTTCGGGCATCAACAATGTTGTTTAGGGCAATGTGGCATTTATACAATTTGTAGGCAATGGTGGCATCGTCCAGTTTTATCTGCAATAAGAATGAGTAGTACTGGAATAGCTGACTTGTTGGTGATCTTTAAAAGACGTCGAATGTGGATTGCACGACCATATCCTTCCTAGGAGTAATTGTCACCATCTACAATTGCCGACGCGTATTCTTCGCTATGGAAGAAACAGTCTGCTTGTAAAGAAATGACACGTGCAATGTTTAAATCACCTGTTTCATTTCGACTCAACCATAAATTACACTGGAATATTTAAAAGCTATTTACTAGTCGTCGGGCATCTTCTATTAGGTTTGCTTCGAAAATTTTTTCAATCTGGTCAATCAACTGCTCAGAAGTCATATTCAATGTAAGTGTCAAAATCCACAAGAGTAGTTTATTTTATTTATTTATTTTTTATTTAAATAAATATTAGTTTAGAAGATTAATTTAAGGGTGTTAAATTAACCTCATTATAACATATATGGATTGTTGTGCGAAAATCGATTTAATACATTTATTTATTTAATTTTTTAATAACCCCGGGAACACCGAGAAAGAAAGACAAAAGAGTCAGACAGTTAGGTGATCCCAGTCTTCGCAATCACTTGTGCCATTCGACGTCTGTGATCCTCCATCGTCCCTACTACTTTCCGGAAGAGCCTTCTCTCGGTCTTGCAGAGGAATCCGAATTTTTATTCTTTTCTTGCCATGGGAAGGATCCGGCGAAGCGGATTTCCATCTTCCTCACAGAGGCGAAGAAATCCGGAGCCACTACTACGGATCTTAGTTCCATGAGTAGTGGGTCGACTGTTGATCCATTACGTGGGGAAAGCATACTGATTGTTTTCCGGTATATCGAGTTGATTCTTTGGACCAAAGACTCCGATAGCCCGAATCTCCATGCAACGGAGGCATACTCAATGGCAGGCGCGATTGTTTGTTGGTAGAGTGTAGAAACGGAAAAGTCCATGTTCCTCGTGGTCCTCCGAACAAGGGCGCGTATAACGTTAACTTTCTGGAGGCCCCTGGTGATCATGTCTGTTGCGTGGGAGTTGAATTTGAGAAGGCTGTCGTACTTGACTCAAAGGACAGTGGGGGACCTTGTCACTGGAATCCTAGTGGGACCAATGAAAAGACTCGGTTCATCCTTGGAACGACGGTCCGACGTGAATGTGGAACAGATAGACTTGGTTGCAGAAATCGTTAGTCGATTGCCAACAATCCAATCGTGGAGAGTGTTCAATTTTGTCTGAGTTTTAAGGGATGCGACTTGCGTCGAGCGGTTCCGTATTGCAATGACTACATCGTCTGCGTAAAATAATAGCAGGGAATCTTCGTCTCCATCATTAGGTAGGTCGTGTAGGAATAGGTTGAATAGAATTGGTGAAAGTGGAGACCCCTGGGGTACCCCGTTCGGTAGTAATCGTGATCTAGATCTGAGATCACCACTGACTACTCTTCCACGTCTTCCAGACAAAAAGTTGGCCAGCCATAATTTCACATTCGGACGAATATTAATAGAAAATATTTTTCCAACCAGGATTTTCCTCGAAACAGTGTCAAAGGCTTTGTTGATGTCAATAGAAACCAAGATTGTGCGTTTGTGAGGCGGAGGATGGGTGTTAAAACCGTCGGCAATGAACTGCGATAAAGTTGCCAAGTATGTAGCGGTGGACCTACCGCGGAGGAAACCATGTTGAAATATAGGACGCGGAAGATACAGAATAATGACTGATAATACAAGTTTCTCCATAATTTTTGACAGTGTGCTGGTAACGAAAATAGGCCTGTAGGATGCAGGTTCTGTCTCTGGTTTCCCAGCCTTCAATATCGGTCTGATGATAGAATTCTTCCAAATCTTGGGAATAATATTATAGTTAATGGACAGATTGTATATATGCGTGAGGTAGCCAATTGCGTAGTGGCTTAGGTGTTTTAGGTGAATAGAAGATACTTTGTCAGGCCCGCACGCCCGTGAGCTCTTTAATCTGGTGATCACATCTAAGACTTGGTCATCTGTGAATAGTTCGTGGTAAGGTTCCTTCTTCGGTTTATGGGCACGCACCTTAATGTCCAGGTGTTTCGAGAATGGTTTGAAGCTAATTCCAGCGTAATGTTTCATAAGGGTGTTAGGATGTAGGTGGCATAAGTGTTCAGGAGAAGACTTTCCGGTTCCGTCTGCATCATCCAGCTCCGACTTGACTTGTTTAAGAGTTTTCCAGAAATGTCGGGATGTACTTTTCCTGTCGAGGTGGTTAACTAGATGCTGCCATCTCTTGTCCTTGTGTTCTTTTATGCTCTGACAGATCCTTTTATTCAGTTGTCTGAGGGCTGTCAAAGACTTCATGTCCAACAGATGGCATCTCTTCAGCCGGTCTCTTTGTTTTATAAGACTTATTGTATAAGAGCTGAGGGTAGGAATAAACTTCTTGTATGACGATATAGGAATAAAAATATGGTCAGCTTTCTGAATGGCAGCGCTGATAATTTCTGCGGCCTCGTCAATAGAGCGTATTGGGAGGATAATCTCCTGGCCAAGAATTTATCCACAAGGTTACTGAAACCAGACCAGTCAACCTTCGTATAATCCTTGAATCTTTTTGATTCCGCCGGCCGTCTCCTGTATCGTCGAAGACCTCTCAATTTTAGAAGGATTGGATTGTGGTCACTGGAGAAGCCGTAAAAGACGTTCCAGGAAATGAGTCCAGCCAGAGAAGGTGAGCATAGTGTTAAGTCGGGGATGTGCAGCTGTCAGTCATCCTTAATGGGGTCCTCGTATGTGAGTTAGGGTTGTTCAGTATAATCAGGTCAGGAAGATAATTTGCAATGAGTTCTCCTCGGTTATCAGAGGATTGGGAAGTGAGCCAAACTGGATGTCGTGCATTAAGATCCCCACATAACAGTAGATTTTTCAATGTTGAAATGCGTGATAAATCAGGGGTGTAAGATGACGGACACGATCCTTGTGGAGGAATATATAATTAGCCAAATGGATCCAAAAGGACGGGAATAACTCCATTTTGACAGTAATCTGCTCCAAAGTCTTGTCGGAGCCAAGAAGCTCTGAGGTTCGTTGAGTTGTATCCATAAAAGAATATCGTTCTTTATAATAGTAAGTAGTCCTCCTCCGCGTCCTCCCTGACGATCTTTACGGATCACTGTGTATCCGGGAAAAGAGGGTGTTGGTATGGAGGGAGATAGCTTGGACTCCTGTATTAAAGCGAGGTCAGCCTCATTTTCGCGGAGGAGTGCCCGGAGTTCAAAGATTTTCTTCCTGATCCCATTCGTATTCAGTTGTATAATTGTAAAACCTCTCCATGGACCAGGATTGGTTTCGACGTCCCCACATAGAAGAATCAAAAGTCTGGATAAATGGGGACCCAGACAGGGTCGAAGACACAGGAGATGAGAGGACCACCGGACGGTGGGGAGAAGCTGTTGGCTCTTTTCGTTCCATTTTGGAATGGGTGACACCGTTTCTGGTGAGCCACATGACACGACGCTAACATGAATTAAATCCACAATACATCATGTTCCGGAAGTCAGCAGTCACTATTTACTAAGAATAGAAAGATGGGAACGCAAACAATTGATGTCATGTTAAAATGGAGTACCTATACTACAAAAGAAATCTCAGAAGATACTGGGAGTAACTTTTGATACTTTTTTGCCTCTCAGCCCATATCAACCTGTGCAAAGAAGATCAATTTTGTAAAAGCCTTCCTTTAGAACTGTGGAGGAATTTATCCGCCAGGTGTCTGGACTCTCTACAAGCAGTATATCTAGACAACAATAGGATATGCATGTGCTCCGTTGGGATCCTACCTAGCGGCAACTAATAATTAAAGAGTGTATACATGTGCTTCATTGACTATCGAAAGCTTTTGATTCCGTTATACATGACAAGCTGTGGTCCGCTTAAAAGAATTTGGATTCGATGCCATCTGATATGCTTATCAAATCTCTTTATAAAGATCAAGAAGCTATTGTTAGAACAGTGTATGGAGATACCGAATAGTTCAAAATTGGTAAAGGAGTAAGACAAGGATGCTTATTATCTCCTATCCTATTCAATATTTATGCCGAAATGATCATGACTAAATTGGAAACTGTAACAAATAACGGGATTAAAATTGGAGGCAGGAAACATCAATAATTTGCGCTATGCTGACGATACAACCTTACTGGCTGAAACAGAGGATGGCCTCAGGGAGTTGATTCTAAGATTCAGAGAAGAGAGCGCCGTCTTTGGTTTATTGCTAAATATCAAGACCAAAATTAGGACTACTGCTAATAATGGAATAATGGAACTAAAAATTGGGAATGAGAAAATAGAGAGTTGCAATAATGTGTCTTTCTGGAATGTCTAGTTAATCGGAATGATGACGGAGGTGGGAAATCAAGAGGCGAATTGCCATGGGACGAGAAAACCTTCCAGAGAATGAATAGAAATTGGAAGAGCAAGATATTTGCTTAAGGACCAAATGCAGACTGGTTAATGCAATTGTGTTCCCGGTTTTTTCTATACGGTGCAGAATCATGGATACTGAAAAAAAACGGATTGACGAAAAATTGAAGCTTTTGAGCTGTGGTGCTGGAGGAGGTTACTTAGAATCCCTTGGACTTCCAAAATAACAAACATCGATGTACTCAAAGGGTAGAGACGGATATTTCGCTAAGGGAAAATCGTAAAACACAGATTGGCGTTCTTTGGGCATGTTGTCGCTCTGATTCACTGGAACGACCATTATGCTGAGAAATATTACTGGGAAGAGAAGACCTGGCCGACCAAGGACTCGATGGCTATCCACGGTGGAAGACGTCACGAGAATGCCTATATCAAGGCTACTCCAAATTGCAACGGATCGGGAGAGTGGAAAAAACTCGTTCATGAGATCTCCAAGGGTCGGACACGACTAAATTAGACAAACATAACATAACTGAAATTAATGTGAGAATTGAATCTCTTTCCTTCTACTATTCTTTCAAATCATAAACTCAGTTTTGATGACGACGTAAGAATTGCGTAAGATTTATCAGTTAATTGGTTTCGAAATTTGGTTTTGATCTATGTGAGTCTGCTGAAAAGAGCTTCACAAATATACGTTGATTAAAATATACAGACGCATTGTAACCAAATTTGGGTATTTTAAAATTGAAATTCAACTCCAAAATTCTAATAGTTGATTTTTAAATATTGTGGTGAGCTCTATATCCGACTGCATTTCATGAACTTATTTTAAATTCGTCTGGAGCGGTTGCAGGATCTATTCGACATTATATGACTTAAGACACAATATAATAAATTGACAAATCAGGCAATGTGCGTTGCCATCGTCTTCGAAACGAGAAATTTTTGCTCCCATTCGTGGTTAAATGCACGATTTTTCTGAATAAAAATTAAATTTTTATGTGGAATAAACTCAAACACATAGTAGAAGTTAGATCATAGCAAATGCAAAAAATACAAATATTGATACAATTCTTAAGAGGAAATGGGTTTTCAATCATGAAAGCTACTACCGGAAAATAATAGTTTTTGTTCATTATTATTTATTTAACACCCCAAAACCACGGTAAACCAAACTAATTATCACGTGACCCAGATGCATTTAAATAATGACTTCATCTCTGCCCAGTGTTCCCCCCGCGTGCCCGCGCATGATCGTACGACTAACTTAATTTACTGGGCTGCATTTCCGCATTCTGGAATCTAGTCTCATAAAGACCTCCAGAGGAGTCGTTCCGGTTCAGTGTTACATAAATATGTTTGTGCATCTTAATAAGTGTTTACAGAAATATGTTTTGCGTTTAATTTAGATTTATATTAAAAAAATTGTGATTTCTTTAATGGGTTAATTTAGAACCCCAGAGGTTTCGGCTGTGACAGAATTGAAGACAAACCGTCATTCTAAGGTCATGTAGTGTTTCTTTCATGGTTTCAGCTTTTTGCCTTGTTCAAAAGTGGCGAAATGGGACCCACCTGACTTGGGAAACGCCCAGATCCTGGAAGGAATCAAAAAATTTTTTTCTTCCCTACCCCAGTGAGGGGTTTCCCATAATGGCCGATACATGGAAAGGATGAATCCCACTCCGACCACGCAAACAGGACATTCCATATTAGACGTTAATTAACTCAACTCTTCCGGTATAACTGGGCTGCCTTAAATAGACTCTAGAGTCCCTAATTTATTTATTTAGAACCTGGGATCACCGAGTAATAAAAAACGTAAAAGTTAGGTAATCCCAGTACCCGTAAGAGCCCTCTCTGACCCCTGCAGAAGAATCCGCTGGAAAAGACTCCCTGATAACTCATTAAAAACATGTTTGGCTAGTTAACAAAAACTTGTATTAATTAACATATATAAAATCAAATATTATCAGAAATATATTTATGTATTCTAATAGTACGAAAATGATCATTAAGCAGATCAGACAACTGCATAAACTTTGATGAACGAGTAAAGTAATCATGATATCCAAAAATAGTGTGCCCTATTCTGTGATCGGTTATTCTGTCCTGAGGTTGATTGTATGTTCGGATTTTGAATGAACGTTCCTTGAGGACAAATAGGGATCTCTTTGTTCCTTAATTGTTGCACTCAGCTTTCCACGCTCCATATTTTCTAGCCTTGCTTTATCGTGAGAATAAACCTGTTTTTAAGAGCCACGAGGGCCTTTTTAATATTCGCGCCAAGGACTCTCTCCTCCTGGTTACTAATGGCAATGCCAGTCGGAGTGTGTATAATTCTCACAGCAGTCCTTGACTTATTGACATGCTGTCCCCGTGTCCAGAAGCTCTGAAAGTCTGGATTTCTAAATCACGGTCGTCCAAATTAATGTCCACCGTTGTGGAATCAGGCCTCACTCCAATAGCAACAGTGCTAGTGTGAACTCTCCCACTTTTCTCAGTTAATGGCACTCTTTGAACTCGATGAACTCCTCCCTCGTGCTCGAATATTGAGAAAGCCCTATCCCCAACCACTTTAGCGGATAACCACATACTATTTTCTGTTTCCAGTTGTTTGAAGGCCAAATTGTTGTCAACTGCTAATAATTGATACAAGGAAAAGAGTTCTTTAGCAAAAATATTCGACTCAGTTCCCCCAACCCCCGGGACTATTTCGAGGATCACAGAATCTTGGTTTGGAGCTATTCTTTCATAAATGAGCTGAAGTATCTAAATTATAACAAAAACTAACTGAATTTCTTAATTCTTCTATATTTCGGTTATTCAACTCAAGTTCACTTTGGGCAGCATCATGCATTTCATTTTCCTCCCCAGAAACTGAAATAATCCTAGAAGTAACCAATCAGACCATCCAGATCGCTTTTGTACTGAATCAGATCTCTGAGGGAACAGATTGAATGGAATAATCCTTGAAGATCCTGAATTTCATTTTCTTCCTTTGTGGTAACTTTCTCCATAACTTCCAACGATTTATAGCGATTGTACGAGTCTACGAGGTATTGGTTTATTAGAGAATCCTTTGGGAAAAGAATTGGTAGTAAGGATTGACAGAACAAACGAGTGGGTTGTAATTTTCTTATTATATAGAGATTCATTTCACACTTAAACAAAACATTATACAAAATTTAAATTCAAGTATTTTAATTTTAATTATATTTTCAGTTTATTAAAAATTAACAATTTTGGTCATTCGGTTTTAGAAAAACTCAACTAAACTAAGGCCAGTAGTGGTTAGGATGTCACGGCATTAATTCTCCGTTGTATGATTCCCCACTGGTTACTTGGCTATTTTTCTACCTTCCCACATTCCTTCTCTTCCTTAGTTTACTAGATTATCCGGAGTTAATTTATTTACCCCCGGTCCCTTCGAGTGAAAGAAACCGTCTGCTAACAAAACGCAAAGAGTGGAAACTCTCAGAGATCCTACAGGTATATTTGTTTCTGTGAGGAATTCGGTGGTGGACCCGGACAAGAGTTAATAGAATAAATAATTAGACTAAAACGATTCAATAATTCCCTTACTATTAACTTCTATTTATTAGCTAAGCAATCATTGACTCATTTAATTATCCCATACATGCAACTTCTGACAGATGGCCCTCCATGTTTTTTTATTTCCTGGGCAGGTGGGATTTGAGCCAGGATTTCCTAGTTCAAAACTTCAAGGTCAGTCACTCTGTCCATACTCACGAAAGAAGGAAGACAAGTGATTTCATCCATCATAAAGCGACTCATTCAACCCTGATTGTTAACTTGGAAACATAATGATAATACGAAGAGCCATATTAGCTATAGCTCCCCCAGACAGGACACAAACTTCATTTAAATAAAGAACAGTTATCATAACTAATCGACAAAGGAGAATCAAGGAATGCTCTTCATTTCTTTTTTTTGTTGGATGAGTCTTTTTATAGACGATCCGGTTCCGTAGTGAGATGTTCACTAATGACAGCGTCACTCGTCAAGCCGAAGTATCGTAGATGCTTGGAACCTTTAGCCGGAATGTACAGCAGCGAGATTCGACCTAGGGGCCATCAGATCTTATTGCCAGGTACACTGCGTCATATATTTCTATAGGAAATATTAGTTTATCTAAAAATACACGACAGCTTTGAAGTTGTTACTAGATAATCTGCAAAAATGCATCATTGGTTCTTTGATTTTCTGAATTTTATTTAGAAATTTTTTAAAATATAATTTGTAGTCGCTGTTGAGACGTTTAGTTCTTGGGCTTCGACGCTGGAATTTTTGAGTCGTCTAGGGAATCGGATTTCTGCATGTACAGGAGATCCTCGTAAGCGCTGCTGGTTACTCTGGCAAATCTCGCTCGCCATCCTGAGAGGGAATAGTTACGCAGTCAGGGGTGTTGTTTGACCATTTGTTCATTTTATTGTGTCATTAATAAACTATTTGCATTAAATTGTGCATATTCAAAAAGTTTCGAGTTTATTACAAGTGGCCTTAACTTTGAAAAGTATTATTCCCTAAATTTCACACTGATCGTCATTCACTAATTTCTAAGGAAATTATGTAAAGCAAATTATTAACATTTTTAATAGGAAATTATTAATGCAAATTATTAACACTCTTATGATAAGATGAACATGAAAATTCCAAAGATCGAGATAACTCCGACCTAACCCATCTTGGCCCAATGGTCCTACCTTGAGATACCCTAATTTCAGACGACACCAACAGAAAACACGTTTTTTCGAGAAGTGTTAAAATATATCAACGACATAATAATTCAATAAATTGCGTTGTTTATCATTGAAGCAGTTCAACGGGAAATTTCGTTTAAAGTTCAAGAAATGCGCTATCTACAATGACAGAAAGGGATTCACCTTATGATAACGTCAAGGTTTTTCAAGACGAAGGGGACGGGGGAGAAATGTCTTCTGAATTCACTATGGAAGGGATCGGACTCATAAAGGAGATTTTCATGGGAAATTCAATTTATGTATATTAATAAATATATTTCAAGACTCCACCGTCGATGATGTACTACGAAGGTACTGTTTATATGCAAAATAGGACTCCAACCGCAAAATATCTACAACCCAGTCTTCTTTAGTCCCTTTTTCCTCGAAAATTACCACGTACTTGTAAATTATTCATTAAGATGCACTCCCATCAGTATTATTCAGATAACTGCGTATTTCCTTACGAAGTGAACTATCCGTTTTTTTCCAATCAATTACTTGTGGGCAATCCGAATATAGGAAATTTCAAAGAAGACGGAAATATGTCTCCAAATAGATCTCACGAGTTGGATCTTTCGACTAATTACAGCAAACCCGAGAAACGGTACATAAAAAAGCCACTCAATGCCTTTATGATTTTTATAAGGGAAAATAGAACCGAGATCATGTCGAATTGTGACATCAAAGAGTCAACCTACATCAATCAGATTCTCGGCAGGAAGGTATTATTAATGATTACTTCAGTGGCGGTCGCTTGATCCTGAACAAAAAAAGAAATACTACGAGGTCTCACGCAAGGAAAAGGAGCTTCACTCACGAATGTACCCAAATTGGAGTGCACGTGAAAACTATGCACTTCACAGTAAGAAAAATCGACAGAAAAAGTCCTCCCAACCTTCAACCGAATGCCCAGCGGCCAAAAAGTGTAGAGCAAAGTACGGACTCAAAGAAATCCAAAAATGGTGCGACCAATGCCGGTGATAACATCCTTTCTATTTTAGAGCAAAAAGGAAATGTACCAGGGCAACCAGAGAGGAGGTTAAAAAAAGAGAAGCACAAAATGATTTTTTTCCATGATAATTCTCATGCTACGCTTAATTTGTCATGGCTTTGATGTTGCCTTTAATTTCAAGATATATAAAGAAAAATTTATTAGTAAGTGAAATATCCCCTTGGTTTTTTTATATTGCTAATCTCCTCCTGTCTTTTTTTCTCATCATCAATGACTCTTCTCCAGTATTCCCACTCATTTTTATCAATCGAGTCCAGTGGAGGGTCTTCTTCTGTATTTATGGTCCACAACCAGGATGGATACTCGTTGTCATCCTTAATATCAGGATCTGATCCTTCACTAAGTATGTTCACCCCACAGCAACGAGTTGACAATACTTGTGTGTTCTTTTCTACATATACTTTGACTTTCTTGGTCCCTGGACGGTTTTTTGAAGTTACTACAAACTAATGACTACAATTAGATTTACCACTGTAAAATACACGAAATAATCTAAGCCCACTAGACATAAAATAAATTTAAATTGTAAATTATATTAATTAACATTTAAATCATAAATATATTCATGACCATGCACTCCGGAGAAAGATCACGAATGAGCATTAATTGCTACCGTCCTTCCACTGTTTCTTTTTAATAGGTGCTGGTCTCCTATAAGTTAGTGAGGCCGGGGATACTTAATTAACTAACTAACTTACTCCCTTTTTAGAGGAGTTGACCAGAACTAATGGCAGTAGTTTTCTGCGTTACTAGAAAAAATAGGGAATCAATTTGGAGGAAAGTTATCCATGCAAAGGAATCACGATCAGCTTAAAGAAGGACACTGATTTCCTATGAAGAAATTTGAGAAAACACTTCCGAAAGACGGTGGGATTGCTAGGGATCTACTCGATGAGAGTCTGAAATTATTAAAAGTTAGGATTATTTAATTAGTTTTGTTTGACTTTTTCTTTCTCGGTATTTTTGTGGTTTCTTATTATAAGTATCAAAATAACCGGGTGGCTAGGTGTTGGGCAAAGTGGCTTAGGTTACGGGTTCGATTCTCGCTGCTGTTCACCTGGTGGAAGGTTCCACGCATCTACGATGCTAAAAGAGCTTGACTTTCGATGGTTGCTTCTCACAATTTTGGGCTTATATGGAATCAACCATTAAGACCCCAGAGGAAAATATGTGGATATATTCTTTCACGATAGATGTGAGTAATTTCTTTTTTTCCATTTCCCGTGATATATAGTATGTGAACCAAAATAATCTAATCCATCCTCGGAGTTGCCAGAGAGACTGCCTTCTCAGTGCAATCGTATATGCAGTCTGACTTCAATATACGTCCCCCTTGAGGAATACTAATAGCCTCTATTAAACTCCTTAACTCTTTTGTTAATACATTGTTATTGATTTTGTATTACTGATAACCCAAGATCACTTGTTCAGAGGGCATGTATGAAGCTGGGGGAGTCGTATTTCGTGGTGGGAAGCATGATTGGTAATCAATGATGACAGCGAGGGTTCTTTTTTTTATAAAATCATAGCGAACAAGTTGGTTAGTAAGTAACAATTTTTTAGATTTTGTTGCATTTCTTGCAGGTCTCTTCTCTTCCAATAAGTTTTGACATCTTTCTTGCAGTTTTTCCAAAAAACATGACCACAAACCAAAAAGACAATAACTCACATGGTTTTTGGAAATAAGGTTATAATATTAGGATACGTAAGGTCATATCAAGAGTTCATCTATGAACCTAAAAACACACTCTTTTGTAGATTGTAGTTTTTTATCCAGTCTCATAGAAAAAAAGCATTTACCTTTGACCTGAATAACCTCTTATAAAGTTTATAATAATTTGCAACAAAAAATGAAAATAATCCAGCTGAGATAATTGAGTGGTTGAAAGTTCGAGCAGGCTCCCCAGCTTTCAACGCTGAGCTTGAAAGTCTGGACTGTTAAGTAAAGCATTTCCATCGAGAGAAAGAGAAGACAGTTACCCCGTCCGGTCGCTTTCCATCTCCACGATCCATTCCTACCGGTTCCAGAGATTACGGGAATCCAGTCGCGGGGGCATTCCTTTGGAACCGGCCAACTTTTAAAATATTTTTTAAGTTCCTTCCCAAAAATTGTTGATTCTTTCAAATTAAAGAAAATATATGGACTGCATCATTTGAAAGACATATCTTGGAGATTCCCCTTTACAAATTGAATCTTTCTTGTGTTAAGGCGATGTTGAATTTAAAAAAGATTCTTTTACATTCAAACTCAAAATTCAGTATCAAAACTAGACATTTAGTATCAAAAATATTAAGAATTGCTAAGGTTTTTATCTCTAATCCCACACAGCTACCTACCAGGTCAAAGGTTTCAGTTTTGGTCTATGGGTTTTTCTGTTCCATAAAGGCGTCATTGGATTTACCTAACTCAGGAGACGCCTAATGTCAGGCCGGGATCAAAGAAAGATCCCTCTCTCTACACCGATGCAAAAATCTGATGGATACTTGGAAATAATGTGATGGTTGAAAAGATTCGTCTCAGAAGCCGGAAATCGTGTAAAGTGGCAATCAAAAATATGCAAAGGAAGAAGCGTTTTGATTCCATAGTAAACCGCCTCTGTAATCGTTACAAATTTGAGGAACTGGCTCGTAGTTGCACAATATTGTTCAGTCTAATTAATTGGACCAGATCACAACATCCAACCTATTGAAAATTTTTTAATTGAAATACAACGAAAACTATTAAAGGAGGCTGTTCTACCGAGCTGCCCTCTATTCAAATACTATCGAAATATCTACAATCATACAGAAATTGTGAGCCGATGAGAAGAGCTGTTCAGAATTTTTGACCCCGCCGGACTCGTCCTCACCTTTGTCGGTCTGGAGTCACTTAGTTAGATGAGAACTTTTATTTCTATCTCTTCGACCCAGTGATCCTGGGGGTAATAATAATAATAATATTAATTTGAAGTGAAAATGATAATAAATGGATTTGAGGAAAGTAGAATTCTAAATAGTAAACGCAGAGAACCGACAAAGTTGAAGAAAATTTTAAAATTACTAATTTCTCGGAAAATCTTCCACAGGACGAGTTATTCCACAAATTTGATAAACAGCATGCCACGATTATCAGTAGAAATGGAAAAAAGTAGTTAGTCTCAATAGATGAGAGAGAGCAAATGATCCTTTAGTATGGTGTCCTGGCGCTGAGGATCAGGTAGCTCAGATGAGGTCACTCTACTAGAATAAGGAAATGAAGGCACAGAAGAAACAGAGAAACCTTTTGCCAATTAGTCAGTTGAGGGAATCGAATCAAAGATAACTGTAATAAATACAACTACTTGGGTGAAACAGATTTAAAAAAAAACAATAAGAAATTCTAGAAAGTATTTTTAATAAAAAAATTTAAAATGAAATAAAATTCGTGCTTTGTGATGTCTGAATTTTCTAAGGGATGCTTTCATTGCTGTTATCTACTTTACTGCCAAAATCCATCACACAAAGGAAAGATTTATATTGGATACACAGTCGATCCTATTCGCAGACTCAAACAGCACAATAAAGGAGAGAATTTTGGTGGCGCCCACAAAACATCAGGTAAAGGGCCGTGGTAAATTTCATAATTATTTTAGGGACATGGTTTTGACTATTCATGGATTCCCCAACGAGATCGCCGGTCTCCGAGTGATAAAATTTGATTTTATTTCAGTTCGAGTGGGCTTGGCAAAATCCCAAACAATCTCGGACTTTAAAAAAACTTCCAGTCAAATCGAAACGGGAACCGGTTTTCAATTACCGGGTTAGAGTCGCCTCCTTTCTTCTTAACGAGTTTCCGTGGTGTCTTATGCCCTTGACTGTCCAGTGGCTTAATCACGACATGGCTCTCCTTGTGAATCCTCCACTTCACGTGCCCATTCTGTATGGACCTATTTGCTTGGAATCCACTCCCTTTGTCCAAAAGTGGAAGAATTGTTGTATTTGTGAGGGGGTAATTAATCATCACCGTGGATTGGTCTGTCCTCACTGTTCGGTTCAGTTTCACGTGCTGTGTCTTGCAAAAAAACTAGTAACTACGTCTCAGCTTATTCCGTTTGAAGGGAACTGTCCCACTTGTGCAAACACTATCTGCTGGCCTCTCCTTGTTAGAGAGTCTCGTGGGTGACCTTGCTTGTATTCTGTTTTATTAATTTATTTTATGATAATAAAAATGTTAATTTGCCAATATTTTTTGATTTACAAATTTTTTGAGGCAATGAACAAAAACTATGACTTGCTTTTCTCGACTCTCTTCTCATTTTTGCTATCAACGATCCGATGGCGCGTAAGAAGGTTAGAGAGATGTATCAAAACCCCTCGTTCTGATAGAACGGGGTCATGTGACCCACCTGACTCAGGTAAAGGATATTGAGATGTATCAAGAACCCCTCATACTAATAGAATTAGGTAAAGGATATTGAGATGTATCAAGAACCCCTCATTCTAATAGAATTGGGTACTGTATCCACCTGACACAAGTAAAGGATAGAGTAGATGTATCGAGAACCCCTCATTCTAATAGAATTGGGTCATGTATCCACCTGACTCAGGTAAAGGATAGCGAGAAGTTTTTAAGGTTTTGACTGCGATGAGGTTGATAATGAACTACCTTCCAAGGGTAACAAGTTTTATTATTAAAATTCAAAAAAATATTCTAGCCATCTAATTAATTAAGAACTTCCGGATTCTTCGACCAATCAATCAGCCTTTGCGATTCTCTTACTAGCATTTCCGCTTCTTCCCCCATTTTCTAGACCATCCAGCGCTTTATCAATGTCTTACCCCTTCCTTCCCGACTCGTAACCAATAAAAGAATTCCTCACCACTCCCCAGTTTTTATTGATCCCCATTGTTAGTTCATCGAAGCGTGCTTGTATTCTCTCCTGGTCTTTTTTAGCGCAATCGTTTAAATGTACGCTCGAGTGCTACCCGTAATTCTGATGATGTTCATGTATGACTTGAAAAACCTGGAGACAATCCCATCCCAGGTCAGAACAATAAGGAGTTATTTTCAGTTTGGCTTTGTATATGATCTCTAATTCGCTTTTGCAAGAAAATCATATTTATGAAGTTTTTCCACTTCAACAGCCTTAAGATTGTCCATTGATGTTACTCCAAATTCAACCAGCCATATTTGGTACATTTTCTTATCATACAAAAAAATGTCGGCATGTTATACTGGACTTTGAACTTCTTTGGAATAGTCGTATCAATTTGGATCTCAGCATACTGGTTTGTAATTATGCTTTGAATTGAATGCGACTTTAATTTTTTGATTTTTTAAATCCTAATGAATGCATTTGACTATTTCATTGTGTCGTCTTGTATAGTCGGAGTTTAGCATCCAGTTACACCTCGTGGCCATATTATCGACCGTTGTGGCAGTTTAGACCAAGATCCCGGAAAAAGATATTTCTATCTTGCAAAAGAAAGAAAATTGCTTCAGCCTTCGAGAAAGATTTCCCTTCGTAATCCATGTAGACAAAGATTGTGTGTCAAATGGAGACTTTTGTTTTTGATGTTAAACAAGAGAGAATTAATTTGTGAGTTCGTTAGAGCCTACACAATGTCTATAGTTGGGTCCATTTGGTATTTTACCCACATAAATTCTGTGATTGTGGCCATATATGTGTTTCTTTGCTATTCGGCCAAAAAATTACAGCTCTTCTCAGAGACAACTTTTTTTGTCTTTCAAATCTTGTTTTAAACTCATGTAGCATTTTCTCAGATTTAAAATTAACTGATATCAGCCCTCTTCAAGCATGCTCCTCGGTAAGTATAATTTTTCTCTGCAAGCTGGTTTCATATGAATCCCCAACTTCATAAATAATTTTCTGATTAATCTATAAATTTCCTCGAATTCATCAGGTTCCATCTCGAGAGACCAATATAATAATCAAAAAGGATAGATCATGTTCATTAATGACTTTAAACAAATTGACAGAATTCAAACCAAGGGTATAATATTCTTTCTTAGAGAAAATTTTTTTTTTACAATTAAACAAATATCAGTTGAGGAAGCCTGCTGCGTGGATTGCGAACGAGTTCCCTCGGAGTATGGCTATTCCGATCTTTTGTCTTAGCCATAACCCTTCTCGTTGATCCCTTAGAGAAAATAGTCTATTAATTCTGAAATTCAATTAATTAATTTTTTATTTTAGTAAACACGTGCATAAAGCGATGAAATTATTAAAAACAATAAATTAATAATAAATTCGTAACATGTTATGTAATTAAATTGCTTAATAAACACGTTAAATTGATAACAATCCAAAAACATGATATTCGAAGCATTTCAATTGAAAATTAAATTACCAAATTATAATTTAATAAAATCACCAATAATGATACTACAGCATTCGTGGAATAGTAAGATCAAACTCACTAGTGATCTTTAATAATCTCCAAACTTCTTAAAATAACTTTTAGCCACAGGTGCTCACAACAAGAAAATAAAGCGGGTGAATCATTTAATTTATCAAAAAAATTAATTAAAGAAAAAAGTGAGATAAAAGACACTAAGAGTGCTTATAGGGGCACCCTTTAGGATTCTTCCTGTGGGACTTGTATTTGCATACTATGTTGGCTTTCTTTTGATAATAATTACCAATGATTTTCTTCCGCTCCTCATCATTGGCAGGAAGAATGTACGAAGGAATTATTCCCCCTATTGATTGGATGCAAAGGGGGCATGTGGGGGTGAGTTTATACCACCTTTTTATGCAAGAAATACACATGGGGTGATTACAGTTGGACATGATTCCATATTTTCGATCGTTGCTGTTCTTTTTTGCAAAAGGCGTGTCAAAGCAAATTAAACATTCACTGCCGTCCAACGCTTTATGCGATTCTTCAATCGTTTCCTTTGTCCTGGGACGAGGGACACCCTCTGGGAGTTGATGAGTAAATCTAAAATTGTTGGAATTCAAATTACTTGCATTCCGAATATGGACAGGGATAATCGTTCCAAACGAACCAGCAAATGTTTTTTGCTAGTTCACTATGAGTGAAATCATGGGAAAATTCGCAACTGTCACCTTTTTTGCAGACACCATTCATAAAGTATCTGGTATTGTTTCAATATTGTATACCTGCACACAATTGAATTAAAATCCACACCATTGCTAAAACCGTTCATTAGACCACAATAAAACTTATTGTTAATAATTTTATTATTTTTAAACTTATGTTAATAAATTAATTTATAATTTTTAACTTATTTTAATATAACATAAAATAATTAATATACTTTATTATTATATTATTGAGATCGTCGAGAAAGAAGCCCACTAGTTGAAAGGGGTTTTCCTACTTTCTCCCTGACAAAATTTTCTGAAGATTAAATTATGAAAACGATTCCGCCGGAGAATGAAGTGATGACCGCGTCGGTAGGACATGTGATAAAAATGGAAGAGGCAGACCTACTTCACCTTTTTTAAGCGGAAGCTTGTAATGTATTATTGGAAGATTGATTTGGTCGGCACAAGCAGATGTTCTCATTGGTTACTTTTTTGGATTAACTAGTTGTGACTGTTTGTGCTGAGCTTACCAAGATTGTATGCCTGTGGTTAATAATAATAAGACGCCCACATTGTTACTACGGAGAAAACTAAATGTCCCTCAATCATGGACTACTTTAAGGAACGCAACCGGGACTTTTTCAAGATGGCAAAGTCTCGAGCTTGACATTTAACTATATATGGACTCCTTTCCGGGATACGAGACGAAACCTTTCCTGTTGTGGAGAATAATCCAAGACTTAAAAACTAACCACAGGAATAGGACTGGTATGGATTACTTTATTAGACGATAACTCTTGTCTTCTTTCTTTTAATTCCGGTGTTAATAAAATAAAATTAAATATATCGTTAAAGACCAGAAAATTGGTTATTTTGTTAATTTTAGATCATTAATTATTTACTTTGCCAAGCTGTTTTCTCTGAGAATAACTATCGAGATACTTTCTCGAAGCCATCCAGTCTCAAGTATATCCTTGGTGACTTTGGATCATAAACCCGATCCGACGCACTAGATCGTCCGTTGTGGGGCGAGGATTCCTTACGTCTCGACAGCAAATGAGACGAATAAGTGATCCTTTGAAATTCTTAGTACTTGTTTCTCTTCTAATATTCAGCTTGCTTAGAAGCATTTTAATTAAAAAACAATTTTTTTAAATTCCTTTTATTTTTCACAAAATTATTTTGAAGGAAGATTGTGTTATCGTTCCTTCCTATCAGCTTATTCATATTCCAATGTGCCACATTATTATACGAGGCATGAATAAAGTTCAGCCATGTCTCGTTTATCTTATATTTTTATATACAATCAGTAGGCCAGAAATTGTCCTATTTAGGACAAAAATAGGACATTGTCCTATTTCAAATATAAAATTGTTCTAAAATAGGACATAATTTTTATAATTATTTTTTTAATTTTACTTGTATTTTTTTCATTTCATTTTAAATTACACGTTATAAATTGTTTTCTTGCTAATGACAGGTCTGTATTTATCAATTATTCGAACTCAAAACAAAGGAAGGAAACGAACTCGGAAAGTCTGGTCGATTAACAACTGAGGATAAGTTTAGACTGAAGGCTCTGAACAATGAACTAAAAAACAGGAGGTAAAAGCACAAATATCAAGCTGGAAGCATATGTTCTCCTCGTTGAATAGAAGTAGACCCACTACTGAAGTTTGAAAAACCATCCTAGACTCCTCAAGAGAGGATGAAAGATCGTCCGAGGTGGATCACAGCCAAAAGGACTCAAACAACCTAATAAAATAATATGTGAAAATATCCCATAAAGACCATAAGAAGTCGGATGTATCTTCGAAATATCTCAGTAAACCAAAAAAAGGAACCGGATACGATTCACTTCACTGAAAACGATGTGAGATATGCATTGAAAGCCAATAAAACAACCTATTCTAACGGACCGGATAAGATCCCAATGACCCTCCTAAAGAATCTGGGAGACTATGGAATCGCTGCATTAACGAGGATATTCAACAACTCCAATAGCAAAAATTACTTTCGACTCCGTGTCATGGAGGATTCTTACTTGGAAAATTTACCAAAGATCCCTGGAAAGCTTAAACTCTGGCTAGCTAACTTCCTAAGTAGTCGGAGGGGACGCGTCTGCATTGGTCAGTCAAGGTCTATTTCACAACTTCTCCCTAATGGGGTTCCCCAAGGATCCCCTTTGTCTTTAGTTTTATTCAATTTATTCATGGCGGACCTCCCCACTCTAGACTCCGAAAATGATATTATTCTAACGTATGCCGACGACATCGTAATTGCGTCACGCGATCAGGACATCGAAATTGCAACAAAATCTGGACCGTCTTGACAAGTGGCTATAGAAAAATCGCCTGACTACTAGCAAAGGATTCTTGGGGTGACTTTTGACATGCATATGTCATTCTCTCTTCATGTTGAATGCCTCTTGAAGACTTGATACGAATGAACCATGGAACGGGCCGTCGTGACTGCGAAGGTTTAGTCACTCGACCGATACGTGCTTGTGTGGGGTCGAGGGAGGAGCATCGGGCCAAGATGAGGTCTCTGCTAGAGCGTGCTGGGATCACGTGATTGCTAGTTTTTGTAACCATGGTCTCTAGTGTTATTATTAAGTCACATGGGTGGCTTGATGCCTACGGGCAACCTGTTTTTTACGTGTTTTTATGGTAACAAGATATCAATTGCTAGATTTAACAAAGAATTTATTTAAAATAACAAAAAACAATTATTTTAAAGTCTTGACATTAAGACCGATCTTCTTCCATCAGAAAATTCAACCTACACATAATTTTGAAAAATATATACGGCCCATTTTCCTTTCTGTAGCATAACACAATTTCCCTAAGCGCGTTTGGATATCCTTATGGATAGCGCTTACATCACTAGCCATTCCAGAGGAAGGCGCCTTCCTTATCCGTAGCCTTTTGATACAGGGGCATCGCCCTGTGTCCTTCCTCGCCACAGTTAACGCACTTGAGAGACCTGACTTTTGATTGGCAAGCCTTCCGCGAATTTGGACTCCCGCAATTTAGATCCTTTATGCCTCTGCTCTAGAGCAAAGCCTGACCTTCATGGTCAAGAGTCTCCCCCCGCTTGTGGAGCCCTTCTTGATGTGTTCGACTACATTATCATCTACGAAGTCCAGAGGAACTCCGAAGACTAGCACTATTGAATCCGAAGCCTTAGGAATGACCCGTGACACCCGGGCCCAAAAGGTACCTTTGTATTAACCTCAGCTTTAAAAGCTGAAGCGTCTTCCTCATTCCTAAATCCTAGCAACAAGTGGGATTCTCCGAGTTTGATAACTCTTCCTTTAGCATAGGTAGCCAGAGTACCTATACCGCACAGGAGCTTAACGACTCCTACCTTCGGCACCTCTAACTAGTTCCCACTCCAGCGATATTTCAACTTTTCTGTCATTCCTTTCAAGAAAAGTCTGAATTAAATCAGAATTAAACTTATCGTTTCTAAGCAAAAAATGTGAGGCCTTTTCGTGTACTCTCCGTTCCATTTGAGTTCTTTTATTTTCAGGATCGATTCCACATAAGATCTGTTTAATTTTTTCATATTCGACAAGATCTCTGATATACCCCATAAATTGAGACATAAAAATCACTAAAGACAGGCTGTTAAAATTAAAAGAATTCAGGTTAGCCATTTAAAAAATACAGTTCGAATTAATTTTTTATTTAGAATTACTGAGTTAAATGTTGTTCTCATATTAGTTACAAGAAAGTCATATTATGTAGTACATTAGAAATTTATTGCCTCGTGGTGTCATGTTGTACTTCGTGGCTAATTGGTTGAAGTTTCTGTTTGTTCGTCTGTTTTTCCTCTCTCTTCCTATTAGAGTGGCGTCATGTGATCCATTTGTCTAGGTGGCCGCCCAGTGCCAGGCCGGCATGAAAAAGGATCATTCGCTCTCCCCACTCCACTAGAGGGGTTTCCGCAACTGCAACTATGGACGTCTTTTACCACTTATGTTGATTCCGGATGGACTCTGTTTCTGTGGAAGTGGAAAATGGACACACTTAATTAGTAGTTGTTTACTTTAACTTCTATCTCGGTGTATTCGGAGTTAATAACAAAAATCTCTGGTTACCATGGAAACACGTAAAAATACAGATTGCTCATAGGCTTCAGGTTTCCCATGTGACATATTATTAAAACACAGAAAAAAATAAGGAACGAATTTCAAAAGCAATTTCCAAAAACTCATAAATATTTACAAGAGCACAAAAAAGAGATTTATTTTAGCCAAAAATGTTCAAAGATAGTAAAATCATCTAAAAAATACTACATAGATCAACATCTTAATGGAAATAGACGTCAGACACAATGCCAAACAAATAGAGACCACACAACTTTTCTTTCTGAAGAAAAAAAAAGACAAACTGGATATCTGTTTAATTAAACCATTTTACATGCTGATATTCCACTTCACAAATTAGGGAATAGTTATGTAAAAAGGCTATTTTTAAATTAAATTATCATGTACTGTCTATAACAGCACTCCGAAAAAATATTCATAAACTTTACTACAGAAAACATTTTTAGACAAACAATTCTATTTAATTGTTGATGAAAGTAAAATTAACGGGGAAAATATTAAATGTAATTGTCGGGCTATTTGTATTCCAGAGACTTTATACATTATGAAATCAGCTATTAATTTATATTCGAATTCGAATGTTATAATTCCAACAATTAGAGATGTTTTTTGATAAATTTTTATTAGTTTTAGACAATTTTAAAGAACATTAAAATTTTTGACTTTATTGACAAAAATCGCCCTACTGATAAGGTAACCCATATGTAAATTGCCTAAATAATAAAATTATCTCTCATATTATTTCTTGTCTTACTCTAACTTTGAAGAACATGATCTGTAGTGATCATTCGAATCCTTGTTTTTTAATCTAAAAACGTTGTTTATTTAAGCTTAGTAGCAACATAGAATGATATTAATCAGCCCACACCTGTTGCTTCTGACAAATGATTCCTCGACTTTTTTCAATTTCTGATTGGATGAAAATCGAACCTTGATTTTAATGGAC
Organism: Dicyema japonicum; assembly: GCA_011109175.1. Taxonomy (NCBI): domain Eukaryota; kingdom Metazoa; phylum Dicyemida; class Rhombozoa; family Dicyemidae; genus Dicyema; species Dicyema japonicum. Next base: position 912,066 of record RDEW01000004.1, read on the forward strand.
ACGACAGTTATCAAAACTTAGGGTTTACTATGTCCTCGAGTTCTCCACTTCATCCATTTTACTGCGTACATATCCAATTGAAGACGATGATAAGAATTAGTCGGCAATTAAATTTTCTAAGAAAACATCGAGGATCTCAGGATGTGGAGTTCTCCGAGGCACAGAAAATTACCCCCAGACCAACTATAGTAGTAAGGCAATTATGTAAATCCAGTTATCACCGTCAAATGACTTAATTAATTATGTCGGAACCCTCCAAGGACTGCTCTAAAGAATTAGGAAAACAAAATGACTAAGCTTTTGCCAAATAATGCTAATTTATTCAGAAATATGATTCAAGTATGTAAATTTGTTAAGTTGGGATCGCAGTTGTCCCCGGAAACGCAAAAAAGCTTACTCCGTAATGTCAGCAGCCATTCTCCCCCATAGTTAATAAATAATATTTTTACAATTTGTTAATTGACAATTTTTCTGCTAATTAAGTGTTTCTGCTTTAACAACATATGTATATTCTTAATTAACACTTGATGTTTCAAAATTACACTTAAATAGATTTTACTCACAATTAGCAAAATGTCGCTTCTTTTCATTTTATCTGTAATTCAAAATTAACACTATTTTTAGATTTCGCTCATCGACTCAGCCCAAAATGGTGAATTCCTTTGATAAAAATTTAGATAAAATCTTAACTTGCTATTACACGAACTGGGCAGTTTACAGAAATGGGAATGCCAAGTACGACGCCAAGTACATGTACCCTTACCTTTGCACATATATGTACGCGTTTGCGAATATCGACTACCAAACTCTGACTATAGTACCGAGTGATCCCTGGTCTGACATGCCAGGTGTTAGTCTATGACTCAATTTAGATGGACTTGGTAACTTTGGAAAAGTCACATCGCTAAAGAAAATCAATCCTGACTTAAAGGTCCTTGTGTCTATTGGAGGATGGGCGAGACAGATACAGGAATTTAACCATGCCTCGGGGAGTGAAAAAAACAGAAAATTGTTTGCAAAAAATGCAAAAAAATTTCTTAAAAAATTCAACTTTGATGGATTAGACGTTGATTGGGAATATCCAAGTGACAAGAACAAATTCTCTCTTTTGCTTAAAGTCCTAACATAAATGTAATTCTAAGGCACTTCGTGAGGAATTGAAAATGGACAGTTCGGAATCATATTTGCTGACGGCCGCAGTTTCCGCAGGAGCAGGGACGTCTTCAGTTTCCTATGACATTCCATCGATTTCCAAGTAAAGGTGTTCTCGGATTCTACTAGATATCTTGATCAAATCTACGTCATGACTTATGACTTCTATGGCCAATTTTCAAGCGTGGTTGGGCATCACAGCGGGTTGTACTGCTCGGATAATAACGACCAATTCTGCACAGTATCTAGAATATTCAGTTTAGGATTTTGCCGTAAAATATTGGAACAAACACGGAGCTCCACTATCAAAGATTTCGATTGGCGTTCCTACATATGCTCAGGGATTTAAGACTAATACAAAAAAACCACGTGCTGGAGATGAAAAAATTGGTGGAACTCCACAAGGAAGTATATTGTACAATAGCGGGATCCTGGCTTATCTTGAAGTCCCTGTCTTTTGATAAATTTAGTACTGTAATGAAGGATATAGAAATGTCTGGGACGACACCCAAAAAGTGGCTCACGGAGAAAAAGATCACTATTGGCTCGGATATGAGACCATAGAAAGCATTCGAGAGAAAGTTACAAATTCAAATATCTTAGGCAAATTATGTCAAAGAGAAAGGATTGGCTGGAATGTTTGTGTGGAATCTAGATTTGGACGACTTTTCAGGAAAAGAATGCAACAACGGAAAGAGTCCTTTGATTGGGGAGATCCACAAGGAACTCAACATTTATCCAGGAATTGTGATTAATTTCTCTAAATCAAGGACTGGGAATCACGATTCGAGACAAAATATATTTCCAGTATTTCAACAACGATCAATCGAGACTCCAATCCAAGTGCGAAAAGGACGACTGAAGATGAGACACCACGTGGGCAATCTTCAACTAATTATATTACTCAAAAGAAATACCCGACTAGTGAAAGTCAGATGACACTCAATAACTCCCCGATTACTCAAGAACCACCAACTGAAAATACTGACGTCAATAATATTGATTTAAGTTTTTATTATAATAATTTTTAGGCAAGGGTTGCACCAAAGCCGGAGTTTTTGCTCTCCACGGATGTAAAACATTTATTAACTGCGGATTTGTTGGTCAGATTGCCCACGTTTTTAAATGTCCGGCAACGTTACTTTTTGATGAAAATTTGAAGACTTGTAATTATCCATATTTGGTTGATTGCAATGTCTAATTTAATCTCACTAATTCTTAGTTAATTTCTGACGTTCGGGGGTTTTAATTAAAAGAATGTTACTTTAAAAATATTTTATGAACTTTGACCTGTCTAGATTTGGATTTGTGGTTATCGGGGAACTCTTCTAAACTTATCTGGATTCTTTCCATAATAACCATTTCCTTAAATTTTGTGCTGTTTTTGCCAAAAGAGAAATCTTGGGATTGGTTTGGTCGAATTCATTAAAAAAGACTAGCAGATGCTTTTTTATGTAATTTAACATGTGGGGGTTTTAATTAAAAGAATGTTACTTTAAAAATATTTAATGAACTTTGACCACTCGATTTGTTGGTTAATCGTTTGGAAGTTGGGTTGAGGACTTACCCTTGGTGCACTACAGCATTGTTTCTCAACCTTTTGTATCGCCCCTGTAAAAAAATTATCGGCCCGGTCTCCATTAAGTCCTGCAGGCATTGAGGCGCAATGGAGTTACCTCGCATAATCGCGAGTCCAATGTTCTGGAAAATCCAAACTTTAATTATTAATTTTTATTAAAAAAGTGTTAATATGTCCAATGACCTAGGTGAAGGTTTACCATTCTATATTTGGGATAATTTTCGTAAGATCTACTCTGATGTCCCCTTCTTCACGGATACTCAAATCATTACGCCTCTTAAGGATAACAACGTTGAAGAAGATTTTCCCATAATTTCGGTAATCGTAGTTTTATAGCATTCAAGTATCTTTAAAATGTTACATTATCATTAGAGAGATTTTTTTTGACTTAATAAATACGATATTTTGACCTAAAAAATTGACTTAATTGACTTTAAAAATTCAAAATTATTACTTTTTTTTTAACCTTTTTTGACCTTATGAAAAATTTATCTAAAAATGATGAAGGCTTGCAAGATGCTGAAAACCTTTTAAAATGTCTTTCTACTTCAATTGCAGTGAAACAATTTTTCTCCCGTTTGAAAAAACAGATGTCTAAAGATAGAAATTTCAATGAAAACATTATTGAAAAATATTTCATGCTAAATTAAAATTTCTCTAACAATACATAGTTTTTAGAACGTAGCAGTTAAAGTAAGTAATTAAGTATTCCCGCTATTTCACAGTAGGCGCCCGAGATTTTTTTCAATGTTTTCTCCATGGTTCCACAGCATAAAAGGTAGAAGACTTCCATTCTTTGCAGTTGTGAGAACCCGGTTAGTGGAGTGGTGGTCTTTTTTTGTGCCACTCTGGCACTGGTCGCCAGCTGAGACAGGTAGATCATATACGTTACAAAAAAACAATGCACTTTACAAGATTCCACATTAGCTATCGCTCCCCCAGACAAAACAAACACTTTATTTTAAGCAAAGAACAGTTATCATAACTAATAGATGAGGGAGAACCTAGGAATACTCTTCATTTCTTTTCTTTTTTGAGGGTATGTCCTATATAGATGATCCGGTTCCGATGTGAAATATTCACTCGTTAAGCCAAAGCATAGGGATACGTGGAACCTTCAACCGAAATTTACAGTATCGTGATTCGTACTAAGGACCTTCAGTTCTTTTGTCCGGCACCCGTTGCACTGCGCCACATGATTATTTTAAAACCCCAAGACAGCCAAGAAAGAAAGAATTAACTCGCTAAATTAAATAATCCAGCGTCCAAAATCTCTCGAATTCTCTTCGAATGCTCGGTCAGTGAAACAACAGCGTTTCTGAAGTGTCTTCTTTTATTTCTGCAGAGGAGTTCTACAGGAGTGCACTTTTTTTAATGCCGATCTGAATTCCTCCACATGAACCACCTTCTCTCTGAATGGGTTTCTAGCTCATTGCACATACATAGGAAACCCTGGCCATTTCTCACCATCGCCTCCTCTGAAATGAGACGGGGATGGATGTGAAGTCTGATTGAATATGCCTCATGATCTTCTGTCTGAGAGAGTTCATACGATTCACCCACGTAGAAGGAATAGCGAATTTCCAGGCAGAACAGGCATATTCAATCGCCGGTGCAATAACTTGGAGATATACTTTGCTGATAGAAGCAGTAGGAGAGAAGGGAGTCTTCTTTATGGTAGCTTTTAGGACGTTCCATTTTCGAAGACCCTTGGATAACACTTCTTCAGTGTGACTGGTGAACGTCATAAGAGAGTCGAAAGTTACTCCAAGATCTTCTGGATTCGCGTATATGGATGAAAATGTTTCCGAGGAAAATCTCAAGTCCACCTTTAAATCTTCTGTCCGTAGTAAATAGGGTACACTGAGACTTGAATGCAGACACAGGGAGCAAATTCATGGATAGCCAGTCACATACCTGGAGGTCCTAGGTGTTTGAGGTTTTTTTTATATTCTGTAGGTTTAGCGAGCATAATGATGGTGGCTTTTAACGGCTACTGATATTTATTCAAAATATGCTGTTACAAAAAGCTTAAAGAAAAAAAGTGGTTCGGAAGTTGCTGACAACCTTGAGGATATATTCATGGATTATGGACCATGTTTATATTTACAGTCGGACAATGGCTCCGAGTTTAAAAACTCATATATCACTGCAATTTGCAAGAAATATAACATTATTCAAATTCATTCACGTCCAAACAACCCACGTTGTCTAGGTATACAATTGAATTATTTTTATTTTAGGAATTTTTTTTTTAACAATTAAACAAATATCAGTTGAGGAAGCCTGCTGCGTGGATTGCGAACGAGTTCCCTCGGAGTATGGCTATTCCAATCTTTTGTCTTAGCCATAGCCCTTCTCGTTGATCCCATCAGACTTTGTCGAAGATGTTATCGGATGATTCAAATAAATGTTGGAAAAAACAGATTAAAAAAGCTGTCCAATTTTATAATCTTAGTTATCATAGTTCAACAGGTTGTATGACCTTATATATAAATTAGGTGACAATCCGTTTCGTCGTTACAGAGGCATCAAAGGATTTAATCCAATTCTCCCTTATGTAGGCTACATTGAAAAAAATGATGAAGCAGTTGTGAATGGTTTGAGAGTTAAGCGAAAATTTAGAAACTCAAATTGAAACAGAGAGATTCGTTAAATCAAGTGGAGAGGCAGGTTATCAATTTTTTTATTATTTCATAGAATTTGACTTTATACATTGTCCATTAGATTTGAATTCCCCTTATTTCAAAAGAATGAACAGATAAATGTGTGTTCATTGCTCAAAATACTCATTCGAGAAAGGAGATGAGGTTAGTTAATTACATTGACAATATAGGTTTTCGTAAAAAAGACCATGGTACAAATCCCTCGCTAAAGTTAGGAAAATTTGAATTTCCCTACAGTGAAAAAGTGAAAGTCGTAGATATGTCAACTCTAATTTCGACATTTTGAATATTGATTGAACCAAATGTCCTTTCAATTTCCTGCTTCTTTCGATTCCATAAATTCGACAAAGATGAAGATGGATGCACTTTATCACTTCATTATGTCTTCGGAGATAATCACTATTTTGCATTTTACCACACTGAGTGGCCAAATGATCAACAATTTTTTTGCTTTCTTTACAATGGTTGCATAATGACCACGTGTGTGCAAAAATCAAATTCCTATCTTACAGAAAACAGTACAATGCTTCGCTCCGTGGGCCGTTATTTCCCTTGTATAACCATTCCGAGGAAGTATATAGGTCGACATTTGTTTCATCAATACATCTGAACAAAATAGAATGTAAGGTTCTGCAATAAATTTTATTTAATAAATATTTCCTCTGAGTGTCCTTGAGAGACTTAATATCCATGCTTTCCTTGTCGGCAATTGCATATTTAGAGGCAAGAAATCCTGTGATTGTAGCCAAGTGCCATTTTTTGTCTTTATTGCTCGCAGAATCCCCGACCTTCGCAAACACACAGTCGATTGTTTTTCCAAACTTTAAAAAGAACTGGAAAAGTATTAATTCGCTCTTAAACGAAATTGAGGTAAGTCCTCTTCCAAAAGTCTTCCTGTCCAAATACAGCCTCTTTTTATTTGCAGGTTTGAGGTGCAACTTGAGTAAGCTAGGAAAATTGCGTACTCATTTATTGCGCGAAATAAGTTCACAGAATTTAACTTTGTTTTTGAAAGCATGGTTATTCTCTTCTTAACATTTTCAAGTATGGACTCCATAACTTTGCTTTTAAGAACATTACTTCCCTCATCTTCAAAAACACCCAAATATCGATATCCACTGAATCCTTCCAGTTCAGTTTGTATCTACTAAATTGAACAGGGAGTATTTGAGGTACTTGGAAGTTTATAGAAAAATCCAAGCATATTTTTAAGAGGAAACTTAAGAACGTATCCTTTGGCGCACTTAATGCGAATTTTCTTGTGCATAGTGCAAGAGGATAATAGTAAACAGCTGGACAATATCATCGCTAGAAGGGGAGAAAAGACACATTAAAAAGTTAGTCTGGATCAGTGGTTCTCAACTGCGGGCCAAATCAATAATTAACAATTGGTTCACGGGCCGCAAAATTTTTAAGAAAATTAAACTTTATTAACTAAAATTAATGTGAGAATTGAATCTGCTTTCCATTTACTATTCTTTCAAAACAGGAACTCAGTTTTGATGACGACGTAGAAGAGTGCAGTGTGACGATTGCCGGGCTAGAGGCTTGAAGGTCGCTCGTTCGAATCCCGATACAGCACATTTCGGTTAAAGGTTCCACGCATCAATATGCTTTGGCTTGAATAGTAAACTTTACCGTCATAGGAACAAAATGTCAAATATACTAAAGTCCTCTCATGTGCTGCACATGTGACTATCTTTTCCACTAGGTTATTCAAGATATTCAGTTTTCTTGTTTAATGAATTTCAAAATACTACTGTGATATTAAAACATCCAAAGTCAAGCATAACAGTAGCATTAACCAAGAATTTTAATTGAATCAAATTCCCCAAAGTCATATTACACGCTTCAAAAATAATTGCTAAATATTTTTCTTTATAAACAAATTTTTTAAACGATTTTTGCAATTTTGAGAAAATGAATCTTCTATTTTACACATTATTTTTTGCTTTCGCCGGTAATCTATTTGAAGCAATTTTAGACAACAAGCAATATACCAGAACATTAGAGGTGGCGACTGTTATCGATGACGGATTTGTTTTCATTTTATATTTTACGCATAGCAAAAAGGCTTCGACTACAATGAGGATCAAATGAGAGAGTATGTAAATAA